>BTPG01000007.1:149741099-150333599 GCA_036245525.1 Semisulcospira habei
ATATCTGCCGGAACAGAATTCCATAATTTGGCCCCAGAATAGGACAAAGATGACTTGTAAATATCCAAGCGGGGCATTGGTACTAGCATATTTTTTCCTGGTGTTCGGCTGGACCTATGGGCAAAACGGAATAAATCTGTGAGATAAGTAGGAGATTCATCCAGCCAGCATTCACTTGCAATATGTTTGCTTGTTTGTGTTTTAGCGCTGAATGTTTTATTACAACGGATCACGTGGCGTGCGCACCTTATCCAAAAACGAACTAGTAACAGTATTACTTAATGGCAGAGTGAGTTTTGCAGAAAGGCTAATTGGTAGGCAAAGAGTGAATGCGTTAATTACTACATAATGATTGTTGTTTGATGCTGGGAACACCTTGCGGATGACCGTGCAAAATGGAGAAGTATCCTCCACCAACACCTCAAGTCAGGGGATTAGAAGACGTCGAAAGCAGCAGCAGACAAGCGGGCACGCAGAAAGGAGTGCAACAACTCCATCAGACCAGCGACCACGTACATTTGTGACCTTTGCAGCAGGGACTGCCACTCCCGCATTGGCCTCTACAGTCACAAAAGATGCTGCTTCAAATCCAGCTGAGCAGGCAATCAGATCAGAACAACTAGGATGCATTATCTATGGTCGATCCAGACCGACAGAGGCCCATTAATGATTGTTGTTTGATGCAGTAGGGCATTAAACACGGCCTATCTTATTATGGGGGAGAACTCATGAAAATCGCATTTAACCACAAGGTCGCATTTCACAAATTTTGGAAATGTTACAGAACGACTATGTGCCTGTTGCAGGAGGCGGATTGACCATGATAATTTAAGGGTAGTGCCAGATTAGCTTGGCGCCTGAAGGCGCCAAGCTAATCTGGCACTACCCTTAAATTATCATGGTCAGTCTATCTCCTGCTGTAAGGCGTTGGGGCTAAATGGGTTAAAAACAACACAGATATCATAGTTTAGCCTCGCACTGCAGGTACAAGGTCTGCTGCTACAACGACACAAACATCCGCCACGTTGATGGAATACAGCTTGGCTTGACTTCGCGAACGAAGATTCTATAGGGCTTGCCCACGTAATAGTCCGTGGGTGTTTCCTAAAGCCTGCGCGGTGAAGCTTTTTGGTGGAGTGCAGTGTGCGCAGTACTGGCCCCACCCTTTAAACCCTTGGTTCGTTTGCCATGGCCTAGCAAGCTGGGACGGTGGCATCGAGGTCCTCGGGTCGTAGGTTTTATATCAGACTGTCCTTGTCTTAGTCTCTGGCTCAAAAGCCTTCCCCGGAGACACGGGGGCTTTGATGTCAAGGGTTTCCTCCCTTAGCCTTTCCGCAGCCAAGCGGCCAGGCCTGCAAGGCAGCAGGGGACTCGGGGGGGTCGGGGTCGTCTATGTCCCGTGCAGATGTGAACATCTGCCCACTGCCCAGACGGTGACACTTACCAGAGGAGAAAAATCCAACGCCGAAACCCGGTATCGAACCTCGCACCTTTGGCATTGGAGGCAGACGCCTTAACCACTACGCCACTTCCCCGCCTACGTTGATGGAATACAGTGCTGTGAACTACCCCTTTTCTTCGTGAACCTGTGTGTGCTTGCTTACTTGTGCAAACTCTCTACACTAGGCCATCTTGCTTACTTTTGTTTAATTCCTTGGATTCCTCGTGGAACAAAGGGCCTCTGCAACAGTCCTCCGGCGCGCTCGATTCTGGGCAGCCCGCTTTTCAGTTCACCCCACGACAGGCTGCAGGTCTTCATCTCTTCTTCACAGGATCGTCTCCAGGTGGTCTTAGGGCGACCGACCCGTCTCTTTCCCTAGGGGTTCCACTGCAAAGCCTGCCGGGGTGATGTCCTGTGGGGGTTTCTACAGGGTGTGTCACACTAGGCCATCACTGTGATGTGATACAACACTTCTGTTCTTTGTGTGAGGGGCGGTCCATGGCGCAGTGGTTAAGGCGCCTGCCACCAATGCTAAAGGTGCGAGGTTCGATTCCGGGTTCCGGCGTCGGATTTTTCTCCTCTAGTAAGTGTCACCGTTAATTCGGGCGGACCGTCGGGGGTTCTTTCTCCGGGTACTCCGGCTCTTCCTCCCCCTTCACTTTGGTATCAGTTTCAGCCAACTTAATAAAATTTCAAATACAAAACGATTTCCAAATACCGTCAGTAGCTCGCTTGAGCTTGCCCTTAGCACCACGTGAATGTTCTGTGTTTACGTACAGTGTGTGAGTGAATGCGTGTGATTCACGTGAGCGTGCTTGTTGGGTTCAGTTCGTGGCTACATTCTGCGCATTGAGTTATATTATAAATATGATAAATGCGCCATATAAATACCATGTAATACATGACAAACTCACAGTATTGTACGGGACATGCAACGGAGCCATGGTCGTGTATTACATCAGTGTGACGGGTGCTTTGTAGACTTACGAAAATTGTTGGGACCAAACATTACAGCTCACTTAGAATAAGTTGATTTCCAGAAGTAGGTCAAACTTTACACAAGTTTGACAGAAGCAGTGGGTTAGAAGCCTGGACAAGCAAGCAATGTTACATGTTTGCCTGGGTTTTTAATCCACAATTCACATCCAACTTCTTACATACGACTACAGCTTTTGATTTGCAAACAATCAGTATTGACAAACTGATTGTGAAATATCATATACTACTGTGCAGTGTTGAAACCAATTTTTTCTTCTGACTTTTGGCATATGTATATCTAACTTTGTATTGACAGAAAGCGGAGGATCTCATCCTGAGACACATGTATACATCTAACTTTGTATTGACAGAAAGCCAGGACACATGTATACATCTAACTGTGTATTTACAGAAAGCCAAGGATCTCATCCTGAGACACATGTATACATCTAACTTTGTATTTACAGAAAGCCAAGACATATTTATACATCTAACTTTGTATTTACAGAAAGCCAGGACATATGTATACATCTAACTTTGTATTTACAGAAAGCCAAGACACATGTATACATCTAACTTTGTATTTACAGAAAACCAGGACATATGTATACATCTAACTTTGTATTTACAGAAAGCCAAGACACATGTATACATCTAACTTTGTATTTACAGAAAACCAGGACATATGTATACATCTAACTTTGTATTTACAGAAAGCCAAGGATCTCATCCAGACGGTCAAGGACGAGCTGCGTGCGGCCAGCAAGGGAGACAAGCCAGAGGACGAGGACATGGAGTGTGTAGTGTGCTTATGTCCCGTGGATGTGGGTGACCTGTACCGCCTGGAGATCTGCGCTCACCCCTACTGCAAGGGCTGCCTCAAACGCCAGGTGTGTGTGTGTGTGTGTGTGTGTATGTGTGTGTGCCCACCCACGGACTTGCCAGTAAGAAATTCAACAAAGCCATCCCAAATGCGCAAAAGGCCATTGGGCTGACATCGGCCATTGTTGGTCCACGCAGTCATGCAACGTCTGCCTGATGGCCTTTGCGCACTGGGTGGGTATCTGCATGTCAAAAGATTCAGTGTAAGAACCATGCGTCAGCCCAGGTCAGTGTGAGGTGATCTTGAAATCCACACCATTAACCCCTGCCGTGCCACTCTATGTACGTGTTGTTGCTGAAAGCTTTCTTCATTCAACGACCACAAGCCAAAACCATCCAAGAAACATGGAAACAAATTGGTCTCAGCAAGAGGCATAGATCCTCATGAGTCCCCGCAGTCGTGGGGGCTCATGAGGATCTATATGTCTCTTGCAGCTGGATGGTGGTCTTTTTTAAAGGGGTTAAGGTGGCTGCCTGGCGTATAAAATGCAGAGAACGTCCCAACGAACAAGTTAGTTGGTTATTTGGGTTTAATGCTGAGCAGGCGACTAAGGCCATCTCACGGGACCCGACGAAGAAAGTAACGCGCTTAGAAAAGACGGTTACAACGCCGTTGTGTTTTCCCTGTCTTTTGTAAGCGTGTTTCTTTCTTCGTTGGAATCTTCTCTGGGTGAACATCTTGACACTGTTGTGGTCTTGCATGGTCCATTCAACTCATTCAGCCCGACGGCCGTATTTCCCAAATTTTGGAGGCGTCATCTAATGACTACGCATCAGTTGCAGGAGATGGATCGACCGTGATAATTCAAGGGCAGTGCCAGAATAGCTTGGCGCCGACAGGCGCCAAGCTAATCTGGCACTACCCTTGAATTATCACGGTCGACCCATCTCCTGCCGACAGGCGCCAAGCTAATCTGGCACTACCCTTGAATTATCACGGTCGACCCATCTCCTGCCGACAGGCGCCAAGCTAATCTGGCACTACCCTTGAATTATCACGGTCGACCCATCTCCTGCCGACAGGCGCCAAGCTAATCTGGCACTACCCTTGAATTATCACGGTCGACCCATCTGCCGACAGGCGCCAAGCTAATCTGGCACTACCCTTGAATTATCACGGTCGACCCATCTCCTGCCGACAGGCGCCAAGCTAATCTGGCACTACCCTTGAATTATCACGGTCGACCTATCTCCTGCCGACAGGCGCCAAGCTAATCTGGCACTACCCTTGAATTATCATGGTCAACCTATCTCCTGCTGTGGTGCATCAGGGCTGAATGGGTTAACAAGTTCATAGATGGACATTCATGAATATATGATGTGCATTCCTAAGTAATGAGTTGATATGATTTTATATCCCACTTTCATGTGCGATTGTTACCGCAGGTGAGTCTGGCCGTCACGGAACACAAAGTACCTATCGTCTGCTGTCAGGATGGTTGTGACCTGCCCCTGGCGTGGCGCGACTTCAACAACCTGTCACGTGACGGTCACATGGCACTCCCTGCCCTCGCCAAGGCCGCTATTTCAGCCTATGTGCTGTCCAATCGCCACGCGGCTCGTTTTTGCACCACGCCGGACTGTCCGATGGTGTATCGGGTGTCTACGGAGGACGAGGCGGAGGTGTTCCAGTGCCCAGAGTGTGGCGTGCGCACATGCACCGCCTGTCACAACCAGTCACACGACGGGATCACATGCGTCATGCTGCGCAGCACCAAAGACCAGGATAAGGATGTGGAGGCGTGGGCAAGCCAAGACACCAAGCGACGCCGAGCGTGCCCGGGCTGCGCCTGTCCCATCGAGAAAACCGGGGGCTGCAACAAGATGCTCTGCGGAGCGTGCAAGACCATCTTCTGCTGGCACTGCCTGGAGAAATTCCGCGTCAACAAGGACTGCTACGACCATCTGGCGGCAAAGCATGGGGGAATCTTTGCCCTTGAAGACATCCTGTACGACTAGCTGAAAACTGCATCTTCACAATTCTCAATACAATCCTTTCAGCCCCTTGCATAGATCAACCGCCGTGAGATGGCCTTAGTTGCCTGCTCGACGTTAAACCCAAATAACTAACTAACTAACTTGCATACAAGAGACACAGATTTCATAACCCCCGGCAGGTTGCAGGAGCCATGAGACTGTATGCCGCTTGCTGACAGATTTTGCACCTCCAGATTGAGGAAGTCATCTACGACCGAGGACACGGACTGTACTGAACCCATTTAACCCCTGCACCACAGCAGGAAATGGATCGACCATGTTAATGGGGTTAAATGGGTTAATCTGCTTTTGGCTGTCAGTAGCCCTTTTTGTCACAGTGATTCCTTCAATGATCACGTTGACTAAACGTGCTGCCGACAGCCAGTGGTTAAGGGAAGTAAGATGTGTGGCCTGTTTTAGCCTGTTACATCCTGAGGCTGATTGTGTACAATTTGCTTATCGTCCTCTGAAGGCGACATTACAGATTAGGCGATATATCAAATGTTTTAGTTCAAGGGTGGTGCCAGAATAGCTTGGCGCCTCCGGCGCCAAGCTATTCTGGCACCACCCTTGAACTGTCAGTCAAATTCATTTCAAGCAATGGGTGTATCAGGATAATAAGGGTTAGTACCTCTCCTTCCCCTGCAGATTTACAAACTGGCTACAGAAAGCCAGTAAAGCCGACATAGTCCCAATATGTTTGTTTTCATCAATCAGATTTACAACATGAAGAATGCGCGGTGTTGGTGAATGTTTCATGCAGATGAAAGCTTTTACTACAGAGCTGTATGACAAAGGATGCTATGCGTCAGCTCATGATTTTTGTACATGTACTGAACTTTTTTCGTTTTTTCCCTTTTTTTTTTTTTTTTGGATCTATTGTGTTAACATTTTAGGAGACAGTGCACAGAAATAACTAATTATATAACTATTTTAGATTAAAACCGATTGCATTATTAACCCATATCATACTGAGGCTAAAAGCTTCCAGTTTGTACACTGCCATATGCAAGCACATTATAGTACTTACAGATAAGAATATAGACCAATGGCTTTAGTTTAAGGGTGGTGTCAGAATAGCTTGGCGCCTAGAGGCGCCAAGCTATTCTGGCACTAACCTTGAACCGTTTTTTAGTGAAACTTATTTCACACACTGGTGCATTCCGAATGATAAGGGTTAAAACCTTTGCTGTACTTGGTAGGTGACTACACAGCCACAGTTTTAAAATTGTGTACTTAATCATTCGCCAAAATAGTACAATAAATCTTGCACGACGTCAGCAGTACCGTAGTGCAGCTACTGACCTAGAAAACTGTCAAGTTTCTATCATGATTTGTGTTTGGTTGAGGTGACCGACATAATGAACGATACTGATGTATGGCTTGATGTACTGACACCCATGATGCACAGCATGCTGTACTACTGTATATCCTGTACGGGTGAGCTCACACCCACATGACATAATTATGAAAAAGGAGTTTTACTATATTGACTCATTCAGCCCGACGGCCGTATTTACCCAATCCAGACCAAAAAGGTGACTGCCAAGCGTGTAAAATGCAAAGAAGTACCCAAAAGAGAAAGAAACACGCTTAGAAAAGACGGGTACAACACAATTTATTAATATTTCGGGTAAATACCCTTTGTCAAAATAGACAGAGAGATTAGCCGCTACTTATCTTCATCTACGTATTTACCCAATTTTGGAGGCGTCATTGAATGACTATGCACCAGTTGCAGGAGATGGATCGACCATGATAATTCAAGGGCAGTGCCAGATGAGCTTGTCGCCACTTGAATGATCAGGGTCGACCTATCTCCTGCTGTAGTGCCTCAGGGTTGAATGGGTTAAGGCCTTGGTGAGCAGATACCCACACAATATGTGGACAGGCGCCAAGCTAATCTGGCACTACCCTTGAATTATCATGGTCGACCCATCTTTTGCTGTAGTGCGTCGGGCCTGAATGGGTTAAGGCCTTGGTGAGCAGCTACCCACAAAACATGTGAACGGTCGTATTGTTTAACCCTTTTAGACCCACGGGTGCTTTTCCCAAATTTGGGAAGTGTCACTTACCGACGATGTACCAGTTGCAGGTGGATTGACTGACCATGATAATTCAAGGGTAGTGCCAGATTAGCTTAACGCCTGCAGGCGCCAAGCTTATCTGGCACTACCCTTGAATTATCATGGTCAATCAATCTCCTGCTGCAGGGACTCGCCGCTAAGCGGGTGAAACTGAAGTAGAGTGAAGACGGGAGACAGGCTGCAGGCCAAGCGGCCGAGCACGATTCTGCAGCAACGGACAGATCTTGACGAGGCCCTGTAGTTGTGGGGCTCACGAGGCCCTGTAGTTGTGGGGCTCACGAGGCCCTGTAGTTGTGGGGCTCACGAGGCCCTGTAGTTGTGGGGCTCACGAGGCCCTGTAGTTGTGGGGCGCATGAGGATCTACGCCTTTTGCGGACATGGCGGCACCACTTTGAAGCTGTTTGTTCCTGAGACGGCTTGGGCTGTTTGGCATCGAGTTAATGAAGATTTCACAAATGCTGTCTGCATCAGCTGGCAGTGAATGTGTCAAATTGTTCCCCGGTGTGCGAAGGCCATCGGGTCGATGTCGGCCCGCGCGGGTCAACGGCGGACCGATGGCCTTTTACGCCTTGGGTCGTGCTTGGACTGTGGTGAACTACCATTCCAAATTGTTTTTGTTAATGTATAGTTTCTAGATCTAAATGATAAAGGTCCGACATGCTATGTTAATGTATAGTTTCTAGATCTAAATGATAAAGGTCCGACATGCTATGTTAATGTATAGTTTCTAGATCTAAATGATAAAGGTCCGACATGCTATGTTAATGTATAGTTTCTAGATCTAAATGATAAAGGTCCGACATGCTATGTTAATGTATAGTTTCTAGATCTAAATGATAATGGTCCGACATGCTATGTTAATGTATAGTTTCTAGATCTAAATGATAATGGTCCGACATGCTATGTTAATGTATAGTTTCTAGATCTAAATGATAATGGTCCGACATGCTATGTTAATGTATAGTTTCTAGATCTAAATGATAATGGTCCGACATGCTATGTTAATGTATAGTTTCTAGATCTAAATGATAATGGTCCGACATGCTATGTTAATGTCTAGTTTCTAGATCTAAATGATAAAGGTCCGACATGCTATGTTAATGTATAGTTTCTAGATCTAAATGACAAAGGTCCGACATGCTATGTTAATGTCTAGTTTCTAGATCTAAATGATAACGGTCCGACATGCTATGTTAATGTATAGTTTCTAGATCTAAATGATAAAGGTCCGACATGCTATGTTAATGTCTAGTTTCTCTATCTAAATGATAAAGGTCCGACATGCTATGTTAATTTATAGTTTCTCTATCTAAATGATAACGGTCCGACATGCTATGATAATGTATAGTTTCTATATCTAAATGATAAAGGTCCGACATGCTATGTTAATGTCTAGTTTCTCTATCTAAATGATAAAGGTCCGACATGCTATGTTAATTTATAGTTTCTCTATCTAAATGATAACGGTCCGACATGCTATGATAATGTATAGTTTCTATATCTAAATGATAAAGGTCCGACATGCTATGTTAATGTCTAGTTTCTCTATCTAAATGATAAAGGTCCGACATGCTATGTTAATTTATAGTTTCTCTATCTAAATGATAACGGTCCGACATGCTACGATAATGTATAGTTTCTCTATCTAAATGATAAAGGTCCGACATGCTATGTTAATGTATAGTTTCTCTATCTAAATGATAACGGTCCGACATGCTACGATAATGTATAGTTTCTATATCTAAATGATAAAGGTCCGACGTGCTACGACAGAATGTGGATCGACCAGGATAGTTCAAAGGTAGTGTCAGAATAGCATGGTGCTAAGCTGTCGTGACACCACCCTTGAAGTATCCTGGTCAGCCTGTCTCATGGACTGTGACGTGACCTCAAAACTGCAGTCTAACAAACTGGTAATTTCATCTTCAGGGTGTAATGATTTAAGTCACAATGACTAATATGTAGGGTAAAATGAATGACACTCGGCTGTATCCGTCTGTCTGGGCTGAATACTTACTGCACGACTTGGTGATTGGTGCTATATCATGATGATGACAATAGTGATGATTATTATGAATACTTCCTGCATGAATTGGTGATTGGTGCTGTATGATGATGATGACAATAGTGATGATTTTTATGAATACTTTCTGCATGAATTGGTGATTGGTTCTATATCATGATCATGACAATAGAAGGAATAGTTGATGCCGACAGTGACCTAAATAGCCTGCTCGCAGCAGGGAGTGCCTGCATACCACAGCAGCAGGTGGCTGGCCAAACTAATGTGTAGGCCTGGAAATAGGGCTAACTACACTGCAGTGTCTATGATGCTAGTGACGTGTTCAGTTTTATATTACGGTATGTCCTATGTATTTTGTGTTACTGTGAAATCGTGTTTATTGTCTTTATGCTTAGACCACAATAGTTACTAAGGCATACGGGGTGTGTGTGTGTGCGTGTGTCTGTCTGTGTGTGTGTGTGTGTGTGTGTGTGTGTGTGTGTGTGCACGTGAGTAGCTTAATTATATTTTGATGTGTTTAATGTTCTTCCTTTTATGTTGCGCGGCATCGCAACGATTTCCTAATGTATTGTTACATATGGCAATAAAGTTCTATCATCATCATAGTGATGATTATTATGAATACTTCCTGCATGAATTGGTGATTGGTGCTATATCATGATGATGACAATAGTGATGATTATTATGAATACTTCCTGCATGAATTGGTGATTGGTGCTATATGATGATCATGACAATAGTAAAGATTATTATGAATACTTCCTGCATGACTTGGTGATTGGTGCTATATGATGATCATGACAATAGTAAAGATTATTATGAATACTTCCTGCATGACTTGGTGATTGGTGCTATATGATGATCATGACAATAGTGATGATTATTATGACTACTTCCTGCCTGAATTGGTGATTGGTGTTATTATATGAAGATGATGACAATAGTGATGATTATTATGACTACTTCCTGCCTGAATTGGTGATTGGTGTTATTATATGAAGATGATGACAATAGTGATGACGATTATTATGCATGCTTCTGCTTGCCAGCGAATTCAGCATACATCATTTCGCTCTCATACTATGATGGTGGTGTACACACACAAAAAGACAGTATTATCCACCCCCCGTTCAGAAAGGAAAAAATGGTCTGAAAAGAAGGTGCTGTCACGAGAAAATTTTGAAGAGCAAAAAGTGTCCCCTGTCATTGTAGCCAACTACAACATGATTTTTTTTTTTACCGATTTAGCCTCGACGCACTACCGCAGGAGGTGGATCAACCATGATAATTCAAGGGTAGTGCCAGATTAGCTTGGTGCCTAATGGCGCCAAGCTAATCTGGCACTACTCTTGAATTAACGTGGTCATTCCATCTCCTGCAACTGATACACACAGTGGTTCAGTGACAGCTTCAAAATTCTTAATACAGGTGTGGGGTTAAATGGCTTAACCCTTTTCGCCCCAAAGTCCCATTTCTCACATTTTTGAGGTGTTGCCTAACGACTAAGTATCAGTTGCAGGAGATGGATTGACCATGATAATTCAAGGGTAGTGCCAGATTAGCTTGGCGCCTTCAGGCGCCAAGCTAATCTGGCACTAGCCTTGAATTAACATGGTCAACCAGTCTCCTGCTGTCGGGACTCGGGACTGAATGGGTTAATGCCAGATGATCTCTTGTCACTCAAAGTAGTGCTGTACATCAGTGTGGTTGCACACCGTGATTCAAGGGACAAGCTCACGCTGGTGCATTTCTCAAACATTTAGTGTGATTATTGTTCAAAATATTTTCTGTGCCTTTCTCCTCACTTTCGCTGAACAGTGCTGGTGTCATTGGCACCCGAGAAGTGCGTGTTGATATTTGAAACTGCAAGTCCCCCCCCCCCCCTTCCCCCTTCCCCCCCCCCCCTCGCCCACGCACAGTGTGCATGCTGAATAGTACAGTAAATACTTAGACTGTGCTGTCGAGTACATGAATTCGCGGAGATGCCGACTTACTCATGACTACTGAGTATGCGCATTGTGCGAACGCAAGGGGAATAGCTCGCAGTTTGTATTTCAGCATGCTGTCGTCGGGCACGTATATGCTTGGTGTGGGAACTTTAGTGAGGTAATGGGTATCGGATCTGTTCGCAAAATGTATTGTGTACCTCTTTGGATTTGATAATAGCATTACCCTGTTTGCAGTTTTAAATATGTGTTTAATGGCTTGTTCATGTGTGTGAGCCAAAGACAAATTTCTATGTTATTGTAATATATTTAATGGACAATAAAGATTTTTGAATTTCCCTGTTTCCCTGTGTTTGGCCCCTGACCATCATGTATACTGATGAGCAAAAGAAAAGCTACATTTTTAGAAACATCACACGATTCCAAAAATGTTGCATTTCTTTTGCTGGTCAGTACAGATAATGTGTGGCTCATGCGCTACTCACAATAAGTTAACCCACAACGCCCTGAAAGACTGTGACGGGATGTGGACCGACCATGCTATTTCAAGGTTGGTGTCAGAATAGCTTGGCGCCTTTAAGCGCCAAGCTATTCTGACACCAACCTTGAAATATCATGGTCGATCTGTCTCCAGAACTGTGATATAGACCTCAGAGGATATCTAAAAAAATTGATAACTTTGTCCTCAGGGAAAGAGTTCAGGGCTGCCCTAAAAAAAACTCATAACTTCAATAAAGCACAACTCTCCTGGAACTATTTTTTTTACAGACTGTACACTTGGTCTACAGTCTTGCTAACAACAATGTCCAGTTACATGCTTTAAGGTCCAGCATTTCAAAACCAACATATATCTGATATCTGTTGCATGAGGATTCTCTTGCATTCCAAGGTTGTTATCATGTTGATCACAGTAAAAATCAGCTTGAGTATTGTTCTTACAACCATTATTGAGTGTTTGTGTCTGTGCATGTGCTTGCCAGCAAAAATAACATGGATCAAAATACAACAAAAACACAGATCTAATTTCTCCTTGTCTCAGTATGTATATAAATTGTAAATGTTGCACTTTTATAAAACATTCTATGCACTCCATGTAATGGAATAGATCGAGCAAACGTTCTTCCACAAAATATGCCGCCTAAAAAGGACAGGAGCTCTCTACAGAGAAGTCTTGAAAGGCGGAAAGTGTCACCTGCTGTCATTAAAGACCATCATTTAGATGGCCACAGCTACAGCCACAGCCATAGTCACAGCCACAGTCACAGCTACAGTCACAGCTACAGTCACAGCCACAGATACAGTCACAGCCGCAGCTACAGTCACAGCCAATCACAGCTACAGCCACACAGTCACAGCTACAGTCACAGCTACAGCCAGTCACAGCTACAGCCACAGTCACAGCTACAGCCAGTCACAGCTACAGTCACAGCTACAGCCAGTCACAGCTACAGCCAGGTAGATGAAAGTCTTTAACGCTTATCACTCTGATGCAACCTTTGCTTGAAATGAATTTGACTGACAGTTCATCTGACATCTGGCACCAAGCTATTCTGGCAGCACCCTTGAACTAACAAAGTTGGCCTATCTCTTAAGGCCCCGCCACACATGCCGGTTGTGCCCCGATTTTGAAACCGATTCCGATCCGATTGCGATCGGATGACGTCAATTATCCGATCCGGTCCCAATCGGCTGGGAATCGGGTGTCTAGAACCTGCTCTATTTTCCCGATCCGATTCGGTCACGATCGTAAGCTTCAACCAATCAGAGCGCGTCTCGCAAATCATGTCGTTTCAGCACGGTTTGCAAATGGCCGAACACGCCTGTTGTGATCAGTACCACCGCCATTGCCGATGTTTCGCACGCCTCTTCCCGAATATGATGCAAAACTGCTGATAATGCAAGCATCATCACTGTCAAAACTAGCAGTCATTTTGCAGAACAGGTACGACTTAGATCTTCGGTTCAAACCGGTCAGCTAAACAAGTCAGGAAATGTGTGGCAGTGCACACGTTTTTTAGTCCGGCCCGATCACCTACCAGGGAATCGGCCTCAAAACCGGGCATGTGTAGCGGGGCCTTTAATCTGTAATGTAGTCTTCCTAGGACAGTAAGCCCATTTTACACCGAATCAGCCTCAGGACGTCATGGGGTAACCCGCTATATCCCGAGGCTAAAACACGTATCGTCCTATGAGGGCCACATTACAGATTGGGCAAAAGATGAACCATTTCAGTTCAAAGGTAGTGCCAGAATAGCTTGGTGCTTAGAGGCACCAAGCTATTCTGGCATTACCCTTGAACTATCGTGGTCAATCCATTCCCTGCAACTGTCATTAGGCAACAACCTCCAAAATTTGAGAAATTCATTTCATGCAAAGGTGCATCAGGATGGAAATGGTTAATGACGGGCGACCTTCCATACTCACAACAGGTTCTGCTGTTTCACCCATTCAACCCTGAGTCCCTACACCAAGAGATGGTTTGACCATGATAATTCAAAGGTAGTGCCAGATTAGCTTGGCGCCTTCAGGCGCCAAGCTAATCTGGCATTACCCTTGAATTATCATGGTCGATCCACCTCCTGCAACTGATACATAGTTGTAAAGTGACACCCCTAAATTTAAAACGCAGCCTTGGAGCTCAGTGGGTTAAGCCATACGGTCCACAATTACAGACCAGCACACACGTGCACACGCACCCCGTTCTTGGCAGCCAACTCATACTGATGTAACAATGCATGCACATCAATCTCACATCACATTGCTTAAATTATTAATACGCATTAAATACGCGGCCACACAAAAAAAGTGAGATTCTACTATGTACAGACCTGAATATAGACTACAATTACAAGAAAAACGGACATCCAGCCGTACACACAAGTTGTAAATAATATCAGTACTGGCCAAACCTTGATCACACCGAGCAGCTGGAGCTGATTTGATTCAGCAAGAGACATAGATTGTCATGACCCAGGCAGGCGGCATGGGTCTGGCAGGCTGCATGGGTCTGGTAGGCTGGAAGGCTGCATGGGTCTGGCAGGTTGCATGGGTCTGGCAGGCTAAATGGGTCTGGCAGGCTACATGGGTCTGGAAGGCTGCATGGGTCTGGAAGGCTGCATGGGTCTGGAAGGCTGCATGGGTCAGGCAGGCTACATGGGTCTGGCAGGCTACATGGGTCTGGAAGGCTGCATGGGTCTCGAAGGCTGCATGGGTCAGGCAAGCTACATGGGTCTGGCAGGCTACATGGGTCTGCAAGGCTGCATGGGTCTGGCAGGTTGCATGGGTCTGGCAGGCTACATGGGTCTGGCAGGCTGTATGGGTCTGGCAGGCTGCATGGGTCTGGCAGGCTGCATGGGTCTGGCAGGCTGGAAGGCTGCATGGATCTGGCAGGCTACATGGGTCTGGAAGGTTGCATGGGTCTGGCAGGCTGCATGGGTCTGGAAGGCTGCATGGGTCTGGCAGGCTGCATGGGTCTGAAAGACTGCATGGGTCTGAAAGGCTGCATGGGTCTGAAAGGCTGCATGGGTCTAGAAGGCTGCATGGGTCTGGCAGGCTGCATGGGTCTGGAAGGCTGCATGGGTCTGGCAGGCTGCATGGGTCTGGCAGGTTGCATGGGTCTGGCAGGCTGCATGGGTCTGGCAGGCTGCATGGGTCTGGCAGGTTGCATGGGTCTGGCAGGCTGCATGGGTCTGGCACGCTGCATGGGTCTGGCAGGAGAGAGAGAACAATAGAGATTTGAAAAGCTTTGAAATCGATAATGCCGCATCGATTGATAAATCTCGCCACTTTTGATAATAAACCCATTGACCCCCCCCCCCCCCCCCCTCATCACCTCCCCACCATTACCAAATCACCGTTGATTTTTCTTTTAATGGCGATCATGATCAGTGCGGCATTATCGATTTCAATGCTTTTCAAAATCTCTATTGTTCTCTCTGTATCTATTGTCTATAACATTCATTGATAATTACAAAAATAAAACGACCATGACCAGCAACGTAACTCATGGTGATCTCACGTACAACTCGGGAATTTTATTTATACAGTCACTCTATTTTAAACCCCCCCAGTATCTGGCTGCCTCGTACTGAGTACATGAGTTTTACAGATTTTATGATCCTCAGGAGCCTGGATTTTTATAAGCTGACAGGGTCAGATCCTCAAGAGCCCCGGACCCCAGGCCTAACTCCCGTTTCACAACTTTTCAGCCGACTGTACTGTTAGCTCTTGCATTGTGGGTAGGCTGGCTAGACTTGTTTAATTTTTTACTGCTATGTTTTGCCTGACTGAGTACGAGTGACGAGGAGATTTGACAAGTGCTTTCATCTGCTTGTATCTCTACACACACACACACACACACACACATACTAACATATACACATAAACAAAACATTAAGTACCTACCTTGCTACACGCACACACCGTTTACACAAAGGTAACATCCCATGGCGATATATACTGACAACAACGTACTGTCAGAGACGATTTCTGAGGAACTCAATTTTTTCAATCCGATACATGCACTCACACTCTTACAGAACGCTGTTGTCGAATACACATTTCAGTGCGTAGGTCATCGTCGTCATGACTACAGGGGGACAGCTTAGTGCAAATCTTTTGAAAAGCTCCAGAGCATAATGGCTTGTTATGACAAAAGCTGTCCTGTTGACACACTTGAATTGTTATAAGCTGACACACAGAGTCAGATCCTTAGGGCCAGGAGATTTATTTATTTTGACGCCTGTTTTCATATGCTTGCCTTTCTCCCTTCATACACACACACACATACCAACACACACACACACACACAGGCAGGCGCACAAAAGCCTCACAGTGGGTTACCTACCATTTCATGTGAAAATGGGTTCCCATATTTCTATTTATTCTAGGGCTCTGGAATCGATGCAAATGTTTAGAACTCACCTTATAACTAAGCTCTATAACTTAAAATAAAATAGACATTTTCTAGAAACAGAGCCACTAGATGCTGGAAAAATGGGTTTCTGCCAATAAAGTCTCTCTCACACAAAAACTGGCATTACAGTCAAAATGGGTGTCTTCACAACAGTAGGCATCTGTAATAAGGTCAAGTTCATGGAATACTTCTTTTTCACATTAATTTTTTTTTTCCCCCAACTTAATGTGTATGTGTGCTTTAACATTTTTTACATTGTATGGTGCAAAATTCAATAAACACTGGCCCGAAACCTTTCGATTATGATTTTTACAGAGGAAATCTTTTAAACATGCTGCATTTTGTCCTTCTGAAGCAAAACAGTTTATCATGGCATTGATTGTGAGAATCAACATAATGTATTCTGGAAATTAAAGGACTTTTTTTTTTTTTTTGGTTTTGGGTACTCTGGAGTTTCAGACAAACAGCAACAGAGCATTTTGAATATTAACCCTTATCATTCGAAATACACCAGTGTGTGCAACAAGTGTGACTGAAATAGTAACAAGGGTTAGTGCCAGAATAGCTTGGTGCCTCTAGGCGCCAAGCTATTGTGGCACCACCCTTGAACTAAAGCCATTGGTCTATGTCCTCATCTGTAAGTACTGTAATGTAGCTTGCATAGAATTATGGCAGTGAACAAATTTGAAGCTATTAGCCTCAGTATGACTATGATGCGGGTCAAAAAGTGTGGAAAAATATGAAAGATAGAAAAAGATCCAGACGAAGAACCTAACACTTAACTTATTCTACCCCAGCAAAATTTAAGATCCACCACGATAGTTCAAGGGTGATGCCAGAATAGCTTGGCGCCTATGGGCACCAAGCTATTCTGGCATCACCCTTGAACTATCATGGTGGATCTGTGTCTCCTGCACTGCAACGCAGTCTTCTGAAGACGACTTCAACATTTGGGCTTAACTTATTCTACCCCAGCAAAATAAAGATCCACCATGATAGTTCAAGCTCTTTTTCACACCACCTGTCATGCCTTTTGTTGCCCAAAACGCCAAAAAAGGCACACAATTGAAGTTTTACACCCTAAAAATATGGCAAAAAGGGAGGAAATTTTTTTAACTATTTCTGCCGGAAAACTTACTACATGCACCGGAAGCAATTGCCCTGTTACAGGCCACACAGGGCAATTAGGTTACGCTCCCTTTTCACACACTGTTATCTGTTAGCCTCTTGCAGCATAAAACTATGAACGAAGAACTTTTCTGCCAAAACAAAAATATCCACGCGGAGCACATCACAGGAGAAACATTTTCAGCAATTCTTAAAAAAAATTAAGAGTTAGCGTTTTTCACAACACTCAAATGAACTAAGTACCCCATGACAAAACTGTCGTCTGCAAGCCTGCATACAACCATGCACATGCCCCAATTAGGCTCCCATGAACACACTAGGTCGACTAAAATTACCCAGATTTTGCTCTTTTTCACACCACCTGTCATGCCTTTTGTTGCCCAAAACGCCAAAAAAGGCACACAATTGAAGTTTTACACCCTAAAAAAATGGCAAAAAGGGAGGAAATTTTTTTAACTATTTCTGCCGGAAAACTTACTACATGCACCGGAAGCAATGAGCAGTTATTTTCAATTATTATCTCCCTTGAATTTTTGATAGGTGGCGTTCCACCAAGAGGATATCCGCTACTTCCTGTTTCTCGTTATCCATACCAAGTTTCCAGTCTGCATATCTAAGAAACTGCTTTGCACAATCGTTGCAATGGTGAACAAAGGCTGCGTTTTTCAGTGCAGCAATGTAGGTGGTTTTGCTTTTCCTAAAGCTCAAGCGCTGCGAAAAAGATGGATAATTGCTGTTCGACGAGACAAGTGGCAGCCGACACTGCACAGCAGAGTGTGTGCCACGCATTTCATCGACCAAGACTTTCGAGACGGCCCAACTTCTTTCGGTGAGTCGATCGAGTTCTGCTCTAACCTTGTGCCTAGCATTTGTATGTGTGTGTTTTTTTTAATCCATTAAATGTGTTTTTTCCCCTAGCGAGGCTCCGATAGTTCGCGCTTGTTGTGTACCATCTGTTGTGTGCTGCTGTGTCTCATTAGTGTCTGTTTGAGAAGGTGTCAGTGTTCATAGGTTTAAACTTTTGAATGAATTTATAATAAAGATCGTTTTAATACCCTTATTAAATTTATTAATAACAGTTTAGGAGAACACATTTGTGCTGGTTGACGTTTTTAATGTGTGTATATCTTGTGCTTTTGTTGCAGGTGCACTGACTAGGAAAAAAAGATGCTTGAAGGCTGATGCTGTACCCAGTGTGTTCCAGTGGAGTACACCTCATACAAGTGCAGCAGAGAAGAGGAAGGAGAGGGTGCAGAGAAGAGAAAATAAGTCATGGCAACGCCTAGATCTAAAGGTATACTTGACTGTATTGTTATTAATAATATTATTACCTTGAAGTTGAACTGTTCTCTCACTATTTTTACATTACGACTAAGGTCTTCCTGTCTTTATTGTGTATGTTATCTGTTCATAGGACATACATTATGTTATCTGTTCATAGGATATAAATTATGTTGTTATCAGTTCATAGGACATACATTATGTTCTTGTTATTTCATGTGGGTGATGGTTGCGAAATTATTAGGACTGCTTCTGTCAGCATGTGTTAAGACTATCATTACCTTAGATCTGCTCACGCATCCACATAATTTGTGTTGAGACTGATTACTTAAAATTAATATTGCCTGCCAGTGTGTTTGATGTTGTCTGTTTGTGGTATGAGTATGTGCGAGTATGTGTAATTTTACGTCTTTGTTATATGTGTCATTGTTAAAAGCGTGCACATGCGTGCGTGAGTTGTGAGTGCGCGCTTACAGTTATAATTATTATAAGATAAGCGCATTATAAAGACAGTAATTATTATTATTATTTATGTGGTTCAGCTAGTTATAGACAGTAACTGGTCATATTATAAGCATTCTTGTTTTTTTACAACACACTTTGAATACTACATTACAGTACCCCACTCATTCTAGTATCATTAGGTCGCAATATTGGAAAAAATACATACAATAGTCTCTACTATTTATTGGAACTTGTGCTCGCATTTCTTTGAGCGATCATACAGTGCAAATGAAGATTAAGATTTCTTCCTTTTGAGGTCCTGTCAACCATGTACAATGCGGAGCAGTGTTCGCTTTCCACATTACCTTTATTTTAAATGCTTTCTGTATGGTTGCAGTAGTAATAGTTATAATAATATAGCTGATAATCTGACTTTTTTTTTTTACTGTTTGCTTTCAGCAGGTACCATTTCAGAATCAGGAACCAGCTGACATGGAAAGGCTGCTAGTTGCAGAACCAGGACAGCAAGATGTTCTGCCTGTGGAGCTGGAGGTATGTTTTGCAGGTTGAAGCATTGATGTGCATTAACCAAAGCAAAAATGTGTATTTACCAAGACATCCAAAGTGGTGGGTTGATTTTGTAGTGATAATTTTGACACATCTTTGTTATTACAAGCAGTTGGTACTTTATGCGAGTCGATTGTGCTGTATACATCAATATTCTAGTAATAACTTTTGTACAACTGCACAATAGAAACAATACAAATGTATTATTTAGTATTTATACATTGGTTAAAAACAGGGAACTTTTAAGAAAATGCAATACAAGATGTAATTATTTTCAATTTTAGAACTTGTGTGCCTTTTTTCAGATTTCAGTGGATGACATGGAGACGGCAGAGGTGTTTTCTGAGCATGAGGCGCCAGATGTCCTGTCAGTGGAGCTACCCCCTGCACCACCCAGCACCGCAAGCAAAAGCTCCCAGGCCGGTGAAAGCCCTCAAGCATTTCTGTCAGTCGAGGCACTCGAGTTTGACATAAAACTTCTCCATTATTACACGGGTTTGGAAACCTTTGAAAAGTTCATGGCTGTGTTTCATTCGTTAGGTCCAGCAGTTAATTACCTTACCTATGTGCGAACGAACAGTGTTATTTGTATCTCACCGGTCAATCAATTTGTCCTTATGCTCTCAAAACTGAGACAAGATTTGGACTATGTGCCCTTATCACGTATGTGTGGGGTTTCTGTGTGGAGCGCAGAAAACATTTTTATCACTTGGGTGAACTTTTGTTCGAGGCAGTGGGGCGAAGTGAATATGTGGCCGAGCAGGGAGATAGTTTCACATTTTGCTCCATCTGACTTTGCTCAGAAGTTCCCAACGACCAGGGTGGTGTTGGATGGAACAGAGATCCCGGTGGCAAGACCATCAAATCCATTGGCTCAGAGAGCAACATTCAGTACCTACAAAAACAAAAACACTGTAAAATGTGTGGTTGGTATTACACCTGGGGGCCTTGTTTCCTACGTCTCTGACACGTATGGAGGTGCTGCATCAGACAGGCAGATTGTGGAAAGATCTGATCTACCACAAATGTGCGACCCTGGTGATTCAGTTATGGCTGATAAGGGGTTCAATGTGCAAGACTTGTTCGCCTCAAATGATGTTCAGATTAATATTCCTGCTTTCTTTTCAAAGAAGAACAGGCTTTCGCAAGAGCAGGTCTTGAAAGACAGGAAAGTGTCGAGCAAACGTGTGCATGTAGAAAGAGTCATTGGGATGGCCAAGACCTACAAGATTCTCACCAGAGGCCTGAGCTTGCTGGAAACAAAGCTGTCCAAACACATTATTGCAGTGTGTTTTATGCTTTGTAATTTCAGAAGCAATGTTGTTGGTGTTGATGCCTGATTCAAAATCTGTACAACTTCTAAAATCATTTATATATGACAGAGAACAGTATGTTTATGTAAATAACCGAAAGTCACAATTTGAAACTGTTAAAGCTGGAGTAGTCTACTTTAGGGCCTGTTATTTTCTATCTACATAAATTATCTCCCCTTCATATTTCAACATCTTGTAAACTCTTCGCTGAAGAAAATACATTAATTGTTATCGTTCAATGAGGTTTAATGTTATAATGTGAATGTGTTATATTTAATAGTTACTATTACAAGGGCAAGTTGTTAAAAAGCGCACCCAGCCCTTTCTATTTCTTGCAAAATAAAATTATCTAAAAAATTGTGATCTTTCCTATGTTGCTTTATGTACTGATAATAATACTCTTTGATAGTTCATGACACCAAAAGGGAACAGCTGCTATTATCCATTTTAAAAATGTGTTCATTCATATATATATATATATATATATATATATATATATATATATATATATATATATATATATATATATATATATATATATATATATATATATATATATATATATATACTTTTAACAAAGGCGTCGCCCAAAGCCCAAAAATGCACTCAGAGTAGCTCCAAGGGACGTAATTTTTTACATTAAAATTTTGAGAATGCTGTGCTAATGCCATGGAATTCCAGGCTGGTAAGCTTGCATTGTGTCATCAGGACATCAGCTGTCCTTTTGTGACTGCATCGCATTTTTAAAATGGATATAGCAGCTGTTCCCTTTTGGTGTCATGAACTATCAAAGAGTATTATTTATATATATAGTCATTTTCTATGTATGCATTTTGTTACTAGTCACTATTACTATTTGGTAATGATGTTTATATCCACATTCACATATCAGCTTAACTTTAAAAAAAAACAAATCAAACTAAAAGCGCATAAAATATATTTGGGTTAACAACTTTCAGAAGAAGATATTAAAACTAAAGCTAACAAAACCTTCTCAGAACAACAAATTTCTTCTGAAACAAAATCACTCATGTAGAAAGCCCCATTAATGGCTAATGCATTATTATTATTGCAAAACAATTAAAAATCTCATTTGATGTAGGTGAGCATAGTTAGGATTTTCCTGCAATCAGATCCCACATTTTACACAGTTTTTTGTTTTTCAAAAAGAGTGAAAACAACATTGTAGGTAAACAGAAATCACTTTTTATTAAACAGTGACAAAAGCAGTGGACACTTGAGCGAAAGACTGTGAGTACCGCCTGAAAAAATACTGTTCAAGCACAGCTGCCCTGTGATAGTCATCATGAAATGCTTTCAACTTTGCTATCATGTTGCTGATGAAGTCTTGATCGCGTTCCACACGTATGACTTTGATGTCCTGAAATGTATAAACAACAAAGTCAACAGAACAAGCACCACTGCAGAACATCTGCCCCTGAATTTGGAAATAGTACTCATGGGTCAGCTTCAGTTTGCAACCTACATCCTCAAGGTACGGCACTGTAGAGGGATCGATGGCCTTGTTCCGGGCGCTGTAAGGGCACTTTACC
Source organism: Semisulcospira habei (assembly GCA_036245525.1). NCBI lineage: Eukaryota > Metazoa > Mollusca > Gastropoda > Semisulcospiridae > Semisulcospira > Semisulcospira habei. Next base: position 149,763,635 of record BTPG01000007.1, read on the forward strand.
TCCACCAGCAGCTGATCGTTCACTTTCCTGTCCGGAGTGCTGGCAAGGTATGGGTGCTGGGCGCTCACCAACAGACCCATGTCAGTCGTTGCAGCACCAGAAAGCTCCTCATACTTTCGGACTGCTACACCCTCAAGCATCTTGCCATGGTCAGTGGCCTTGGACCTGAACTCCTTTGAGCACACAAGACGCTGTGCAAGTGCTCTCTTGTCAGTTCTGTCTGTTGCTTTGCAAACTAATCCAAACGATGAACTGCAGATCCGCATACTTCGTTCTCTTCTCCAAGCTTTTTTGTCATGCCTTGTTGTTTCTTCAATGCTAGTGATTTCTTCTTGAGAAATGGTTACAAGACCAGACTTGACAAGAAAATTGTGTGACAATGAATGTGGAAGATAATCGTGGTCCAAATCAATGGCATAGGGGTTAGCAGGTGCAAAGGCGTGCATCACTGCTGCTTGGGAGAACACTTGTGAATTTATAAGCATGTTGCGGAAATAGTCAGTGTATGAGTTCTTGCTCCGGAACTCAGGTGGTCTAGGGTCAAAGTCAAGGCTGTCACTCACTGACAACTGCAAGTCCACTGCCTTGACTGGAGAGCCTACAAGTTTCTTGGGTTGATGAAACGTCTGCAGCTGCTGTGTGCATGTCGTTGCCGTGCGGAACTGCTTCGTATTGGCAAATTCAGTGAGGCCATATAGCACACAAATTACATGTTTGCAGTGCGCCGCAGGGCCCATTCCTGCAGCACATTCACACTGGCACTGTGCTATCAGTGCATTGGCAAGCAGTATGTCCACTCGGTAGCAAAGATGAGCTTTCATCTCAGCTCTCACCTGGGCCTTGACGCAAGTCCCAACATCTTGGTCACAACACCGGATGAAATTAACGTAACTGTTGTCGTACAGACGCACAGGCTTAGCATCCATCTCCTTGTGGACGGTGCGTAAGTATGCCGACAGGTCTCCAACTGTGAGCTGCGGCATTGACATGTCACCGTGCAAGTCTTTGTAGTTCGTCTCGGCCGGCAGAGTCATGTGGAACTCCGGCTGGGAAACGTCACAGGCACCAAAGTTTCTGTTCCGGTCATAGGCCTCTAATCTGAAAACAAACAAAACACATCAATATTAAGCATGGCTGAATTAATATAAACTAAACACAGAGGGGGCAGGAGTTGGGGGGCCTGTACGACTAAATGGACTTGCACGGTGGCATAACCATTAGTGATTACTATAATTTAACCACAAAAAATCTTTCTCAAAACAATGTCGATAATTGTAAAATATATTAATAATATATTTTACAATTATGGACAATGTTTTGAGAAAGATTTATTTCTTGGGTTAAATTAGTATAATATTAATAATATTAAATTATTATTATAATCATCATCATCATCATCAGTCCCTTGCCCGAACTGGGCGTTGGGGGGACTGAAAGGCAGCAGCAACAGACAGTGCTCTCCACTGAGTTCTATTTTGGGCGGTGGCAAGCAAGTCTGACATCTCGAGTTCGGTCCATTCTTTTATGTTTGCGACCCAACTCTTTCTCTGACGACCTCGCCGACGACTTCCTTCCTTATTATAATATCAAATTAAAATCAAATTATAATATAATCCAAAACCAGTGCTATTAAAATATTAGTACTAATTGCAGGCTGACTAATTGTAATTTGATTAAGGGCTTTCATCATTTACTTCAAATGCAGTCTCTGCTCACAAGTTATATAGTACTGCAGCTTGTGTCCGCTACAGTATATTATATGTGATGGCAAAATACATAATAAAATTAAGCAAAATGCGTGCGGTCAATCGCCCACGGTACTTCTTTTCCTTGAAAACACCCCGGAAAGCAACAAAAACTAACGAAACCCCCCACGAGAAAAAGGCGATTTCGGTTGTTTTTGTCTCTTCGGGGATTTTAGTTGGATTTCGTTAATGTTTGTGTTTTTTTCGTTGATTTTTCGAGGAAAATTTCGGTTGTTTGTTGTTGTTTTTTTCTTTTACTTTTTGGGGGTTTTCGTTGGTTTTCGAGGAAAAGAACTACCCGCCGCCCAAAGCATTAAAACTAAGTGAAGAAAAAACGATAGATCTGCCGATACATGTAAATCACTGACGAACCGCAATATTCTTGTTGATCTCTAGTTTAGTAATATATTGCATCCCACCCCCCACCCCCAAAAAAAAAAGAAAAAAAAAAAAAAAGAAAAAAAAGAAAAAGAACGAAACCACTGCCCTAAAACTTGAGAAAATAAAAGCTGACTAGTAGTACTAGTACAGTAATCTTAATAACAGAGACACTCACCTCTCCACCAGTTCTGCTTTCCGACCCGCTACTCGAGCGTTCCGTTGCCGTAGCTCTGCTTTCAACGCATTGAGAGACATACTTCCATACGCACTAGCTATCGTTCGAAACAAGGTGGTTCTTTGCGATGATAGTGAAATTATAATAAGTAAACTCGACTGTAGTAGTACTAGTAGTAATATAGAAGTTACAACAAGATGGCGACTTTAGGCCTCTTGGTGGAACGCCACCTATCGGAGAGTTATCGGTCCTGCGACAGCTGGGGAACGCCAAAAGCGCTCATTGCCCTGTGTGGCCGGTGATGCCAGAATAGCTTGGCGCCCAGCTATTCTGGCATCACCCTTGAACTATCATGGTGGATCTGTCTCCTGCACTGCAACGCAGTCTTCTGAAGACGACTTCAACATTTGGGGATTCCGGTCTTGGGGTAGAATGAGTTAAAATGACAGAACAGAACACTGACATTAATTAATTAACTGACAACATAAGAAATCACTTGAAACTTCAGCCTTTATTCAATGTCTTTCATCTCCAACCAACCAACCATTCTTACATTTGCAGTGTTTTTAAAATGGTATGCAGTACAACCAACCATTCTTTCATTTGCAGATTTTTTAAAATGGTATGCAGTATATTACAAAATGATTCCCCCCCCCCCCCCCCCACCTTCCCCCAATAACACTCTTGTAATCAATCTTTACATTGTCAATGGTTTTCTTATCTTATTATTGTCTTTTGTCCCCAGCCGGCTGTTTTGTTTTGCAAATCCAAAGGTTATACAGTATACAAAATGATCCAGGCGTCCATCAGATAAAAAAAAAAAAAAAAAAAAAAAGGCTATACATGCTGAAACCACCCCAATGTAATAAATCTGTATGAAATCGAAAAATGCCGCGAGTGGCGGGGAACCTCAATTCATTTCTTTTGTAACTTTTTGTCTGTTGCGGACGTAATCCTTAATGTTTGTCCAGCGCCTATGTCTAAGTGCAGGCTCCTGTGCCATTGTGTACTGTATCTCGGCCTTTCCAGGAAGTTTGTTCATGACAAGGTGTGTCTTGAAACGAGTTTGAACAGCTTTCTCTTCAGCTTCCCCCCATGGTTTCCTTGTAAATCTAGCTTTCTTTCGAACAGGAGCTGACGCAGTACTGTCATCATCAAAACTATCTAGATTGTCATCAGGCTCTGGACGTCTTTTCTCCGTCATGCTCATTGATTCCTGTGTTGTTGACTTGCTACTTGCTTCATTCACAGGTGCTGTTCCTCCCGAGACCTCTCTGCCAGTTTCTGATGTGTCTTCATTGTCAAAGTCAATCTCTTCATCATCGCCCAGCTCAGCTCTAATGCAACTCTCAAAATCTGTCATCCCATTGTTAACTGACAGAAGAATCTTTGCCACTTTTGCCTTTTGAAGACGTCTTGAGGTTGGCGGTAGATATGGCGATGTATCCGAATATCATGGCCAAGGAAATCTGCCAGCTGATCCTGGTCTAACTCCGAGATGGCCATTGACTGAGCCAAAGTTGCAACCTGCTTCCGCAACTGAGTAAATGTGAACATGGCTGGGTATGACACCCCTGCTTCTAGGGCATGGGCCTTCAGAACATCATGGCCTCTATAAGGCCTCTGACCAGAAGGTGTGGCAAAGATGTACTGGGAATCAGCAAGAGCTGGCACCGATTGCCTCATTTGAAGGATTCTGTCCACAGTTGTCATCATCTTCTTCGTCAGCAAAACGGGAACACTCCTATTAAACTTGCCTCTGATTTCCACTCGCTGAAAATGATTCACCATTTTCTTCTCAACCTCTGTGAGACCTTTCAAGATATCTTGATTGGTGATCGATCCAATCTTAGCATTCTGGGAGTCTGACACCTTCATTTTCTGAACTTCTCCCCCTCGTTTTCGGTTGAAAAGTGATACAGGACAAAGAGTTGCTTTAACCACTGTCGGATAATCTTCCGAAACCATCCTTGTCTCAAAAAGCTGTTGGACCTTCCTCACATCTTCACATGATGGGATCAGCTTGGGTTTGTTCATGGTCATTTTCCCGACCGACTGGGCTGCTGTAGCGGACACACAATCATACCAGTCCCCGTTGAAGACAGAGTCAAACAGCTGCGCCTCAGAGAGCTCCCGTCGCCACCTGTCGTCTGAACCCTGCCCAAGCTGTTTGGATGCCTGTGACTGTTTGATCTGTGAACACTTTTTCAAAGCATGGCCTATGCGCATTGCGAGATTGCCTTTTTTGAATTGATGTGTGTTCTCATCAAAATCTGCTAGCTCTTTTACAGCCAGGACAACATGATCAAAGCTAGCTGAATTGATCACAGCATTTAAACTTGCGATTTTCATTTCTGACCTCACTCTGATAATCTTTAATAGTCTTCCTAACTCCCGCATCCTGGAGCTGATTTGTCCCGCCGTGTGTTCTTCAATGTCCCTGCGGTCAAATAATCTCTTTCCATACTCAAGAAGCAAGGGGTCAGTTCTGATGAGACGGCTTATCTGATCATCTCTCTGGCTGGCCAAGACCTTGTGGTAGAAGGAAAATTCAACGTCTAAGGGTATTGGAAGCATTAGCCGACCACGGCGCGCCGCGTCCCCTCGCCGAGTGATCTGAAACCCTCCTGGCTTCTGACAGCAACGTTTTGAGTGTACAGAGATCAGCTTTTTTTGATAGAGCCCTTTGCAATGGCTACAGGCGAGAAGGTCGTCTACCTTACTAGTTTTGGTGCGATACTTAGGAATCAAACATCCGGATTTGTTTTCAAGAACAGCAACGTTATGCATGTAATCACCCTCATCTTGTAGTCTGATCCATGCTCGACGTCTCTGCTTGGTCCCTTTTTTCATCGACAAAATTTTAGCAACGTCTGCCTCATCTGCATGGACATCTTGTAAGTGCGTGCTCATTTTCAAGACAAGCTTGCCACACAATTTGCATGCATGTTTCTTGTCCCATTTGTACTTTCCTTTCCCTCTCTGCGACACGTGCACGCCTGTTTCTTCTGTAAGTGCTCTTTCCCCACTCTTTCCAGCATCATGTTCCTCCTGCCTATCCACATTCTCATTGCCATCCCCTAACGCACACTGCACCTTGCTGGTACTAGCGTCACCAACACCTGGCCACCCCGAACCTGCCATGATGAAATCTAACATAGTCGATACAATACTGTCTATGTCAGAGATCCCAGCAATTGATGCCGACACACCCTCTGAATCCGGTGAGCTCGAGCCAGGAACAAACTCCTCGTCATCACTGCCCTCGTATTGCGATGCGCTGGCACTACTCTCAGTCTCGGGTCCATCCGAGGCGCCATTTGCCAACTGGAGCAAGAAAGAAAGATTGAAACCAAAGCTGCATTAGACAGAAACAGCCCAATTTTGGTTTAAGGGGCCTTGCGCAAGAATAAAAAAGAGTAAAATCCCGTGTATGACCGATTTACATATGTGGTGACGAGGGCTGGCTTCTGCAGCAGCAAAATCCACGTTTTCTGAAAATGCAAGCAGTTTTCACACATTTGTCAACCCTTTGAGAGAGGTCACTCAAATGGCATGTTAAAAAAAGGTCTTGCCACAAAGTATCCTTGGGCCAAGCTTGAAGAATGTGGCTTGAATAGTCTCCGAGAAAATGCCACCGTTAACTCATTCTACCCCCAGACACACCACAGCAGGATAAGGATCGACCATGATAATTTAAAGGTGATGCCAGAACAGCTTGGCGCCTACGGGCGCCAAGCTATTCTGGCATCACCCTTGAACTATCATGGTCGATCTGTGTCCTGCGCTGCAATGCGGTCTTGAGAGGACAGGGGCAAAATTTAAGGATTTTGGTGTTGGGGTAGAATGAGTTAAAGTTTACCATGGACGACGGACGGACGACCAGTGGCCCAGAACATAAACTCACTTTTGCTTCGCACGCACGCCAGCCAATAAAATAAAGATGATCATAGAATCACTTTACTTACCAGTTTGTAATTGGGAGCATTCAGCTGCCGTCCATGCACCCAGCTCCTACCAGACGCACCCTCTGAGGCAGAGGCTGGGGGGGGGGGGGGGGGGGGGGGGGGGGGGGGGGGCCATGATTCTGCAGCATAGATCCGGATGGGTTTGGACATCCTGCTGCCATCCGGCGCTGGGTGTGTGCATAAAGTCCTGAGCCGGTGTGACCAAAACGGTGTTGCTGCAAACATGTCCAATACAACCTTGTAAAAAACTGACATGTTGAATCAGATTGATTGCACATTGCTTAACGTCCCGACAGCAACAAGGCTTTCTCAGGACGTGCCTGCACTGCTTGTGAAAAAAACAAACAACACCTAAACAGAACATTGCCATGTATGTCGCCTGCCGGTCAAATACGTTAAATAAACCTAACACATGGGGCCTAAATAAAGCTAAGACCATTTAGCAACACACATCCAATATCAAGAGCTACAGGCAGTGCAGACAGTAGGGAGAGTTTTAAAAAGGCAAATACAGGTGAATGGACAAAGGGTAGACAGAAACGCATGCCCCAGAATAGAGAGAAAATTCCACCCTGTGGGGCTGACCAGGGTGATCCTGAGAACTAAAAACTGGTAATACAGTAAAAGCGACACTTCAGTTGCACATTCCGAAAGACCTGTTTGTGGTCGTTTGTTCTTCGAATCGCGAGGCAGTTTTCCGAACGAGGATTGAAATCTGGCGCCATTTTTTTTTTTTTTTTAAAAGTCAACTGATACTGTGCATGATGTGGCAGTTAACACATGTCAGAAAAAAAATCGCATGGCAGATTGACCTTGTAATGGGGTTATTGAACAAATTCCTTTCATTGAAGAAGAAAGCTTTTGTTAAAATCGTGGGGTTCTATTATCATTTACTAGACTCAACGGTCAGAGAGAGGAAGACACGGACCGAGCCGCACGGCTGAAGCAGACGCCTTATTTTTCTGGGCCAAACGGGTATCGGGGATTGGAGGCATCTCTCAGTTAAATAACTGCAATGAACAAGTACATTTGGGCGTGCTCTTAACTAAGAAATATTGCATAAAGTACCTCTGCAAACGCAAAACAATGGCCGGTGACCGTTGGAGACGAAAGACATTTAAGCAAGGGAAACAACTCCGTTCATCGGTGCTGGGCTAACCAATCAGCGATCAGGAAAACACTCCGGCCGCTTCCGTGTCAACACACAGGCCCAGGGCATCGCCGAAACACAACCCATCAAGTAAATCTGTCAAAATGGGGACATCGTATTTTGATATTTTTTTCTGACTTTTGAAACAACAGAAATACAGAAACAACCCTCAGAAAAAATGGGTGTCTGACTTGCTCACCCACACACCCATTTTGCATAAGGATGGTAAAGAAAGTAACCCATTTGAGTGCTTTGGTCTACACACACACACACACACACACACACACAAATACACTGTAACCGGACTTACTAGCTACTAAGCCTGGCTGGCTTGTCATTAGATGGTCAGACTCTGCCGACTGCCCATCCAACGTGCAAGTGCCAGTCTTTAGTTTTTAGCTTTTTAGTCCGTATCCAGGCTTTTTTTAGGTTTAGGGAAGGCCGGCTGGATTGATTGATTGATTGTACATTGCTTAACGTCCCGACAGCAACAAGGCTTTCTCAGGACGTGCCTGCACTGCTTGTGAAAAAAAAAAAAATAAACAGAACATTGAATGTATGTCGCCAGCCGGTCAAATACGTTAAATAAACCTAACACATGGGGCCTAAATAAAGCTAAGACCATTTAGCAACACACATCCAATAGCAAGAGCTACAGGCAGTGCAGACAGTAGGGAGAGTTTTAAAAAGGCAAATACAGGTGAATGGACCTCGGGTAGACAGAAACACATGCCCCAGAATAGAGAGAAAAACCCACCCTGTGGGGCTGACCAGGGTGACCCTGGGAACTAAAAAATACCTAACCCACCCAAGTCCCCCAGGGCAGACCCGGGTGGGAAAGGCCGGCTGGAGATTGCTGTGGAGTGTAATTCAGCTTCATAGTCTATCTTCAAGTCTTTTACACTGGTCTCGCATGCGCACTCACAAAATTAATGTGTATCTGCCTCGCGTTGTGTTCAAAATACCAAATAGCGCAATGGACCTACCACAGTATCCAGAGAAACCCTAGTTGATATGAGCGTAGTGACTGTGCGTGTGTTGCCATGTGTGCCACACTAGACTGGTACAGGACTAAGCACGTCAACAGACTCGGCTCAGCATGTTCTCAGTCTCACGCACACACACTCTCGCGCTGCCATCATCACACAAACGTGTACAGACATCAGTACTGACTCGCATCCGTCCTCGCATTCATCATTGAGTCTCAGACTGACTCTCAGTCATGAGATTTCTATAAGTGCTTTAGGTTTATTTACAGTACATACATTTCATTATCAGTCAAGGTGTCAGACATGTCAAAAAAGAGATTAATAATGTGGGGCTACAGCCACACCCCTCCCCTAATCAATTGATTTATTCTTATTAGCACGGTAATTAGACAACCCACGTCAGCACTTACCACCAATACCTTTATTGCCTAGCCATTTTAGTTCCACTCCAGAAATCATTCAAGCTACGTTTTTTGATCAGCTGCCAACCCGCTATTATTAAGGCAGACCCCCCAACCACACCTAAATAATTAATGCCACCATTGAGTTCTTTAAGCAAAGGCTTATTAAAATAACAACAGTGACAGCCTTACCTTCTTCAATGTAATCCCTCACTGCGCACACAAACACAACTTACACAACACATAACACGCAAGGCTAGTCAGCCGCTACCCGACCCCTTGGAATGTCTGTGTCATTGCTCTCAGTCAGGTCTTTTTACAGGGTAGGTTGCACCTTCCAGTACAGTTAAACCTGTCTTTGTTTAGACAGGCACATTCAAATACACGCGGCACACTCGAGATTCTCAAAATACTTGACACACGCGGCACACTCACCATACTTAAAATACGCGGCACACTCACCATACTCAAAATACATGACACACGCGGCACACACGCGGCACACTCACCATACTTAAAATACGCGGCACACTCACCATACTCAAAATACATGACACACGCGACACACTCACCATACTTAAAATACGCGGCACACTCGAGATTCTCAAAATACATGACACACGCGGCACACTCACCATACTTAAAATACGCGGCACACTCACCATACTCAAAATACATCACACACGCGGCACACACGCGGCACACTCACCATACTTAAAATACGCGGCACACTCGAGATTCTCAAAATACATAACATACACAGCGCACGCGGCACACACACCATACTTAAAATACGCGGCACACTCACCATACTCAAAATACATGACATACGCGGCGCACGCGGCATGTGCATGTCATAGACAAATCAGTCACAGCATTACTTCAATTAACTCACTTTATTCTATTTTGGTTCGTCACAGGGAAGAAAGTTGGTCACAGGCGAAATATTTTGTCACAGTAGTTTAGGTTTGACCTAGAAAAACATTCTTGTCACACTGGTTCCGGAGTGACAAGGATGAAGCCAGCAGCAGTTATGTCCCTTGCCAAAATCTGCTATGTCATTTTGTTACCTACTCACAAACCAGATAGGTGAGGGATTTGATGGCAGGAAACCAGAAGACGGGTGGCACACGCAGCATAAATAATACCCAAAACAACTTGTAGCCACATGACACACTACAATGTTTCTTCATCCATCACAACCCACTGTAAAGTATTGCAGAAAGAACGTACATTTTGAGGCATGTCACTGCTCGAGGCAAGGACATTCCGGGCCGACCCGGCACACGAATTAACACACACAGAGTGACCCCTGTGAATGGGCGTTCGTATACCAAAACGATTCGGACTGCCCATGCCGAGAATAAAGTGTACGTACCGTGCCTCGCCAAGAAAGGTGTGTCCAGTCCCTCGGCGTCTCAGTCTCAAACACCAGATGCCAGTGACATAGCACATTAAACCATCATGACCATACGAGCCTGGCTCACAACACACTCCAACAGAATCACATCCTGCCTCACACTGAGGAACAGACCTCGTGCGAACTTATTGACCTATTGGCCAGAGTAGCCGCTCTTGCCCAGGTAGCGTGTCACGCGTAAGGTTACAGGTCACAGGTGAAAAAACACATGTAAACAGAGGGTGGTCACAAAGATTGCAGAGCATCCACTGCCTACATGCAGCCAGCTCCGTGATCGGGTGCACATTGAAACTTATGCAGTTTAGGCAAAGAGTCCATATACAACCGATCGCCGGGCTAGCTCAGCGCTGAAGCGTACGTCGTCTTCTTTCCCGTGGTGTTGTTGTGTCTGGGTCACTTCCAATAGGCACCTTGTCCACCAAGTCCGAGATTGAGGCTATTCGTATCACCCTGGAATCAGATTTGCGCTTTACATAGACACTACCACGTTTTGTCCACGCATCCTGCACTGCAGGGTGGTCCCAGCACTGGGACAGCAGAGTGTAGTTGCTCTGAGTTAAGTCCTCGGTTATGATGTAGGAGGTGTTCTTTAGTTTCCGTCTATGGAAAAGCACTAATTCTGCAGCCTTTCTCGACATGAATCGCACGATCACAGGTCTCGCTGTTGTTGCCCACTTCCCTGTGATCGCTGCTGTAGTTGACCTATGCGATGGCAGGCCTCAATAACTCCAGGCTGTAGACCGGGCAGCTGTAGCTTGTCTTTGAAGATCTGAAGGACTTTCTTTTCGCACTCCTCTATGGTCTCTCTCTCTGCCTCTGGTACCCCCGGTATGCGAACGTTATTTCTTCGGGTGTATTGTTCAAAGTCGTTCGAACGCTTCTCTGCTACGGAGGCTAAAAACTTCGCCTCCGTAGCCAGACTGGTTGCCTCCTCTTCTTTCTACACTGGTCCAATTCAACTTTCAGTGTCTGATTTTCCACTCTTAGCTCATGCATCTCGCCTCTCAACTCCTCGAATTGCTCATTCACTTTGTCTAGCTTTGTAGACATTTCGCGTAGCAGTCTCATTAGATCAGCATTAGAAGGGTCACTGACCTGTACGTCGTCACCAGTGGATACGAAGACCGTGGCAGACGAGGCAGACGCGGTAGCAGACGACGCATTCTTGTCCGCAGTCTCCGCCATGCTGTTTCGCCGCGTAGATTGGAAGTGACACTTGATCGTTGCCCTGCTGTCCGATGCCGGCTCCGCCTTGCTTTTCTTCTTCCTGGCTTTCTTTAGAAGTGCCGCTTTTCTCTGTCTGACCGCATGGCTGGGTGTAGACTGATCAAAACTTGAGTCAGTTGTAGTAGATTCAGCCTTCTGTTTAGCCTGGCCGAGCGGCATCAGTAGAGTTCACTAGGGCCGACCATCAGCATTTTCAGTGTCAGAGATTTATGGTCCAAGATGTCACATTTAAGAGGTAAAAATGATATCCTCCGGATGGTTGAAAAGACAGGGAAACGATTAGCACATCCTCGTTGTTGTAATTGCTTCGGGGAAGAAGTAATTAAAGAGAATCTGCATAAATCAGGAGCCCCTGAAAAAATTCAACCTGCCTGTGGCCTGAGCAGTGCTCACCCCCCCAAAACTGAAAATGTTATCCACTTTGCTGACAGCATAGCTGGATGTTGTCTTGGAACTTTTGGCAGTTTGGGCATCTTTTTCTTCTTTAAAAAACTCCTTCAGTGCATCCCAGTTCTCTAGCAATCTTCGAACACATCTGCAACAAAGATTTAAAAAAACAAACTATGACAACATTATAAAATCAGTTGGACTTCCATTAAGCTATGACCATTGACACAAGGAGCATTGCCATTGGGTTAACATTAATGATCCTGCAGCAAATTAAAAATGATTTCCCTGACAAGTTCTTACCTCCCAATGCTGAGCCAGCGAGTACAGCAATGCTTGAGGATTTCGCATCTCCACACCATAAAGCTCCTGAGCTCCTTTGAATCGTGACTTGCGTTCACAGCTCTTATCGAAGAAGTAGTAGATGTCTGTCAGTGCTGACTCGATCGGAGGCAGGACCTTTGCAGCCTGTTTTGCTCCATTGTGGACAATGTGCAGTGTGCAGCCAGCCAGGAATACCTTTTAAACAAGAGATTGAGTCTTTCAGTCTAAATCTACTCTTGGGTCAGTGAGGTACACAATGAAAAAACATGTTGTTGAACTAAGGACAAACTTTATCTGTATCACCTGCATAAACTTAAATGTCTCATACCTTTTCTTGTTTGCCTTTCACAAAGGCCACCACTCCCTTCTTCCAACCAGTCATGACGTTGGCGTTGTCACACCCGAGACTCAAACAGTTCTCCCAAGGAATGGCTCTTTCCTTGAATTCAGCATCTATCAAGTTGAAGATATTCTCTCCTGAAAATGACAGGTTAATTTTACACTCTCTCTCTTGGCTTGACTTCGCGAACGAAGATTTTATAGGAGTTTCCCACGATGTCTGCAGGCTTGTTCGTGGCTGCGGAGGCCAATCCGGGACAGGCAGGTTCGACCGCAGTGGCTGCAGGGGGAGGTATGGCCAGGGTTCTGAGTTGCGGCATCTCGGTTTTTTCTTCTGAGCCGCTTGTCCTTAAGGCTAGCTCTGTGAGAGTCCTCAAAGGAGACAGCTGCCTTGTAAATAGTGGAGCGCCAGGTGTCACGGTCCACAGCAAGCGAAGACCACTGGTGGTGGTCGATTTGGCAGGCACTAAGTGACTTCTTGAGACAGTCTTTGTATCTCTTCTTCGGTGCCCCTCTGTCTCGGTGTCCAGTAGCAAGCTCGCCAAACAGGGTGATCTTTGGTAGGCGATGATCTTCCATCCTGGAGACATGCCCCGCCCAGCGGAGCTGTGTCTGCAGCAGCAACGCCTCGATCCTCACAGTTTCAGCCTGTTCAAGGACCTCGACGTTGGTGACATAGTCACTCCAGTGAATGCTGAGGATGGTACGCAGGCAGCGCTGGTGGAAGCGTTCGAGGAGTCGTAGTTGGCTGCGGTAGAGGGCCCAGGACTCGGAACCATACAGCAGGGTGGTGAGGACCACAGCTCTGTACACGCTGATCTTGGTGCCTGTTTTCAGCTGTTGATTGTGCCACACCCGCTTGAAAAGTCGCCCGAAAGCGCTGTTCGCTTTTGCCAGCCTGCTGTCAAGCTCCTTGTCCAGCTTGGCGTCCGACGTGATAATGCAGCCAAGGTAAGTAAATTTTACACTACACTATTACACTACTTTAAAGACAAAAGGCAAAAATAAATACAGTCAAACACATTTTGCCCAGATATCAACATTCAATTCTTAAAGATGCGGATATCAGAAAACTATCACTTGAGACAGAGTTATTGCCAAAAGTATATCTGAATTTGAATGCATAACTTCCACATTTACTTTAAAATTTGATGCATGCTAAGCATTCGTGTTTCTTTACACTTTCCTCTGACTAAGTATCTTTCAATCAACTGAGGACAGCTAAAAAATAATTAACACTTCGTTAAAGAAAGAATTAAAAACTGCAACCTAATGAATAAGTCACTCCTTTCTACCTTTTTTAAATTATTAAATTACCTTTAGCAGATCCATTCAACACAGGAACACCAAGGAGTTCTGACATCACAAGGCCTGTAGCTGTGTTGACAGTCCTGATTACAAGGGGAAATTGCTTTCCATCTGCATCATTGGATCCATCTGTAGAAACAGTAAATGATCCTGTTTTCATCCTTTCCTGCAAAGAAGTCTTGGTCTGTTCTGCCATCTCCTTGATAATAGCGGTTGCCTTTGACCTGCCACACTGGACACCTGTGAAAGCAAATCTATATCGTATATCAAAATATGACTGGCAGTGGCAACCACTTGTTAACTTAAGGTAACCTGTACGCCCCTATTTTATATTGGGTGGAGGGGGGAGCTTATACATTACAATCCACTAAAACAAAAATCTTTAACACCATAAATTGATATGTGAAACGACAGCAACTGTGCGGACCCACAACATAGATAAAACTTTGTTAGGTAGCAATTTGATACAGTGATAGTGCAACATTATCCATAAGCTTAACATTTATCCATTACGTTGTAACCCCACCACACTGGCAACAGCAAGAAAAACAGCATGCAAGGAAAAGGGAAAGAAAGTTAAACCACTAAAAAAAAAAAAATTAAAAAGAAATTAAAAAAAATTATTATCACCTTTTTTTTTAAATAAATAAGTATAAAATGTGTTGTTGCCATATCTCTATTTTCGAAATCTGAAACCTTCATGTCGAAACAATAACTATTGAATGAACAGCAGACCCATATAAAGTAAATAAAGAAAGAAAGGACATTTACGAAGGCCTCACAGACTATTTTGTTTTCACACTACTACTACAATTATTAATAATAAAATAAAAATAAAGTTGCCTACCTGCTGCAATTTTGGAGTCAGGAAATCCCACCTTCACCCATTCGTTCAGTTTGTCAGCAGTTGCAATCGAAAGGTTCGAGTCGGCGATAATGACAGATCATTGCCTCTGCCCTGGTCACAGATCGCTCAAAAGTGAGCTTTGCTTCATCTTTCCCTTTGTAACCGGACTCAGTGACTGGGTGTAGGCGACTTAAATAGTTTATCAGATAGACAAAAACTGCCCATCTAATACAGTACTCAAGTGCCTACAGAGTTTAAGTCCTAATTCCTTTTGTGGTCTAGGGAAAGACTGGAGATTGCTGTGGAGAGTAGACTATAAGTCTACTCTAGTCCCGCATGCGCACAAAATCCGTCAGTGTTTACTCTTGCCTCGCGTTGTGTTCAAAAAGCCAAAGTTGCTTGCGCAATGGACTGACCACAGTATCCAGAAAAACCCTATTTTGACTGGACTTGGTGTTTGTTGTTATCGTTCCTACTGAGCTGCTAACGTGCGCTCGCACGATCAGTCACACCGTCATACATGCACGGACGTACACACACACAAACCGCTTCTCGCATGTACACACGCACAGTCTCAGTCTCACTCTAGCTGAGCACCATAAGATAGAAGTAAGATTCCAAGATTTATTTATACCAAAAAAGCATTCATAATGAAACAAACAACATAATCAAAGTTACTTAAACCAGTGCAAGTGCTAATAACCTTAAACACACATAGGCATAACACCTATACCTTCGATTACGACACCTAGCAGACCTATCTCCTATGACTACGATTCCTAGCGAACCTAACTCCTAGGCCCAACACCTTTACGCACTTACCAATAAAACCTACGCGCAGTCCTAACGCATCCTAAACCCTATTTGGGTGAACTAAACCGAAACACTACTGTCCCTATAGGATAGGGCCAGGGTGGTTCGAGATGATCATTATTCACAACCGTTTAGTGGGGTAGGGTCGGGGTGGCTCGAGGTGATCATTATTCACAACCTCCTCGTGGGGTAGGGTCGGGGTGGCTCGAGGTGATCATTATTCACAACCTCCTCGTGGGGTAGGGTCGGGGTGGCTCGAGGTGATCATTATTCACAACCTCCTCGTGGGGTAGGGTCGGGGTGGCTCGAGGTGATCATTATTCACAACCGCCTCGTGGGGTAGGGCCGGGAAGTGTGAGAGATCATTATTCACAACCGCTCACGGGGGAGAGGGACTGGAGTGTGAGAGATCATTATTCACAACCGCTCACAGGGGAAAGGGACTGGAGTGTGAGAGATCATTATTCACAACCGCTCACAGGGGGAAGGGGAGGGTGATCATTATGCACAACCACCACCGAGACTGAGAATCGGCCGCTTTATATAGGCTCCCAGCCTCTGGGTCCGGAAACTACGTCACAGCTTCGTGCGTCTAGTCTGCTACACACCAACTAGCTAAGTCAGCAAAATTCTCGCTCACAGTGCGCCAAGCGTGCACTAAACCACTGAACTCTGACTCGCTGGTAGTAAGTAGTGATAGCATTAGCAGAGGGCTCCTCAGCTACACCTTCATCAATTCTCTCCTTCACAAAACAGTCCATTTTTTTCTGCTTCGGCCAGCTTTTCTCAAACTCCTTATGAGAAACACTTTTGATGTGGCGACTACAGTCGTAAAGCCCACTGTGTTTCACAGAAAAATCTGAGATGCACACGGTGCAGTGAGCGAAATGCTTTCCCTTCTTTGAAGAAATCAGGCAAGGATATTCTTCATGGTACTTTTGAAGAAACACTTGGCTTGCAGCTTGATTAAATTTCTTCTTCTTACTGGGCGGTGTTTTCTTCAAGTCCTTTTCTTCACTCGAATCTAGTGTGTTCGTCTCAATCGCTCTCCGTTTTTCGGCCATTGTTTTCACATTGAAGTAACTCGTTCAATAAGACTCGCGCGGTTGTTGTACTACCACTTCCGGGCGCTCCACCGGTTCTTAAAAAGTACGGACCGGAGCTCACTCGCACTTTCTCCATTTCGAAAAATGATGATTTAAAAAATGTGTAGCGAAATAAAACATTTTGCGTATTTTGAAGCAAGCATGCGTAGTTGCGTAATTTGGGGGCCGAATTCGTAGTTTACTACGCTCAATGTGTAGTGTAGGCAGGTCTGTATGTATGTACGTGTATATGTTTATGTGTTTATGTATCAGGTGTACTCATCAAGCAAACAGAACCTTAGAATGTACCAGTAACTCAATGTTAAACAAGCCTCTCAAACCTACTCATAATGGGAAATCAAAACACTACAAATAACTGAAAATGTTGTAAAACTGTTGCCGCTAGGGTTTCACGTGAAAGAAAAACAGAAGATAGTGGTAGAAAACCCTTTAAAATAGAAACAAATAACGACGTTTCGGATCAAAGATCCTTCCTCAGGTGACATGGAAACAAACGTTTGTTTCCATGTCACCTGAGGAAGGATCTTTGATCCGAAACGTCGTTATTTGTTTCTATTTTAAAGGGTTTTCTACCACTATCTTCTGTTTTTCTTTCAACTGAAAATGTTGTAAAGCGGGGCTCATGTGCTCTATTTACTCAGTACAAGCCTTTATGTTGGTGAAGCTCTATTCACACATGGCTTGCTGTACAATTTTCTAAGGATCTTTTCAAGCGTGGCCTGTGAATGGGCGCCGTGAATGCATGTACCCACCGGATTGAAAGGGTTTGTCAGTCTCGTCATGCGTGAACTAGAATGTTATGTGTGAGGGACAGAGTTTTTCGGAAATCGGCTGACAGTATTGAGAGACAATGGAGAGTAATTTTCTAATTATTTGGGTGTGCAAAATGTCATTTGTTTATTACAGAGTGCACAATCAGGTTTTGGTTTGATTTGAGAGAAACGCCAGTGTGGACGTTAAAGACTTTAATTAGTTAATTATTAAGGTCATTAGGTGTTGACAGAGACAATAGTTATAGAGAGAGAACAATAGAGTCCCGTAAGATAATCAGACCAATAAGGCCGCATCGGTAATGTTCGTCAGTTTTTTAAAATCAAAGGGTTGATTCGGAAATAACGGGGGTGTAATGAGAGGTCAAAATTTTAATATTAAAAATGATGTAATTTAATGACTGATGCGGCATTATTGAATTCATTGTCTTACGGGACTCTATTGTTCTCTCTCTCCTTCCGCCCCGTCTCTCAGGATGAAGTCCTCAAGACCATAAAGTCCATGCCCTTCAAAACCTGTGATCTAGACCCTCTCCCAGCTTCTCTCTACCGTGACGGCCTTCCAAAACTTCTGCCCTTCATTACCGACATCATCAACGCATCTCTAGAAAACGGCTCCATCCCCGATATCTTCAAGTCCATCATCGTCCATCCTCTCCTAAAAAAAACACAACCTCGACCCAAACGAAGTCAAATCCAATCTCTCTTTCCTGTCCAAGCTTCTTGAGAAGATTGTTCTCAATCAGCTCAACCTCCACCTCACTGACAACAACCTCCTCAGTCCATTCCAGTGTGCCTATCGCAAACATCACAGCACTGAAACAGCCCTTTTACATATCTTAAACAATCTGCTTCCCTCCGACTCGGGCAACATCTCCCTTCTTACACTACTCGATCTCTCTGCCGCCTTTGACACTATAGACCACTCTATCCTCCTCCACCTACTCCACCATTCCTTCGGCATCACTGACTCTGCTCACTCCTGGTTTCTCTCCTACCTTTCCGACAGACAGCAGTCTGTCATCATCAACGGCGGCTCTTTCAACCCAGTCACGCTCTCCTGCGGAGTACCACAGGGGTTCGTCCTGGGCCCGGGCCTTTTCACACTCTACACCTCTCCCCTGTCCAACATTATGCAGTCTCACCGCATACACCACCACCTCTACGCTGACGACTCACAACTGCTAGACAAAGACAAACTCGACAACACTCAGTCACTACTGACTGGCACGGCTGACTGCTACGAAGACGTGAAAAACTGGATGACAGCAAACAAGCTGAAACTGAACGAAGAAAAAAAGGAAACCATGCTGGTAGGCACTCGCCAGAAACTATATTAACTCCCTCCCTCTCTCCACCTTCAACTCGATAGCACCCCCATCTCCCTCTCTCAGCCAAGAACCTCGGCATTATCCTCGACTCCTCTCTGTCCATGAACAGCTTCATCTCCGCCACGGCCCATGCATGCTATTTCCACCTCCGCCGCATCAGTCAGATCAGGTGTCGTGAGGACATTTACCGCTCAGGGAGCGTCGAACATCTGCAGCAACGTGGGAAGCAAGGAAACTGTACGTCTTAGACGTGAAGATATACGAACTGTGCACACCATAACACCAGTGAACAGGTTGGACTATAAGGACTTTGTTTTGTAAGGTAGCCACAGAGAAAGGAAATAGTTTGTGCGGCACGAATGTGTCAGGCTGAGTCTGTGCGTGTGTGTGTGTGTGTGTATGCCTGTTGTGTTGTGAGTCTGTACCTGCGACTGGAGTATCAGTAAGTCTGCATGTGTTACACCTGTTATGGATAATCATGTAAATTTTCAAACTGCCAGCTTAACTGGGAGAAATTAGCATTACACACTGTACACGTATGTGCTTTCTGGAGTGTTATGGGTTAACATGTGAATTTCAAATTGACAGACTGGGAAAAACTAGCACCACACGCTGTAAACTTATGTGGTTTCTGGCCTTCACGAGTGACCATGGTGATTCATCCTGCTAGCATGGGTAAAACTAACATCACATTCTTTGCAATTATGTGGTTTCTGGTTTGTGTGTTTAAGCATGTGCCGTTTAAACTTGCTAGCATGATAAAAACTAGCATCAATTCTCTAAACGCACGTTTTCTGGCCTGTGTGGGTAAACATGTGTTTTTTCAAACTGCCAGGGTGGGACAAACTAGCACCACACACTCTACACTTATATGGTTTCTGGCCTGTGTGGGTTAACATGTGTTTTGTCAAACTGCCAGAGTGGGAAAAACAAGCATCACACACTGTACACTGATGTAGATTCTCAGAGATGAGACCACAGAAAGTTGAAAAATACTGAAACTTTTTTTCGGAGTCGCGCATTGCGAGGCCCTTGCGGTCTAGGGGGTCTAGTGCCTTTAAAGTGTTAATATGTTGGACAAGAACTTCTAATTTTACAGATTACACATTGATTATTCTGTCACTTTGGGCACTTACTGGAATCTCGAGAATGACCCCCGAGACCTTCAAAAAAACGGAATTCCGTATAAATACGGAAAAGTCTCATCTCTGATTCTGGCCTGTGTGGGTTAACATGTGAATTTTCAAATTGGCAGCCAGGGA
The DNA here is from genome assembly GCA_036245525.1 of Semisulcospira habei. Classification (NCBI taxonomy): domain Eukaryota; kingdom Metazoa; phylum Mollusca; class Gastropoda; family Semisulcospiridae; genus Semisulcospira; species Semisulcospira habei. The sequence goes on from BTPG01000007.1 coordinate 149,783,578, forward strand.
GAAACTAGCATCACACACTGTACACTTATGTGGTTTATGGCCTGTGTGGGTAAACATATGTGTTTTCAAATGGTAAGCCCTGCAGAAACTAGCACCACACACTCTACATTTATGTGGTTTCAGACCCGTGTGGGTAAACATGTGACTTTTCAAATTGCATGCAAGGGAGAAACAAGCACCACACACTGTACACATATGTGGTTTCTCGTGTGTGTGGGTAAACATGTGACTTTTCAAACTGTCAGCCCAGGAGAAACCAGCACCACACACTGTACACTTATGTGGTTTTTGGCCTGTGTGGGTAAACATGTGTTTTGTCAAACTGCCAGGGTGGGAAAAACAAGCATCACATGCTGTACACTTATGTGGTTTCTGACCTGTGTGGGTAAACATATGAGTTTTCAAACTGCCAGCCTGGGAGAAACTAGCACCACACACTGTACACTTATGTGGTTTCTGGCCTGTGTGGGTTAACATGTGACTTTTCAAATAGCTAGCAAGGGAGAAACAAGCCCAACACACTGTACACTTATGTGGTTTCTGGCCTGTGTGGATAAACATGTGCCTTTTCAAACTGCCAGGGTGAGAGAAACTAGCACCACACACTGTACACTTATGTGGTTTCTGGCCAGTGTGGGTTAACATGTGAATTTTCAAACTGCCAGCTAGAGAAAACCTAGCACCACACACAGTACATTTATGTGGTTTCTGTCCTGTGTGGGTTAACATGTGGCTTTTTAAACTGCAAGCCCGGGAGAAAATAGCACCACACACTGTACACTGTGGTTTCTGGCCTGTGTGGGTTAACATGTGGCTTTTTAAACTGCAAGCCCGGGAGAAAATAGCACCACACACTGTACACTTATGTGGTTTCTGGCCTGTGTGGGTAAACATGTGCCTTTTCAAACTGCCAGGGTGAGAGAAACTAGCACCACACACTGTACACTTATGTGGTTTCTGGCCTGTGTGGGTTAACATGTGATTTTTTAAACTGCCAGCCTGGGAGAAACTAGCACCACACACTGTACACTTATGTGGTTTCTGGCCTGTGTCATTCATCAAACCACTGTGAGCAGCTGTCATCAAATCACTGTGAGCAGCTGTCATCAAATCACTGTGTGTCATCAAATCACTGTGCCCAGTTGTCATCAAATCACTTTGAGCAGCTGTCATAAAATCACTGTGTGTCAACAAATAACTGTGAGTAGCTGACATCAAATCGCTGTTAGCAGATGTCATCAAATCACTGTGAGCAGTTGTCATCAAATCACTGTGTGTAGCTGTCACCAAATCGCTGTGCGTGGCTCTTATCAAATCACTGTGTGGAGCTGTCATCAAATCACTGTGTGGAGCCAAGGACAACTCTGCAGCAGATTTATCACACTCATACAGAGGTACCGATACAAACCCTGCTCCAGAGCTATGTACATTACAGTTGGCAGCAACAAGGTTTTCCACGTTACTGTCACACAATATGACTGCGTCAGGCTTCACTTCTGACTGGCACTGGTACATGTTTACATCACTGTTGTGCACACAATCCACAGAACCCAAACCATTCTCTGAGTGCTGCTGCTCTGTCTTGATCCCAGACGTTGCCTTCAGACTGATGTCAGGTTCTAGTTTAACCCCAGAATCTGAGCTGGCCCTGGGCTCTAACTTGACACAATGTTTGTCCATGATGTCCGGTTCTAATTTCACCCCATAGTACATGCAGCCAACGGTACTGTCGACAGTAGTGGAATCTGAGCTGGCCCCAGGCTCTAACTTGACACAATGTTTGTCCATGATGTCCGGTTCTAATTTCACCCCATAGTACATGCAGCCAACGGTACTGTCGACAGTAGTGGAATCTGAGCTGCTCCCATGTCCTAACTGGACGCCAGGTTCCACCTTGTCTTCTGGCTCCAGATTGTCTGGTGGGTGTTGGAACAGCCATGAGTGAGTACAGAGTTCCAGTTTAACCCCCTTCTTCATGCAGCCACTGACACTGGCTATAGTATTGGTGACTGCAGGCACAAAGGGCTTCACTTCTGGCTCCGAGATGGTCCCAAGTAGAAACTGGACACCAGGGTTGACCTCGCAATCTGTCTCCAGTTTGACTTGTGGATTTTGGACAGGCTGTGAGTGAGCAGACATGTGTTTGTGCAACTGCCTTTGTGACTGGAAACATGCCTTACACATCTCACACACAAACAGCATGCCACCCTCTTCAACATCCACACATTTTTCTGCGTAGGGTTTCTGTTCGCCTAGTGAGATGTCTTCAGATACACTATGCTGGTATTTACCATCACAGTCCATATGGTATACATGAGGTTCACACCCCTTGCTAGACTCTGTCTTGACATAAGGTTCCATTTGATGGAAAACCCCACACTCTGGGCTGGTCAGAGGCTGTCGCTGGACACCAGGTTCCCCTGTAGCTTTAGCCCCATTGTGCACGCAGCCACTGCTACTGTCAACAATACCAGTGGAAGCAGGCAAAAGGGTGTTCAGCTCCAGTTTGACCTGTGAGGGTTGGACAGGGTCTTCCCATTCCTGTACAGTAGCCTGTCCTGTATCTTTGTCAGCAACCACACAGTTACTGTGGCCTCCATTTGCCTGGCTGAGCGAGTCTGCGGAATCTGCTGGCGTACTTCCTGGAAAAAAAATCATGAGCAAATGAACAACTTCATCATCCAGAAATATAACACCAAGATTAGTGCTAGCCTTATCTTAAAATGTTATCGTCAGATTAAAATGCTGTTTATACCACACGGAGAACGCTGGTGTACATGTGTTACGGCATAGTAGGAGGTGAGTCACTGGCACAGTTAGAGCCCAACTCACTGAAACACCTGCAATACACAATGGCCGGCCGAGCGCTGGACTGTCATAGTAGGAGGTGAGTCACTGGCGCAGTTAGAGCCCAACTCACTGAAACACCTGCAATACACAATGGCTGGCGGCGCGCTGGACTGTCATAGTAGGAGGTGAGTCACTGGCACAGTTAGAGCCCAACTCACTGAAACACCTGCAATACACAATGGCCGGCCGCGCGCTGGACTGTCATAGTAGGAGGTGAGTCACTGGCACAGAGCCCAACTCACTGAAACACCTGCAATACACAATGGCCGGCCGCGCGCTGGACTGTCATAGTAGGAGGTGAGTCACTGGCACAGTTAGAGCCCAACTCACTGAAACACCTGCAATACACAATGGCCGGCCGCGCGCTGGACTGTCATAGTAGGAGGTGAGTCACTGGCACAGTTAGAGCCCAACTCACTGAAACACCTGCAATACACAATGGCCGGCCCGCGCGCTGGACTGTCATAGTAGGAGGTGAGTCACTGGCACAGTTAGAGCCCAACTCACTGAAACACCTGCAATACACAATGGCCGGCCGCGCGCTGGACTGTCATAGTAGGAGGTGAGTCACTGGCACAGTTAGAGCCCAACTCACTGAAACACCTGCAATACACAATGGCCGGCCGAGCGCTGGACTGTCATAGTAGGAGGTGAGTCACTGGCACAGTTAGAGCCCAACTCACTGAAACACCTGCAATACACAATGGCCGGCCAGCGCTGGACTGTCATAGTAGGAGGTGAGTCACTGGCACAGTTAGAGCCCAACTCACTGAAACACCTGCAATACACAATGGCCGGCAGCGCGCTGGACTGTCATAGTAGGAGGTGAGTCACTGGCACAGTTAGAGCCCAACTCACTTAAACACCTGCAATACACAATGGCCGGCCGCGCGCTGGACTGTCGTGTCCACTGAGTGACGAGAACTTAACTCAGTCTACCCCAAGACAGAAATCCCCAAATTTTAAAGTCGTCTGAAGACTGCGCGCGTTGCAGTGCATTGATTGATTGTGCATTGCTAAACATCCCAACAGAAACAAGACTTTCTCAGGATGTGCCTGCACTGTTTGGGAAAAAAACCCACCAAAACAGAATATTGAATGCATGTCGCCAGCCGGTCCAATACGTTAAATAAAAGATTGATTGATTGATTGTACATTGCTTAACGTCCCGACAGCAACAAGGCTTTCTCAGGACGTGCCTGCACTGCTTGTGAAAAAAAAAACTAAACAGAATATTGAATGTATGTCGCCAGCCGGTCAAATACATTAAATAAACCTACATGGGGCCTAAATAAAGCTAAGACCATTTAGCAACACACATCCAATATCAAGAGCTACGGGCAGCGCAGACAGTAGGGAGAGTTTTAAAAAGGCAAATACAGGTGAATGGACAAAGGGTAGACAAAAACACATGCCCCAGAATAGAGAGAAAAACCCACCCTGTGGGGCTGACCAGGGCGACCCTGGGAACTAAAAAATACCTAACCCCACCCAAGTCCCCCAGGGCAGACCCGGGTGGGGGGCCTAAATAAAGCTAAGACCATTTAGCAACACACATCCAATATCAAGAGCTACAGACAGTGCAGACAGTAGGGAGAGTTTTAAAAAGGCAAATACCGGTGAATGGACCAAGGGTAGACAGAAACACATGCCCCAGAAAAGAGGGGAAAATCCACCCTGTGGGGCTGACCAGGGTGACCCTGAGAACTAAAAAGTAGTTAACCCCACCCAGGTCCCCCAGGGCAGACCCGGGTGGGGGTCATTGCAGTGCAGGACACAGATCGACCATGATAGTTCAAGGGTGATGCCAGAATAGCTTGGCACCCATAGGCGCTCAGTCAGTCAGTCAGCCCAGAGGCGCCAAGCTATTCTGGGATCACCCTTGAACTATCATGGTCAATCTTTATCTTGCTGTTGTGTGTCTGGGGTAAAATGAGTTAGGCAATTCTTCTAGCCACGCCATCCGCCGGGACCATGCGCGCGGGTTAGGGCCCTAAGTGCCCCTCTCAGAGCAGCCGCTCTGATAAAACACGCGAGAAGCTGGTATCGCTGTATCTCTGGGCAGCCCCTTGACGACCGGAACATTATGAAAGACAAGTGTTCATTTCTTTATACATGATGCATCATGACGTTACTGATCTTAATGATTAATTACTGACATGATAAATTAGTAAAGCTAGGAAATAACAAAATGAGGATTTCATCCCAAAGTCTACCGCATTGTTTGGATGCGTTTCTCTTTTAGGAACATTCAGAGTTGTTTATATTTTTAACCTTATCATACTGATCATTTTCCTTCTCTCTAGGACGACCTCTGATCAACACACATCAGTGCACACAAATAAAGACGGACACACGGGGCATCCCGCCATCAGTACGCTCTGTGGACTCGTGTAGCGACAGGAATCCATCTCCTTCTACTCTAACCCACCCTCAAATCCGCACACTGGCAAACAAAAATAAAGACTGACACACGGCGATTCACACCTTTCGTAAGCTCTGTGGTCTGGCGTAGCATAGCTATTCTAAAGAAGAATAATAGCACGAGCAGCGAAATGACGTCACTTCAGTTCAAGCTTCACACCATGGCATCATTAGTCCCACGACGCCGTGTTCATAGTGATGACTCGACGCTCTACGTCACTAATCGCATAACATTTAACGTATCAGAGGATAAACTTTGCAATTTCTTGCCGGTTTTCATGCCTTTGACTTATTGTCACAATTTGGGCTGAATCTACCTCAGGGCAAGGACAAACCAGCAGGCTTATGCAAACACCGTTTATGAAAAATCATGAAGCAAAAGATAGTTTTTAGCTGTTTTATAAATGATTCTGAAAAGTGGTGCAGAAAATTGTCTGATTTTCACACCTAAGGCATACAGGTCACCATTAACCTAATTGTACCTGACGGCCAAGACAAACTGTAGGCTTTTGTCAATATCGTATACGAAAAAAATCATTCGGTTAACAATGAGAAGAATTTTTTTATGTAACCCAAAAAAGAAGAGAAATTCAATTGTTTTAAGAATAAACCCATATAATTTGTAAAATTAATCCCCAAAAATGTGAAAATATTTTCTTTAAAAAAAAAAAATTTCACTCAAAAAGTTCTAAAGGTAGAATGCTGGTTATCGAACTCATTCAATGTATCCCTTTTAAATAGCTATATGCAAAATATGTAGTAAAAATAAGAAAATTACTGACTCCAGTGTGGATCAACCAAAAAGGGAGGGGGGGGGGGGAGGGGGCTCAAGATAATTTTTTATGGTCATAGCCTAAACTTTCAAGCTTGTCCATCCCTAAACGCGGGCTCTAGTCGCTGTCTCAACACACACACACACCAGGCGCCAAAAAAGATGTTCTCTAGCAAAGGTTTGCGTAGCTCGATGTGATGTCATTTTTATCTTGTTACTTCATTCCCAGAATTTCTGCCCAACACGCAAAAAAAAACGTCATGTGCATGCTCTGGAATGCACTCTGACCAACCCCATTTCAAAGTCTACCATATTTTCAATATGGTAGACAAAAAGAAACAAATCAAACGATGATACATATCTATTTCAATAGCAATAGAGTTTCTCCTGTATACGATATGATGCTTGTTATGTTATGAAGTTACTTAAGTGTTTTCTACTATTGCTGTGTCAGAATGTCAGCACAGAAGACCAAGCCCTCGTTCAAGTTTTCCAGTGCCAATGATCCACATGCTGCTGTGATGGCATACCTCAAACAACGGCAACCACATTGTGTTCACTGGTTGGACAGGTAAGCGAATTATATGTGACAGTCTGCGTGTACAAGTATAGACTGCAAGACCGATATCGGCGGATATATTTATTGTGCAACAGAACAGTATATCTCCAATGGACTGGTGTATGGAGGTAACAAGTACTGTCATACAAGGATGCTCCATTGGTATTGTTACTATATCCATTGTGCCACAGAACAGTATAATCTCCAGTGGACTGGTGTATCGAGGTAACGAGTACTGTCATACAAGGATGCTCCATTGGTATTGTTACTCCATTGTGCCACAGAACAGTATAATCTCCAATGGACTGGTGTAACGAGTACGGTCATACAAGGATGCTCCATTGGTATTGTTACTATATCCATTGTGCCACAAAACAGTATAATCTCCAATGGAATGGTGTAATGAGTACTGTCATACAAGGATGCTCCATTGGTATTGTTACTATATTGTGCCACAGAACAGTATAATCTCCAGTGGACTGGTGTAACGAGTACTGTCATACAAGGATGCTCCATTGGTATTGTTACTCCATTGTGCCACAGAACAGTATAATCTCCAATGGACTGGTGTAACGAGTACGGTCATACAAGGATGCTCCATTGGTATTGTTACTATATCCATTGTGCCACAAAACAGTATAATCTCCAATGGACTGGTGTAATGAGTACTGTCATACAAGGATGCTCCATTGGTATTGTTACTATATCCATTGTGCCACAGAACAGTATAATCTCCAGTGGACTGGTGTAACGAGTACGGTCATACAAGGATGCTCCATTGGTATTGTTACTATATCCATTGTGCCACAGAACAGTATAATCTCCAATGGACTGGTGTAATGATTACTGTCATACAAGGATGCTCCATTGGTATTGTTACTATATCCATTGTGCCACAGAACAGTATAATCTCCAATGGACTGGTGTAATGAGTACTGTCATACAAGGATGCTCCATTGGTATTGTTACTATATCCATTGTGCCACAGAACAGTATAATCTCCAATGGACTGGTGTAATGAGTACGGTCATACAAGGATGCTCCATTGGTATTGTTACTATATCTATTGTGCCACAGAACAGTATAATCTCCAATGGACTGGTGTAATGAGTACGGTCATACAAGGATGCTCCATTGGTATTGTTACTATATCCATTGTGCCACAGAACAGTATAATCTCCAATGGACTGGTGTAATGAGTACTGTCATACAAGGATGCTCCATTGGTATTGTTACTATATCCATTGTGCCACAGAACAGTATAATCTCCAATGGACTGGTGTAATGAGTACGGTCATACAAGGATGCTCCATTGGCATTGTTACTATATCCATTGTGCACAGAACAGTATAATCTCCAGTGGACTGGTGTAATGAGTACGGTCATACAAGGATGCTCCATTGGTATTGTTACTATATCCATTGTGCCACAGAACAGTATAATCTCCAGTGGACTGGTGTAATGAGTATTGTCATACAAGGATGCTCCATTGGTATTGTTACTACAGGACACATCGCAGTGGCAATGTAGTTGTGATACGTCTCCATTCAACACAGACATAATTATGGCTCACGGGCAGCGTAGTTGTGATACGTCTCCATTCAACAAAGACATACATAATTATGGCTCACGGGCAGCGTAGTTGTGATACGTCTCCATTCAACAAAGACATACATAATTATGGCTCACGGGCAGCGTAGTTGTGATACGTCTCCATTCAACACAGACATACATAATTATGGCTCATGGGCAGCGTAGTTGTGATACATCTCCATTCAACAAAGACATACATAATTATGGCTCACGGGCAGCGTAGTTGTGATACGTCTCCATTCAACACAGACATACATAATTATGGCTCACGGGCAGCGTAGTTGTGATACGTCTCCATTCAACAAAGACATACATAATTATGGCTCACGGGCAGCGTAGTTGTGATACGTCTCCATTCAACACAGACATACATAATTATGGCTCACGGGCAGCGTAGTTGTGATACGTCTCCATTCAACACAGACATACATAATTATGGCTCACGGGCAGCGTAGTTGTGATACGTCTCCATTCAACACAGACATACATAATTATGGCTCACGGGCAGCGTAGTTGTGATACGTCTCCATTCAACACAGACATACATAATTATGGCTCACGGGCAGCGTAGTTGTGATACATCTCCATTCAACACAGACATACATAATTATGGCTCACGGGCAGCGTAGTTGTGATACGTCTCCATTCAACACAGACATACATAATTATGGCTCACGGGCAGCGTAGTTGTGATACATCTCCATTCAACAAAGACATACATAATTATGGCTCACGGGCAGCGTAGTTGTGATACGTCTCCATTCAACACAGACATACATAATTATGGCTCACGGGCAGCGTAGTTGTGATACGTCTCCATTCAACACAGACATACATAATTATGGCTCACGGGCAGCGTAGTTGTGATACATCTCCATTCAACAAAGACATACATAATTATGGCTCACGGGCAGCGTAGTTGTGATACGTCTCCATTCAACACAGACATACATAATTATGGCTCACGGGCAGCGTAGTTGTGATACGTCTCCATTCAACACACACATACATAATTATGGCTCACGGGCAGCGTAGTTGTGATACGTCTCTATTCAACACAGACATACATAATTATGGCTCACGGGCAGCGTAGTTGTGATACGTCTCCATTCAACACAGACATACATAATTATGGCTCACGGGCAGCGTAGTTGTGATACGTCTCCATTCAACACAGACATACATAATTATGGCTCACGGGCAGCGTAGTTGTGATACGTCTCCATTCAACACAGACATACATAATTATGGCTCACGGGCAGCGTAGTTGTGATACATCTCCATTTAACAAAGACATACATAATTATGGCTCACAGGCAGCGTAGTTGTGATACGTCTCCATTCAACACAGACATACATAATTATGGCTCACGGGCAGTGTAGTTGTGATACGTCTCTATTCAACACAGACATACATAATTGTGGCTCACGGGCAGCGTAGTTGTGATACATCTCCATTCAACAAAGACATACATAATTATGGCTCACGGGCAGCGTAGTTGTGATACGTCTCCATTCAACACAGACATACATAATTATGGCTCACGGGCAGCGTAGTTGTGATACGTCTCCATTCAACACAGACATACATAATTATGGCTCACGGACAGCGTAGTTGTGATACATCTCCATTCAACAAAGACATACATAATTATGGCTCACGGGCAGCGTAGTTGTGATACATCTCCATTCAACAAAGACATACATAATTATGGCTCACGGGCAGCGTAGTTGTGATACGTCTCCATTCAACACAGACATACATAATTATGGCTCACGGGCAGCGTAGTTGTGATACGTCTCCATTCAACACAGACATACATAATTATGGCTCACGGGCAGCGTAGTTGTGATACATCTCCATTCAACAAAGACATACATAATTATGGCTCACGGGCAGCGTAGTTGTGATACGTCTCCATTCAACAAAGACATACATAATTATGGCTCACGGGCAGTGTAGTTGTGATACGTCTCCATTCAACAAAGACATACATAATTATGGCTCACGGGCAGTGTAGTTGTGATACGTCTCCATTCAACAAAGACATACATAATTATGGCTCACGGGCAGTGTAGTTGTGATACGTCTCCATTCAACACAGACATACATAATTATGGCTCACGGGCAGTGTAATTGTGATACGTCTCCATTCAACACAGACATACATAATTATGGCTCACGAGCAGCGTAGTTGTGATACATCTCCATTCAACAAAGACATACATAATTATGGCTCACGGGCAGCGTAGTTGTGATACGTCTCCATTCAACACAGACATACATAATTATGGCTCACGGGCAGTGTAGTTGTGATACGTCTCCATTCAACACAGACATACATAATTATGGCTCACGGGCAGCGTAGTTGTGATACGTCTCCATTCAACAAAGACATACATAATTATGGCTCACGGGCAGCGTAGTTGTGATACGTCTCCATTCAACACAGACATACATAATTATGGCTCACGGTCAGCGTAGTTGTGATACGTCTCCATTCAACACAGACATACATAATTATGGCTCACGGGCAGCGTAGTTGTGATACGTCTCCATTCAACACAGACATACATAATTATGGCTCACGGTCAGCGTAGTTGTGATACATCTCCATTCAACACAGACATACATAATTATGGCTCACGGGCAGCGTAGTTGTGATACGTCTCCATTCAACACAGACATACATAATTATGGCTCACGGGCAGCGTAGTTGTGATACGTCTCCATTCAACAAAGACATACATAATTATGGCTCACGGGCAGCGTAGTTGTGATACGTCTCCATTCAACAAAGACATACATAATTATGGCTCACGGGCAGTGTAGTTGTGATATGTCTCCATTCAACAAAGACATACATAATTATGGCTCACGGGCAGCGTAGTTGTGATACGTCTCAATTCAACACAGACATACATAATTATGGCTCACGGGCAGCGTAGTTGTGATACGTCTCCATTCAACACAGACATACATAATTATGGCTCACGGGCAGCGTAGTTGTGATACGTCTCCATTCAACAAAGACATACATAATTATGGCTCACGGGCAGCGTAGTTGTGATACGTCTCCATTCAACACAGACATACATAATTATGGCTCACGGGCAGCGTAGTTGTGATACATCTCCATTCAACAAAGACATACATAATTATGGCTCACAGGCAGCGTAGTTGTGATACGTCTCCATTCAACACAGACATACATAATTATGGCTCACGGGCAGCGTAGTTGTGATACGTCTCCATTCAACACAGACATACATAATTATGGCTCACGGGCAGTGTAGTTGTGATACGTCTCCATTCAACAAAGACATACATAATTATGGCTCACGGGCAGTGTAGTTGTGATACGTCTCCATTCAACAAAGACATACATAATTATGGCTCACGGGCAGCGTAGTTGTGATACGTCTCCATTCAACAAAGACATACATAATTATGGCTCACGGGCAGCGTAGTTATGATACATCTCCATTCAACAAAGACATACATAATTATGGGAACATGCGAGTACTTACCATGGAAGTATGAAGCACTGTTCTCGATTTGACCGAGAACTGAAGCAGGAACAGTTGTGTCAAATGAAGAAGAGGTCACGCATGCGCACTGGTTCACACTTTAGAGAGTTTGCACACTAATGTTATAATAAACCAATAATATAATTTAAACTCAGTGGGAGGGCTCTTGCTGTAAGACAAGGGGTGGGATTTGACACAACTGTTCCTGCTTCAGTTCTCGGTCAAATCGAGAACAGTGCTTCATACTTCCATGGTAAGTACTCGCATGTTCCCATAATTTAACCTCAAACTGGCGGAACAGTTGGTCAAATGAAGGTTTTAGAGAGGCATTAGGGTGCAAACTAATTTGCTCTCAAGTAAGTCTATAACACTCACTTTAAACACCCCCAGCCATTGAGAAATAAGCATCAAGCAGAGCTTGGCCCATGATAGTGACAGGAAACTACTGTAGAATTTGGTGAAGTTTGACTCACTGGCCCAGCCAGCCGCTTCCATTACAGCATCAACAGGAGGCCCACGGCCGACTGCTGCTGATGTGCTTGCAGCGCGAATTGAATGTGCCCCAAATTGTTGCGTGTCTATGCCAGCTCGTATGAGAACATCCCGAATTCATCGGCATACAGTTTCTGTACCCACTAGTCTTTGAGGTTTTTGCACGCTTAAGAAAAAGTTGACATGCATGCGTAACGGTCTCTGTCCTATGTAAACAGTCATTTAACACTGACAATGCACACACTTTAGTCACGTGTGTATGCCAACTGCTCAACAGGAGCTAAATGTCTGCCCTTATGAGACTGTTTAACACAAAAGACAATGTGGAAGACTACAGGCTGCTCCGAGAGTTGCATAGATTCTATCGCCAGATTAGCAATAGTCTGGCATCGTTGTCCTGACAGCAACGCAATTAATATCTCAAGTTTTTGTGTCAATTCTTTGAGTGACAGTTTGTCATGTGACATGAGTACTGAATCTGATGTAGTGTCAAACACAACATCACTATTCCATGTAGTTACATATTTTTGGAAAAGTGGGTCTAAGTTCATAAACTCCCTTGATGAACTTTTACCATTTTGTTTTCCTCAAATGACCCACAATCACTAACCTCAATTAAATCTGAAAGAGCTGATCTTGCAATACAAATTGCACTATACACTGCACCAGTCTTGAAGAGGAATGCCAGAAAATTTATTCCATCTGTTAAACTTAAAGATGGCAAAGTGGATCAACACACTGTGTCTACTCGCATACCTTTTTCATTTGCGAGTGTAAGTTGCATTTTGAGGTATTACTTCTCCAAGAAGAGCACATGCTGTTTGAACTTTGGCATGAAAAGCCGTTTTCTGGGTCTACGCCAGAATCTTGCAAGTGAGTAATTTGAGATTTGTGCAGGCAATGAAGTTGAGTTGAATTTTGAGGCATTCTCAGCAAGTTTCGCCTTGCCTAGACTAGAGCAGTACAGGCTGCTCCATGAGTAGACGTGCCAGTTGTGGGTACCAGAATTGACTTGGCCATTCTGCAACTATTAATGTTATAAGTCCCCGCGCTTCGTCTTTCATTTTTTCCTCAGAACTAGAGGAATGAGGCTACAAGGGAAAAAAGCCTAAAGGGATTTATCAGCCCAAGTATTATCAAATGCATTAACAGCAGCCGCCTCTGGGTCTGGTCTGTAAGACACATAGTCCTTAAACTATCTGTTGACCCGTGAAGCAAAGAGGTCAATGTCAGGCTGAAACCTTAACACTCTCAGCACCTCCTAAAGTCAGGGTTTAACTGCCTTTCTGCATCTAAGTTTAACTGTCTTGATTACTCGTCTGCTTCAACATTAGCCTTACCAGGAATGTAAATTTCACTAAGCCAATTATTTCTTTCTTTGCAAGACAACCAAAGCTGCTTAGTTACTGCATTACAGGCTTGTGAATGGTTTGTGCCCATTTTAGTTATGCATGCAACTGCTGTTGTATCGTCTAACACAAGTCTGATGTGCACATCATGCATCTCAGCTGCATATATCTGTAAGCCAACCGTTGCAGCCATCAGTTCTAGCACATTGATGCTCTGACTTGATTCTTCTGAGGTCCAATGTCCCCCTGTTTTTTCCGTTTTTACAGAAACATCCCCAACCAGTCCATGACTCATCTGAACTGATAATGAAAACAGGTTCCTTTACCTTTAATTCATTATAAGCAATCCTGATATTAGTTTCCCATCAGAGTATTCCTTCAGGGCTTCTTCTGAAATAACGACCAAAGCATCAAATGTACCAGCATTGGCTTCTAATGCTTTAATTTTATCATCCTCCATATTCATGTAGTACAAAGATCAGTATTTACCCCTGGGAAGCTGGCCACTGCCAAACCTATCAAACTAGCCAACTCTTTACACTAGTTGTTTTGTCCTGACAAAGGATTGTTGATACCATATCTGAGGTTTTCTCTTTCATTTCTTCAGTCAAAGACACAGTCATGTGTCTTGAGTTTATCTCAAGCCCCAGATAAGAAAGAGACTGTGTTGGCACAAAAACTGATTTATCAGGATGTAGAACAAACCCCAGTTTTTGCAAACAAGTCATGGTTTGCTCAACATTATGTGCACACTCTTCTTGGGAATCTCCCAACAACGTGAGTCATCAATGAACCTGTTGATAAAACCCCAAGTCTATGCAAATGTGCAAACCCAGGCTTTAAGGTTAACAATTTTGTTAACAGTCTTGGACAACAAGCTAAACCATTGAAAAACAGTTGTAAATCTATACCACTGGGCTTTCCCCCATGAACTTTAAGGAATTTTGAGATTTTCATCAATATGTACAGAATAGTAGGAGTCTTAAGTCAAGAGAACAAACCAGCAATTTTTTCCTGACCAGAGTAATGGTTTTTTGAAACGTCTCCATTTTTAAATGATGACATTCAACATCTTGATTTAGCTTTTTCAGGTTGAGATTAAATGAGAATCATTTTCAACTTTTCGTTTTTCTTTGGGTGTACAAAGGACGCTGATACATACTCTCCTTCCAATTGGTTGAAAAGGTACAATAACTCCTTTTCCAAACAACTCTTGTATTTCTAATTCTATAGCCTGTGTTCGCTCGTCTGTGAAATGAAGCTCAGGGGATGGTTTATCTTCCCGTGGGATTTCTGTAAACTCTATCACTGCTCCTTTGACTAATTTAAAGATGTCTTGATCAGTTGTGAATTCTTTCCACTGCTCTAAATGCAACATTATCTAGCCAGCTTGAAATTTATTGGCCTCTTCGTGCAAAGATGCTTTCTTAGATTCAATGACTGTGAGAGAACCTTCTAACCGTAATCTCCCCTGGTATCGGAGCAGCTGAAACACTGGGCGCTTCGTTTACTTTCGGTACGCCTGTCCGCCCCACTTCGGGGAAAGGAACGGCCGATTAAAGCCCCGATTTTCTTGTCCTAAAACAGCATTGGAAGAACCCTTCCGCATCTTATAGGGTTTGAAACGGTGGGCATTTTTGCTCGCATTCCGTTGTTCTCTCACTGCCCTCATAGCTTTTCCCCATCTTCACCAGAACTTTTCTGAATCCGACTTATTAACTTTTGTAATATCAATTCCCTGAACGTCTTTCGGCAGCGAATTGTGTATTTGGTACATTGTTCGAATGGAAACTTCCTGTTCCGCCGCGTTTCCAAGAAACGCGAAAGGTCCCAACACTGAATTCCGAGGTTTTCATTGGTTGCTTGAATCACATGTTTATTATGCACATTCCTGGACTAACTTTAGCTATCCGCGTAGCGAATTCATGTTAATTCACGGACACTTTCATTGCTGCAGTCGCAGCTTGTGCAATTTGCAATTGCACATTTGATACGCCCTTTTTCCTTGCGCATTTAGTTTGCCTCTGACAGCTTCATTGAGTGTAGCCCCGGTAGTGTCAGAATTTTACAATTCTCAGGAATGGGGTACTTCTTGAGAAGTTCTGACATCGATGCATCTTGCATTCCTTTCAGCTTCCCCACAAGGAAGTCAAGCAAAGAATTTTCCCCCCTGGGATTCTTCAGCTGCCCCTGGCAGTGTGACAGTAAAGTTCAGATCATCACTCACAGAGCCGGCCTCCGGCTCGATCTGACTGGGATCCCTGATCCCCGCTATCGTAGCGTCACCACGCTCGCTGTCACTTTCAAACTCTACTTCACCCTGTGAAGTGTCAAAATTGTCTTTCAACTGCCCCTGGCAGTGTCGCTCTAACCTCGAAAGTCTACTTTTGATATCTTTCATGCAAGCCATAGTGTCAGTGTAATGCTCTCTTTACTAGAGTCAGTTTTGTTTTACTAGTTTCTGCCGCAGGGTCCGCCATAACTATGCCGCGGGAAACCTAGACCGAGAAGCGTAAACTGAAAACAGTTCCTGAAACGCTATCCCCGGAGTTAAGAGTAAGATCCTGAAAGAAAAGAAAAGGTTGTATCCTACCTCAGTGTATCACCAGAAAATCTGAGGCAGATCCCATCAATGATCAAAGGAAAACCACAAAAAGATTAGGATCTCGAGTAGCACATGGTGTGTACCGTACGACCGCGTTCCCAAAAGTGAACCAGTGCGCATGCGTGACCTCTTCTTCATTTGACCAACTGTTCCGCCAGTTTGAGGTTAAATTATGGCTCACGGGCAGCATAGTTGTGATACGTCTCCATTCAACAAAGACATACATAATTATGGCTCACGGGCAGCGTAGTTGTGATACGTCTCCATTCAACACAGACATACATAATTATGGCTCACGGGCAGTGTAGTTGTGATACGTCTCCATTCAACAAAGACATACATAATTATGGCTCACGGGCAGTGTAGTTGTGATACTCTCCATTCAACACAGACATACATAATTATGGCTCACGGGCAGCGTAGTTGTGATACGTCTCCATTCAACACAGACATACATAATTATGGCTCACGGGCAGCGTAGTTGTGATACGTCTCCATTCAACACAGACATACATAATTATGGCTCATGGGCAGCGTAGTTGTGATATGTCTCCAATCAACAAAGACATACATAATTATGGCTCACGGGCAGCGTAGTTGTGATACGTCTCCATTCAACACGGGCATACCTATGGCTCACGGGCAGTGTAGTTGTGATAGGTCTCCTTTCAACACATACATACGTAAGGCTCACGGGCAGCGTAGTTGTGATACGTCTCCATTCAACACATAATACCTATGGCTCAAGTGCAGTTTTTTGGGGGTGCATTCACTAAACTCTGTTAGTGAACGCTAGACTGACATTTTCACCACCCAAAACACAGAGACTTGACTCTGTAACATTCTTACTGTGTTCCATGATATCTGCTGTAACTTGAGATAGTTGCCCACTCACCGTTTAAACATAAATAAGTAACTATCAACTGGTGTGATGTGAACGTGTCCCCATACGCCCAAACCTATTGTTGACTGATGTGTGCATTCATACTATGGATTGGATTCACAGAGTGATATGGTTGCGGACACAGTATGATATTGATGTGCTGCAAATAAATTTAAATAGAAAAATGATAACCTTTTTTTCAATTTGAAGTGTGGGATAAATTAAAATGTTATGGTGAGATTAAAATGCTGTTTATACCACATGGAGAACAGTTGCTCTGATAAATCATGTGAACAGCTGGTCCGTTCACAGACCAGTATATAGACTTGGTCCGTTGTACCATGCAGATGAGGATGTAGATCAGTGACCCATGGTCAAACAGCTTACAGGCAATTTTCTACTCACCACCTCCTCATGACCATCTTGTATTTACTGAAGTCCCCTCGCCATGACCCCCGCTTCCCATCTGTAGGTTATTGCATCATATACAGGGTAGTCAAGTGGCGTCTGTATTATGACATTGCATGAACAGGGTGCTGCATTTACAGCTTGTCTTGCTATGACAAATTTTATAAAATTGATGTTTATGGGACCTAACTAACATTGCCTTAGGCGATGAACAGAGAGGATGAGGCTGCGGTTCAGTTGCGTGTATGTATAGGAGCGGGTAGGTGTTGAGCGGACTCGGGTATTAAGCACACCTGCAGGTCCGTGGCATCGCCAACAATAGCGTAAGTGGGATATTCAGTTGTAACGATAGTGGGCGATAGCGCGTCTAGGGACGTCGCTTGCAGTTCTATACATTAAACTACTGCCATACTCAGCGATATAGTAGTTGAGTCTCCTTCTGATAGGGAATTTAGATTGCGTATTTGAAGCAGTTGTATACATTAAACTACTGCCATACTCGCGCTATAGTAGTTGAGTCTCCTTCTGATAGGGAATTTAGATTGCGTATTTGAAACAGGCTGCAGCTCTGATTGTGTATTTTCTCCACCAAGTTGAACCGCAATACACAGCGGTTGGGTATTAGGTCCACAGTCATGTGAAATGAGAGTAACACAATGCCACATTAGGAATTTTTGCACCTACCACAATGTAACAGGGAAATTAGCCTTGTCGCAGCGTGTAAATGTTCGTGTGTACTGGTCGCAGTGTGTAGCTGTTCGTGTGTACTGGCTCCCTTAAGTCAAAGCGAAATACACATAGTTGGAGTATTAGGTGCACAGTCAGGTGGAATGAGGGTAACATGGCACAACATTACATTTCGCCCACTACAGCATCGGTGGTGTGAACATCCATCCACAATACTCAGATGTCGAAATTGCTATCTGCCAAGACTGACAGAGCGCACCACGCGAGAGGTTTGAACTAACCAACCTATGGGTATGTTTTCGTTTAAGCTTTCATACTGTCAGCAGCCTGTCTACATTTCTATCTGAATATTCGTGTTCAGCATGATTTGTATGTCTGCGTTTTTATCTGCATACTCGTGTTCAGCACGATTTGTATGTCTGCGTTTTTATCTGCATACTTGTGTTCAGCATGATTTGTATGTCTGTGTTTTTATCTACATACTCGTGTTCAGCACGATTTGTATGTCTGCGTTTTTATCTGCATACTTGTGTTCAGCATGATTTGTATGTCTGCGTTTTTATCTGCATACTTGTGTTCAGCATGATTTGTATGTCTGCGTTTTTATCTGCATACTCGTGTTCAGCATGATTTGTATGTCTGCGTTTTTATCTGCATACTCGTGTTCAGTATGATTTGTATGTCTGCGTTTTTATCTGCATACTGGTGTTCAGCATGATTTGTATGTCTGCGTTTTTATCTGCATACTGGTGTTCAGCATGATTTGTATGTCTGCGTTTTTATCTGCATACTTGTGTTAAGTATGATTTGTATGTCTGCGTTTTTATCTGCATACTTGTGTTCAGTATGATTTGTGTGTCTGCGTTTTTATCTGCATACTTGTGTTCAGCATGATTTGTATGTCTGCGTTTTTATCTGCATACTTGTGTTCAGCATGATTTGTATGTCTGTGTTTTTATCTGCATACTCGTGTTCAGCATGATTTGTATGTCTGCGTTTTTATCTGCATACTCGTGTTCAGCATGATTTGTATGTCTGCGTTTTTATCTGCATACTCGTGTTCAGCATGATTTGTATGTCTGCGTTTTTATCTGCATACTCGTGTTCAGCATGATTTGTATGTCTGCGTTTTTATCTGCATACTGGTGTTCAGTATGATTTGTATGTCTGTGTTTTTATCTGCATACTTGTGTTCAGTATGATTTGTATATGTCTGCGTTTTTATCTGCATACTTGTGTTCAGCATGATTTGTATGTCTGCGTTTTTATCTGCATACTCGTGTTCAGCATGATTTGTATGTCTGCGTTTTTATCTGCATACTTGTGTTCAGTATGATTTGTATGTCTGCGTTTTTATCTGCATACTCGTGTTCAGCATGATTTGTATGTCTGCGTTTTTATCTGCATACTCGTGTTCAGCATGATTTGTATGTCTGTGTTTTTATCTGCATACTCGTGTTCAGCATGATTTGTATGTCTGCGTTTTTATCTGCATACTCGTGTTCAGCATGATTTGTATGTCTGTGTTTTTATCTGCATACTCGTGTTCAGCATGATTTGTATGTCTGCGTTTTTATCTGCATACTCGTGTTCAGTATGATTTGTATGTCTGCGTTTTTATCTGCATACTCGTGTTCAGTATGATTTGTATGTCTGCGTTTTTATCTGCATACTCGTGTTCAGCATGATTTGTATGTCTGCGTTTTTATCTGCATACTCGTGTTCAGCATGATTTGTATGTCTGCGTTTTTATCTGCATACTGGTGTTCAGCATGATTTGTATGTCTGCGTTTTTATCTGCATACTCGTGTTCAGCATGATTTGTATGTCTGCGTTTTTATCTGCATACTCGTGTTCAGCATGATTTGTATGTCTGCGTTTTTATCTGCATACTGGTGTTCAGCATGATTTGTATGTCTGCGTTTTTATCTGCATACTCGTGTTCAGCATGATTTGTATGTCTGCGTTTTTATCTGCATACTCGTGTTCAGCATGATTTGTATGTCTGCGTTTTTATCTGCATACTGGTGTTCAGCATGATTTGTATGTCTGCGTTTTTATCTGCATACTGGTGTTCAGCATGATTTGTATGTCTGCGTTTTTATCTGCATACTGGTGTTCAGCATGATTTGTGTGTCTGCGTTTTTATCTGCATACTGGTGTTCAGCATGATTTGTGTGTCTGCGTTTTTATCTGCATACTTGTGTTAAGTATGATTTGTATGTCTGCGTTTTTATCTGCATACTGGTGTTCAGCATGATTTGTATGTCTGCGTTTTTATCTGCATACTGGTGTTCAGCATGATTTGTATGTCTGCGTTTTTATCTGCATACTGGTGTTCAGCATGATTTGTGTGTCTGCGTTTTTATCTGCATACTCGTGTTCAGCATGATTTGTATGTCTGCGTTTTTATCTGCATACTGGTGTTCAGCATGATTTGTGTGTCTGCGTTTTTATCTGCATACTGGTGTTCAGTATGATTTGTATGTGTATGCTTCTATCGGCCCATTTCCTTTTGTCGCGTACAGTTAAATGTTTTATCATCTCCAGGCGAGAGGTTTGAACTAACCTACCTATGGGCATGTTTTTGTTTAGGCTTCCATACTGTCAGCATGTCTACGTTTCTAGCTGCCTGTTTGTGTTTCCGCACGATCTGCATGCCTACGTATTTTATCTGCATATTCGTGTTTCAGCATGATTTGCATGTCTGCGTTTCTTACAAATGTATCGATAGTTTAAAATGCTGTTTATGCCGCAGGGAGAACCATTGTGTTGATTACTTGAGTTAAGGATGTAGATCTGTGCCACGAGTAGTACAGGGATTGGGACGCTGATGTCATCACGCTAGTCGTGGTGGCCATCTTGAGAGGATTCACGACTAAGGCCCTCATAGGGAATCGCTGTCAGGACAATGTCAGGAAAGTCCTGACGGGCTATAGACAATAACAGCAAGTCTTGCCATCACCGTAAAAAACCGCTAACCAGAATCTGTTTTTGTTTGTTTCCAAAGAGGAAGGAAGCACTGCTTTGCTACTATCTGAAGAATATATCCTATCCTCTTTAAGATGGTGGCTGATGCGCCGACACTGCTAGGCAACGCGGGAAACTTCCGAAGTCCTATAGGATCCATGCCACTAGAACAGCCTGCAATCCACACAGATCGTACTGGACTTGTCAATTATGCATTCTGCAGGGGTGACAGCCATATGGCTGGCCCGACACTAGGGTCTTGTCGATTATGCAATATTACAAGGCGTGAGGGCCACGGGACACTAGGCTCTTGGCTATTATGCAATATTACATGGCGTGAGGGCAATGCGGCTGGACAAAGAGAACTTCCATCAACAACAAGGGACAGATCACACGCGCGCTACAGCTGACCAGCTACAAGAGAGAGATAATGAGGCTGCAGCTGAATGCTGAGAGTACTAGTCTGCCTATCTATCTGCATACTCGTGTTCAGCATGATTGCAATTTGCATGTGTATGTTTCTATCTGTCCAATTCCTTTCGTCCGTACAGTTAAATGTCTTATCATCTCCAGGCGTGTTGGCATGTCTATCACGATTTCTCGCTGCATGTATTTTTATATTTGGGATAGACATATGCGTTTTGCATGTGTATACCCTGGCAGTGTGTCTCTGAGCTTGCCAAGTGCGCGGCAACGTGAGAGATAGAAGAATGTACTTTACTCAACCACCGGATCCTCATAAGCCAAACAGATGCCCTAAAACTATTTATTTGTAATCTCAAACACTCACTACTCTCTCTGTGCTAATCATAATTTCTACATCACTGGCACCAAAACCGTATTTTGAAACAAACACTGGAGAGATAGAAATAATGAGTGACTGAACCAGCATAAACACAATGACTGAGTTAACCCTCTTAATTATAACTTTTTGACCCATCATTATCTATGTTCCCCGCACAGAGTAAATACCGTCGGAATTTACCCTTTAAATTATTGTTTGAACAGTCACCATTTATGTACCTCTCAGCAGAGTAATACCAACGGGAGGTTAACACCTGAGTTAATTAATCCATCGATTATGTAATTGTGTTCATTCTGCAATGCGTATTTAATATAGTTATAGTTTCAAAAATTAATATTTTTATTATAAAATGAATCAAGACGAATTACTTCTTCTAAACGATATCAACGCTGTAGAAAACAAAGATTTAGACTCAAAAAAACAGCGCCTTCTCTCTGTAGTTGTTTCAGGGAAGACAAAGGCTTATCTCGGAAAACAATACATGACAGAGGATATTGAATCTCTCACAGCTGACGAGTTAATTAAACTTCATTCTAAATATGAAAACCACATCGCTTCACTAATGACTCGTGATTTGAGTCGATCTCTTATATGCCTATACACAAAAGCAGTGAGTCACTTCCTACCGGTAGACACTGACAGTCTTTCACACGACCTTGAAAGCAATCCTATTGTTTCAAGTTCAATTGGTAAATTAGCATGCGTCATGTTTTACAAGTTTGGAAATTACCTTGCACCTGTTGTAACATTGCTTGTCACTGGGAGCCATATTGATTTTTCAAAATTAAATTTTACTGCAGAAGAAAATGGACGAGACCCAGACGACTCCACAACCGAACCCCGGTCCCGTCTTGACGCAGGTTCAAACGATCACTAAACCAAAAAGTCCAGGCAGAGTTGAGGCTGGAAAAAGATTAGCCGAATATAACAGGCAAAAAAGATTACAGCTTCAAGCGCAAACAGAAAAGGCTCATGTAACTGACCCACCATCAGGACCAGTGTTAGTACCATCAGGACCGTCACTACTATCACACCCACAACAAAGTGAGAGACAAACAACTAAGTCTAACCCTGACCTCCAACTTCAAACAACAAAATATATAGTTGCTGGATTTGTTGTCGGATTTGGTTACGTAGGTTACCAATTATACAAAAAATACAAACCACAGACTCGTACAGTGACCAAAAAATCAGACACTCCAAAAACAAAACCAGAAGTCGCCACATTACCAGTAACATCCAAAGCCGTTGACCCATTTTATAAGCAGTAAATAAAATATTTTAATTTTTATTGCCTTAGAAAATGAGCGACACAAAGAATTTGATGAACCTTGTCTATCACTCTGCCGTGATAAGGTGGACTAGCAGTAGCTTATTCTATGCTGGGAAAAAGTCTACTCAAAATGAAATCAGCAGATCTGAGTAGATTAGACTTTGAAGACAGTGCAAAGCTAATTCCAGTTGTTACAGTGTCAATTGCCACGAAAGACTTTCTTGTCAAGCAGGGAATTATTCCCGAAAATGTTTCTATGTAAATAAAATAAGTATGGCAACTTTAGCAGTAATAATTGGAGGTGCCATGGTTAATGCCCTGGCTTTCAGTGGATCAAATTATCTCTTTTTAAAAGTAGGAAGAGAAGATTGATTGATTGATTGTACATTGCTTAACGTCCCGACAGCAACAAGGCTTTCTCAGGACGTGCCTGCACTGCTTGTGAAGAAAAAACTAAACAGAACATTGAACGTATGTCGCCAGCCGGTCAAATACATTAAATAAACCTAACACATGGGGCCTAAATAAAGCTAAGACCATTTAGCAACACACATCCAATATCAAGAGCTACAGGCAGTGCAGACAGTAGGGAGAGTTTTAAAAAGGCAAATACAGGTGAATGGACAAAAGGTAGACAGAAACACATGCCCCAGAATAGAGAGACAAACCCACCCTGTGGGGCTGACCAGGGTGACCCTGGGAAGGAAGAGAAGAATCAGCTGAAGAAATGAAAAGACACAATGAAGCATCTGAAAAACTGGCACAAGCCCAGTAGGAGTATGAAAAACAAAGAATTGAAAAACTTGATTTCATCAATGAAAAACTCAGGCTTGAAGGTCACGCACAGCATACATTTTTCAAATACCGATGATGCAATCCGTGAGTATTTTTTAGTCACAGGTAATGACATGTCTATCCCAAAACCAAAACTAAGTGACTATTACAAACCAAGCACACAACAAGGAAACGGAGAGATAATCTTTGTTCTAGTGGGAATGACATTTGTATTTTTTATGGGACTTTATATTGCTAGAAAAAATGAAAGACTCCAGGGTTGAAAATAAACTATCAAAAATATATTACTCTCCATCAGGGTATTGGAAAGGAGCAACCGCTATTCAGAAATTACATGCCACTGTGGGCGGAGATGTATCACTCAAGTCAAACAATGGTTACAGAGACAGGCAATTTGGCAGATATATCTCCCTGCTCCAAGAAAAATAACAATTGATTGATTGATTGTACATTGCTTAACGTCCCGACAGCAACAAGGCTTTCTCAGGACGTGCCTGCACTGCTTGTGAAAAAAAAACTAAACAGAAAATTGAATGTATGTTGCCAGCCGGTCAAATACATTAAATAAACCTACAACATGGGGCATAAATAAAGCTAAGACCATTTAGCAACACACATCCAATATCAAGAGCTACAGGCAGTGCAGACAGTAGGGAGAGTTTTAAAAAGGCAAATACAGATGAATGGACCCCGGGTAGACAGAAACACATGCCCCAGAATAGAGAGAAAAACTCACCCTGTGGGGCTGACCAGGGTGACCCTGGGAACTAAAAAATACCTAACCCCACCCAAGTCCCCCAGGGCAGACCCGGGAGGGGGAAGAAAAATAACAAGACCCCATTTTGAAAACATTACCCCAAATGACACACATCAAATAAACCTACAACATGGATCCTAAATAATTGATGATTTGATTGTACATTGCTTAACGTCCTGACAGCAACAAGGCTTTCTCAGGACGTGCCTGCACTGCTTGTGAAAAAAAAAAACTAAACAGAACATTGAATGCATGTCGCCAGCCGGTCAAATACATTAAATAAACCTAACACATGGGGCCTAAATAAAGCTAAGACCATTTAGCAACACACATCCAATATCAAGAGCTACAGGCAGTGCAGACAGTAGGGAGATTGATTGATTGATTGTACATTGCTTAACGTCCCGACAGCAACAAGGCTTTCTCAGGACGTGCCTGCACTGCTTGTGAAAAAAAACTAAACAAAAATTGAATGCATGTCGCCAGCCGGTCAAATACGTTAAATTAACTACAACATGGGGCCTAAATAAAGCTAAGACCATTTAGCAACACACATCCAATATCAAGAGCTACAGGCAGTGCAGACAGCAGGGAAAGTTTTAAAAAGGCAAATACAGGTGAATGGACAAAGGGTAGATAGAAACACAAGCCCCAGAATAGAGAGAAAAACCCACCCTGTGGGGCTGACCAGGGTGACCCTGGGAACTAAAAAATACCTAACCCCACCCAAATCCCCCAGGGCAGACCCGGGTGGGGGAGACCCTGGGAACTAAAAAATACCTAACCCCACCCAAGTCCCCCAGGGCAGATTGATTGATTGATTGATTATACATTGCTTAACGTCCCGACAGCAACAAGACTTTCTCAGGACGTGCCTGCACTGCTTGTGAAAAAAAACCCCTAAACATAACATTGAATGTATGTCGCCAGCCGGTCCAATACATTAAATAAACCTAACACATGGGGCCTAAATAAAGCTAAGACCATTTAGCAACACACATCCAATATCAAGAGCTACAGGCAGTGCAGACAGTAGGGAGAGTTTTAAAAAGGCAAATACAGGTGAATGGACAAAGGGTAGACAGAAACACATGCCCCAGAATAGAGAGGAAAACCCACCCTGTGGGGCTGACCAGGGTGACCCTGGGAACTAAAAAGTAGTTAACCCCACCCAAGTCCCCCAGGGCAGACCCGGGTGGGGTTCCCCCAGGGCAGACCCGGGTGGGGTTCCTAAATAAAGCTAAGATTGATTGATTGTACATTGCTTAACGTCCCGACAGCAACAAGGCTTTCTCAGGACGTGCCTGCACAGCTTGTGAAAAAAAAAACTAAACAGAAAATTGATTCATTGATTGATTGTACATTGCTTAACGTCCCGACAGCAACAAGGCTTTCTCAGGACGTGCCTGCACTGCTTGTGAAAAAAAACAACCAACTAAACAGAACATTGAATGTATGTCGCCAGCCGGTCAAACACATTAAATAAACCTAACACATGATTGATTGATTGTACATTGCTTAACGTCCCGACAGCAACAAGGCTTTCTCAGGACGTGCCTGCACTGCTTGTGAAAAAAAAAAATAAACAGAACATTGAATGTATGTCGCCAGCCGGTCAAATACATTAAATAAACCTAACACATGGGGCCTAAATAAAGCTAAGACCATTTAGCAACACACATCCAATATCAAGAGCTACAGGCAGTGCAGACAGTAGGGAGAGTTTTAAAAAGGCAAATACAGGTGAATGGACCAAGGGTAGACAGAAACACATGCCCCAGAATAGAGAGAAAAACTCACCCTGTGGGGCTGACCAGGGTGACCCTGGGAACTAAAAAGTACCTAACCCCACCCAAGTCCCCCAGGGCACACCCGGGTGGGGGAACCTAACACATGGGGCCTAAATAAAGCTAAGACCATTTAGCAACACACATCCAATATCAAGAGCTACAGGCAGTGCAGACAGTAGGGAGAGTTTAAAAAAGGCAAATACAGGTGAATGGACCTCGGGTAGACAGAAACACATGCCCCAGAATATTGTTTGTACATTGCTTAACGTCCCGACAGCAACAAGGCTTTCTCAGGACGTGCCTGCACTGCTTGTGAAAAAAAAAACTAAACAGAAAATTGAATGTAATTGATTGTACATTGCTTAACGTCCCGACAGCAACAAGGCTTTCTCAGGACGTGCCTGCACTGCTTGTGAAAAAAAAAAAAAATAAATAAACAGAAAATTGAATGTATGTCGCCAGCCGGTCAAATACATTAAATAAACCTACAACATGGGGCATAAATAAAGCTAAGACCATTTAGCAACACGCATCCAATATCAAGAGCTACAGGCAGTGCAGACAGTAGGGAGAGTTTTAAAAAGGCAAATACAGGTGAATGGACAAAGGGTAGACAGAAACACATGCCCCAGAATAGAGAGAAAAACCCACCCTGTGGGGCTGACCAGGGTGACCCTGGGAACTAAAAAATACCTAACCCCACCCAAGTCCCCCAGGGCAGACCCGGGTGGGGGGGAAAATTGAATGTATGTCGCCAGCCGGTCAAATACATTAAATAAACCTACAACATGGGGCCTAAATAAAGCTAAGACCATTTAGCAACACACATCCAATATCAAGAGCTACAGGCAGTGCAGACAGTAGGGAGAGTTTTAAAAAGGCAAATACAGGTGAATGGACAAAGGGTAGACAGAAACACATGCCCCAGAATAGAGAGAAAAACCCACCCTGTGGGGCTGACCAGGGCGACTCTGGGAACTAAAAAATACCTAACCCACCTAAGTCCCCCAGGGCAGACCCGGGTGGGGATGCCCCAGAATAGAGAGAAAACCCCACCCTGTGGGGCTGACTAGGGTGACCCTGGGAACTAAAAAATACCTAACCCCACCCAAGTCCCCCAGGGCAGATTGATTGTACATTGCTTAACGTCCCGACAGCAACAAGACTTTCTCAGGACGTGCCTGCACTGCTTGTGAAAAAAATAAATAAATAAACAGAACATTGAATGTATGTCGCCAGCCGGTCAAATACGTTAAATAAACCTAACACAAGGGGCTAAATAAAGCTAAGACCATTTAGCAACACACATCCAATATCAAGAGCTACAGGCAGTGCAGACAGTAGGGAGAGTTTTAAAAAGGCAAATACAGGTGAATGGACAAAGGGTAGACAGAAACACATGCCCCAGAATAGAGAGAAAAACCCACCCTGTGGGGCTGACCAGGGTGACCCTGGGAACTAAAAAATACCTAACCCCACCCAAGTCCCCCAGGGCAGACCCGGGTGGGGGCCCCCAGGGCAGACCAGGGTGGGGTTAAACAGAAAATTGAACGTGTGTCGCCAGCCGGTCAAATACGTTAAATAAACCTACAACATGGGGCCTAAATAAAGCTAAGACCATTTAGCAACACACATCCAATATCAAGAGCTGCAGGCAGTGCAGACAATAGGGATTGATGGTACATTGCTTAACGTCCCAACAGCAACAAGGCTTTCTCAGGACGTGCCTGCACTGCTTGTGAAAAAAAAAATAAATAAATAAACAGAAAATTGAATGTATGTCGCCAGCCGGTCAAATACGTTACATAAACCTACAACATGGGGCCTAAATAAAGCTAAGACCATTTAGCAGCACACATCCAATATCAAGAGCTACAGGCAGTGCAGACAGTAGGGAGAGTTTTAAAAAGGCAAATACAGGTGAATGGACAAAGGGTAGACAGAAACACATGCCCCAGAATAGAGAGAAAAACCCACCCTGTGGGGCTGACCAGGGTGACCCTGGGAACTAAAAAATACCTAACCCCACCCAAGTCCCCCAAGGCAGACCCGGGTGGGGTGCAGACAATAGGGAGAGTTTTAAAAGGCAAAAACAGGTGAATGGTTTGATTGATTGATTGTACATTGCTTAACGTCCCGACAGCAACAAGGCTTTCTCAGGACGTGCCTGCACTGCTTGTGAAAAAAAACAACCAACTAAACAGAACATTGAATGTATGTCGCCAGCCGGTCAAACACATTAAATAAACCTAACACATGGGGCCTAAATAAAGCTAAGACCATTTAGCAACACACATCCAATATCAAGAGCTACAGGCAGTGCAGACAGTAGGGAGAGTTTAAAAAAGGCAAATACAGGTGAATGGACCTCGGGTAGACAGAAACACATGCCCCAGAATAGAGAGAAAACCCCACCCTGTGGGGCTGACCAGGGTGACCCTGGGAACTAAAAAATACCTAACCCCACCCAAGTCCCCCAGGGCAGACCCGGGTGGGGTACAGGTGAATGGACAAAGGGTAGACAGAAACACATGCCCCAGAATAGAGAGAAAAACCCACCCTGTGGGGCTGACCAGGGTGACCCTGGGAACTAAAAAATACCTAACCCCACCCAAGTCCCCCAGGGCAGACCCGGGTGGGGTTAAATAAAGCTAAGACTATTTAGCAACACACATCCAATATCAAGAGCTACAGGCAGTGCAGACAGTAGGGAGAGTTTTAAAAAGGCAAATACAGGTGAATGGACAAAGGGTAGACAGAAACACATGCCCCAGAATAGATTGATTGTACATTGCTTAACGTCCCGACAGCAACAAGGCTTTCTCAGTACGTGCCTGCACTGCTTGTGAAAAAAATAAAAATAAACAGAATATTGTATGTATGTTGCCAGCCGGTCCAATACGTTAAATAAACCTACGACATGGGGCCTAAATAAATTGATTGATTGATTGATTGTACATTGCTTAACGTCCCGACAGCAACAAGGCTTTCTCAGGACGTGCCTGCACTGCTTGTGAAAAAATAAAAAAGAAACAGAACATTGAATGTATGTCGCCAGCCGGTCAAATACGTTAAATAAACCTAACACATGGGCCTAAATAAAGCTAAGACCATTTAGCAACACACATCCAATATCAAGAGCTACAGGCAGTGCAGACAGTAGGGAGAGTTTTAAAAAGGCAAATACAGGTGAATGGACAAAGGGTAGACAGAAACACATGCCCCAGAATAGAGAGAAAAACCCACCCTGTGGGGCTGACCAGGGTGACCCTGGGAACTAAAAAATACCTAACCCCACCCAAGTCCCCCAGGGCAGACCCGGGTGGGGTAGGGGCCTAAATAAAGCTAAGACCATTTAGCAACACACATCCAATATCAAGAGTTACAGGCAGCGCAGACAGTAGGGAGAGTTTAAAAAAGGAAAATACAGATGAATGGACCAAGGGTAGACAGAAACACATGCCCCAGAATACAGAAGAAAACCCACCCTGTGGGGCTGATCAGGGTGACCCTGGGAACTAAAAAGTAGTTACCCCACCCAAGTCCCCCAGGGCAGACCCGGGTGGGGGAGCCCCAGAATAGAGAGAAAAACTCACCCTGTGGGGCTGACCAGGGTGACCCTGGGAACTAAAAAATACCTAACCCCACCCAAGTCCCCCATGGCAGACCCTGGTGGAGTTAGACTTGTGGCAGGGGTGACACAACCATAAATATTTATTTAATGTGGATTCGAGAGAGGCACTCAGGCAAGCCCTAAAGACCCATATTTTTTTCTGTCTGCTACAAATGACTCATGTTAAAGTCATCTCTATGTTAGAAGTAGTGTGTGTGTGTGTAATAATAATAATAATAATAATAATAATAATAAATTTATTTCAGTTTTTGCAGGCCATCAGGCCCATATGAAACACAAATAACAATTTACAACCAGAAAATACTGGAAGGTGGTTGTAAAACACACTCATATAGAGTGCACATAAATAAACAAAAACAAGAAAAGTTCAAAGCAAATCCCTCTAATTCCTTAATTTAAGGCAACCTGAAATATACATAGCAACTTTAAAGACGTTTATCATGTAGGTTTCCACACAGCAGCTGAACTTTAAGATCGGATGGGAATCTGTAGTAAAACAGTGGAATGTACTTTTTACGTAAAGGGGCATATTTTGGACACTCGAACAGAAAATGACACAAATCTTCAGCCTTATGCCAATCACATGAATTACATTCTGGATTATTGATGGGTTTTCCAAATCTGGATACTCCGTTTAAAGGTAAACGGTTACATCTAAGTAAACATATTGCCCGCCTGAGTTCACAAGAGTTCAGCTGCCCTATGTAACTGGCTCTAAGTATTTCTGGGTGGTAATGGCAGTATTCTGTGTTTGAGGTAAGTGATGCATGCCAGTCCTGTCGGAAACAATCCATCAGCCGATCTTTGAATATCTGAATGAACAGAGTAGTGTTTCCAACTGACTGCATTTCCCACACATACCCAAACCCGTGCATACACAATAGAGTCTTTATTTGCGTAGCCCAGTTCGATCTACCTGAAGCATCATGCATACATAACATCGTGTAACACTGTCTTGGGTATCTGTTTTCTGACATGGTAAGAAGTCTGCACCAGTACTTCACCATTCGATTGATTGATTGATTGTACATTGCTTAACGTCCCGACAGCAACAAGGCTTTCTCAGGACGTGCCTGCACTGCTTGTGAAAAAAAAAAAAAAAAAAAAAAAAAAAAAAAAACTAAACAGAACATTGAATGTATGTTGCCAGCCGGTCAAATACGTTAAATAAACCTACCACATGGGGCCTAAATAAAGCTAAGACCATTTAGCAACACACATCCAATATCAAGAGCTACAGGCAGTGCAGACAGTAGGGAGGGTTTTAAAAAGGCAAATACAGGTGAATGGACCTCAGGTAGACAGAAACACATGC
The DNA here is from genome assembly GCA_036245525.1 of Semisulcospira habei. Taxonomy (NCBI): domain Eukaryota; kingdom Metazoa; phylum Mollusca; class Gastropoda; family Semisulcospiridae; genus Semisulcospira; species Semisulcospira habei. The sequence continues at coordinate 149,815,070 of BTPG01000007.1, forward strand.
CCCAGAAAAGAGGAAAACCCACCCTGTGGGGCTGACCAGGGTGACCCTGGGAACTAAAAAGTACCTAACCCCACCCAAGTCCCCCAGGGCAGACCCGGGTGGGGTTCACCATTCGAACATAGGCATCAATATACATAGGGAATCTTCCACACTCACCCAGCACAATATTGTTTTTTACATCTCTTCCAACACCAAGGACCATTTTACAAACCTTTATATGAGCCTGCTCAATTACATGTCTCTGGAAACCCCAGACCTCTGACCCGTATAGCACAATGGGTTTAATCTTGACATCAAAAATGTGAAAAACAGTGTCAGCTGGCAAGTTTTGTAATTTGAAGTATAGTCTTTTGATGCCTGCAACTGCTCTCCTGGCTTTTCCAGCTAAGTTTTCTACACATCTAGCCCAGTTCAGAGTAGAGGAAAATATCACACCAAGGTAAGTATAACTGGACTCGACTTGAATCTGCTTGTCAGCATAAAACCATTTTTCACAATTTTTCACAAAACCTCCATTTTTGAAGACCACCACTTTTGTCTTGTCCATGTTCACAGTGAGACCCCATTTTTTACAGTATTTTTCTAAATTAATTTTCTTTTGGAGATCTGCTACAGAGTCAGAGACAATGGCTATATCATCAGCATACATAAGAAGGAAAATACCCAGTGGGTCTGCAAAAATATCAATGCCACGTGCACCACACGATGATATTTCTGTCTCAGATTCTGAAAGAAAGATAGAAAACAGCAGTGGGCTCAACACACAACCTTGTCGCACCCCTGACACACAATCAAAGTAGTCGGTAACTTTAGTTCCAACCCTTACAGCAGCTTTTACATGTTTGTACATACTCTCAAGTGTCTGAAGCAACTTTCCATGAACTCCTTTACGTAACAAGAGATACAACAGTTTTGTCCTGTGCACACTGTCGTAAGCTTTAGAAAAATCTACGTACATGGTGTAAAAGCGGCCACCCTGCTTGCTAAGATACTTTTGCACTAGTGCCTGTAAGCAAAAAATGTTGTCTATAGTACTGTACCCTTTACGGAAGCCAGCTTGAGCCTCAGGAATACAATCATTCTCTTCACAAAAACGAACCAACCTGTTGTTAATGACAAAACTGTACAACTTACTGATAACGTTCAGAAGAGAAATTCCTCTGTAGTTGTCAACATTTCTAGGGTTACCCTTTTTGTGTAGTGGAAATATCACAGCCATGGTCCAGCTTTCAGGGTATTCCGCACTTTGAAACACACGATTGAACAAAGGATGCAGAAATTTCACAAGGATCTCACCTGCATGATGAAAAAGGTCAGTGGGCAAGCCATCAGGGCCTGGTGCTTTCCCTTTCTTCATGCTATTAATAGCACTGCGAATTTCATCCTGCGTGATTTCCTCGTCAAATTTTGCATTATGACAACCATCACAATCATCAGATATATGGTCATTCAAAACACCCTCGGCCTGTCTGCTGAAACCTGAATCATCAACATTCTGATCCACATTTAGCAAATTACGAAAATAATCATACCACACGCGTGGTGAAATGACATCAGAACACAACTTTTTAACGCCAGTCAGAGACTTTATTTTTTGCCAAAATGTAGTTGAGTTTGCATCATTACATGCATCGTTAAGCTCATTCAAAACCCGTGCGTTGTATTCTACTTGTTTTGTTTTACACAACTTCTTAAATTCTTTCTTCATGTCAAGATACTTCCCTAAGTCGTCATGTGTGTTTGTGTGTCGGAACTGCTTCAACTGTATATACTTGTTTTGTTTTGCTAACTCGCAGTCTGAGTCCCACCACGGCGGCTGCGCACGGGATTCACCTACCTTCTTACCTGACCTCATTTTGTCAGCCGCCTTCTGAATGAATGCTACAAAACAGGCCGACCCTTCTTCTACACTCGAGTCAAGCGCTGACGAAAAGTGTTGAAACTGAGTCTCCTGATTATCTTCAATGTATGCCCAAAAGGATTCAGCATAGTTTTCTTTCCAGACAAATTTAACCCCTTCCTCTAGTATTATATCATCATTTAAATCATCACCATCACATGAATAAACAGACTGAATAGAAGTAAACGTGGTTACAATGGGGAAATAGTCTGACTCGCATCTGTCTGCAACAAACATATCGGTCACTAGGTCAAATACGGATTTAGAGCAAATACAGTAGTCCACCACACTTTTGCCTCTGTTGGCAACGCACGTAATTTCTCCCTCACTGTCACCTTTCGTTCTGCCATTGACAATAAACAAACAGTACTCTTGACATAGTTCTATCAGTTTCCGACCAAAACAGTTTACGCCAATATCTTTTGACCTCCGTGGGCTTTGTGGTACATCCTCTAGCAGATCTGTTAATTCCTGTAAAGGCTGCACGTGTGTATTGTCATCAATAAAATCAGTATCAGACAGACCGGCAGTGCGGGCGTTAAAATCGCCACATAATAACCAGGGCAGCTCAGGGTGAGCACGTAACACTTGAGACATGTAGTTTTCTAACACTTCAAAACCATCAACGTTATCCTCACCATAAACAACAGAACGCTCTGGAGCCACATACACAAATGCTGCCAGAACATCAGATGCAGAGTTCAAAACATACTTACCGATCTTTAGAAACACAATATCATCAGCTGCCTGCATTAAACGCAACACATGACAGGCTATAGATTTTATGTACACACACGGCCACGCCCCCTTTTAACTTTTGTGTACGTGGTGAAAAAAACACCTGATACTCTCGAAAGGTATCCTCTATAACATTTTGCTTACACGACCAGATCTCTGAAAATGCAAAAATTTGACACTTTTCACAGAACTGCCTAAAAGAAACACTTTTCAGCTTATTTACAAGACCTTGGATATTCCATGCCATGATGCGAAACACAGAGCTACCACTTTCATCACTACCACTTTCATCACCACAGTGTACGGGTGTGGGTTTGAGAATGGGCACTTGAGCGTGTGTGTGTGCAGGTAAGTCGTCCTTTGAAGACACATGGTGGGGGCCCAGGGGGTCTGAATGAGGGACGGGCTGTCTTCTCCTGGTTGCTGGGTCAACATGCCGGCCTGCCCCTCATTTCTGCCCCCTGCGCTCCACTGGCCTCTGGGTAGCAGCGTCATACGCGTGGGTCTTTCCCTCAACAACGAGGGAGTCGAAGCGGAGGAAGGCCTTCTTCCCTGCTGCTTGGCCTCCTTGAGGAAGGGTAGCAGCTTGCGGCGCACGTCCCTCACCCGAGGGGTGAAGTCCTCAGAGATGTAGACCCGGGACTTTTTCTCCTTCAGGGTTCTTCGCTAAAACAGGATCCGCTCCTTGTCTTTGTACTTGTTGAAGCACACGATGATGGGGTGGGGCGCCTTGCCCCCCTTCAGACGATGGGCACGCTCCACCTCGATCTCCTCCTCTATGCCCATCTCGTCCTTCAACATTGACTTGACAGCTTTCTCACAGTCCGCCCAAGTCTCTGAGCGCCCCTGGGGGTGGGGGATTCCGTGAAAAATCAGATTCTTGCGTCTGCTCCGCCCCTCCAAATCATCCAGCTTATCCTCCAGCTGCGTAACTTTCTCCTTCAACTCTTTGTTTTCTTTCATCACCGCAGTAAAGTCACTCTGAATTTTGTCCATCTGCTCCTGCATTGTAGCTTTCATACTGTCCATCTTTTTGTCCATCACATTCAACATTTTAAACACATCAGCAATGGTCGGCTCAGACACTGCGTTTGCCTCACCCCCGGGCGACTGGTTGTCTTGGTTCCCCTGGCATGTCAAAAGAGTCTGTCGTTTCGGTGGGCCTGGGTTCGCTTCGACATCGCCACACCAGAGCAGAAAGCCGACCAAAAACACGAGTATGACTGCCACCAGTCCGCTGACACTGACAGTGCGGTAACGTAGGGCTGCCTTCCTCTGTGCTTTGCGTGCCATGAAGTTTTGAAAAGTCCAGTAAAAGGTACCGCAAATGGCACGAAAAGCTACTGAACTGATCGGCATGATGAGCTAAATCACCCTGTCGTTGTTCTAAAGTCACTCATTAAGTAATTATGTTGCAAAATGCTAAAATGTGCGGAGCCGCTCTTCTACTGTGCGACGTCGATCGTGAGCACAACTCACCTCCAGTGTGTGTGTGTGTGTGTGTGTGTGTGTGTGTGTGTGTGTGTGTGTGTGTGTGTGTGTGTGTGTGTGTGTGTGTGTGTGTGTGTGTATGTGTGTGTGTGCGTGCGTGCGTGAATGTGAGTATGAGTCCATAAGCATAGCACTTTTCAGTGGTGACTTTATAGCTTGTTTACAGAGTGCGCTGTATTTTGTTTTTGTACTTTTTGTAAATTGTGTTTTTGTAATTAGTTATTTTTGTACAATTAGTTTTGGTTAAGCGCCTAGAGCTCTAATCTGAGTTTGTTTTTTGGGTTTTTTTTCTTCTCTTCTTGGCTCGACTTTGTGAACAAAGATTCTATAGGGCTTGCTCACGTTGTCTGCAGGCATTTTCGTGGCTGCGGAGGCCAATCCGGAACAGGCAGGTTCGACCGCAGTGGCTGCAGGGGAAGGTCTGGTCAGGGTTCTGAGTTACGACAACTCTGTTTTTCCTCCTGAGCCGCTTGTCCTTAAGGTTAGCTCTGCGAGAGTCCTCAAAGGAGACGGCAGCCTTGTGAATGGTGGAGTGCCAGGTGTCACGGTCCGCAGCAAGTGAAGACCACTGGCAGTGGTCGATTTGGCAGGCACTAAGTGACATCTTGAGACCGTCTTTGTATCTCTTCTTTGGTGCCCCTCTGTCTCGGTGTCCAGTGGTGAGCTCGCCGAACAGAGTGATCTTGGGTAGGCATGATCCTCCATCCTGGAGACGTGCCCCGCCCAGCGAAGCTGTGTCCACGGCTGTTTCAGTTTGGCCACTGAGTTTGTTCCAGGCGAGCCGAGAAACTGGGTCACAAGTCGTGCGCGCGCGCTGCCTCAGCGAGTCTCTCAGCTGTCGGGCTAGCTGATAAGCAGGCTTCCTGCTAGGCGCAGTACAGCAGGGAAAATTACTACCTTTTGTTTTTCATGACTTTCTTATTTACCGTTCAAGTGTGTGATGCAAAACTTTGTTTGTTTAAAAGCGGACATTAATAATAATAATAATTACGGTATTTATAATGCGCTTATCTTATAATAATTATAACTCTAAGCGCACACTCACAACTCGCGCACGCATGCGCACGCTTTAGACAATGACTCACGTACCACAAACAGTGAAAAATACATTACGACGGTCAGCTTGGGGTGGGGAGTGCGGTGATATAGTGCTAAAACTGTTGAAAGAGGTGAGTTTTGAGGGCGGACTGGAAGGAGGAGAGAGAGTGTTTCTGACGGAGAGAGAGTGGGAGAGTGTTCCAGGTGGATGGACCGTAGACGGAGAAGGAGCGGGGACCGAAAGTGTTAAGTTTGGTGTGAGGGATGTGGAGGCGGAGAGGGTCGGAGGCAGAGCGGAGGGAGCGGGAAGGAGTGTAGGGGTGAAGTAAGTTGGAGAGATAGGCAGGAGCGCAGTTGTTCAGGGATTTGTAGCAGAGAGACAGAACTTTGTATTGGATGCGTTGGGGGATGGGGAGCCAGTGAAGGAGTTTGAGCAGGGGTGTGATGTGGTCGGATTTTTTCTTTCTGAGGACGAGGCGGGCAACATTGTTCTGGACGCGTTGGAGAGTGAAGATGGTGGAGTGAGGGAGACCGGAAAGGAGAGAGTTGCAATAGTCGATGCGAGATAAGATGAGAGAGACAGCAAGTTTGGTGGCAGCTTCGGTAGTGAGGTATTTTCTGATCTGACTGATGCGGCGGAGGTGGAAATAGCATGTCTGGGTCGTGGCGGAGACGAAGCTGGTCATGGACAGAGAGGAATCGAGGATGACGCCGAGGTTCTTGGCCGAGTCAGAGAGGGAGATGGGGGTGCTATCGAGTTGAAGGTGGAGAGAGGGAGGGAGCTGGGAGAGTTTTTGGCGAGTGCCTACCAGCATGGCTTCCGTTTTGTCGTCGTTCAGTTTCAGCTTGTTTGCTGTCATCCAGTTTTTCACGTCTTTGTAGCAGTCAGCCGTGCGAGTCAGTAGTGACTGAGTGTTGTCGAGTTTGTCTTTGTCTTGCAGTTGTGAGTCGTCAGCGTAGAGGTGGTGGTGTATGCGGTGAGACTGGATGATGTTGGACAGAGGAGAGGTGTAGAGTGTGAAAAGGACCGGGCCCAGGACGGATCCCTGTGGAACTCCGCAGGAGAGCGTTACCGGGTTGGAAGAGACGCCGTTGATGGTGACGGACTGCTGTCTGTCAGAGAGGTAGGAGAGAAACCAGGAGTGAGCAGTCAGTGATGCCGAAGGAGTGGTGGAGGAGGATAGAGTGGTCTATAGTGTCAAAGGCGGCAGAGAGATCGAGTAGTGTAAGAAGGGAGATGTTGCCAGAGTCAGTGGAGAGAAGCAGCTCGTTTAAGATATGTAGAAGGGCTGTTTCAGTGCTGTGATGTTTGCGATAGGCAGACTGGAATGGACTGAGGAGGTTGTTGTCAGTGAGATGGAGGTTGAGCTGGTTGAGAACAACCTTCTCAAGAAGCTTGGACAGGAAAGAGAGATTGGAGACATTCTGCCCAACTCTCTCTCTTGGCTTGACTTCGCGAACGAAGATTTTATAGGAGTTGCCCACGACGTCTGCAGGCTTGTTCGTGGCTGCGGAGGCCAATCCGAGACAGGCAGGTTCGACCGCAGTGGCTGCAGGGGAAGGTCTGGTCAGGGTTCTGAGCTGCGGCATCTCTGTTTTTTCTCCTGAGCCTCTTGTCCTTAAGGCTAGCTCTGCGAGAGTCCTCAAAGGAGACAGCTGCCTTGTAAATGGTGGAGCGCCAGGTGTCACGGTCCGCAGCAAGCGAAGACCACTGGTGGTGGTCGATTTGGCAGGCACTAAGTGACTTCTTGAGACAGTCTTTGTATCTCTTCTTTGGTGCCCCTCTGTCACGGTGTCCAGTAGCAAGCTCGCCGAACAGGGTGATCTTTGGTAGGCGATGATCCTCCATCCTGGAGACATGCCCCGCCCAGCGGAGCTGTGTCCGCAGCAGCAAAGCCTCGATGCTCACAGTTTCAGCCTGTTCAAGGACCTCGACGTTGGTGACATAGTCACTCCAGTGAATGCCCAGGATGGTACGCAGGCAGCGCTGGTGGAAGCGTTCGAGGAGTCGTAGTTGGTTGCGGTAGAGGGCCCAGGACTCGGAACCATACAGCAGGGTGGTGAGGACCACAGCTCTGTACACGCTGATCTTGGTGCCTGTTTTCAGCTGTTGATTGTGCCACACCCGCTTGAAAAGTCGCCCGAAAGCACTGTTCGCTTTTGCCAGCCTGCTGTCAAGCTCCTTGTCCAGCTTGGCGTCCGACGTGATAATGCAGCCAAGGTAAGTAAACTGGTGCACTGACTTTAGTTCAGACTCGCCAATGGTGATGTGAGGAGGGCGATACACTGTCTTGGGTGCCGGCTGATGGAGGACCTCTGTCTTTTTCAGACTGACCTCGAGTCCAAAGAGCTGGGCAGCATCTGCGAAGCAAGACGTGATGCGCTGCAGGGCTCTCTCTGTGTGTGCAACGAGGGCAGCATCATCAGCAAAAAGCAGCTCACGAATCAGTTGGTCTAGGGTTTTCGTGTGGGCCTGCAGTCGTCTGAGGTTGAACAGGCTGCCATCGAGACGATACCTGATGTACACTGCATCGTCATCATCGAGGTCCACTGTGGCCTGCTTCAACATCATGCTAAAAAAGATGGTGAAGAGGGTCGGTGCCAGCACGCAGCCCTGCTTTACGCCGTTGAGAATAGGGAATGGTTCTGAGAGGTCATTGTTGAGTCTGACCTGGCCTTGCTGGTCCTCGTGTAGCTGGACAATCATGTTGAGGAACTTTGGGGGACAGCCAAGTCGCTCCAGGATCTGCCACATGCCTTGCCTGCTCACAGTGTCGAACGCTTTTGTTAGGTCGACAAATGTTACGTACAGCCCTTTGTTCTGCTCGCGGCACTTCTCCTGTAGCTGTCTCAGCACAAAGACCATATCGGTGGTGCTCCTGTTTGCTCTGAAGCCACACTGGCCCTCTGGGAGTTGGTCTTCAGCGATGGCAGGTACCAGCCGATTCAGGAGCAGCCTTGCAAGGATTTTCCCAGCAATGGACAGCAGGGTAATTCCCCGATAGTTGGAACAGTCAGACTTCTCGCCTTTGTTCTTGTACAGGGTGATAACGACTGCGTCACGGAGATCTTTTGGTAGTGTTCCTTCCTCCCAGCAGCAGAGAAAGAGGTCATGGAGCTTGTTGTGCAGTGCTGTGCCTCCATGTTTCCAGATCTCTGGCGGTATTCCATCAATGCCTGCTGCTTTGCCACTCTTGAGCTGGTGGATGGCTGTGAGGGTCTCTTCAGCGGTGGGCGGTTCGTCCAATTCAACCTTTACTGGGAGGTGTGGGATTTGTAGGACGACTGCTTCTTGAACAGTGCGCTCAGCGCTGAAGAGGCTCTGAAAGTATTCCGACCAGCGGTTCAAGATGGAGGTATTATCTGTGAGGAGTGCCTGGCCATTCGCGCTTCGCAGGGGACTTTGTACCAGGTGCCTGGGGCCATACACTGCTTTCAGTGCTTCGTAGAAGCCCCTGTAGTCACCATTGTCAGCACAAAGCTGGGTCCTCTGTGCAAGTCTGGTCCACCACTCATTCTGGAGATCTCTGAGCTTGCGCTGGAGACTGCTGCAGACGAGGCGGAAGGCAGACTTCTTCACAGGGCAGGAAGGCTGGGCTAGGTGGGCCTGATGGGCGGCTCTTTTTTTTGCTAGGTGTTCCTGGATCTCTACATCGTTTTCGTCAAACCAGTCTTTGTTCTTCTTTCTGGCCAAACCCAAGACTTCTGCAGAGGATTTTGCAATAGCAGTTTTCAGTTGTTCCCAAAGTGTTTCAGGGGAGGAGTCTACTGGGTCCGCTGTGTCTTTGAGCCTGCGCTGTAAATCTGTCTGAAAGGCAGCTTTCACATCGTCACGCTGAAGGCTGGCAACATCAAGCTTTTTCTTGGGGGGCCCCCATTTCTTGGGTTTTGGCTTGAAGTGGAGCCTGAGTTTGCAGCGGACAAGGCGGTGGTCAGTGTGGCACTCTGCGCTGGGCATCACTCTGGTGAGGAGGACGTCACTGCGGTCCCTCTGACGCACTAGGACATAGTCGATAAGGTGCCAGTGCTTGGAGCGAGGATGCATCCAGGTGGTCTTTCGACTGTCCTTTTGCTGAAAAGTAGTGTTGGTGATGACCAGTTGCTGCTCCGCACAGAACTCCAATAGTAGGCGGCCATTGTCATTGCAGTTCCCCACGCCATGCTTGCCGAGGACTCCTTTCCAGGCTTTAGAGTCTTGGCCTACTCTGGCGTTGAAGTCGCCAAGGATGATGACTTTGTCGTCTGCAGGGGTACTCTGTAGGAGGCTGCGTAGGTCAGTGTAAAACTTGTCCTTTTCAGCAGGCTCTGCCAGGAGGGTTGGGGAGTACACACTGAGAAGGGTGACGTGCTGCTGGTGTCTCAGTGGGAGGCGCATGGACATGATGCGGTCTGAGTGGCCCGTTGGTAGGTTTTCCAGCTTAGTCGCAATGGATGTCTTGACCATGAAACCCACGCCTGAAAGCCGTCTTTCTGATGCAGGCCTGCCTGACCAGTAGAGGGTGTACCCAGCACCAAGTTCTTGGAGGCTGCCTTCGTCCGGAAGGCGTACTTCGCTGAGCGCGGCGATGTCGATGTTTAACCTCCGCAATTCATGGGCAATGAGGGCGGAGCGACGTTCAGGGCGTCCGCTGTCTGCTTTGTCGAGCATGGTTCGGACGTTCCAGCATGCTACGTTGAGTCCGGTCGTGGTCGTCATGAGAGTGGATCCGTTATTCTTTCTTGTTTTTTGACCGCAGGAGAAGATGCCCGTTGACCGCGGCTAGCCAACTGGGGTTGCGAGGGGACGAGCTTTGGTTAGGCCACCTTTTCTAGGCCCCTCTCCGTGTGGAGCAAGCAGTGCTGTCCCTAGAGAAGGCTGCTTGGTCGTTCAGGGTGTGCCGAGTGATGTTGTCATCCCCAGGTCAACATCAGGCGACCAATATCCTGAACCGCCTGCATGCAGGTTTGAGACTGCGGCTTCCAGTGACATCTTTCACCTGCCGTTTCGCCCCTCGCCCGTCGCTACAGGACTTGGAATGGTCAGTGTCATGGTCCGTGGACGTTTCCTAAAGCCTGCGCGGTGGAGCTTTTTGGTGGAGTGCAGTGTGCGCAGTACTGGCCCCACCCTTTAAACCCTTGGTTCATCTGCCATGGCCTAGCAAGCTGGGACGATGGCATCGAGGTCCTCGGGTCGTAGGTTTTATATCAGACTGTCCTTGTCCTAGTCTCTGGCTCAAAAGCCTTCCCCGGAGACACGGGGGCTTTGATGTCAGGGGTTTCCTCCCTTAGCCTTTCCGCAGCCAAGCGGCCAGGCCTGCAAGGCAGCAGGCGACTCGTGGAGGGCGGGGTCGTCTATGTCCCGTGCAGATGTGAACATCTGCCCACTGCCCAACACACTGACACCAAACACACTATAGCTGTGACAAACCAGTAGCCAGCAGGATAAGGTGGAAATAAGAGAAAAAAACAGATTTCACTCTCTGTGTAGTGTTTTTTCACAAAATAGATGAAGTTCCAACATCAATAACACAAATACGCTACAAACTACATCAAAATGGACTTGCATGTGCTAGAAGTAACATGCCTAGAGTAAGTATGACTTACCAGAACAGAGATACCATGAAAGGGGCCGGAGAGCAGAGGGTGATAATGACGTCACTGTTAGTGCCAGTACTCTCAAAGGCACATAGCAATAGCACCGATCTATCAACACTGGACACACAGTTCTTTGGTACTACTTTCAATTTTACTCCAACACTCTACAGCAGGAGATGGATCGACTATGGTATTTCAAGGGTAGTGCCAGATTAGCTTGTGACACCAAGCACAAAGCTAATCTGGCACTACCCTTGAATTATCATGGTCAATCTGTCTACTACAACTGTTACTCAGTCGTTCAGTAGATGACACCTCCAAAATTTGGGAAATGCATCCGTAGCATTAGACGGTTAAAGACACCTGTTGTGTGGTAAACAAGATGATCTCACTCTTGGATAGTTTCTCAGGACGAAAATGTTTAACCTGGAAAAGTCTGCTTTGAACATGAACGGACCACCACAGAATAAAGAAATTCAATACACCTATGCACATCAGTCTGTTTGGCACACCAAAACCTCCTCTGACAGCAACTGCGACCAACTTTGTGATTAGGAAATAAAAGATTAGCTTAATTGTCTGACAGAAAGCGGTAGAAATTCGATGGTGTGATATTTAAAAAAAAAAAAAAAAACACTGCCGCATGTAGTGTGTGTAATGACAGCATAACAATCACTTGCTTCCAATCCATTTACTCTTTTCTTTTCTTCACAGTTGGCATGACTGAGTACAGCACAGGTGACACTAGTGTCATGTGTTGTTATGAGTAATTTGAGCTTCTCTGCTTCCGATTGTAAGCTGTATGTCCTGCTCCTTAGAATGTTTACTGTTGCATGCGTCTCTTCGCCTCCCTGCTCACCATGTAGTGCCAGTACAAAGCCCCATTGTGCGATAAAGTCTGCACAGTGGCACTCAAGTATGTGTTGTTTTGGGATTATCTTTACGCCCTGTCCTCATGGACATTTATCCCACAACACGTCTGTATCATTTGTTCATATTTACTGCATGATATGGCCTGTTTTTTGTCATACCTTTTTCTTGACCTCCTTCCACATATTCAGTGACACAGACAATTGAGTCTCTATTCATGGACACTGACAGTATGTGAGGTGTCCTCCATTTTCACAATCTACACCATTTAATTTGATGCAAACTCTCACATAAACATACATTACAACTGATAATAGATCCTATCGCTAGAAAGGGACAAACAAAAAGTCGCGTTCATTTAGCAAGCACTCCAACGTCACACTGAAAAGCAGAAAACGCACGAGAGTATGACACATATTCCCGTGACTGACTGCCTGAATGTTTTTATCCCACTAAAAACCTTACAACAAGAATCTCTAGTGTAGATGAAACTAATGCTAATAGCAAGGAATGCGGCATCTTGGATACCACTTGACTTCTGGCTATCGTCTGTCAGTGTTCTCATTAATTCATTCTCTGCTCACAGGCCCCGGCCTCTCGGCCTCTAACAAACCAGACCATTTCAGTAGTGTCAGTGGGCCGTATGTCTGCAGTCTTGTTGACTTAACTATGTACAAAAATGTAATGTCTCAGTGCTTTGCTATAGAAGTTCTAACCTATATCATACGGAGGCTAAAAGCTTTAAATTTGTACACTGCCATCTGCAAGCCACATTATAGTACATACTTACAAATAAGGATATAGACCAATAGCTTTAGTTCAAGGGTAGTGCCAAAATATCTTGGCGCCTAGACGCTAGGCGCCAAGCTATTCTGGCACTACCCTTGAACTATTTTAGTCATTCTTATTTCACAGACTGGTGTATTCCGAATGATAAGGGCTAAGAAGAACATCAGTTATACAAAGAAGTACAAGAAAGAAATGATAACATTGATCCGTGCTACTGCTTCGTTCGTTAGTTAGTTATTTGGGTTTAACGCCGAGCAGGCGACTGAGGCCATCTCACGGCGGAATGGGTAAAAATCTGGTCAGCCAGACTAAAAGCAAGGTCTTAAGACAAGATGTAAATATAGATTAAAAATCTCGGGCTAAAATGTCGCACATGTCTTTAAAAGAAACATCTACAGACTCTCAAAAAGGGCAAATAAAAAGATTCACATAGTCTATGAATGCTCAGATCTTGTTAAAAATATTGCATGCTCGCAAGAAATTGAAGATTTTGTCCGGGGGAACATCCCGGAACAAAACCTTCAAGGAGTCTGCTGTAAAGTGTTTATATCTGGTGTCAATTAGGTCAGCACAATACAGCAAAAAGTGTCGAACAGAAAACTGCTCATCACAGGCAAAACACCATGGACGCTCATCCTGATTAAGTAAGTAAGAGTGCGTAACATAAGTGTGCCCGATGTGGAGCCGAGCAAGGACAGTCTCCTCACGGCGGCTGCCGCAGCGGAAAGGTAGACTGTCGGACAACGTAGGAAGAGCTTCATGAAGCTTGTTCCCTTCCTCTTTGTCCCACTCGGACTGCCATTCGCAGCCTATGTACGCACTAATAACAGGTTTAAAATCACTGTAGACAGTCTGTGTGTCAGGGACAGGGTCACTGCGGGCACTGTTGGCAGCAGAATCTGCGATTCTGTTGCCTTCGATGCCCACATGGCCTGGGACCCAAATAAAAATGATGTCATAATATTCCTTCATCAAATCTGCGTAGAGCTCTCTAATCTGCACCAGCAGTGGGTGGTCTGTTCCCGCGCCCCAAAGGGCCTGCAGGGCAGAAAGAGAGTCAGACAGAATCAGGAAGTTCCGTTCCCGAGACTGATAGGCATGCTTGAGTGCCAGCAGAATTGCCTGCAGTTCTGCACTAAATACAGAGGAATGGTCAGGTAGGCGGAGCTTAAATGGGCGTATAGGATGGCGAGAGGACACTGCAGCCGCAGCCACTCACCCATCCTCAGACTTGGACCCATCCGTATAAAGACGACAATAGCCAGGAAAACTTGAAAGCAGTTCATTGAGGCTCTGTTGGTATATAGCTGGTGGAGTACAATCCTTCTTGAGGGCGGTCAAGTCCAGCAAGATGTCAGGAACTGGTAGTAGCCAGGGTGGAGTGACGTGTTGCAGAGATTCCGAAACTTTGTCCAGGTCCACTCCGGCCGCCTGCAGATGAGGTCGGACACGGAAGGAAAGTGGACGGACAGCTCCCGGATGGGCATCGTAAATCTCTGCAAACGACGGGTTAAAAACACAATCATAGGCAGGATTGTCTGGATGGGCCTTCAGCTTCAGAACGTAGCTGAGCATGAGGCGGATGCGGCGGAGCCTGAGAGAAGGCTCCCCGGCCTCGGCATACAGACTAGGAACTGGAGATGTCCTGAAGGCCCCTAGACATATGCGCAGACCTTGATGGTGAATTGTGTTCAGACGCTGTAGAACAGACTTGGAAGCCGAGCCATATACCACAGAGCCGTAATCCAGTTTGGACCGAACAAGGGCTCGGTACAGTCGAAGTAAGACAATGCGGTCTGCACCCCAGTCAGTACGACCAACGACACGAAGAATGTCGAGGGCCTTCTGACAAGATTAGTTAGTTAGTTAGTTATTTGGGTTTAACGCCGAGCAGGCGACTAAGGCCATCTCACGGCGGGATGGGTAAAAATCTGGTCAGCCAGACTAAAAGCAAGGTCTTAAGACAAGATGTAAATATAAATTAAAAATCTCAGGCTAAAATGTCGCACGTCTTGAAAAGAAACGTCTACAGACTCTCAAAAAGGGCAAATAAAAAAATTCACATAGTCTATGAATGCTCAGATCTTGTTAAAAATATTGCATTCTCTCAAAAAATTGAAGATTTTGTCCGGGGGGACATCCCGGAACAAAACCTTCAAGGAGTCTGCTGTGAAGTGTTTATATCTGGTGTCAATTAGGTCAGCACAATACAGCAAAAAATGTCGAACAGAAAACTGCTCATCACAGGCAAAACACCATGGACGCTCATCCTGTTTAAGTAAGTAAGAGTGCGTAACATATGTGTGCCCGATGTGGAGCCGAGCAAGGACAGTCTCCTCACGGCGGCTGCCGCAGCGGAAAGGTAGACTGTCAGACAACTTAGGAAGAGCTTCATGAAGCTTGTTCCCTTCCTCTTTGTCCCACTCGGACTGCCACTCGCGGGCTATGTACGCACTAATAACAGGTTTAAAATCACTGTAGACAGTCTGTGTGTCAGGGACAGGGTCACTGCGGGCACTGTTGGCAGCAGAATCTGCGATTCTGTTGCCTTCGATGCCCACATGGCCTGGGACCCAAATAAAAATGATGTCATAATATTCCTTCATCAAGTCCGCGTAGAGCTCTCTAATCTGCACCAGCAGTGGATGGTCTGTTCCCGGCCCTGAAGGGCCTGCAGGGCAGAAAGAGAGTCAGACAGAATCAGGAAGTTCCTTTCCCGAGACTGATAGGCATGCTTGAGTGCTAGCAGAATTGCCTGCAGTTCTGCACTAAATACAGAGGAATGGTCAGGGAGACGGAGCTTAAATGGGCGTCTAGGATGGCGAGAGGACAATGCAGCCGCAGCCACTCTTCCATCCTCAGATTTGGACCCATCCGTATAAAGACGACAATAGCCAGGAAAAATTGAAAGGAGTTCATTGAGGCTCTGTTGGTATATGGCTGGTGGAGTACAATCCTTCTTGTGGGCAGTCAAGTCCAGTAAGATGTCAGGAACTGGTAGTAGCCAGGGTGGAGTGACGTGTTGCAGAGATTCCGAAACTTTGTCCAGGTCCACTCCGGCCGCCTGCAGATGAGGTCGGACACGGAAGGAAAGTGGACGGACAGCTCCCGGATGGGCATCGTAAATCTCTGCAAATGACGGGTTAAAAACACAATCATAGGCAGGATTTTCTGGATGGGCCTTCAGCTTCAGAACGTAGCTGAGCATGAGGCGGATGCGGCGGAGCCTGAGAGAAGGCTCCCCTGCCTCTGCATACAGACTAGGAACTGGAGATGTCCTGAAGGCTCCCAGACATATGCGCAGACCTTGATGGTGAATTGTGTTCAGACGCTGTAGAACAGACTTGGAAGCCGAGCCATATACCACAGAGCCGTAATCCAGTTTGAACCGAACAAGGGCTCGGTACAGTCGAAGTAAGACAATGCGGTCTGCACCCCAGTCAGTACGACCAACGACACGAAGAATGTCGAGGGCCTTCCGACAAGAGGTTCTAAGGTAGTTAACATGGTTGCGGAAGGTCAATCTTTTGTCAAAGATGACCCCCAGAAACTTTGCCTCTTCGGCCACCTGAATTGGCACTCCAGCAATGCTCAGGGTAGGTTTTGGAAAAAATTTCGTCTGGTTAGTAAAATGCACACAGACTGTCTTGGAGGGCGAGAACCTGAATCCGTTGAGAGACACCCACCCCTGGATGCGATCAACGCACAGCTGCAAGCGCCTCTCAAGGGACGCAAGTCCTCGACCTCGTGCACACAAAGCAAAGTCGTCCACAAACAAAGAGCATTCAGAATCATCCTTGACGGCCTTTACAATGTTATTTATTTTAATGCTAAATAAAACAAGAGATAGAATGCTGCCCTGCGGGACACCCATCTCCTGTTCAAAGGAGTCGGAGAGGGTGGAGCCCACACGGACATGGAACAACCTGTTAGACAAAAAATTGTGAATAAAAACAGGCAGGTGCCCTTTAAAACCCATGTCCGACAAATCAGACATTATACCATACTTCCAGGTAGTGTCATATGCCTTTTCAAGATCAAAGAAAATTGCATAGACATGCTGCTTGTTGACAAAAGCATCTCGGATAAAAGACTCAAAGCGGACTAGATGGTCAGTTGTACTATGGAAGCGCCGGAAACCGCACTGGAGGTCTGTGATGAGACCACGTGACTCAAAGATGCCACACCAGTCGGGCGTTGACCAAGCGTTCCATAGTCTTACATAAACATGATGTCAAAGCTATTGGCCGGTAGTTGCCCGGGTCGGACGGATCCTTACCCGGCTTGGGGATTGGCACAACCACAGCCTGGCGCCAAGATGGCGGAAAACGACCGGTTATCCAGATATGGTTAAATTTGGTTAGTTAGTTATTTGGGTTTAACGCCGAGCAGGCGACTAAGGCCATCTCACGGCGGGATGGGTAAAAATCTGGTCAGCCAGACTAAAAGCAAGGTCTTAAGACAAGATGTAAATATAAATTAAAAATCTCAGGCTAAAATGTCGCACGTCTTTAAAAGAAATGTCTACAGACTCTCAAAAAGGGCAAATAAAAAAGATTCACATAGTCTATGAATGCTCAAATCTTGTTAAAAATATTGCATGCTCGCAAGAAATTGAAGATTTTGTCCGGGGGAACATCCCGGAACAAAACCTTCAAGGAGTCTGCTGTAAAGTGTTTATATCTGGTGTCAATTAGGTCAGCACAATACAGCAAAAAGTGTCGAACAGAAAACTGCTCATCACAGGCAAAACATCATGGACGCTCATCCTGTTTAAGTAAGTAAGAGTGCGTAACATACGTGTGCCCGATGTGGAGCCGAGCAAGGACAGTCTCCTCACGGCGGCTGCCGCAGCGGAAAGGTAGACTGTCAGACAACTTAGGAAGAGCTTCATGAAGCTTGTTCCCTTCCTCTTTGTCCCACTCGGACTGCCACTCGCGGGCCACGTACGCACTAATCACAGGTTTAAAATAAAGGCCTTGAGAAGTACAAGGAGTGAATCCTCAGGCAGATGAGTTAGGAGCTGATAATGGATGGTATCTAATCCAGCAGCAGAGTCAGTACATTTTTGCATGGCTTGCTGCAATTCTGAAAACGTAAAGGGGGCATTATAGTCTTCCGAGTTATCTGATATAAAATCACAAGCACAACATTCTCGCTTCTCCTTCTCTCTCTGGAAGAAAGGTGAATAATGCTCTGTTGAAGAATTATGGGCAATGGTGGAGGCAAGCAAATTGGCCACAGCCTTTTTATCTGTGACCAAACTGGCACCATCTCTAAGATGGCCGACAGAAGCCGAGCCACCCCTGCCCCTAATTCTTCGAACAGGCTTCCAGACTTTTTGGGACGGAGTCCTAGAAGATAAAGATGAGACAAAGCATCTCCAGGAAGCACGGCGTTCGCGTTTGAAGATGTAACGGGCTTTCGCCCGCTGTCTTTTAAATGTTAAAATATTTGCTTGCGACGGATTACGAAAAGCACGTCGCTGAGCAGATTTGCGTATTTTTTGGGCCTTGCGGCACTCTTCATTGAACCATGGTACTCTCGGCGTCCGAGGGACTGATGTGGAAGTTCTAGGGATGGTTTCATCTGCTACGTCCAACAAAATCAAAGTAAAACAAGAAACAGGTTCTTCAGCTGACATGACCACCTCCTCTGTAAGACGAGACTGACAGAGGGAGGCAAACAGAGGCCAGTTAGCTTTCTTGAGATTCCAGCGCCCCACCGGCGAATCCTCCTCACAGCTGACCGATGACAGGACTACTGGGAAGTGGTCACTACCACACAGATGGCCTTAGTCTCTAACTAATCAACTCATTAGGAACAACTGCCTTGAGATGGCCTTAGTCTCTAACTAATTAACTCATTAGGAACAACTGCCTTGAGATGGCCTTAGTCTATAACTAATCAACTCATTATGAACAACTGCCTTGAGATGGCCTTAGTCTATAACTAATCAACTCATTAGGAACAACTGCCTTGAGATGGCCTTAGTCTATAACTAATTAACTCATTAGGAACAACTGCCTTGAGATGGCCTTAGTCTCTAACTAATTAACTCATTAGGAACAACTGCCTTGAGATGGCCTTAGTCTCTAACTAATTAACTCATTAGGAACAACTGCCCTTGAGATGGCCTTAGTCTCTAACTAATTAACTCATTAGGAACAACTGCCCTTGAGATGGCCTTAGTCTCTAACTAATTAACTCATTAGGAACAACTGCCCTTGAGATGGCCTCAGTCTCTAACTAATTAACTCATTAGGAACAACTGCCTTGAGATGGCCTTAGTCTATAACTAATCAACTCATTAGGAACAACTGCCCTTGAGATGGCCTTAGTCTCTAACTAATTAACTCATTAGGAACAACTGCCCTTGAGATGGCCTTAGTCTCTAATTAACTAATTAACTCATTAGGAACAACTGCCCTTGAGATGGCCTTAGTCTCTAACTAATTAACTCATTAGGAACAACTGCCTTGAGATGGCCTTAGTCTCTAACTAATCAACTCATTAGGAACAACTGCCCTTGAGATGGCCTTAGTCTCTAACTAATCAACTCATTAGGAACAACTGCCTTGAGATGGCCTTAGTCTATAACTAATTAACTCATTAGGAACAACTGCCTTGAGATGGCCTTAGTCTATAACTAATCAACTCATTAGGAACAACTGCCTTGAGATGGCCTTAGTCTATAACGAATTAACTCATTAGGAACAACTGCCTTGAGATGGCCTTAGTCTATAACTAATTAACTCATTAGGAACAACTGCCCTTGAGATGGCCTTAGTCTATAACTAATCAACTCATTAGGAACAACTGCCCTTGAGATGGCCTTAGTCTATAACTAATCAACTCATTAGGAACAACTGTCCTTGAGATGGCCTTAGTCTATAACTAATTAACTCATTAGGAACAACTGCCTTGAGATGGCCTTAGTCTATAACTAATTAACTCATTAGGAACAACTGCCTTGAGATGGCCTTAGTCTCTAACTAATTAACTCATTAGGAACAACTGCCCTTGAGATGGCCTTAGTCTCTAATTAACTCATTAGGAACAAATTGATTGATTGATTGTACATTGCTTAACGTCCCGACAGCAACAAGGCTTTCTCAGGACGTGCCTGCACTGCTTGTGGAAAAAAAAAAAAAAAAAAAAAAAAAAAAAAACAGAACATTGAATGTATGTCGCCAGCCGGTCAAATACGTTAAATAAACCTAACACATGGGACCTAAATACAGCTAAGACCATTTAGCAACACACATCCAATATCAAGAGCTACAGGCAGTGCAGACAGTAGGGAGAGTTTTAAAAAGGCAAATACAGGTGAATGGACAAAGGGTAGACAGAAACACATGCCCCAGAATAGAGAGAAAAACCCAACCTGTGGGGCTAACCAGGGTGACCCTGGGAACTAAAAAATACCTAACCCCACCCAAGTCCCCCAGGGCAGACCCGGGTGGGGGCATTAGGAACAACTGCCTTGAGATGGCCTTAGTCTCTAACTAATTAACTCATTAGGAAAAACTGCCCTTGAGATGGCCTTAGTCTCTAACTAATTAACTCATTAGGAACAACTGCCCTTGAGATGGCCTTAGTCTCTAACTAATTAACTCATTAGGAACAACTGCCCTTGAGATGGCCTTAGTCTCTAACTAATTAACTCATTATGAACAACTGCCTTGAGATGGCCTTAGTCTAAAACTAATCAACTCATTAGGAACAACTGCCCTTGAGATGGCCTTAGTCTCTAACTAATCAACTCATTAGGAACAACTGCCCTTGAGATGGGCTTAGTCTCTAACTAATTAACTCATTAGGAACAACTGCCCTTGAGATGGCCTTAGTCTCTAACTAATTAACTCATTAGGAACAACTGCCCTTGAGATGGCCTTAGTCTCTAACTAATTAACTCATTAGGAACAACTGCCCTTGAGATGGCCTTAGTCTCTAACTAATTAACTCATTAGGAACAACTGCCCTTGAGATGGCCTTAGTCTCTAACTAATTAACTCATTAGGAACAACTGCCTTGAGATGGCCTTAGTCTATAACTAATTAACTCATTAGGAACAACTGCCCTTGAGATGGCCTTAGTCTCTAACTAATTAACTCATTAGGAACAACTGCCCTTGAGATGGCCTTAGTCTCTAACTAATTAACTCATTAGGAACAACTGCCTTGAGATGGCCTTAGTCTATAACTAATTAACTCATTAGGAACAACTGCCCTTGAGATGGCCTTAGTCTCTAACTAATTAACTCATTAGGAACAACTGCCTTGAGATGGCCTTAGTCTATAACTAATTAACTAATTAGGAACAACTGCCTTGAGATGGCCTTAGTCTATAACTAATCAACTCATTAGGAACAACTGCCCTTGAGATGGCCTTAGTCTATAAGTAATTAACTCATTAGGAACAACTGCCTTGAGATGGCCTTAGTCTATAACTAATTAACTCATTAGGAACAACTGCCCTTGAGATGGCCTTAGTCTCTAACTAATTAACTCATTAGGAACAACTGCCTTGAGATGGCCTTAGTCTTAACTAATTAACTCATTAGGAACAACTGCCTTGAGATGGCCTTAGTCTATAACTAATTAACTCATTAGGAACAACTGCCTTGAGATGGCCTTAGTCTCTAACTAATTAACTCATTAGGAACAACTGCCCTTGAGATGGCCTTCGTCTCTAACTAATTAACTCATTAGGAACAACTGCCTTGAGATGGCCTTAGTCTATAACTAATTAACTCATTAGGAACAACTGCCCTTGAGATGGCCTTAGTCTATAACTAATTAACTCATTAGGAACAACTGCCCTTGAGATGGCCTTAGTCTAGAACTAATCAACTCATTAGGAACAACTGCCTTGAGATGGCCTTAGTCTATAACTAATTAACTCATTAGGAACAACTGCCTTGAGATGGCCTTAGTCTCTAACTAATTAACTCATTAGGAACAACTGCCTTGAGATGGCCTTAGTCTCTAACTAATTAACTCATTAGGAACAACTGCCCTGAGATGGCCTTAGTCTATAACTAATCAACTCATTAGGGCCCTTGAGATGGCCTTAGTCTCTAACTAATCAACTCATTAGGAACAACTGCCCTTGAGATGGCCTTAGTCTCTAACTAATTAACTCATTAGGAACAACTGCCTTGATATGGCCTTAGTCTCTAACTAATTAACTCATTAGGAACAACTGCCCTTGAGATGGCCTTAGTCTCTAACTAATTAACTCATTAGGAACAACTGCCTTGAGATGGCCTTAGTCTATAACTAATCAACTCATTAGGAACAACTGCCCTTGAGATGGCCTTAGTCTCTAACTAATTAACTCATTAGGAACAACTGCCCTTGAGATGGCCTTAGTCTCTAATTAACTCATTAGGAACAACTG
This sequence comes from Semisulcospira habei, assembly GCA_036245525.1. Lineage (NCBI taxonomy): Eukaryota > Metazoa > Mollusca > Gastropoda > Semisulcospiridae > Semisulcospira > Semisulcospira habei. Next base: position 149,836,875 of record BTPG01000007.1, read on the forward strand.
CCCTTGAGATGGCCTTAGTCTCTAACTAATTAACTCATTAGGAACAACTGCCTTGAGATGGCCTTAGTCTATAACTAATCAACTCATTAGGAACAACTGCCCTTGAGATGGCCTTAGTCTCTAACTAATTAACTCATTAGGAACAACTGCCTTGAGATGGCCTTAGTCTCTAACTAATCAACTCATTAGGAACAACTGCCCTTGAGATGGCCTTAGTCTCTAACTAATCAACTCATTAGGAACAACTGCCTTGAGATGGCCTTAGTCTATAACTAATTAACTCATTAGGAACAACTGCCTTGAGATGGCCTTAGTCTATAACTAATCAACTCATTAGGAACAACTGCCTTGAGATAGACTTAGTCTATAACGAATTAACTCATTAGGAACAACTGCCTTGAGATGGCCTTAGTCTATAACTAATTAACTCATTAGGAACAACTGCCCTTGAGATGGCCTTAGTCTATAACTAATCAACTCATTAGGAACAACTGCCCTTGAGATGGCCTTAGTCTATAACTAATCAACTCATTAGGAACAACTGCCCTTGAGATGGCCTTAGTCTATAACTAATTAACTCATTAGGAACAACTGCCTTGAGATGGCCTTAGTCTATAACTAATTAACTCATTAGGAACAACTGCCTTGAGATGGCCTTAGTCTCTAACTAATTAACTCATTAGGAACAACTGCCCTTGAGATGGCCTTAGTCTCTAATTAACTCATTAGGAACAAATTGATTGATTGATTGTACATTGCTTAACGTCCCGACAGCAACAAGGCTTTCTCAGGACGTGCCTGCACTGCTTGTGGAAAAAAAAAAAAAAAAAAAAAAAAAAAAAACAGAACATTGAATGTATGTCGCCAGCCGGTCAAATACGTTAAATAAACCTAACACATGGGACCTAAATACAGCTAAGACCATTTAGCAACACACATCCAATATCAAGAGCTACAGGCAGTGCAGACAGTAGGAAGAGTTTTAAAAAGGCAAATACAGGTGAATGGACAAAGGGTAGACAGAAACACATGCCCCAGAATAGAGAGAAAAACCCACCCTGTGGGGCTAACCAGGGTGACCCTGGGAACTAAAAAATACCTAACCCCACCCAAGTCCCCCAGGGCAGACCCGGGTGGGGGCATTAGGAACAACTGCCTTGAGATGGCCTTAGTCTCTAACTAATTAACTCATTAGGAACAACTGCCCTTGAGATGGCCTTAGTCTCTAACTAATTAACTCATTAGGAACAACTGCCCTTGAGATGGCCTTAGTCTCTAACTAATTAACTCATTAGGAACAACTGCCCTTGAGATGGCCTTAGTCTCTAACTAATTAACTCATTATGAACAACTGCCTTGAGATGGCCTTAGTCTAAAACTAATCAACTCATTAGGAACAACTGCCCTTGAGATGGCCTTAGTCTCTAACTAATCAACTCATTAGGAACAACTGCCCTTGAGATGGCCTTAGTCTCTAACTAATCAACTCATTAGGAACAACTGCCCTTGAGATGGCCTTAGTCCCTAACTAATTAACTCATTAGGAACAACTGCCCTTGAGATGGCCTTAGTCTCTAACTAATTAACTCATTAGGAACAACTGCCCTTGAGATGGCCGTAGTCTCTAACTAATTAACTCATTAGGAACAACTGCCCTTGAGATGGCCTTAGTCTCTAACTAATTAACTCATTAGGAACAACTGCCTTGAGATGGCCTTAGTCTATAACTAATTAACTCATTAGGAACAACTGCCCTTGAGATGGCCTTAGTCTCTAACTAATTAACTCATTAGGAACAACTGCCCTTGAGATGGCCTTAGTCTCTAACTAATTAACTCATTAGGAACAACTGCCTTGAGATGGCCTTAGTCTATAACTAATTAACTCATTAGGAACAACTGCCCTTGAGATGGCCTTAGTCTCTAACTAATTAACTCATTAGGAACAACTGCCTTGAGATGGCCTTAGTCTATAACTAATTAACTAATTAGGAACAACTGCCTTGAGATGGCCTTAGTCTATAACTAATCAACTCATTAGGAACAACTGCCCTTGAGATGGCCTTAGTCTATAAGTAATTAACTCATTAGGAACAACTGCCTTGAGATGGCCTTAGTCTATAACTAATTAACTCATTAGGAACAACTGCCCTTGAGATGGCCTTAGTCTCTAACTAATTAACTCATTAGGAACAACTGCCTTGAGATGGCCTTAGTCTATAACTAATTAACTCATTAGGAACAACTGCCTTGAGATGGCCTTAGTCTATAACTAATTAACTCATTAGGAACAACTGCCTTGAGATGGCCTTAGTCTCTAACTAATTAACTCATTAGGAACAACTGCCCTTGAGATGGCCTTAGTCTCTAACTAATTAACTCATTAGGAACAACTGCCTTGAGATGGCCTTAGTCTATAACTAATTAACTCATTAGGAACAACTGCCCTTGAGATGGCCTTAGTCTATAACTAATTAACTCATTAGGAACAACTGCCCTTGAGATGGCCTTAGTCTAGAACTAATCAACTCATTAGGAACAACTGCCTTGAGATGGCCTTAGTCTATAACTAATTAACTCATTAGGAACAACTGCCTTGAGATGGCCTTAGTCTCTAACTAATTAACTCATTAGGAACAACTGCCCTTGAGATGGCCTTAGTCTATAACTAATTAACTCATTAGGAACAACTGCCCTTGAGATGGCCTTAGTCTATAACTAATCAACTCATTAGGAACATTGATTGATTGTACATTGCTTAACGTCCCGACAGCAACAAGGCTTTCTCAGGACGTGCCTGCACTGCTTGTAAAAAAAAACAACTAAACAGAACATTGAATGTATGTCGCCAACCGGTCAAATACGTTAAATAAACCTAACACATGGGGCCTAAATAAAGCTAAGACCATCTAGCAACACACATCCAATATCAAGAGCTACAGGCAGTGCAGACAGTAGGGAGAGTTTTAAAAAGGCAAATACAGGTGAATGGACAAAGTGTAGACAGAAACACATGCCCCAGAATAGAGAGAAAAACCCACCCTGTGGGGCTGACCAGGGTGACCCTGGGAACTAAAAAATACCTAACCCCACCCAAGTCCCCCAGGGCAGACCCGGGTGGGGTTCATTAGGAACAACTGCCTTGAGATGGCCTTAGTCTATAACTAATTAACTCATTAGGAACAACTTCCTTGAGATGGCCTTAGTCTCTAACTAATTAACTCATTAGGAACAACTGCCCTTGAGATGGCCTTAGTCTCTAACTAATTAACTCATTAGGAACTGCCTTGAGATGGCCTTAGTCTATAACTAATTAACTCATTAGGAACAACTGCCCTTGAGATGGCCTTAGTCTCTAACTAATTAACTCATTAGGAACAACTGCCCTTGAGATGGCCTTAGTCTATAACTAATTAACTCATTAGGAACAACTGCCCTTGAGATGGCCTTAGTCCCTAACTAATTAACTCATTAGGAACAACTGCCCTTGAGATGGCCTTAGTCTATAACTAATCAACTCATTAGGAACAGCTGCCCTTGAGATGGCCTTAGTCTCTAACTAATCAACTCATTAGGAACAACTGCCTTGAGATGGCCTTAGTCTCTAACTAATCAACTCATTAGGAACAACTGCCCTTGAGATGGCCTTAGTCTATAACTAATCAACTCATTAGGAAGAACTGCCCTTGAGATGGCCTTAGTCTCTAACTAATTAACTCATTAGGAACAACTGCCTTGAGATGGCCTTAGTCTATAACTAATTAACTCATTAGGAACAACTGCCTTGAGATGGCCTTAGTCTCTAACTAATTAACTCATTAGGAACAACTGCCTTGAGATGGCCTTAGTCTATAACTAATTAACTCATTAGGAACAACTGCCCTTGAGATGGCCTTAGTCTATAACTAATTAACTCATTAGGAACAACTGCCCTTGAGATGGCCTTAGTCTCTAACTAATCAACTCATTAGGAACAACTGCCCTTGAGATGGCATTAGTCTCTAACTAATTAACTCATTAGCAACTCAACAAGAAATTTACCATATTCACATGTCACCCATGGGTCACCAGCAACGTCAATTTCTATTCTGATGTCCGTAGTCTGCGCTAGCTCCATTTTGTGTCCAACTCCAAGGTTTTCAGTGGTGAGGAGCAACCCCGTCTTCAGTGTGTCTTTAATGACTGCCTAGACAAAAAAGAGTGAACAACCCTATATATATATATATATATATATATATATATATATATATATATATATATATATATATATATATATATATATATATATATATATATATATATATATATATATATATATATATATATATATATGTATATATATATATATATTATATATAAACCTCGTGGACTGATCATTTGGTTGGCCATGGAGATTTTTTCCTCATTCCAATTGTCGTACACAATCGAATTATGGTGTCTGTCCGCCACTGTGTGCACAGCTCGCACAATGTACGTTTTTATTGTATCTACACTGGTCCAAAAGAACCGCTGGATTGGAGCACTGACAAACAACATGAACATTGTATCCCCGACTATAAGAACATTAAAATTTGCTAGCAGACATCTTAGAAAGAGAAAAAAAAGTCGATGTGGAAATGCAAATAAGACTTAAACTCGCACAGAAGACGTACCTCTTGCTGTACTCAGTACCAGTTATACCTATTTATTTATCGATTATCAGTAATATCACTACTGTTGCGCCCCAGGGTGTGCCAAAATGTTCTTCCGGTCTCGAATTAATCACGTGACCAATGGAACACCTTGGGGCATGGATACTACATTACTGCATATTTATGACCACAAAAAAAAAAATCCCAGCTAGCACAGATTATTCGCCCTTTCAATGGCCCACTATTGAGCCAATGCTATGCCAGTACAGCCAATCAGGATCCATCAATGGACCGATTAAGGCCCAATGAACTGTGCTAGGAGGGAAATTAGGGTAGGTAGGTTAGGAACAATATATTATATATTCTGTGTTTTTGCGAAACAAGACAGTAAGCGCAACGCACTCAGCATAGCTTGCACTAGGAAGACGAAATGTCTTTTTGTTCAGTTTGGCCGGATGGAGTTATTTCTCTTGACGATGACAAACTTTCAGTCTTTTTTCTTACTCCAAAAACCAAACAAATTTGGTAAAATATAGGGTCGGTCGGGTGATCTGAAACCAACTTTTTTTTTTGTTTTGCCCATAAATAATAAAATTTAAAAAAAAGAAAGAAAACGTACATACTGCATTGGTGCGTCTATGCTTTGGGATGCTAGCAAACTCCTTTGGAAGATACAAGGTTGGTACCGCCCCGCGTTTCAGTCGACGGCCTCTGAATTCTTCCTTTGTTTCTGCAACACAAATTATATATTAAGGCCAGGTTCTACCAAGATTTTTGCGATTTTTCTTCCCAAATACTGTTAGTGGTTTGTTGACCAAATATCAATATTTTTGCAAGAAATTTGGTACAGAGGTAGCAGAATGTGTACTTAACACACTGATATAATCCATATGTTGCTGTGTTTTCTCAACGTTATGTAAAGTGAATTTTACAAAAGCATACAAAATTGAGATGCGTTTATAGTATGGATGGGGTTAACATTATAAACTTCACAGTTTTAGTGAAATAAACATAAAAATTGGCAGGTATGTTGATTAGTTATCAAAAAACACTATCAAGTATTGATTAGTTATCAAAAAACACTATCAAGTAATCTAACATGTAATCGTCGTACCTAAATGTTGCTTTTGAGGACCAAATTTTGGTCAAAACTGAGGGTTTTATAAAAATTTTAACTGACAAGATATGATGCTGATTTTACTTTAGGTGATAGATTATAGTATCATAAGACCTCCTGCCAATTTTTATGTATTTCTGTGGGTTACTCCCTGAGATATTTTGAAAACGGTGAGCTGCGCACGCCGAAACGCGAAACGGAGAAATCGGCTTCGAAAGTTTATCAAATGACAGTACATTCAGCAGAACAACTTCCAGGTCTTGCAGACCCCACAGTCAGATTCACAGTCACATTATATAGTTGAAAAACTCACCAAGCACTCAGAATCCACCTGCCTGGTAGTTAGCTGTGTCATCATGTGTCGCACCAGCCTGTATCCTCCTGCGTTGCCTCGCTTGTCGGTTGGCCGGGGTTGCTTGAATCTGAGCTGAAGCCAGTCTGGTGCTGTCCAGGTCCCAAAAACACAGTCTTGTAAAATGGTCTGCAGTCATACCCAGGGAAGTGAAGATAGGTAGTCTACCTGTCTCTCTCCATCATTATAAACAATTGTTGAGTCTGCTACAGCCAGGCACAGTCGAGAACGACCAACAAAACCGGTCTTAGGACAGTGCTGCCAAATCATGTTGTGGAAGCTCTCATTTGTGTTTTGGCTACCGCCATGGGCACACTTCTGCAGCAATGAGTCACTGGTCAAATTTTCAAACACTGGCCTAATGGCATCACACACATGCTTTGGAAAAGCATTTGTGTTGGGGTCACCTGGTGGATTCTTTTTGGAGGGGCACCAACCTCCACAGTTGTTGTGCTGTCTGTTGCGGTGTTCAAGAATGGCCCAGATGTCTTTCTTCATCTTGTTCACATTGTTCACATTGTTCCTTATGGCTGCCCCATAATGGCCCTGGATCTTGAGAATTGCTTTCTTGGTCAGTCCTCCTTTACCACCAATACCTTTCACTGTCTTTCCGTTGTGTCGGAATGTCTTGCCCTTGGACTCACTGACTTTATTCATGAGCTGACGACCCATGCGTTTCTGAACATGCCCACAACACTCATACTTTTCAATGTGAGTATCATCATCATAGACAGGAGGGTCTGCATCTCGAACAGCTGCGTATGATTTACTGTCGCCATCACCTAAAAACCCTGTATACTGCAGACCATACAACTCTTCCGAACGCCGAAAAATTACTTCTGCCCCAGCTGGTTCCATGGACCCTGCTGATCCCTCATGGTTCTTCTCACAGTTCAGAATGTCATGCTCCTCCTTCCATTCTTGAAATTCTGCTGCAGTTTTCCTCTTCTTCTGCTTTGCACATGAATCACAGTGGTTGGCCATGACGTGTGTCAATCACTTTACTGTCCCTGCCATTTACAGTCAATGCGGTTACCACGCCATTCTTGCTTTGAAAACCACGGCGCTGCCAGGTACCATCACAAGAAACAGTTATAGCATTTCCCTGTGCAGCAGACACCTCTTGAGCAGCTTGCTGTTTTGATGCTGCTGCCACAGATTCTGTTGCTTTCGTGATCTGTTTCTTGTGTTGGTACCAGCTTCGTTTGTGAGGAGGAGGGGGCATGTTCATGTTGCATAAAAACTTCTTGCCTTGTGTGTAATTTCTGCCAATGGCAAAAATAGCAAGGGGAAAGGGTCTGTTCACTTCATATGTCTTACCACACCGTTTCGACGTGTTGAAAGACACACTGTGTCCACACTGGCATTGAAAAGCAAACTTTGATGCTTGTGATGTCCTATGCTCAGTGACATGTGAGAGTCTTTTGTTTTCACCAAGCGGCCTAGCACAGTTAGGACAAAGCAGCGACTGGATAAACTGAATCAGTAATTCTGAATCGACAAACCTAAAACCTGTCAGTTCTTGGTCAAAATCGAAGTCTTGCTCAGCTTCCTGGGTGTTATTTCGAAGTTTTGATGAAGATGCAGTTGGCTGGTTGGGTTGCTGGTCGTCAGTATTCGCCGTCTCACTTCGTTCGAACACTCGGCCTCGACACACGCTTTCACCACTGCATCCGTCATTGTCACTATCTTCGGCACTCACTGTACTTTCTGTTTCCATCTTCACATACTTATTGCCACAAAAACGCCTTTTATTTGATCGATAAGTTGGTTTTCTCTTCCCCATGGTAGAAAAATGCAGTATAAAATAAAATAAAATATTCTATAAAATATCCTATAAAATCTTCGTTCGCGAAGTCAAGCCAAGAGAGAAGAGAGAGAGAAGTTGGTTTTCTCTTCCCCATGGTAGAAAAATGCAGTAATCACTTCGGAGCTAGCTAGCGTAGAACAGGAGGCCGCCATGCGCTTCCGCTACGCGTTAGCCTAGGCGATGGAAGACAAGCGCTGTGATTGGCTGAAATCCCACATACCTTCGAAGGTCGCTTGAAATTGACCAATGAAAATGCTTCTTACAACAATAATAGGTCTTGATACATAGCAGACGGCTTTTGCGAAGACGATCAGTTTGCCGTTTACCGCTTGTCAGTACGACGAGTAGAAGTGAAGTTATGAAGCCCAGGACTTTGTGCATAACTAATTAGGTCTTTGTTTACACATTTAGAAGCCAGATAGGGAAACATTTTCACAAATAACAACATTTTAATCATTTTATTTGAAAAATGGATTGGACAGAGTGGTAGATGAATGAATGTAGATTATATTTTCACAACAAACCCAAAACAGTCAAAATCATCAAAAATCGCAAAAAATCAGGGTAGAACCTGGCCTTAAATCTATTGTCATATTGAAAACATGTGAAATTCCATTAGTTAGAAAGAAAAATAAAAACAGCTTCTTTTATGTGGTACAGTGTTAGCGCTTAGAACATAGTAAGAAAAACAATGTTCACTGAGCTGAAAAGAAAATATGAGGGCTATATGTGTATATCTCCAGATATCTGGGAAAATATGAACGTACAGGTCAGAAATTTAGAAAAATATGTTTGTACATCTCCGAAACTGGAAAAATGTGGGCTTAAAAAAGGGGAAAAAAAACCTTTCCAGCCCACTGCACAAAAAGGCGTAGGGACCACAATAAAAATATGGTGGGTTGAATAACCTCAAACAAGCTTTTTGGGGCCAAATCATCTAACCTTAGCATTACATTAGGAATGAAAAGGAAAAAAATTAACAAAACCCTTTAAAAACAAACACATTCAAATACCAAAGTACCCAAAATTGTCTTGACATAATAGCTGTAACAAACACTTAATTTTGTTTTTTCCTTGGAGATTCGCCATCCAGGAAAATATTCATTATTGAGATACAGTCAGGGGCAGATTATGGAGGGTTTCCCAATTGCACAAAAAAAAAAAACACCTGGGCTGTCAAAAACAAATTTTTTAATGGAAAAGGATATTCTTCATGTTATTATTCGATACAAACAACGTTCATAGATCTAAAATTCAAGAAAGAGTGTCACCACTGTCACTGTGACTCATTACATACCGCACAGCTGTAATCAGGAATTGGCACTAACTTGATGCATTTTTTTATTATTAAGATCTGATGGAGCGTGTTGAAAAAGAATATATTTCATTTTTAATGAAGGAAATTATGTGCATTTATTTTAGCAGATAATATATTTCAACATTCCATTACACCACTTAAAAATTAAGATATTCTTTTTTAATAGTATTAGTAATAAAAATAATATACATGCATTAGTTTCTAAATGGTGCAATGGAATTATCTGCTAAACTAATTGCTTAAAATTTCCTTCATTAAAAAATACATTTTAAAGCATCAATGAAAGCGCAAACTATTTTATAAAATTTAATTCATAATCTTCTGAGAATGCTTCAAGCCACATATGCAAATAAATACACTTCTCTTTCAATTTGATAGCTATTTCTTCTCTTCTTGTAGTCAGCTGTCATTATTTTAACTTCTTTTGATTAAACACAGTAGTAACAAAGATGGTTTTTGCATTTTCAATGTACTAAGAAGTCAACAGGTTAACATGTCTCTCTTTATTTGAGTGTTAGCATGTGAGTTATTTTATTAATTAATTTTAAATATTATTTTTACGTTATCGGATATTATGTAGATTACAGTTCACGATCGAGGCCGGATCCAGATCGGCTTGTTTACACTATATATTATTCTCTTGGCTTGACTTCGCGAACGAAGATTTTATAGGAGTTGCCCACGACGTCTGCAGGCTTGTTCGTGGCTGCGGAGGCCAATCCGAGACAGGCAGGTTCGACCGCAGTGGCTGCAGGGGAAGGTATGGCCAGGGTTCTGAGCTGCGGCATCTCTGTTTTTTCTCCTGAGCCGCTTGTCCTTAAGGCTAGCTCTGTGAGAGTCCTCAAAGGAGACAGCTGCCTTGTAAATGGTGGAGCGCCAGGTGTCACGGTCCGCAGCAAGCGAAGACCACTGGTGGTGGTCGATTTGGCAGGCACTAAGTGACTTCTTGAGACAGTCTTTGTATCTCTTCTTTGGTGCCCCTCTGTCACGGTGTCCAGTAGCAAGCTCGCCGAACAGGGTGATCTTTGGTAGGCGATGATCCTCCATCCTGGAGACATGCCCCGCCCAGCGGAGCTGTGTCCGCAGCAGCAAAGCCTCGATGCTCACAGTTTCAGCCTGTTCAAGGACCTCGACGTTGGTGACATAGTCACTCCAGTGAATGCCCAGGATGGTGCGCAGGCAGCGCTGGTGGAAGCGTTCGAGGAGTCGTAGTTGGCTGCGGTAGAGGGCCCAGGACTCGGAACCATACAGCAGGGTGGTGAGGACCACAGCTCTGTACACGCTGATCTTGGTGCCTGTTTTCAGCTGTTGATTGTGCCACACCCGCTTGAAAAGTCGCCCGAAAGCGCTGTTCGCTTTTGCCAGCCTGCTGTCAAGCTCCTTGTCCAGCTTGGCGTCCGACGTGATAATGCAGCCAAGGTAAGTAAACTGGTGCACTGACTTTAGTTCAGACTCGCCAATGGTGATGTGAGGAGGGCGATACACTATCTTGGGTGCCGGCTGATGGAGGACCTCTGTCTTTTTCAGACTGACCTCGAGTCCAAAGAGCTGGGCAGCATCTGCGAAGCAAGACGTGATGCGCTGCAGGGCTCTCTCTGTGTGTGCAACGAGGGCAGCATCATCAGCAAAAAGCAGCTCACGAATCAGTTGGTCTAGGGTTTTCGTGCGGGCCTGCAGTCGTCTAAGGTTAAACAGGCTGCCATCGAGACGATACCTGATGTACACTGCATCGTCATCATCGAGGTCCACTGTGGCCTGCTTCAACATCATACTATATATTATTGCCGCGTTGGAAAACACACAGTCACACATGGCTCTGAGAGAACTGACATAACACACAACACAAAGACTTACGCTTTCCCACGTATTCGAAGCAATCGTCAGTGAAATGTCGCGAACAAATCTTCGCTGCGTTCGGATTGAAGCCTTTGTCGGTCCTGCTTGCGAGGTAGATCAACCGGTTTCTCCATGCATCTTGCTCCTCGCTCACACCTGCTTTCGGGTAGCCGTGAAAAGACACACCACGACAAAAAAGACTGTCCGTGTCACACTTGCTAAAACTGCAACGACTCCCACCGTGTTGTCGCTTCGACATCGTGCCGAAATAGTCAAAACAGTCCAAATAACTTCGTATGCACTCGTACTTCGACGTGTCTTTTCACATTGGTACCGGAAAGGGCAATGCAAAAGTGCGCGGCTAAGATGCGCGAAGGAACTCAAAGCGAAAATTGTTGAAGTCAGAGTGCCTTGGGGTGGCCACACAGGGCAATTGCTTCCGGTGCATGTAGTAAGTTTTCCGCCAGAAATAGTTCAAAAAATTTCCTCCCTTTTTGCCATTTTTTTAGGGTGTAAAACTTCAATTGTATGCCTTTTTTGGCGTTTTGAGCAACAAAAGGCATGACAGGTGGTGTGAAAAAGAGCAAAATCTGGGTAATTTTAGTCGACCTAGTGTGTTCATGGGAGCCTAATTGGGGCATGTGCACGGTTGTATGCAGGCTTGCAGACGACAGTTTTGTCATGGGGTACTTAATGCATTTGAGTGTTGTGAAAAACGCTAACTCTTAATTTTTTTAAGAATTGCTGAAATAGCTTCTCCTGTGATGTGCTCCGCGTGGATTTTTTGTTTTGGCAGAAAAGTTCTTCGTTCATAGTTTTATGCTGCAAGAGGCTAACAGATAACAGTGTGTGAAAAGGGGGCGTAATCTAATTGCCCTGTGTGGCCGGTGTCCGATGTGCAGACTTACAATGGCCGACGGCGAAACGAGCCTGAAAGTCTGGAAACTGATAATGGATTAATACTAAAAATAATGAAATCTAGTTGTGTTTTGTTATTAATTCATCAAAACACTGAAGGGTATTTTTTTAATTCATTCTGATTACTTGTGTTTTTTTCCGATTCCCTTCTGTTTTTTTAACGACTTCTATCATTTCTCATTTGGTAGGGTTTTTTTCCAACTCGCTCCGAATGCAAACAATTTGACTTTGGAAGAAAACATTTTACATTGTGTTTAGGTTTGTCTTCTGTTTCCAAAGATGTCATTAGTGTTGTTTTTAGTGAACTTAGTCATTAACTTAGTCGAAGACAGCGAGTGTCGACGTGTTTTTCATCGCGTGGCGCATTTGTTGTGGGGCAGGTAGCGGAGGGTCCTACTAAAACCCGGAATAACCCGGAATAACCTGTCCTAAGCTAAAATAACCATATCTATAACTATTATTGCGTACCTAAACTCAAAATAATCGTGTGTTAGAAGTTTGGTTTACATTAAAGTTGATTTAGTTGTACTAGTAAGCCGTTTTCCACAACCGTTGACCGTCGATTACTTCCCTTGCTACACGATCGCGCTGTCCGAAACCAGTCGAAATAACCTCTCCTAAGCCCAAATTACCACATAAACACATATTATTGAGTACTTAAAGTAGTAATATTCATATATTTGAGGTTGTAGGTGCCGTAAAAGTTGTTTATTTAGCGTTAGAAAGCTTCGAAGGACTTGTTCTTTGAGCCTCTTGTTCTATGCCTATTTTCGCCCTACGCGCATTCGCCCACACCGTTCGTCCCAATCACATTTCGTCCCAACGGTTGTGGAAAACGGCTTACTAGTACAACTAAATCAACTTTAATGTAAACCAAACTTCTAACACACGATTATTTTGAGTTTAGGTACGCAATAATAGTTATAGATATGGTTATTTTAGCTTAGGACAGGTTATTCCGGGTTATTCCGGGTTTTAGTAGGACCCGGTAGCGGACGCGCAATTTACGTTTTGCTTGTGTACAGAGTTGTTGAGCGCTAGATGTTGAAGTTTTTGCGTATGCGAGGTGAATATTTATGCAAGGTGAATTCGTCGGACATTGTGTGTATGTTGTTTGTTTGCGGGACACATTCACTCAATCACAAAATCATTTTTTTGACAGATGGAAGCATGATTTTCGAATCTTAACTTGCACACCTACGTAGTGTTATTACTGTTGTTTTGACTTGCTGATCTCAAAGCCACGAGTTTTGTTTTGGTGTTGTCTGACTATTGTTTTGTTATTCGTCTCCCTGATCTCAAAGCCACGAGTTTTGTTCTGGTGTTGTCTGACTATTGTTTTGTTATTCGTCTCCCGTTCTCAATTCAAGATTAGCAGTCCTGCCAGTGCCAGATCATAAATCAACTCCAACATCCTTGGTAAGGCCGTTCCGCTAGTTTACATGATTTTTTTTTCTCTCCAAATACTGAGTATAGTGGATCTTGGCTAAAACATATTTGTCTGGCCCACTCTAAGAACACTCAATGCAAACTGACCCAACTCCTTTGATTTGCAGATTTTGCTGTTTAAGTTATAAATAATTGGGGGACAGCTAGTACACTAAAAGATTACAATTTACAGCTTTCTGGGATTTTGGATTTTGAAACTTCGTGAATAAGTGTTTAGGAACTGTGACTGGTAAAACAAGATATTGTCAAAGGAAGCTGATTTTATTTTTACCTATTTCTTTGATGCACATTATTATCTTTGTGACCAACGAATGGTCAGGCTGATGCGCGGAAGAAGAAAAAAATTCTACAGAGAACACTGGCATTTAGTAACCATTCGACTGGTCCACATTTACTGATCCATGTTTAAGCAGTCTTCTCAGCTGGAGACTTGAAAGGTTCATTGGATTGCCACCAACCTTATACGAACTCTTGTAAAAAAAATAACAGTTCTGAGACTCTGTGTCATCTGAGTGGAGTATGCAAAAGGTTAGCTTGTTTGTTTCGAAATCTACATGTTCTCTGAGCTGCTCCTCTCGCCACCCATTTGAAATGTTTCAACTCTTAGTGATCCATATTCCTCTACTGACCCACCCACCACCCATATAGTGCACACCAAAGATACATTCGGGCAGCATGAGAGACGCTAAAGTCTGGCAGCTTTACCTAGGCGTACACAGGAAGTTGTCCTGTAGCAGACGATACAGAAAAATAACCAGCCGGAACATTTGAGCGCCATACTGCCTGCATCTGTATTCCGTAACAGCAGTTGTCATGGCCCTATACCACAGGTTTACATGGAGTGTGGCTGTCAAATGTATCGTCCAGTTATTTGTCTGTATCATCTGCTACAGAATAAGTTTGTGTGTAGGCCTATGTAAAGCTGATCCAGGTTCGTGTGTGACTGCAGTTTCTGTGTATCTCATGTTCTGTGTGCACTGGCCGATATGCATTATATACCCAGAGCTGACTGTGTTCAAACTGCACCAACTCTGAGCTGTTTGACCAACTTGCCAGGGATATGGAAAGTTTTTAAAAGACGTCTTGAGGACAGAACAAAAAGACAACCACAGCTGTAACCCATCTGTGCATTCAGCATTTTCGTGGCTGCGGAGGCCAATCCGGGACAGGCAGGTTCGACCGCAGTGGCTGCAGGGGAAGGTCTGGTCAGGGTTCTGAGTTACGGCAACTCTGTTTTTTTCTCCTGAGCCGTTTGTCCTTAAGGTTAGCTCTGCGAGAGTCCTCAAAGGAGATGGCTGCCTTGTAGATGGTGGAGCGCCAGGTGTCACGGTCCGCAGCAAGCGAAGACCACTGGCGGTGGTCGATTTGGCAGGCACTATTATGAGTCATATTTGCCATGTAAATGACTTGAATGGATAAAAGCTAAGTCAAGCTCGCTGAAAATATGTTCATTCAATTGTAACGGGTTATCTGATTTTAGGAAACGGCGTGATATTTTTGATCACCTTCGAAATAAAAACGCAAGTATTTACTTTTTACAAGAAACGCACCTGAAAGTTCACCTAGAAAACACCATCAGAAGTCAGTGGGGTTATGAATGTTGGCTCAGCGGTAACGAGTCAAACAGTAAGGGCGTAGCTATTTTGTTTAGCAATAATTTTGAATTTAAGGTTCACAATATAATTCGAGACGAGGGTGGTTGCTTTATTATTATGGATATCGACATAGCCGGAAAACGTACTCTTGCCAACGTATATGGCCCTAGCGGTTGCGACTCGCCATCTTTTTTTCAAAAGCTGTGCGATCATGTAACGAACATGGATAATGAAAACATTATGATGGGTGGCGACTGGAATGTCATCCTCAACCCAACCGTTGTTAAACGTGTGAATAAGGAAGTGAAAGCTGCGATCAGACAGACAAGGCTGGCATACAAACATAAGTTGGAAATGAAACTCGTTAGTGGTACTTTTTTGTGCCGCTTGGCAAAGCCATTATGTCTGCTGTCAACAATGCCAACGATACACAGTCGAAGATCCGTCTTGCGGGCTTCAGTGGTGATACATTGCCTGATGCTCTTAACTCCTTTTTTACCCGTTTCGAAACACGCGATTTTTCGTCTGATGTAGCTGATCTGAGGAAGTCACTGACACACGATGGCTCTATTGTTATTGAACAAGAGAGTGTTGAAAATGATTAATGTGAACAAGAGTGCCGGTCCTGATGGGATCTGTGGCAGAACGTTGAAGTTCTGTGCTGAACAGGTTAGTGGTGTTTTTCAACACCTTTCCCAGCTCTCCCTAGATAACTGCTATATTCCCTCCGCATGGACCGAAAACCTCAACGGTCATTCCACTTTCCAAGAAAGATAACCCCAAACAACTGAACGACTTCCGACCAGTTGCATTAACCTCCCTTGTCATGAAAACGTTGGAGAAGATTGTCCGAGCTTTTGTTTTGTCTGCAACTGAAAGTAAAATGGATCCATTGCAGTTTGCTGACCGGGCTGGAAAGGGCGTTGAAGATGCCAAGCTGTTCATTCTAGACAAACTGTACACTCATCTGGAGAGACCCGGTGCACATGCCAGGATCCTATTTGCTGACTTCTCCTCTGCCTTTAATACCATGCAGCCACTTTAGCCCATAGATTACTGTCTAATTTCAACCTTCACCCACAGCTTGTTTTGTGGATTACAGATTTCCTTATCACTAGACCACAACGTGTTTTAGTTAATGGTCGCTTCTCTAGTACTGCTGTCACGTGCACCGGGTCCCCCCAGGGGTGCTGCTTATCTCCACTCCTTTACATCTTGTACACTGACGATTGTAGGAGTTGTCATGCTGACAGTTATATTGTCAAGTTTTCAGATGACAGCACCTTGCTCTCCCTTCAGCAAAGGTCATCTGATGATTGATTGATTGTACATTGCTTAACGTCCCGACAGCAACAAGGCTTTCTCAGGACATGCCTGCACTGCTTGTGAAAAAAAAAACTAAACAGAACATTGAATGTATGTCGCCAGCCGGTCAAATACATTAAATAAACCTAACACATGGGGCCTAAATAAAGCCAAGACCATTTAGCAACACACATCCAATATCAAGAGCTACAGGCAGTGCAGACAGTAGGGAGAGTTTTAAAAAGGCAAATACAGGTGAATGGACAAAGGGTAGACAGAAACACATGCCCCAGAATAGAGAGAAAAACCCACCCTGTGGGGCTGACCAGGGTGACCCTGGGAACTAAAAAATACCTAACCCCACCCAAGTCCCCCAGGGCAGACCCGGGTGGGGACGGTCATCTGATGAACATGGACCATCATTGACTGACTTTGTTCAATGGTGCGATGATTTTTTTTTAGAGCTTAACGTGGGTAAGACATGCGACCTTATTGTTGATTTTAGGATGAACAAGCAGGATCACAGTAAGACTATTATACATGATAAGGAAGTTGCCATTGTCCAGAAGTATAAATACTTAGGCACCATCTTCGATGATTTATAAACTCAGTTGGGATGACAATACTGAAACTGTTGTGAAGAAGAGCCAACAGATTGTATTTTCTGAGAAAGCTGAACTCTTTCTCTGTTGACAGGACCATTTTAACTTTGTTTTACAAATCTTTCT
Organism: Semisulcospira habei; assembly: GCA_036245525.1. NCBI lineage: Eukaryota > Metazoa > Mollusca > Gastropoda > Semisulcospiridae > Semisulcospira > Semisulcospira habei. The sequence continues at coordinate 149,853,933 of BTPG01000007.1, forward strand.
TAGAAAGGGTCCTGACTTTTTCGTTCATTTGCTGGTTCCCAAATCTTAGTGTTAAAAACAAAAACAGTGTTCAGAGAATTGTTCATCTCAGCTCCAAGATCATTGGGGAAGAACAGAGAAGTCTAGCCGTGTTCTGCGACCGTCAGATTGTAAGAAAAGCTATGCGGCCAGGTGTACAGCATGTTGTGTCCTAAATCTGGGACGCGAGGGCAGAGGGTGCGTGTTCCCCGCAGACTAAGGATACTGCTGGTGACTCGTACAATGCATGGTTACTGCTCTCGAGCAGATCAGAGCAGCAGATCTAGGGAAGGGGGGGGGGGGGAGGTGAATAGCGTGGCTGATACAAATGGCTCAGTGTGACCGGGTTACAAGCAGTGGGCAAGCAGACAGACAGAAAGATGGGCTGGTGAAAGTGGAACGTGCTGGAATTTGCACATGTACATAGCGGCCCTGCGGAGGCAAAATACAGGAAGTCCAGCTGGTGAAAAGCGAGATGTCTGCTGTAATTACAATGACATTTCTGGCTTTTCAGACTGTGATTTGGGACCTTCCGGCACTGCCCCATTTAGCACCAACATCTTACAGCCGGAGGTGGATCGACCATGATAACTCAAGGGTAGTGCCTGATTAGCCTGGCGCCTGATCCACCTCCTGCAACTGATAATAGTTGTAAAGTGACACCCCTAAATTTAAAATGCAGCCTTGGAGCTCAATGGGTTAAGCCCTAAGGTAAAAAATTACAGACCAGCACACACATGCACACGCCCCGTTCTTGGAAGCAAACTCACACTGATATAACAATACTCACAACCAGATAGGTGAGGCTCGCGCTGGCAGAATTGTACACAAACCAAGGGGAATCACTCAGCGCTGGATAGTTAGATCCCCTGCCCCCACCTATCAGCCACCCAATCGCCAGACCACAGAGAAATATGCAGGTAGAGAACAAGACGATCATCTGCATCCTCAAAAAGGGATGCATCAGGTCTCGCTTATAACCCATGTCTTTCTCCTGAACTTAGGAAGTAGGCAGGAGAAACATACATACACAAACACATTACATTGTTACATTGTTGTGTAATGTTCTGTGCATCTACTGTGGGAAATCAGGGTATTTACCCGACCACATACAGTAGTGCACCTTCGTCCCCACCCGGGTCTGCCCTGGGGGACTTGGGTGGGGTTAGGTATTTTTTAGTTCCCAGGGTCACCCTGGTCAGCCCCACAGGGTGGGTTTTTCTCTCTATTCTGGGGCATGTGTTTCTGTCTATCCTTTGTCCATTCACCTGTATTTGCCTTTTTAAAACTCTCCCTACTGTCTGCACTGCCTGTAGCTCTTGATATTGGATGTGTGTTGCTAGATGGTCTTGGCTTTATTTAGACCCCATGTGTTAGGTTTATTTAATGTATTTGACCGGCTGGCGACATACATTCAATGTTCTGTTTATTTTTTTTTTTCACAAGCAGTGCAGGCACGTCCTGAGAAAGCCTTGTTGCTGTCGGGACGTTAAGCAATGTACAATCAATCAATCAGTAGTGCACCTTCGTGTTTGTGTATGTATGTTTCTCCTGCCTACTTCCTAAGTTCCTGAGAAAGACATGGGTTATATAAGAGACCTGATGCATCCCTTTTTGAGGATGCAGATGATCGTCTTGTTCTATTCCTGCGTATTTCTCTGTGGGCTTATGTAACAATGCATGCACATCAATCTCACATCACATTGCTTATATACCCCACCCGGGTCTGCCCTGGGGGACTTGGGTGGGGTTAGGTATTTTTTAGTTCCCAGGGTCACCCTGGTCAGCCCCACAGGGTGGGTTTTTCTCTCTATTCTGGGGCATGTGTTTCTGTCTACCCTTTGTCCATTCACCTGTATTTGCCTTTTTAAAACTCTCCCTACTGTCTGCACTGCCTGTAGCTCTTGATATTGGATGTGTGTTGCTAGATGGTCTTAGCTTTATTTAGGCCCCATGTGTTAGGTTTATTTAACGTATTTGACCGGTTGGCGACATACATTCAATGTTCTGTTTAGTTGTTTTTTTTTTTACAAGCAGTGCAGGCACGTCCTGAGAAAGCCTTGTTGCTGTCGGGACGTTAAGCAATGTACAATCAATCAATCAATCACATTGCTTATACGTATTAAATACACAGCCACACAAAACCAGCGAGATTCTGCTATGTACAGACCAGAATATATACAATTACAAGAAAACCTGACATCCAGTCATACACACAAGTTGTAATTAATATCAGTACTGGCCAAACCTTGATCACACTGAGCAGCTGGAGCTGATTTGATTCAACAAGAGACATAGATTGTCATGACCCAGGCAGGCTGCGCGGGTCATGGTAATCTATGCATCATGCAGATGCAAGGCGCTACAGTTATGTGGATGGGGTGCAAGAAGAGTTTTAGGGTGGGGGTTCCAGCGGTTCCCCCACCTCCCCCAACACACCAGGTACCTTAAAATAGTACATGTTTATTGAAGTCTCTTCTTTGGACTTTGGGAAGCAAGGTCCGCCCTCTTCTAAGCGCCATCTGTTTCAGGCTGAAGGTCCCATGAAAAATTTAGGATCCACCCACCCCACCCCTGAGAGCTAAATGATCCGCCCCTTAGTTCAGTGGTTTCACTTGTAAATGTACCCAGTGAATATGCAACCTGCACGTCTGTACCCAGCATGTCACTTCCTGTAGATAAACTTTTGTACCCACAACACGGTAATGAGCATTGCACCCATCCTGCACAAGTAATTTCCCCCTTCTCTGCCACTGTACGTACATTTTTGCTCCTGCAGTCTGCGTTCATTCGATGACCATATGCCAAAACCCTTCCAAGGAAAAAGGATACAAACTGGTCTCAGCATGAGGTATAGATCCTCATGAGTCCCCGCACTCACGGGGGCTCATGAGGATCAATGTCTCTTGCATTTGGATCGTGTACACTTTTCCTGGCAGTGAAGGGGTTAAGTGAGTCTACAGATCTAAATGACGGTCCTTACCCCACTCAACCCTGACGCACACCAGGAGATGGGTCGACCAGGATAATTCAAGGGCACTGCCTGTAGGCGCCAAGCTAATCTGGCACTGCCCTTGAATTATCATAGTCAATCCATCTCCTGCAACAGGTGCATAGTCGTTAGATGACGCCTCCAAACTTTGGGAAATACGTGCGTCAGGCTGAATGAGTTAAATGAAAGGTGACCTCTAATCAGGGACCACCACTCCAAGCAGGTTCTTGTGTACAATAAATAACCTAATGAGTGTTGACTAGTGTGCATCAGATCTATGCTAGTACGTGTACCTACACACGGTTGTCATCAACTGTCGGTATGAACGTCACGGATAAAGTCCGTTACAGCTGCTACAAACTCTTGAGGTTTCTCCGAGTGCACCCAATGTCCTGCAGCAAAGATGTGCTTGACCGTCGCCCCTGGAAACAGCCGCCTGACGCACGGTAGGGAACTCTCACTGCACACAGCAAACATACCCATCAAAATGTACCACGACGGACCCTGTGGCTGTTGGTAGCGGTTTTCATCACGATGGTTCCTACTGGAATGATAGTGACACAAACCGCTACTGACAGGCAAAAGGTAACGTCTTGTTGGACACTCTCAGGCTACACAATACCCTCAACCCCCATGCAATGCAGTCAATGGGAAAAAAGTACTGGTGACTGCATGCCCAAAGGGGTTAACCTGAAAAGATTCTCAATCTCAGGCGCACTGACCACCCATCTTGTTAAGCCAGAAGCAGAGATCCTCACGAGCCCTTGCGACTGCAGGGGGTAACAAATATGTGTCTCTTGCAATCTTATGTGACATGATAAAAACAATGCACAGACCCAAATGTCTGTGCCAGGCCGGTTGACGGTGCGACAATATTCTTGCATAAGAGTCCTCCACCTGAACACAACAGAGAGTTCACCCTTTTAGCCCCAAGGTCCCATTTCTCAAATTTAACAACTATATATACCACTTGAAGGCAAAGAATAAGTGGATTGAAGATCAGTGTAAACGCGTAGAAGAAAATCTGAACAAAAATAATAGCAAAAAAGCATACCAGCTGGTGAAAGACCTGACCAGTGTAAAACAAGGACGCTCCTGGATCATTTAAGATAGTGAAGGGAACTGTCTTACGGAAGACCAAGACATACTGAAGAGATGGACAGAGTACTGCTCAGATTTGTACAACCACCGAGCTGCAGGGGACCCAGGCATACTTGTCAACCCACCCGTGACCAACAATGGCAACTATCCCATCCTCCGAGAAGAAGTAGAGGCTGCAGTGAAGTCGCTGAAAAAAGGGAAGGCAGCAGGAGCAGACAACATCCCTGCAGAGCGAGTCCAAGAAGGGGGAGAAGACATGATAAGCGTCTTACTAACAATCTGCAATAAGATCTGGCAGTCAGGGGATTGGCCCACACCATGGACCCAATCACTTATAATAACTCTCTCCAAAAAAGGCAACTTACATCAACGCAAGAACTATCGCACGATCAGTCTTATATCCCACCCAAGCAAAGTCATGTTAAAGATCCTACTGAACAGGCTGAAGCCATAGGCAGAGGAAATCATAGATGAGGAACACGCAGACTTCAGACCAGGGCGCAGCACAACTGAACAGATCTTCAACCTGAGAGTTCTATGTGAGAGATACCTCCAGCACCAACAGGACCTCTATTATGTCTTTGTGGATTTTAAGAAAGCGTTTGACAGGGTGTGGCATGCAGCCCTTTGGTCCACCATGAAGCTATACAACATCAATGCCAACCTGATCAAAGTCATAGCAAACCTTTACAACAAGGCCACTAGCGCAGTCTGCTTCAACGGCAAAATAGGAAACTGGTTTAGGACTACAGTCGGAGTCAGACAAGGCTGCTTGTTTTCATCTACTCTTTTCAACATCTTCCTGGAAAGAATCATGACGGACGCTCTGAAAGATCATGAAGGAACTGTCAGTATTGGAGGCAGAACAATCACGAAATTGCGCTTTGCGGACGACATTGATGGCCTTGCAGGAACAGAGAAGGAGCTAGCTCAGCTGGTGGAAAAGCTGCATAGTACAGCCATTGCCTATGGGATGGAAATTAGTGCAGAGAAGACCAAACTGATGACCAATAACGCTAGTGGCATTGGCACTGAAATCATGGTTGGAGGCCAAAAACTGGAAACAGTTAAGAAATTCAAATACTAAGGGGCCATTGTGACAGACGAGGGATCAAAACCAGAAATACTGTCCAGGATTGCGCAGACAACAGCACTGACAAGACTGAAGACCATATGGAAGGACAGAAACATCACACTCTGCTCCAAGATCAGACTGATGCGCTCCTTAGTCATCTCAGTGTTCTTGTATGCCTGCGAGTCATGTACCCTCACAGCAGACCTTGAAAGGAGGATACAAGCCACTGAAATGAGATGTTTTCGAAGGCTGCTTGGCATTTCATACAGAGATCACATCACGAACAAGAAAGTGAGAAGCAGAATCAGACAAGCCATCGGGCCCTACGAAGACCTATTAACCGTTGTGAAAAAAATGCAAACTGCAGTGGTATGGGCATGTCACACGTTCAGCAGGGCTTGCCAAAACAATCCTGCAAGGCACTGTGCAAGGAGGATGAAGGAGAGGAAGACAGAGGAAAAGATGGGAGGACAATATCTCAGAGTGGACAGGACTGAAGCTGCGCGATACGCTGAGAATGGCAGAGAACAGAGAGGAATGGAGGGAGCTGGTTGCCAAGTCATCAGTGGTGCCGCAACGGTCGGCAAGACTACGGGATATAGATAGATATACCAGTTGTAGGAGATGGATTGATCATGATGATTCAAGGGTAATGCCAGATGAGCATGGCGCCGACAGGCACCAAGCTCATCTGGCACTACCCTTGAATTATCATGATCAATTCATCTCCTGCTGCAGGGTCCTGGGGCTAACAGGGATAAGCCCATTGTGCATGCAGCCAGTGGTACAGCACGGCCAGCTAAATTGTACGGGACGACCCTCATTAGCGAACACCTAAATTGTACGGGACCACCCTCATGAGCGAACACCTGAATTGTACGGGACCACCCTCATGAGCAAACACCTGAATTGTACGGGACCACCCTCATGAGCGAACACCTGAATTGTACGGGACCACCCTCATGAGCGAACACCTGAATTGTACGGGACCACCCTCATGAGCGAACACCTGAATTGTACGGGACCACCCTCATGAGCGAACACCTGAATTGTACGGGACCACCCTCATGAGCGAACACCTGAATTGTACGGGACCACCCTCATGAGCGAACACCTGAATTGTACGGGACCACCCTCATGAGCGAACACCTGAATTGTACGGGACCACCCTCATGAGCGAACACCTGAATTGTACGGGACCACCCTCATGAGCGAACACCTGTCGTTAACTTATTCAGCCTCAACACACCACAACAAGACACGGATCAAGCATGATAGTTCAAGGGTGGTGCCAGAATAGCTTGGCGCCCATAGCTATTCTGGCACCACCCTTGAACTATCATGCTCTATCTAACCACCAAATTTATGCCACAGCAAGAATGCGAATGAACCTCAAGGAACAATATTTTACCCCTATCTCTGCCTAGAATTGACCTCTTTAAAACTAGTTTATCCTTTTCTGGACCGTTTGTATGGAACACTATTCCTGCACATTTGAAGACTATAGCCTCGCTTGGAATCTTTAAAACGAAACTTTTCGATTACCTGATGAGCCAAACATAACAACACTGGGCATTTAAACAAACCCTGATGGTTAATGCTTTCATGTAATATATGCATTTATCTATATTGTTTGTGTGTGTGTGTGTGTGTATGGTATAATGAATGTTGAGTGTTACTATTATTTTGTGTAAATATTTTTTGTTGTTTTTGTTTTTGTTTTTGTTGCATGAAATAATATGTGTAAATATAATTCTTTATTATTATTATTATTATTATTTAATCTATTTTATGTTGTAGATGTTAGCAATGGCAAGTTTGTAAAATGACGATTTGTTTCTGTCAGAACTTTTTACCATTGATAAATAAAGTTTCATCATCATCATCATCTAGAATTGTAATAGTCCTTCAGAGGGCAGCTTCAAAATGTGGGGATTTTGGTCCTGGGGTAGATAATAATAATAAAGAGCATTTATATCGCGCTGAATCCCAAGGAGCAGTTATCTAAGCGCGTTACAAAAAAAAGTATATATGCACAAGCTCACTACCTTTAAAAAAATTTAATCTACGCACACACATACAACTAAAACACACATAACAAAACCATTCATAATCACAAATTAAACACATTTTGATGATGCTGATGCACCACCACGATGGTGCTACACGGTCAACAAAGGGAAGACCTAAGATCAAGATGTGTTAATGCCCATCATGTAGCCAGGCACATACTAGTCTTCAACCCTTTTAGCCTCAAGGTCCCATTTCTCACATGTTGGAGGTGTTGCCTAATGACTATGTAGCAGTTGCAGGAGATGGCTTGACCATGATCAATGAAGGGTAGTGCCAGATTAGTTTGGCGCCTGAATTATCATGGCCAAGCCATCTCCTGCTGTAGGGATTTGGGGCTGAAAGGGTTATGTTCACGCGACACTTTTTGCCTGTCAAGACTTTTCTGGAGAGCACAGGTTTTTTCAAGACCACTTTTCTTCCTCCAAAAACTTTTTTTTTTCCCCTGGCAAAAAGGTGCTTGCTCAAAACTGGTTCTACTGCACTGCAGTGTCAGTAGCCGCAAGTGCCAGAAGGTTATAAGAAAGGAAATGGTCTATCATCAAAATCAGTGTATACATGTACGATACAAGCAAGCCCGTCAACGTCACAATGCCACTCACTCTAAATGCCTGGACAGCGATCCCCCAATAAAGATGGTGTTGATATTACAGGGGGCGTCGAATTGTGGGAAGTTTCCAATGTCCTCTATGTTGGCGATGATGGCGTCCAAGTTGACCTGCCAGGATATGGAGCTGTCGTTGTTTTCCTTCAGGTTCGTCATGAGGAAAGTCAGCTCACCCATGCTCTGGAAACAGCCACATTTACCACATTCAGGTCAGTCTCGGCATAATGCACAACACTGTATCCCATGATCCGTTACCACGTGATTGGCTCCCCTGCCAATGTCATGCAGCCCACATGCATAGCGCGTGGATCTTTGACTTACTAGCAGGTTTTCTGCCTACATAGACTCAGAACCACTACAACGTGAAAGTAAATACATGATCTGACGCTATGACAGCAATGAAGCAGAGTGTTTGTATACTATCATTTCTATGCAGACCAAGCAACTCACAATTCTCAAACTGTTTGATTTGTGGTCACTGAGACTGTATGCATCAAGCCTGTTTCAGCTGCAAGAGGCATAGATTCTCATGAGCCCCTGCATTTGCAGGGGCTCATGAGAATCTATGCCTCTTACAGATTAAAATAATCTCTGCTGATTATCTGACCTTGACAAAGGGTTGGAGCTGCTTCATGATTTGTCGCCTGGCCTCCAAGAATGACACCTCTGTGGGCATTTTCACCTCTTTCATTTTCTGCGCGTACATCTTGAGTGTTCCCACACCAGGGCTGGGTTGTGGTGCCACGTCCACCACGATCAGGCTGGACAGTCGCTCTGGCTGACAGCAGCAACACATCAAACAGAAAGAGTAAGACATAGGACAGGCACGTTACAGATGAATTATTCTTTACACCAGCCAGAAATCTAGACCCCCCACAAAAAAGGCAACTGTCAAAATGATGTAAAATGCAAGGGAAATGACCCACTGCTTTGTCCTTGTTCCTCTTATGTTTTTATTTCTTTGTCCGTCATATTTTATACCAGCAAGAAACAAGGATTAATGACGCAGATAGAGCCTCACAAACCACTATGCCCCATCCTCCCATCAACGTTATCCCCCCCCCCCCCCCCACCCACTCACACACATACACAAGGGATTATGAGAATGTATGATGCAGATGAATGGTATGGACAGAGCCTTCTACAGACCAGTGCATAAACTGCAGATGGCCTGATTTTTTTCCAGACAAAATTTGCTGAGCTATTACAAACAACAACAAAAAAAAGAGTTGTATGACCCAAAGCATGACTATGCAATTCTGCGTGAAAATTAATGTATAATAAAACCTGTTTTTAGCTGTGGTTTTGAAAGACAAGTGCTATCTCTCTCTCTCTCTCTCTCTCTCTCTCTCTCTCTCTCTCTCTCTCTCTCTCTCGAGAGAGAGAGAGAGAGAGAGAGAGAGAGAAGTCTTGACGGGCAAAAAGTGTCACCTGTCATTAAAGACCGTCATTCCAGTGGCTGTCGCTGTGACTGGCTGTCGCCACTGGAATGACGGTCTTTAATGACAGGTGATCTCTGATATGGGTGCTCGCTCAAAACCAGTTCTGCCATGTAAGTGAAAAACATGTATTAAAATGACCCCCGTGTGCATGCAGTCACTGATACTGTTTACACTGCCAGAGGAAGCATGGGGGCTCACACAGCGTGTCGCTACATCCACACACACACAGTCACTGATACTGTTTACACTGCCAGCGGCAGCATGGGGGCTCACACAGCGTGTCGCTACATCCACACACACACAGTCACTGATACTGTTTACACTGCCAGCGGCAGCATGGGGGCTCACACAGCGTGTCGCTACATCCACACACACACAGACACTGACTCACATGCGAGAGAGCACAGGCCATGGCCGTCTTGCCCCCCATACTGTGGCCGAGCAGGATGGGTCGTTTCACCTTCAATCTATCCATCACTCCTAGCAGGTCATCGCGCATCAGTAGGTAGTTCATCATTGGGGTGTGCTCACTGTCTCCATGGTTTCTCGCGTCTAGCGTCACCACCTGTCGGTGAGTAAAGGATCATTGTATCAATACTGGCGTCTATGCACAGCCATGAGCTGACCACCTGGGACAATATCAGCCCTCTGACCTGTTGTGTACAAGTTATAATAATAATAATGACTACTTATATAGTGCTTAGCCTAAAATAAAAGATGGCATTACAAATAAAGGGTGGGGGTGGATGGGGTCATAAAATCAGAGAAACAAAGGATTCTGTAACACATACGCACGCACAAAAACACACACACACACACACACACACACACACACACACACACAAGTACATTTATAATACTTTACTCTTGATGGAGTCTGATCTCACAAACCGGCGTCTAGTTGTCTCTGTCAACGGTTGTCACTCTGCCCCAGCCCCACTACTTTTCGGCGTGCCCCAACCCCACTACTTTTCGGCGTGCCCCAAGGTTCTGTGCTCGGGCCGATTTTCTTCATTCTATATATGCAGCCGTTTGCTACTATTTTTTCAAAGTACTCCAGTTAGACATCATATGTTCACTGATGACACACAGTTGCACGATTCTGGTCCCGTTCCAGAAGCTGGTCGTTTAATTTCCAACATGGAAAACTGTTTGACAGAAGTTAAAGACTCTATGAGTAGCAATAAACTCCAGCTAAATGATGGTAAAACAGAGTCCATGCTTATCACAGCTGGTCAGTGTGCGTCCTTCGCAGTTGTCCTGTCTTCCCAGTCACATCTCTGTCTGTCAAAATCAAATCACTTTCTCTGACACTATCAAAAACCTTGGTGTTTTCATTGACAGAGACCTCAAAATGGATAAGTATGTTAGTCTTATGTGCAGATCAGCTTTCATTGAACTTAGGCGCATTAGCAGTGTTAGACAGTATCTGACGCCCAAAGCAACTGCCACCCTTGTCTCCTCCTTTGTTTTATCACAGTTAGACTACTGTAACTCCCTCCTTTCCGGCCTACCTAAAATCCAGCTAGATAAACTGACCGTTTAGTTCTGCGTGTATGTAAGCGTGACCATATCCGCCCTGCCCTTAAGAAACTCCACTGGCTGCCCGTACAAGAACGCATTCTGTATAAATTGTCCTGCTTGTGCTTTAACTCTCTCAGCCTGACTTTTCCTGCCTATATCTCTGACTTACTCCATCTGTATACTCCATCTCGCACCCTCCGCTCTTCCTATGACACGTAAATTTCGCCTTCCCAATTTCAAATTGTAAAACACGTGGCAGTCGTGCCTTCTCCCATCTTGGCCCAGCCACTTGTAACAGCCTCCCCGCCCCTGTCCGTAACTGTCAAACGCTCTCCTCATTCACATCACTTCTCAAAGCCCACCTCTACAATGCTGCCTTTTACTAGTTCATTTCCCCAACCATGCACAATTCATCACCACTGTCACGTGTTGTGTGTGTGTGTGCATGTTAGTTGTTAGCCTTTTCATTGTATCAGCACTTTGAGCTACTTTTAGAATAAGCGCTTAACAAATCTCCTTTATTATTATTATTACTATAATCACGAAGAACTAAGCTACACTGGGATATCCAACAGGTGGGTCTTAAGGGCAGACTTAAAGGCAGTGAATGAGGGAGAATGTCAATGTCCATGGAAAGAGAGTTCCAGACAACAGGTCCAATGTGCGCAAAACAACGTCACCTCTGTATAAGCAGGGGCTAAACATGTTCACATTAATCCTTCAGCTGTCAGTAGCAGCGCTTGTTGTGATGATTCTTGATAACAACACCCTGACATCCTGCAGGCATCATCATAACACCCAGACATCCTGCAGGCATCATCATAACACCCTGACATCCTGCAGGCATCATCACAACACCCTGACATCCTGCAGGCATCATCACAACACCCTGACATCCTGCAGGCATCATCACAACACCCTGACATCCTGCAGGCATCATCACAACACCCTGACATCCTGCAGGCATCATCACAACACCCTGACATCCTGCAGGCATCATCACAACACCCTGACATCCTGCAGGCATCATCACAACACCCTGACATCCTGCAGGCATCACCACAACACCCTGACATCCTGCATGCATCACCACAACACCCTGACATCCTGCAGGCATCATCACAACACCCTGACATCCTGCAGGCATCATCACAACACCCTGACATCCTGCAGGCATCATCACAACACCCTGACATCCTGCAGGCATCATCACAACAAAACTTGCTACTGACAGCCAAAGGGTTATTTATTCTGGTTAGTGGCCTCTTGACTTGCAGAATCAACTGTTCAAATTTTTAAAAATTTCTTTAAAAAATATGACAGTGCATCTCTAGATCAGCCTTGGCAGCTAATAAATAATAAATAGCCTGAACAGCTGACAACACAAAATTTACACTGCACAGCATATCCGGTGTAAGTCTCTATCATACAGTGGTCGATCCATATTTTCACCACAGAAGATTTTGGAAGGGAATGACTGAGATGTTTCAAGGACAAAGACATAAGGTAAAAATATAGTGCTTGGTACTTACCATTCTGTTGGTTGATGAAGCAATTAATTTTGCAAGGCTGTGCCAGTTTTTCTTACAACCGAACAAGCCATGCATGATAAAGATAGGTGTGGTTGCTGCACTGTCCAGTTTACTTCCTTCTGGGTAGATGGCATGAGAAATACGAACATTGTGTCTGTCAACAGAAAAAAACATACATATAGATATGTATACAGTTTATGCAAGGGCACCTGAGTGTGTGTTGATACAATGAATTAGATATCAGGTTGCCTGTGAGCAAATGGTCCTCAATCAGGCAAACATAAAACATAGTTGCTTTTGTAAGCTTCTTCTTCTTCTCCCTGGAAAGAGTAGGGATCCTATGGAGTGTGGTAACTCTGCGTTATCAGGAGGCTCACAATGTGGTGGTGATGGATGAGGTTAAAATATGAAAACTATCCGCCTGTCCCCAAGTCATAGCACCTGCCAGTCCCACTCTGCTACTTACTGACTTTGCATCCAACTACCTACCATCCTGCAGAACAGCCTACAGTCCTTCTTCCCTGTACAATCTGTCACTGGAACAGCCTCCCTCCAACAGTAGCACAAGCAACTATCATGGAGGCATTCAAGTCCCTCCTCGCGCTGGGACCATACGGCGTTGAGGCGCGTCCCCTGGGTGGTGGATAGGGGGTCCCTCATGAGAGGGGTGCACCGAATGAAATAAGGTGCCGTGAACCAACATGGTCTAAGGGAAGGTGACCCCGACAGAAAACCCCTGGTCCTCCTAGTAAGGGGGTTGGGCGTGGGGGTAGCTTCCCCACCCTGCAAAAAAGGAAATAGCTACAAAAACGCCGACGAAAAGACTAACAGTAATTCCTTTCCTGGAGGAGGAAGGTTCTTCTACCAGAAGACTTATGACGTCCTGTGGTGAAAGCCGGAAGTCTTCGGAAGCCACAGGACCGAGCCGCCTCTCTCTATCAAGGGATACAACCATGGGCACATGGAACGTCAAGACCATGTACCAGAGCGGCAAGGCCGCCCAGATAGCAGCGGAAATGCAAAAGTACAACCTTTCCCTGCTAGGCATCAGTGAAGCCAGATGGACGCAGTCTGGCCAGAAAAGGCTGTTAAGTGGGGAGATGATTCTGTATTCAGGTCATGAAGAGGAGAATGCCCCCCATACAGAAGGAGTAGCACTCATGCTGTCACCAGTGGCACAGAGAGCGCTGATGGGCTGGGAACCTCTTGGGCCAAGAATTATAACAGCAGCCTTTACAACCAAGAAAAAGCTCAAGCTGAACGTCATCCAGTGTTATGCGCCCACCAATGACAGTGACGTGGAAGAGAAACAGGAGTTCTACGACCGACTCCAGAGTGCCGTGGACAAATGTGCGGAGCGAGACATCACCATCGTCATGGGCGATTTTAATGCCAAAATAGGGGAGGACAACACCGGATACGAAGAGGTGATGGGGAGACAGGGACTCGGAGATGAGTGAGAACGGGGAGAGGTTTGTAGACTTTTGTGCTCTAAACCGACTTGTCATTGGAGGCAGCATCTTCCCACACAGAAGAATACACAAAGCAACTTGGGTCTCACCTGACCATACAACAGAGAACCAAATAGACCATATCTGCATTAGCAAGACATTTAGAAGATCCCTTCAAGATGTTCGAGTGAGGAGGGGAGCAGATGTCGCCTCAGACCACCATCTGCTTACCTTAAGAATGAAGCTCAAGCTAAAGAAAAGCCGCACAGAGACAACAAGAAGACAGCGCTATAATGTAGGCCTCCTGAGAGAAACTGGAGTTAGAGAAGAGTTCAAACTGGTGCTGTCCAACCGGTTTCAAGCGCTACAGGAGCTAGTAAATGAAGAGGAGGCGGTCACCACAGAGCAGCAGTGGAAGGCAGTTAGAGAGGCGCTGAACTCAACCTGCAAAGACACTGTAGGGTTCAGGAAACACCACCACAAGGACTGGCTGTCGGCACAGACCTTGAAGAAGATAGAAGCGAGGAAGCAGAAGAAAGCAGCGGTCAACAACAGTCGCACGAGAGCAGCCAAAGTAAGGGCACAGGGGGAATACTCGGAAGCCAACCGTGAGGTGAAGAGGAGTATCAGGGCAGACAAGAGGGCCTACACAGACAGCCTGGCAGCAGAGGCAGAAAAGGCAGCAGGCAGCGGCAACATGAAACAGCTCTACGACATTACCAGAAGATTGTCGGGTAAGTATGGCCATACAGAAAGACCAGTAAAAGACAAAGAAGGCAAGCCTATTGCAGACAGAGCAGACCAACTCGACAGATGGGCCGAGTATTTTGAAGAGTTACTGAACAGACCTAGCCCACCCGACCCCCCCGACATCCAGCCGGCAGAGACCGACCTACCCATCAGCTGTGACAGACCCAGCCGGGAAGAGATCAGAAAAGCAGTGGCATTTTTGAAGAATGGCAAAGCAGCAGGGCCAGATGGCATCCCAGCGGAGTCTCTGAAAGCAGACCTAGAGACAACAGTTGAGATGCTGTACCCACTGTTTGTAAAGATCTGGGAAGAGGAGGTGATGCCAGCTGACTGGAAGGAGGGGTACCTAATCAAGCTTCCCAAGAAAGGCGACCTCAGCAAGTGTTCCAACTACAGAGGAATCACCTTGCTGTCAGTACCAGGAAAGGTCTTCAACAGGATCATCCTAGAGAGAATGAAGAGCTCCGTTGACCCCCAGCTGAGAGACCAGCAAGCAGGATTCAGGAAGAACCGATCATGTACAGACCAGATCGCCACTCTCCGCATCGTCGTGGAACAGTCTCTGGAGTGGAGCTCCCCGCTGTACGTCAATTTTGTGGATTATGAGAAAGCATTTGACAGCGTGGACCGAGAGACTCTGTGGAAACTCCTACGACACTACGGTGTACCCACAAAGCTCGTCCGCCTGATCAAGAGCAGCTATGATGGCATGACATGTCGCGTGATCCACAAAGGGCAGTTCACCAGAGAGCTCCAGGTCAGAACTGGTGTCAGGCAGGGGTGTCTGCTGTCTCCGTTCCTCTTCCTACTGGCCATAGACTGGGTCATGAAGATGACCACAGAGCACAGACGAAGTGGAATACAGTGGACACTGTGGACACAGCTTGACGACCTCGATTTTGCAGACGACTTGGCATTACTGTCCCACACTCATCAACAAATGCAGGACAAGACCACGAGGCTTGCTGACATCTCGTCCCAAGTGGGCCTCACCATTCACAAACAGAAAACAAAGACAATGAGGCTGAACGCAACCAGGGAAGAACCAGTCTTGCTTGCTGGCACCCCGTTGGAGGAGGTGGAGTCCTTCACCTATCTCGGGAGCATCATAGACAAAAAAGGCGGCACTGATGCAGATGTCAGAGCACGAATCGGTAAAGCCAGAGCAGCCTTTCTCCAGTTGAAAAAAGTGTGGAGTTCCAGAGAGCTGTCACAACACACCAAAGTCCGGATTTTCAACTCCAATGTAAAAGCAGTTCTCCTATATGGAGCAGAGACATGGAGATTGACAAAAACCACAGTCAACAGAGTACAGACCTTCATGAACAGTTGCCTTAGAAGAATTTTGAAAATCCACTGGCCAGAGAAGATCAGCAACGTCAGACTCTGGGAGAGAACAGAGCAGATAACAGCAGAGAATGAAATTGGGCGAAGAAGATGGGGATGGATCGGTCACAGTCTGAGAAAGCCAGCTTCCAGTATCACTAGGCAGGCATTGTCATGGAACCCCCAGGGAAAGAGGAAAAGAGGTAGGCCGAGAAACTCCTGGCGTTGAGACCTCCAAGCAGACATCAAGAGACTGGGAACCACCTGGAGTAGAATCGAAGGAGAAGCACAGGACAGGAGTTGCTGGAGGTCTCTCGTCGACGGCCTATACCCGGGTAGGGGTGACAGGCGTAAGTAAGTAAGTAAGTATTCAAGTCCCTCATCTGAACCCTCCCCCCCCCCCCCTTTCCCACCTCCCAACCCCCATCTTCAATACAGCAACCTCCTTCATCATCCACTACCTACACGCTTTACCTGCATCTTAACCCTTCAGCCCAGGATCCCTACAGCAGGAAATGACTTGACCATGGTAATTCAAGGGTAGTGCCAGATTAGCTTGGCGCCTTCAGGCACCAAGCTAATCTGGCACTACCCTTGAATTATCATGGTCAAGCCATCTCCTGCAACTGGTACACAGTCGTTAGGCAACACCTCCCAAATTTGAGAAATGGAACCTTGGAGCCAAAAGGCTTAAACCAACCCTCCCCCCCCCCCCTGCCCTCTCCCCCCCCCCCCCCCCCCCCCCCCCACAAAAAAAAAAAAAAAAAAAAAAAAAACAACAACAAACAAACAAACAAAAACAAGAAAGGCAAAGCCATTATGGCTCAAATGTATGACCTATTTACATATGTGTGACCTTTGCGACAATAAGTAAAGGGCTGGCTTCTATCTATCTATCTATCTATATCCCGTAGTCTTGCCGACCGTTGGGGCACCACTGATGACTTGGCAACCAGCTCTCTCCATTCCTCTCTGTTCTCTGCCATTCTCAGCGAATCGCCCAGCTTCAGTCCCGTCCACTCTGAGATATTGTCCTCCCATCTTTTCCTCTGTCTTCCTCTCCTTCATCCTCCTTGCACAGTGCCTTGCAGGATTGTTTTGGCAAGCCCTGCTGAACGTGTGACATGCCCATACCACTTCAGTTTGCGTTTTCTCACAATGGCTAATAAGTCTTCATAGGGCCCGATGGCTTGCCTGATTCTGCTTCCCACTTCCTCGTTTGTGATGTGATCTCTGTATGAATCCATGTTTTCTCAAAATGTGAGCATTTTTCACACATCTGTCCACCCCCTGTGACCCTTGACCTTTGCGATGAGTCGACTAAATTAGTATGCATAGCTACCTTTGTGCCAAATTCGATTGAAAAATTTGCAAAAATGTTGATAATATTAATACCTACAATTTCATCAAACATTTGCCAACCTCTTGTGACCCTTGACCTTTCCTAGGCGTCATCCAAATTAGTACGCATAGATAGGTCTTCCCATCAGGTATCTCTGTACCAATTTTGGGTTTGAAGTTGTGAATAGTATTTGAGAAAAAAACATCTTTTGTCAAAATATGGCTATTTTTTACCTATTTCCGGAACTCTTGGGACCCTTGATGTTTCCGAGGGCTCATCTAAATTAGTATGCATAGATAGGTCTTACCATCAGGTATCTCTGTAGCAAGTTTGGGTTTGAAGTTGTGAATAGTATCGGGAAAAAAAAATCTTTTGTCAAAATATAGATATTTTGGACCTATTTACTGAGGTCTTGTGATCCTCGACCTTTCCGAGGGATCAACCAAATTAGTATGCATAGAATGGTCTTACCATCAGGTATCTTTCTACCAGGTTTGGGCTTAAAGTTGTGAATAGTATTTGAGAAAAAAACGTCTTTTGTCAAAATATAGTGATTTTGGACCCATTTCTTGAGCTCTTGTGACCCTTGACCTTTCGAGGGATCAACCAAATTAGTGTGCATATAAAGGTCTTACCATCAGGTATCTTTGTAGCAAGTTTGTGTTTGAAGTTTTGAATAGTATTTGAGAAAAAATAAATTATGTACAAAAATAGCTATGTTTGATACATTTTATGGTCCCTTGTGACCTTGATCTTTGTGAGAGGTCACTGAAATTGGTATGTTTAGAAAGGTCTTTGGGCCAAGTTTGAAGACTGTAGCTTGAATAGTCTCAGAGAAAATACAAACGTTAAAGTTTACCACGGACGATGGCGGGCAGACGGACAACAGACGACGGACGGACGACCACTGACCCAGAACATAGATTCACTTTTGCTTCGCACGTCAGCCAAAAATGTATGTACATAAACCAATAAAATCCACAGAAGAACATAAATAAACATTGCATACTCACTCAAATACTTCAATAACACTTGCATGCGCACAAATACACACACAGAGCAATCCAGCAAAATACAGTCAGTCCAGTGAAGAAGAAGACCCGCATTACTTACTTACGCCTGTCACCCCTACCCGGGTATAGGCCGTCGACGAGAGACCTCCAGCAACTCCTGTCCTGTGCTTCTCCTTCGATTCTACTCCAGGTGGTTCCCAGTCTCTTGATGTCTGCTTGGAGGTCTCGACGCCAGGAGTTTCTCGGCCTACCTCTTTTCCTCTTTCCCTGGGGGTTCCATGACAATGCCTGCCTAGTGATACTGGAAGCTGGCTTTCTCAGACTGTGACCGATCCATCCCCATCTTCTTCGCCCAATTTCATTCTCTGCTGTTATCTGCTCTGTTCTCTCCCAGAGTCTGATGTTGCTGATCTTCTCTGGCCAGTGGATTTTCAAAATTCTTCTAAGGCAACTGTTCATGAAGGTCTGTACTCTGTTGACTGTGGTTTTTGTCAATCTCCATGTCTCTGCTCCATATAGGAGAACTGCTTTTACATTGGAGTTGAAAATCCGGACTTTGGTGTGTTGTGACAGCTCTCTGGAACTCCACACTTTTTTCAACTGGAGAAAGGCTGCTCTGGCTTTACCGATTCGTGCTCTGACATCTGCATCAGTGCCGCCTTTTTTGTCGATGATGCTCCCGAGATAGGTGAAGGACTCCACCTCCTCCAACGGGGTGCCAGCAAGCAAGACTGGTTCTTCCCTGGTTGCGTTCAGCCTCATTGTCTTTGTTTTCTGTTTGTGAATGGTGAGGCCCACTTGGGACGAGATGTCAGCAAGCCTCGTGGTCTTGTCCTGCATTTGTTGATGAGTGTGGGACAGTAATGCCAAGTCGTCTGCAAAATCGAGGTCGTCAAGCTGTGTCCACAGTGTCCACTGTATTCCACTTCGTCTGTGCTCTGTGGTCATCTTCATGACCCAGTCTATGGCCAGTAGGAAGAGGAACGGAGACAGCAGACACCCCTGCCTGACACCAGTTCTGACCTGGAGCTCTCTGGTGAACTGCCCTTCGTGGATCACGCGACATGTCATGCCATCATAGCTGCTCTTGATCAGGCGGACGAGCTTTGTGGGTACACCGTAGTGTCGTAGGAGTTTCCACAGAGTCTCTCGGTCCATGCTGTCAAATGCCTTCTCATAATCCACAAAGTTGACGTACAGCGGGGAGCTCCACTCCAGAGACTGTTCCACGATGATGCGGAGAGTGGCGATCTGGTCTGTACATGATCGGTTCTTCCTGAATCCTGCTTGCTGGTCTCTCAGCTGGGGGTCAACGGAGCTCTTCATTCTCTCCAGGATGATCCTGTTGAAGACCTTTCCTGGTACTGACAGCAAGGTGATTCCTCTGTAGTTGGAACACTTGCTGAGGTCGCCTTTCTTGGGAAGCTTGATTAGGTACCCCTCCTTCCAGTCAGCTGGCATCACCTCCTCTTCCCAGATCTTTCCAAACAGTGGGTACAGCATCTCAACTGTTGTCTCTAGGTCTGCTTTCAGAGACTCCGCTGGGATGCCATCTGGCCCTGCTGCTTTGCCATTCTTCAAAAATGCCACTGCTTTTCTGATCTCTTCCCGGCTGGGTCTGTCACAGCTGATGGGTAGGTCGGTCTCTGCCGGCTGGATGTCGGGGGGGTCGGGTGGGCTAGGTCTGTTCAGTAACTCTTCAAAATACTCGGCCCATCTGTCGAGTTGGTCTGCTCTGTCTGCGATAGGCTTGCCTTCTTTGTCTTTTACTGGTCTTTCTGTATGGCCATACTTACCCGACAATCTTCTGGTAATGTCGTAGAGCTGTTTCATGTTGTCGCTGCCTGCTGCCTGTTCTGCCTCTGCTGCCAGGCTGTCTGTGTAGGCCCTCTTGTCTGCCCTGATACTCCTCTTCACCTCGCGGTTGGCTTCCGAGTATTCCCCCTGTGCCCTTACTTTGGCTGCTCTCGTGCGACTGTTGTTGACCGCTGCTTTCTTCTGCTTCCTCGCTTCTATCTTCTTCAAGGTCTGTGCTGACAGCCAGTCCTTGTGGTGGTGTTTCCTGAACCCTACAGTGTCTTTGCAGGTTGAGTTCAGCGCCTCTCTAACTGCCTTCCACTGCTGCTCTGTGGTGACCGCCTCCTCTTCATTTACTAGCTCCTGTAGCGCTTGAAACCGGTTGGACAGCACCAGTTTGAACTCTTCTCTAACTCCAGTTTCTCTCAGGAGGCCTACATTATAGCGCTGTCTTCTTGTTGTCTCTGTGCGGCTTTTCTTTAGCTTGAGCTTCATTCTTAAGGTAAGCAGATGGTGGTCTGAGGCGACATCTGCTCCCCTCCTCACTCGAACATCTTGAAGGGATCTTCTAAATTTCTTGCTAATGCAGATATGGTCTATTTGGTTCTCTGTTGTATGGTCAGGTGAGACCCAAGTTGCTTTGTGTATTCTTCTGTGTGGGAAGATGCTGCCTCCAATGACAAGTCGGTTTAGAGCACAAAAGTCTACAAACCTCTCCCCGTTCTCACTCATCTCCGAGCCTAGTCCCTGTCTCCCCATCACCTCTTCGTATCCGGTGTTGTCCTCCCCTATTTTGGCATTAAAATCGCCCATGACGATGGTGATGTCTCGCTCCGCACATTTGTCCACGGCACTCTGGAGTCGGTCGTAGAACTCTTGTTTCTCTTCCTCGTCACTGTCATTGGTGGGCGCATAACACTGGATGACGTTCAGCTTGAGCTTTTTCTTGGTTCTAAAGGCTGCTGTTATAATTCTTGGCCCAAGAGGTTCCCAGCCCATCAGCGCTCTCTGTGCCACTGGTGACAGCATGAGTGCTACTCCTTCTGTATGGGGGGCATTCTCCTCTTCATGACCTGAATACAGAACCATCTCCCCACTTAACAGCCTTTTCTGGCCAGACTGCGTCCATCTGGCTTCACTGATGCCTAGCAGGGAAAGGTTGTACTTTTGCATTTCCGCTGCTATCTGGGCGGCCTTGCCGCTCTGGTACATGGTCTTGACGTTCCATGTGCCCATGGTTGTATCCCTGGATAGAGAGAGGCGGCTCGGTCCTGTGGCTTCCGAAGACTTCCGGCTTTCACCACAGAACGTCATAAGTCTTCTAGTAGAAGAACCTTCCTCCTCCAGGAAAGGAATTACTGTTATTCTTTTCGTCGGCGTTTTTGTAGCTATTTCCTTTTTTGCAGGGTGGGGAAGCTACCCCCACGCCCAACCCCCTTACTAGGAGGACCAGGGGTTTTCTGTTGGGGTCACCTTCCCTTAGACCATGTTGGTTCACGGCACCTTATTTCATTCGGTGCACCCCTCTCACGAGGGACCCCCTATCCACCACCCAGGGGACGCGCCTCAACGCCGTATGGTCCCAGCGCGAGGAAGACCCGCATTGCATGACAACAATACAATGTAGTCCCTCCCCTTAATGGAAATGCCACAATCCCCTGCAAGACCAGGGCTGATAGATTCAAATTGAGCATGCACAATGCAACGGCTGACATTCAGCGCAGCAAAAACTGTCCCAGAATAATTTCTTTGTTTTTAAGATTCTTTCAGCTGCCAAAATAAGTGGGCCTTGAATGTGGATAAAGACGGAGCCTCAGTAATGTCAATCGGAAACAAATTCCATAGCTAACTGGCTCCTGAGTAAGACAAACTGCTTTTGAATATATATATATATTTCAGGACCTCTTCGGCGCTGAGCGCACTGTTCAAGAAACAGTCATCCTCCAAATCCCACAGCTCCCACTAAAGGTTGAATTGGACGAACCGCCCACCGCCGAAGAGACCCACACAGCCATCCACCAGCTCAAGAGTGGCAAAGCAGCAGGCATTGACGGAATCCCGCCAGAGATCTGGAAACATGGAGGCCCAGCACAGCACAACAAGCTCCATGACCTCTTTCTATGCTGCTGGGAGAAAGGAACACTACCAAAGGATCTCCGTGATGCAGTCATCATCACCCTATACAAGAACAAAGGAGAGAAATCTGAATGCTCTAATTATCGTGGAATTACCCTGCTGTCCATTGCCGGGAAAATTCTCGCAAGGCTGCTCCTGAATCGGCTGGTACCTGCCATCGCTGAAGACCACCTCCCCGAGGGCCAGTGTGGCTTCAGAGCCAACAGGAGTACCACCGACATGGTCTTTGTGCTGAGACAGCTTCAGGAGAAGTGCCGCGAGCAGAACAAAGGGCTGTACGTAACGTTTGTCGACCTAACAAAAGCATTCGACACTGTGAGCAGGCAAGGCATGTGGCAGATCCTGGAGCAAAGAAGTACCCAACGGAGAAAGAAACACGCTTAGAAAAGACGGGTACAACACAATTTATTAATATTTCGGGTAAATACCCTTTGTCAAAATAGACAAACAAACTTTTTGGTCTGGATAGATCCTGGAGCGACTTGGCTGTCCCCCAAAGTTCCTCAGCATGATCGTCCAGCTCCACGAGGACCAGCAAGGCCAGGTTAGACTCAACAGTAACCTCTCAGAACCATTCCCCATTATCAACGGCGTGAAACAGGGCTGCGTGCTGGCACCAACCCTCTTCACCATCTTCTTTAGCATGATGTTGAAGCAGGCCACAGTAGACCTCGACGATGACGATGCAGTGTACATCAGGTATCGTCTCGATGGCAGCCTGTTCAACCTCAGACGACTGCAGGCCCACACGAAAACCCTAGACCAACTGATTCGTGAGCTGCTCTTTGCTGATGACGCTGCCCTTGTTGCACACACAGAGAGAGCCTTGCAGCGCATCACATCCTGCTTTGCAGATGCTGCCCAGCTCTTTGGACTCGAGGTCAGTCTGAAAAAGACAGAGGTACTACATCAGCCGGCACCCAAGGTAGAGCATCGCCCTCCCCACATCACCATCGGCGAGTCTGAACTGAAGTCAGTACACCAGTTTACCTACCTTGGCTGCATCATCACGTCAGATGCCAAGCTGGACAAGGAGCTTGACAGCAGGCTGGCAAAAGCGAACAGCGCTTTTGGGCGACTTTTCAAGCGGGTGTGGCACAATCAACAGCTGAAAACGGGCACCAAGATCAGTGTGTACAGAGCTGTCGTCCTCACCACCCTGCTGTACGGTTCCGAGTCCTGGGCCCTCTACCGCAACCAACTACGACTCCTCGAACGCTTTCACCAGCGCTGCCTGCGTACCATCCTGGGCATTCACTGGAGTGACTATGTCACCAACGTCGAGGTCCTTGAACAGGCAGAAACTATGAGCATCGAGGCTTTGTTGCTGCGGACACAGCTTCGCTGGGCGGGGCACGTCTCCAGGATGGAGGATCATCGCCTACCCAAGATCACTCTGTTCGGCGAGCTTGCTACTGGACACCGTGACAGAGGGGCACCAAAGAAGAGATACAAAGACGGTCTCAAGAAGTCACTTAGTGCTTGCCAAATCGACCACCGCCAGTGGTCTTCGCTTGCTGCGGACCGTGACACCTGGCGCTCCACCATCTACAAGGCAGCCGTCTCCTTTGAGGACTCTCGCAGAGCTAACCTTAAGGACAAACGGCTCAGGAGAAAAAACCGAGTTGCCGTAACTCAGAACCCTGACCAGACCTTCCCCTGCAGCCACTGCGGTCGAACCTGCCTGTCCCGGATTGGCCTCCGCAGCCACGAAAATGCCTGCAGACGACGTGGGCAAGCCCTATAGAATCTTCGTTCGCGAAGTCAAGCCAAGATATATATATATATATATATATATATATATATATATATATATATATATATATATATATATATATATATATATATATATATATATATATATATATATATCAAGGCACAGCCCAGGTATGGGTAGATTGTTCCTCATAGTTTTATATGACCTATGAGCATGGCTAAATAGATCTGTTAGATAACTGGAAGTTTAAGAATGGAAGATTTTAAACATTAGTACATCTTTTTTTGTACATGAGTAACTTGAGCAGTGGCAGCATGTCCAGGGCTTTGAGTCGGTCGTCAGTGCTTTCTTAATTACTATCAGGGTGGAATAATTTGGCTGACCTACGATGAACAGCATTAAGCCTTTTTATGCACGCACAGCTACATTCGTCCAAAACTGTTGATGCGTAATCTTTGTGGGATGGAATATGTGCATTATAAAATATTTTTCCTGTCGATGTATCTGTAAAATAGAGTAGTTATTAAAGAAGATATATATATATATATATATATATATATATATATATATATATATATATATATATATATATATATATATATATATATATATATACATTTCTGGGCACTGTTCGACATATGCAGCCGACATGCGCGTGCCATTTGAGTTGGTCATCAATAATGAGAGAGAGGGCCAGAATCTTTAAAGTGTTGAAAGGTGGACACTGCACGAAAGATGAAGAACTATGTACATGTCAGGGAAGATATTCATGGGGCAGAGGGAGCTGGCTGCAGGTTGTGTAGAATGCTGCCCAGGTCCGCCCTAAAGATCTCGATCGTAGGACGCAACTGCGAGGTATCGGTGCATGGTTCCATGTTCAGGGTGATTATGCGACTCAGCACATTATGGCTCCAAGGTACCATGTTCATGTAATAAACAAGTTGACTAAAAGCAGAATATTTTATTATTAGCAGGACCTGGTCACTAGTGTACGTACATGTGACCTTTCTGCTGTAACGTTATTCGATCGGCTCGAACTTGGTCAACAAACCTGCTAGCTGATGTGCAGAATCCTCTGAAGACTCTCAAACACTTTATAGTTTTTATATGAAAAGGTCTTGTAGTCATGACACAAATCGACTTATTCATGGCAGTACAATCATCTAAAAACAATGATGAAAATAAACACCAAACACTTGCAGTGGTCACCCCCTAGCAGACGACACCTTCTGAGAAGAAGGAAGTGGATGAACAGCACAGAGAGCATGCGTTGCTTTTTTACACACATGCGCAGTAAAATGCTGTGACGAGCCAGTTACTTCCGGTCGTCCTCCCCTGTTGACTTCCTGGAGTGTAAGGGTTTTGGAACTGATAAATAATGGCTCGCGAATACGACCATTTGTTTAAACT
The DNA here is from genome assembly GCA_036245525.1 of Semisulcospira habei. Taxonomy (NCBI): domain Eukaryota; kingdom Metazoa; phylum Mollusca; class Gastropoda; family Semisulcospiridae; genus Semisulcospira; species Semisulcospira habei. The sequence continues at coordinate 149,879,236 of BTPG01000007.1, forward strand.
GCTTATAATTGGTGACAGCGGTGAGTATAAAGTGTTGTAGACACTCTGAGTGCTTGATCATTGCCGTTCTTCCCACAGCTGGACTTTGACACCCCCTAGCTCCGGTTCTGTGTGGGTCTTACGATGGAGAAAATTGGTGTTGAGCCACAAAGCAGTGAGAGTAAAAGATCAATGGAAATCGATAGGAGGGTATGCATATGCTTTGGGGTGCGACACTCTTGCAAAAGTGTTTCTAAACAGTGAGATGACTTGGATGTATCTTTGCCAACATTGAAATGGAAACGGGCAACGTGTCAACGGAGATGGGCTTCGTGCTTTACGCTGACAGTCGCGAATGTGATAAGATAAAGTGACACATTGCATTGTATACCAGTAGATCACAGGAAAGCGAGAAAAGGGTGACCAGTACAGGAATAGCAGTTTGAGCTGATTGAAGAAAACACGGATGCTTTATAAGAGAAGTTTATATAACTGACAAATAGTGTTCTAGCGCTTCAGATTTTTTTGCTGTTTGTTTAGTTTGTGTGATCCCCTATACAGACTGTTTTATAATGTATATAATATGTGCAATTTTGTTTTTGACAGAATATTTTGCATGTTACACGTTAGCATGTGTAATTAATTGATTATTTGTTGACAAGGTGCTTGTCAATGTTCAATACTAATTTTGGTTTGTGATAAAATTCTTAAAATGTGTGCATGGCTGTCATTATAGACATGTGTATAAGCACTATGCCTGGAAAGGCTGCCTTATAATGCAGTTCAGGTGGGTTCAAAGAAACTGACTTGCTTTGTACCAAATGTCTCATTGTCATTAGCCCTTCAAGTTTTCAAGAAACTTTCTGGATAGCATAGTGTGGTTTAGTGTGGACACATCATGACCGTACAGTTTGGAACTTTTTTTTTGGGCAGGTGTGGGGAAGAGCAGTTTGCTGTTACGATTTGCAGACAATGTTTTCTCAGGTAAGTTTGGAATCCAAGTCCAATCATTCATGTTTGTATTTCGCACATATATGCCAAGAAAAAAAATTCATGCTGGTGGTGTGAACAAGAAAGCTTGAGAGAAAAGAGTCTTCCCAGTACGCTGTCAGTGCCATTGTTATGAAATTAAAAAAATTAAATGTTTAGGGCTTGATGTCTTTTGCGCACCACAAAGGCAATTTTAAAGACGGGTATAGGACCTGAACAAATTTTCCCCCAGCAGAATCCATGACCTTTTAGACAAAATCAAATGCTCTGCCACCAAGACGCCCAGCTCACCAGTGTTATGAAATAATGATGAATTAAGAAAAAAATGTGTCTTAAAAAACCTGAACCCATTCAGTTATCAACACCAGCCAACTGCAAGAGGTATAGATCCTCATCAGCCCCTGCGAATGCAGGGGCTGATGAGGATCTATGCCTCATGCTTACACCACTTTGAATCCATATTCCTGGGACAGCTCAGGCCTGTAGGTGTTGAATTAACGAAGATTACAGACACACAGTCTGTGTCAACTGGGACTGAACGGGTTAAACTGAAATCTCTACAGCTGTCGCTTGTCGAGCAATCCACAAAGTGGATGTGGCATTCGTGAAATAATTGCTCTTTCACCAGTTCTTGTCTACCTGTACCTGACGCTTTATCAGTAGTACTGCTTTGTACAGCGTTGTGTTTTTAGACTTTGTCGCAAGGTGTGGACAGTGTTGTGAAGGCCAGAGAGGATTCTGGATGTGACAGCTTCGAAGTGGGGAGGGCTTGGGTGGTGATGCATTGAATTTGAACCCAACTGCCTAATGTCAATGTGCGTTTAATTATAGATCAGTCAAGTGGTAAGGGCGTGGGTGGGTGTGGTGCATTGAACCCAACTGCCTAATGTCAATGTGCATTTAATTATAGATCAGTCAAGTGGTAAGGGCGTGGGTGGGTGGTGGTGCATTGAACCTAATGACAATGTGCGTTTAATTATAGATCAGTCAGACACTGATCCCCAGAGGAGTTCCTCAATCAGAGGATGTATGTGGGTTCAGTCTGTGTTATCAAGGGTTGGCCCCCGTAGTGCAGGGGTTTATGAGAATACATCTTGCAATGGACTGTAAAGGCACAACCCAGGGGTTAATGAGAATACGTATGCCTCTTGCAAATGGACTGTAAAGGCACAACCCAGGAGTTCATGAGAATACGTATGCCTCTTGCAAATGGACTGTAAAGGCACAACCCAGGGGTTCATGAGAATACGTATGCCTCTTGCAAATGGACTGTAAAGGCACAACCCAGGGGTTCATGAGAATATGTATGCCTCTTGCAAATGGACTGTAAAGGCCACAACCCAAGGGTTCATGAGAATACGTATGCCTCTTGCAAATGGACTGTAAAGGCACAACCCAGGGGTTCATGAGAATACGTATGCCTCTTGCAAATGGACTGTAAAGGCACAACCCAGGGGTTCATGAGAATACGTATGCCTCTTGCAAATGGACTGTAAAGGCACAACCCAGGGGTTCATGAGAATACGTATGCCTCTTGCAAATGGACTGTAAAGGCACAACCCAGGGGTTCATGAGAATACGTATGCCTCTTGCAAATGGACTGTAAAGGCACAACCCAGGGGTTCATGAGAATACGTATGCCTCTTGCAAATGGACTGTAAAGGCACAACCCAGGGGTTCATGAGAATACGTATGCCTCTTGCAAATGGACTGTAAAGGCACAACCCAGGGGTTCATGAGAATACGTATGCCTCTTGCAAATGGACTGTAAAGGCACAACCCAGGGGTTCATGAGAATACGTATGCCTCTTGCAAATGGACGGTAAAGGCACAACCCAGGGGTTCATGAGAATATGTATGCCTCTTGCAAATGGACCTTAAAGTAAAGGCACAACCCTGTTAGCCCATTTGGCCCAGACACACTTCAGCAGGAGATGGAATTCAAGGGTAGTGCCAGATAAGCTAATCTGGCACAACTCATGAATTATCATGGTGGCTCCATTTCCTGCAACTGGTACACAGGTGACACCTCCAAAATTTTGGAAATGTGGCCTTTGGGTTAAGTTGGTTAATCACTGGTAGTCAGCTGATAAGGAAATTGGGGGGGGAGGGGGGGGGGTGGCTTTAAAAAGAATTTTATGTGAATTTTCTGATTCAGGGGTGCAGAAATGTTGTGTTGTTATAATGTTAATGGTACATGTATCCCCTAAGTTTGTTGCAAAATTCATGCAAGGTACCCTATTCAGAACAACTTTGATTTGACCTCGGGAAGCTTTACCTTGCTGTAGATGAAGTTGACCGTTGAAAACTGTCGTTTGCTTACCAGGCACATACATTACGACAATCGGGGTGGACTTCAAAATCCGCACAGTTGATGTGAATGGAGAGAAGGTTAAACTTCAGATCTGGGACACGGCCGGGCAGGAGCGCTTCCGAACCATCACATCCACGTCAGTATTAATATAAAATGCATAATGTCATTTCACCCATAAATCCCTGAAAGATTACAACAGGATGTGGTACGACCATGATATTTCACAGTTGGTGTCAGAATAGCTTGGCGCCTACAGGCGCCAAGCTATTCAGACACCAACCTTGAACTATCATGGTGGATCTGCCTCCTGAACTGTGATGTAGACCTCAGCAGACATCTACAAAAAATGGATAATTTCATCCTGAGGGCGTAAGGAGGTAACCTATTTGTTGATGCAGCCTCCAGTACAGTGAACAGCCCTGTTGGTTGCGTGCATCAAGGGTTAAGCAGCGGTGATATATTACCCCATCTAACAGACACACTGCAGCAGGAAATGGCTCGACCATAATAATTCAGGGGTAGTGCCAGATTAGCTTGGCTCCAAGCTAATCTGGCATTTCCCTTGAATGATCGTGGTCAAGATAAACAGGTACACGGTTGTTAAGCGACAACCCTAAAATTTGGGAAACGTGGCCTTGGGTCAAATGGGTTAATGTTATTTAGTGTACAAATGTAGTGTGCTCTAAACCGACTTGTCATTGGAGGCAGCATCTTCCCACACAGAAGAATACACAAAGCAACTTGGGTCTCACCTGACCATACAACAGAGAACCAAATAGACCATATCTGCATTAGCAAGAAATTTAGAAGATCCCTTCAAGATGTTCGAGTGAGGAGGGGAGCAGATGTCGCCTCCGACCACCATCTGCTTACCTTAAGAATGAAGCTCAAGCTAAAGAAAAGCCGCACAGAGACAACAAAAAGACAGCGCTATAATGTAGGCCTCCTGAGAGAAACTGGAGTTAGAGAAGAGTTCAAACTGGTGCTGTCCAACCGGTTTCAAGCGCTACAGAAGCTAGTAAATGAAGAGGAGGCGGTCACCACAGAGCAGCAGTGGAAGGCAGAGAGGCGCTGAACTCAACCTGCAAAGACACTGTAGGGTTCAGGAAACACCATCACGAGGACTGGCTGTCGGCACAGACCTTGAAGAAGATAGAAGTGAGGAAGCAGAAGAAAGCAGTTGTCAACAACAGTCGCACGAGAGCAGCCAAAGTAAGGGCACAGGGGGAATACTCAGAAGCCAACCGCGAAGTGGAGGAGTATCAGGGCAGACAAGAGGGCCTACACAGACAGCCTGGCAGCAGAGGCAGAAAAGGCAGCAGGCAGCGGCAACATGAAACAGCTCTACGACATTACCAGAAGATTGTCAGGCAAGTATGGCCATACAGAAAGACCAGTAAAAGACAAAGAAGGCAAGCCTATTGCAGACAGAGCATACCAACTCGACAGATGGGCCGAGTATTTTGAAGAGTTACTGAACAGACCTAGCCCACCCGACCCCCCAGACATCCAGCCGGCAGAGACCGACCTACCCATCAGCTGTGACAGACCCAGCCCAGTGGCATTTTTGAAGAACGGCAAAGCAGCAGGCCCAGATGGCATCCCAGCGGAGTCTCTGAAAGCAGACCTAGAGACAACAGTGGAGATGCTGTACCCACTGTTTGGAAAGATCTGGGAAGAGGAGGTGATGCCGGCTGACTGGAAGGAGGGGTACCTAATCAAGCTTCCCAAGAAAGGCGACCTCAGCAAGTGTTCCAACTACAGAGGAATCACCTTGCTGTCAGTACCAGGAAAGGTCTTCAACAGGATCATCCTGGAGAGAATGAAGAGCTCCGTTGACCCCCAGCTGAGAGACGAGCAAGCAGGATTCAGGAAGAACCGATCATGTACAGACCAGATCGCCAGTCTCCGCATCATCGTGGAACAGTCTCTGGAGTGGAGCTCCCCGCTGTACGTCAACTTTGTGGATTATGAGAAAGCATTTGACTGTGGAAACTCCTATGACACTACGGTGTACCCACAAAGCTCGTCCGCCTGATCAAGAGCAGCTACGATGGCATGACATGTCGCGTGATCCACGAAGGGCAGTTCACCAGGGAGCTCCAGGTCAGAACTGGTGTCAGGCAGGGGTGTCTGCTGTCTCCGTTCCTCTTCCTACTGGCCATAGACTGGGTCATGAAGATGACCACAGAGCACGGACGAAGTGGAATACAGTGGACACTGTGGACACAGCTTGACGACCTCGATTTTGCAGACGACTTGGCATTACTGTCCCACACTCATCAACAAATGCAGGACAAGACCACGAGGCTTGCTGACATCTCGTCCCAAGTGAGCCTCACCATTCACAAACAGAAAACTAAGACAATGAGGCTGAACGCAACCAGGGAAGAACCAGTCTTGCTTGCTGGCACCCCGTTGGAGGAGGTGGAGTCCTTCACCTATCTCGGGAGCATCATAGACAAAAAAGGCGGCACTGATGCAGATGTCGGAGCACGAATCGGTAAAGCCAGAGCAGCCTTTCTCCAGTTGAAAAAAGTGTGGAGTTCCAGAGAGCTGTCACAACACACCAAAGTCCGGATTTTCAACTCCAATGTAAAAGCAGTTCTCCTATATGGAGCAGAGACTTGGAGATTGACAAAAAACACAGTCAACAGAGTACAGACCTTCATGAACAGTTGCCTTAGAAGAATTTTGAAAATCCACTGGCCAGAGAAAATCAGCAACGTCAGACTCTGGGAGAGAACAGAGCAGATAACAGCAGAGGATGAAATTGGGCGAAGAAGATGGGGATGGATCGGTCACAGTCTGAGAAAGCCAGCTTCCAGTATCACTAGGCAGGCATTGTCATGGAACCCCCAGGGAAAGAGGAAAAGAGGTAGGCCGAGAAACTCCTGGCGTCGAGACCTCCAAGCAGACATCAAAAGACTGGGAACCACCTGGAGTAGAATCGAAGGAGAAGCACAGGACAGGAGTTGCTGGAGGTCTCTCGTCGACGGCATATACCCGGGTAGGGGTGACAGGCCGTAAGTAAGTAAGTAAGTACAAATGTAGCTTTCTTCTTTTGTAGTTAAACTACTGACTTAAACGGAATTATGACAATAATAATAATGGCTACTTATATAGCGCTTATCCTTGAATAAACTCTAAGTGCTTTACAAATAAAGAGTGGGAGTGGAGGGGGTCATAAAACCAGAGAAACAACGGATTCTGCAAAATGCACACACACACACACACACACACAGGTACATAATGACAAAGAACTGAGCTACATTGGGGTATCAAACAGGTGGGTCTTTAGGTCAGATTTAAAGGCAGTAAATGAGGAAGAATGTCTATAGGTAGGGAGTTCCAGACAACAGGTCCAACGTGCGCAAAACAACGGTCACAATAAACTATAAATGATGCAAAAAAACAAGTCTAAATAGAAAACAAAGCCATGGACACATTAGACAAGAAGAGCTCTATGTTGTATGCTGTGTTTATTTTCTTTGTCGTCATTTTGCGTAGATTCTTTAATTCGTGCTCTTTGCGGCAAAAGAAGAAAGCTACATTTGTACGCTAAACAACATTTACCCATTTGACCCAAGGTCACGTTTCCCAAATTTTAGGGGTGTCGCTTAACTCATTCTACCCCAGACACACCACAGCAAGATCTGGATCGACCATGATAGTTCAAGGGTGATGCCAGAATAGCTTGGCGCCTGTGGGCGCCAAGCTATTCTGGCATCACCCTTGAACTATCATGGTCGATCTGTGTCCTGCACTAGAGTGCAGTCTTCAGGGGACAACGGCAAAATTTGGGGATTTCGGTGTTGGGGTAGAATGAGTTAACAATTATGATTGTTGCCGCAAAGAACACAAATTAAAGAGTCTACGCAAAATGACGACAAAGAAAAAAAACACAGCATACAACATAGCTCTTCTTGTCTAATGTGTCTGTGGCTTTGTTTTTTGTTTAGACTTGTTTGGTTTTTTTTTTGTATCATTTATAGTTTATTGTTACTTGTCTCATGCCGTCATCTAGGAGTGAAGTATTATATTTATTATTTCTGAATATTTGTATGTTATGTTTAGTTATATTACTGATATTGGGCTATATTTAATAAAATAGAAGTGAAGCGCTAAGAGATTTGAAAAGTGTAATGACGAGCAAAATAAATGCACCATTTTTGGAATCATCGGAAACACTAAGTGTTTCCGATGATTCTAAAAATGTTGCACTTCTTTTGCTCGTCAGTGTATGTTAGGGATGAACTCACTAGTGAAGTATTGTAAGCGATGTTTTGGCAGCAACAGTGTGAGCGCTTATTACTTGCTGGATTGAGTGACTGTCCATGAACTTCTTGCCATCATACTGTAGGTACTATCGCGGGACACATGGGGTGGTGGTGGTGTATGATGTGACAAGCGGTGAATCCTTCGCCAACGTGCGGCGGTGGCTGCACGAGATCGACAACAACTGCGACGTTGTCAACAGGATCCTAGGTAGGAGAACATGCACAGTCACAGCTTGTAATAATATATCATACAGCTTTACTTAACCCTCCCGCTGTCAGTAGCACTTTTGGTCGCGGTGATTCCGACCGAAATCATCGCGGCTAAAAGTGCTACCGACAGCCAAAGGAAGGGTTCAAACTTCTATTTGTGGCACAATGTGGTTTTTCACCTTGACTTGATCTTTAGTGCCTGCTGTACACCCTTAACGGATAAAGTGCATTAAACGTACTAGGAATTTTGCCTTGGGAAATTTGGGGAAAATGAACTATGTATGACCCCAACTCTTCCTTTTCCGAGGTGACAAAACTCATTGCCTATGTGCAGGTTATTTGTTAGCCGCAGCCTCTCTTGATTTTAAGCGGCAGGAACGGGAGGGTTGGGTTAGTTTAAAGTTCATGTAAATTCATTTCAATATAAGTCGAGGTACATTTCATATATTTGGCGCGCTTCATTTGAAGGTGCACAGCAGCTACTAAAGTTCAAGTCAACCAACTGGCGTCGGGAATAGGAGAGTGCTCACTCATTCAGCCTGGCGCAAATATTTCCCAAATTTTGGAGGTGTCATCTAACGACTATGCACCTGTTGCAGGAGATGGGTAGACCATGATAATTCAAGGGCAGTGCCAGATTAGTTTGGCGCCTGTCGGTGCCAAGCTAATCTGGCACTGCCCTTGAATTATCATGGTGGACCCCTCTCCTGCTGTAGTGCATCAGGGTTGAATGAGTTCATTGTTTGTGTATTGTCAGTATTTGGCAAGGGGCAGGGCTAGCATTCATTATTTCTTGTGGCCTGCTGATGCAACTGTTGACCATGCCTTTACCTGCTTGTGCATGCGGCCACCCCTACCATTAACACATTCAAGACGTGCCGCATCTGGATACACGGCTTTAAGCTATGTATCCAAATGCCTCATGTCTCAAATGAGTTAACAGTGCTGATGGCTGCAAGCACAGAGGACTGACCTCATGTTCTCATCATTTTCAGTAGAGTGGGAATAAAAATAATGATTGTTTGGTCTGTGTGTGCATGTTTCAGTGGGGAACAAGAACGATGACCCCGACAGAAAGGTGGTAGTGACGGAGGATGCTCAGACGTTCGCACAGCAGATGGGGATCCAGCTGTTTGAGACCAGTGCAAAGGAAAACCTCAACGTAGAAGAGGTGAGGTGACTGAGGGAGGCTGCTGGTCCCGCTCAGTCTTTAGGAGTAATTCATTCGCTCTTAATAATAATAATAAATAATACATAGTTCTTGTATAGCGCTGTTCTCCAGGAAAACACTGGACTCACTGCGCATGCACAACAGCACACCCTCTCTCTCAGACACACGCACGATTATACACTACTTTAAACCACCCCATCTCTTCCCAACACCTTACCATAGCTGCCAACCCTCCCGATTTTATCGGGAATTTCCCGATTTTTTTTCAATTCCCGATTCTCCGGTTTTTTGTACATTTCTCCCGATTTTCATATTTTCAAGCTTTGTTTTAAAATTCGAGGCATTTTGGCGTACCGCGCGGGGTCAAGCGCCTGTAGTTGAGAGCCTACCGCTATACTGTACCGCTAAGCTTTCGGGGACCCACAGCCAGTCTTGATTACGCATGCGCGGCAAATTCCGTCCATTCTGTTTGTTCCGGTTCCTTTGAATTTGCCCTCGAGCACATGCTCAACGATCTTCACAACTGGTTACAGAGTATTTTCGATTTTCAACAAAATCATGCCTCCTAAGAAGCAGAAGTGTTTGGTGAAGTTCCATCCAGACTACAAGCGTTCCTTTCCTTACATCGACGAATCGAGAAAGGGGGAACACTTTGCCTTTTGTAAAATGTGCCGGGCGGACATAAACATCGGTCACGGCGGCCAAAAAGACATCAGTCTGCACGAAAAACGTAAGAAACACCAAGTATAAGTATAAGTAGCGAAGTATAATGAAGAAAAAATAAAGACTGTCTGGCGGTCAGACTGAATGATGAATTGAATAAACGAAGGAATACATGAAAAAGTAAGAGCATCTTGTGAAATAATCAGCTATGATTTTTTGTGCTGATGTGAATGTAAATAAACTTCAAACTGTAGGATACAAACTGGTCATTATTTTGATTTTTGCTTCAAGGAGAGGCCTCCAAACTGCCTTCAAAATGCTGATTTTTCGTTTCCATTGATTTATTTTGTTCAGCCATGATTTTTTTGTGCTGATGTGAATGTAAATAACTTCAAACTAAAGGATACAAACTGGTTATTATTTTGAATTTTGCTTCAAGGAGAGGCCTCCAAACTGCCATCAAAATGCTGATTTTCGTTTACGAGCGGGGGGCATAGCCCCCCTGCACCCCCCAGCGGGGCGCTGCCCCTGCACCCTGCCGGGGCCTGGGCGGCCCCTGGACCCCGGCCAGTCAGGATTTTTATTTCTCCAAAGTTGGCAGCTATGCCTCACATTCACTTCCTCTAGGATCAGAATAAAAGGCAGTCAACAGTTAGCTAAAGATGAGCTAAGTGTTAAATTTCCGACAGAAAAGAAAAGTCTTTAAGTGAGCTTTAAACTGTGACAATGTGGGCAGATTCCGCATTTCAGTTGGCAGGCAGTTCCACACACTTGGGGCTAAAAAGGTGAAAGAACGCTCCCTGACAGTTTTCATGTTAAGCTTCGGGATTTTAAAAGTTTTACACTAGAGGTACGGAGGGTGCGTGATGGCTGATAAACAGACAGGTTGGCAGAAAGGTACGACAGGAGAGATCCGTCAAAATGCGGATAGGCAAAAATTGCAATTTTGTACTGGCAGCGGAATTTTACGGGCAGCCAGTGCTTCAGTAGAGGCTTGAACTATTAAAAACAAGGTGGGATGAACGATAACCCACCAAGTCCCTTCTATATATATGAGAGCTGTCCTCGCTGTCAATGGTCTCTACCTTTTGTCTTTGACCTGATTCTGATGTTGAATTAGCTCCTATTGAAAAAGTCTCGCAGGTCTGCCAATGCATCAGTGAGTTCTATAAGGGGCGCAGGACATACGCTTCATTGATTTGTCAACCGTCATTTGTCATGCCGTAAGTTTTAGTTTTTACATAATTTTATATTTTACGTGATATGAGTTTCAATTTCGCTTCATAGGCTTGAGACCCCACCCGGGTCTGCCCTGGGGGACTTGGGTGGGGTTAGGTACTTTTTAGTTCCCAGGGTCACCCTGGTCAGCCCCGCAGGGTGAGTTCTCTCTATTCTGGGGCATGTGTTTCTGTCTACCCGAGGTCCATTCACCTGTATTTTCCTTTTTAAAACTCTCCCTACTGTCTGCACTGCCTGTAGCTCTTGATATTAGATGTGTGTTGCTAAATGGTCTTAGCTTTATTTAGGCCCTCTGTGTTAGGTTTATTTAATGTATTTGACCGGCTGGCGACATACATTCAATGTTCTGTTTAGTTTGTTTTTTTTCACAAGCAGTGCAGGCACATCCTGAGAAAGCCTTGTTGCTGTCGGGACGTTAAGCAATGTACAATCAATCAACAATCATAGGCTTGAGAAATGGTGACAAAGCTAGAACTTCACGGTACAATTTCAGTCTTGCTATAATTTGTGTGAAAGCATGTTGACGTTACCTAGCTACATGATATACTAAGTACACGGGTCAGCTGCATGCTCTTCTGAAAGCTCGCCGATGCGTGCGCATATGCTCTAAACATCTCCAAGAGGCATAGATCCTCATGCGCCTGAAGCGCATTAGGATCTATTCCTCCTGGGATGCATGAATGTTTATGAGAGAGAGAGAGAGCTACACGTGCGAGCGAAAATGACGTCATATTTAAAGTATTATGTCACTGTCTGCGTGGTGACGGAGTTGCCTCTTTTACATCACCGCCACTGTCTGACTTTCTCTAGAAGTAAAGTTGGTTTTTTTTAGTGTTTTAAATCTTTTCTGAAAAGAATTAATTTTTACTAGAAAAGTTGAAAGGATACAAAGCTGGCTAACAAACTTTTTCCAAGCTAGCTATATGCAAAAGTTCAAGTAAATATGACAAAAATTACGGACTCTAATCTGGGTCAACTGACTTTCTATAAACGGTTGTTTATGTCTTCAATGAAACATTCAATTACAATGTGCTGGGAGGCTCTCTTAGCCACCCAATTAAGAAAGTATTTTGCCAAGTTTCAAGCTTGTTTGTACAGAAATATCGGTGATTCTCTTGTTACATACATATGCACATACATACATACATACGCACATACATCGCTTCGCGCCAAATGTACATTCAGCAGCAAGGTTAGTGTAACTAGACATGACGTAATTTTTATCTTGTTACTTCAATTGTTAGAGGTTTAGCCTGCCCGCCTTTGACATCATGGACATGCTATTAAATTTTCCCAAACGCGACCCGTCCTAAAAGTCCCTATAAATAGAAGGGACATAAAAATGGTCCAAGATAAAAGACAAAAAAGTTTGCATTTTTGTTTTGTTTGTTTTATGTACCCTAGCCAAAGTTCAAGGGTTTTAGTGATTATTGTTTTTGATGTCCATATGTGACTGAGCCGAGGGGATGTGCAGATGGTGTGGGTGTATTTGACAAAAGGGAGCTAACTCTTGTCCATGGTTCTCATTCTTTTATTTCATGACCAACAAAAAGCAATACCTGAAAAATAAAAAATATAAGCAAACAATGTTAAATAGTATGAAACTAAGGAAAAGGAAAATGTCATGCATCAGTAGCAAACCAATAACTAATCAAATGAACTATACCAAAGCAGTGCTAATAAAACCACTAAATCTCTACTCAAAGACTAAATACTAAAATACACAAATTAGGAGGCCAATAAACTCAATATAGTCTTACAGAAGCGAGCCACTATGATTAGAAATCATAGAGGTACGCTACCGTAAATATGGCCACAAACAAGTACATACCTAATGACTGTACTAGCGGTAGCATGACAGATGCGCTCCAATAGGCATAGAGATCCTAGAGGTGGGCACCTGCATGCAACGAATATAGTGTCACGTTCCCGTAGGATTCAGAATCCTAGGGGCGCGCAACTGTGTTTAGCAGAATCGAGTTACTCCCGATTCTAAACCACCAAATCATAACCGATGAACTAGTAACTATTACCCGTGTTATCAACCACGTTCCCGTAGGATCGAGGATCCTAGGGGTTCGCAGCTGAGTACGGTGTGATTATGGTTGCAGAAGCTTTCCCGTATGATCGGGGATCATAGGGGCGCGCACCTGCATCTTTGGTAAACATTCACACGCTGATGCATAATTAACACAAAAATATAAATAAATGAAATCAATAAATAACTATGTAATTGCATGGCTAAATGGCAAGTACGCAATGCATGGCGCCAAGTAAACAACTAAGGCATGGCAATGCTTAAACAAACATGGCGGACAGTAGTGACGTCAATGAGTAGCGCGGAAAAGAGACACAGGTAAGGGGGTACTAGCGAAGCGATAGACAAAGGAGAGAGAAGACAGAGCATAGAGTCAAAATAGCAAGGGACTGAGCACAATATAAGAATGGATACCAACGTAACTAACATAAATTTAACAAAGCGATGCTGATACATCAAGGTTGTCAACCTCGAAGAATTATATTCTTCTTCAATCAAGTTCTTACGCAAGTAATACGACGGGTGCTACAAACTGGGGTAATCCCGACAATCACACTGTAATGACTTAAAATTCAAATCCAAACGTACACTCGATCATGGCGGTGTCGCTATCGCCAGGCCACGACCGGACCTGGTACTATTTCTAACGAAAGTCTCTTCAAAGATTCGGTAAACTACACAAACTCTCAATCGTTCCCACAAGACAGTAATAACGATCAAGCCAAAACTACATTCTCCAACTTCGAGCACTGACATTACAAATGGGAACAAAAGAGAAACCACCACAAAGTTACAATGTGGATCGCAACCTATTGTCAAAAGCGGAAACACATTATCCCAAAACTGGCTTCCTAAAATGCGAGGTCTGACAATAATGAAGAATCAAACATCAAGAAAATCATCACTAGCAAAAACACACAATGAATATGTACACAAAATAATCACTACTTACAGGGCATTCGACCCGCAGTCCAGTTTCCAGAAACACAGTGAAATACTCGATGTGAAGCCGGCCGCACGCTACTAGCTACACGCACTAATAATGGTACGCAAATAGTCGTCTGCTAAAAGTCGGCCGGATGCTCTGCTTTAAATAGGCATAGCGCGGGCTGCAGAGAGAGCAACTCCCTCGCATAGGCGAAATGGCTCGTCTAGACAAAGAAACTAGCAAAAACTGTTAGTTCAAACCTGAATAAACTTTAATAACTAGTGAACTATACGTTCAATACTAATAAATCTTAGCATTTCCAAAAGAGAATTTAAAGGGCTTTTCAAAGAACTAAATTAGGAAAACTTAGCAATAAACTGAATTTAATATGATCTTTTAATGACTGTCTCACAAGCCAAGTGAAACGCGAAAAAGCATGAAAAACGTAAATCTAACTAAGACAGCTTACAGATCGTACAAAACCAAATAAATATTCTAAAAGTAGGAACTGTGCTGAATCTAATGACTATCGAAACAGCTTTCTACGTTTAATAGAACGGGAGCTATGAGGCTTCAAAAATAAACAAAAGACACAAGTTACGAAACCATTACTGAAGACTCGCCGCAACACGCAAGTGGTGCTGTCACAGCTAGCGGCTGAACCGGGGAACCTCGGACGTGGACTAAAAATAACTACATGGGGACAGAGGCTTATGGCACTCTGGTACACATACGTGTGTTTGTTGCAGATGTTCCTGGCCATCACCAAGCAGGTGTTACAGACCAAGAAGGAACAGCAGAAGAAGGCCGCGGAACAACCCACAAACACAATCTCTCTCTCGGATCGACGAGGGGGTGGGTCGAAAAAAGGCAAATGTTGTTCATAGTATTTGTACAGTCTAGTTGTCCCCTACATTGGCCCATCCTTAACTAACTACATAACTCTGTCCTGGTCCGTGACTTTGGGCGTTACGGCTAAAAGCCGTAACGCCCAAAGTCATGGACCAGCCAGTGACTGTTTCTTGTCAGTTCTAGTTTCAGAACAGAGCGGCATTCACAGAGCAGCAAAACTAGAGGTCCGTTTTCCGCTGGCAGTACGACTGTTTCCAGTATTATGAAAAGGGGAGCCACTGCATGGCACGTGGTTGAGATTATTGGGCATGTTTCTTACCACAGAGTTTCACAAGTTGTAGGGGGCGTTCTGCAATGATCCCAAACGGGCCTCGGGGTATGTATTGGCCACGATTGGTTATGCCCCTTGTGCATGCGGCCATCTGTAGAGACGATCTCAGAAGTAGGTCAAGATTGCAGCGTTTCGATGAAGAAAAGGTGGATTAAGCCCAGATAAGCTCTGGGATACTGCACGTTTATGTGAGCTTTTGTTCCACTGGTTTTTTTTTCAGTTTTCACCTGCTTTTGGTGCCTGAACAATGTCTGTTGTTGACAGTAAGGGGTAGCAACATGCATAAGGGGGTTTTGAGTAGTGCCTGATTTCTGTGGCACTTGAGCTTTCGTGGTTAATGATCCCTTGTGTTGATACTGTAAAAGGGTATACATGTCTGTGGTGACACTTGCATTGACTTATGCTGTTTCTCCTTTGACAAAGAGCATTGAAACATTGTGTTGCCTGGGACAGTCAGCAGAATTGTATTTAACCCACTTAGACCCGAGTCCTTCAGCAGGAGATGGATTGACCATGACAATTCAAGGGTAGTGCCAGATTAAGTTTGGTGCCTGAAGGCGCCAAGCTAATCTGGCACCACCCTTGAATTGTCATGATCAGTCCATCTATTGCAACTGGTACATCGTCATTAGGCTACACCTTCATAATTTGAGAAATGGGACCTTGGGGCTTAAAAGGGTTAATTTTGTTTGAAGTAACAAAACCATTGAATAACCCCTTTGCATCAAAAACAGAAAACTGAACGCGGGGACATGTCAAGGGACATAGAATGTCATGAGTCCTCAGTCGCGGGGTCTTGTGAAGATTTGTGTCTCATACTGTCACTGCTTTGTGTCTGTGTTGTTCGGCAGGCTGGGCCTCTGTGGCACACAACTAACAAAGATGTCAGACAAATATTTTACAATCACTGGCAGTGAAGTGATTAAACTCATTAGAGATGATGTTCCATGGACGGATACCGGTGGCATTTTGCTGCGTAGTAGTATCTGTATGTGGCTCATTTTCTTGAATGACTTTACAGTATTGGGGGGGGGGGGGGGGGGGGGGGGGTGTATCACATAGCTGTTCATTTTTTTGGGGGGTTTGTTTTTCTTTTGTTGATACTATGTTTCATCACAAAACAAATACATGTGTAACTTCATCTGTTGACCTAACTTGGCATTGACAAATTAATATTAATGCATTGGAACTGTAACTGTTATTTTCATCAATGACTGTACAGTATTGGGGGGGGGGGGGGGGGGGGGGGGGGTAAATCGCATAGCTGTTCATTTTTTTTTTAATACTGTTTTATCACAAAACAAATACATGTGTAACTTCATCTGTTGACCTAACTTGGCATTGACAAATGAATATTAATGCTTTGGAACTGTAACTAGTCTATCATTGACACTAACAAATATTTTCCAGACTCTTAACCTCCTTGTGCCAGCGGTACTTTAACCCCTTACAGCCTGGGGCTGATTATTGGGAAAGTCGCTTATTGTCTTAGGAAGGCTACATTACAGATTAGGAGATGGCTCAACCATTTTAACTCAAGGGTGGTGCCAGAATAGCTTGGCGCCTCAGGCGCCAAGCTATTCTGGCACAACCCTTGAACTATCATTGTCACATTTATTTCCAGCAATAGTGTATCAGGATGCAAAGGGTTAAACAGTGCGGGTGGCTGCATGCACAAAGGGGGGGAGGGAGGGGGGGGGGGGTAAATTTGCTAATTGAGATTGGCTCAAGATGTTATTATTCTTTTTTTATGTTTTACAAATGACTATTACTGCGAGAAGACCAATAATTTTTGCTTCTGACTTCCAACAGTTTTGTTTGTGTTTGTTTGTTTTCTTGATTATGCAAATGAATCGCTGTTGATTATACATTATTCTCTCTTCATTCTAAACATGACTCTTGTTTTGATTTAACACATCACTTTTGTTGCAGTGCATTTGTGTATGTTGAACTAATGGTTCTGTTGTTACTGGTACAGACTCACATACGCACACACACACTACCATAAGTATGGCTTGTTTTGCGTAGGCCATGTAGGTGGCTTGCAGAATGTAAACCGTTTGGTGAATTCAGTCCTTGTACCCCCAAGACCGAAATCCCCAAGTTTTTCCGTTGTCCTCTGAAGACTGCGTTGCAGTGCAGGACACAGATCGACCATGATAGTTCGAGGGTGATGCCAGAATAGCTTGGCGCCATAGGCGCCAAGCTATTCTGGCATCACCCTTGAACTATCATGGTGGATCCCTATCTTGCTGTGGTGTGTCTGGGGTACAGTTACTTCGTGTCCAGGTTCCTTTTCAGTTTTGGCGTTGCCGTTAATTTTATGACCAATTTGGTCATTGTTTTCTTGCTGACACCGGTTTGTGTAGACTGACCTAGAGACCCAACACTTGTAAGTGCTGGTCTGTGAATTTTGACCTTATGACTTCCAGCCATAAGATCCAAACTCACAGACTAGAGCACTTTCAGTAGCACACACACACCGCTCACAAGATGTGTGATTCCTGCAGATTACCAGTGTTCAAAGCTTGTGTGATTGGTTCAGAAAATAGCAAATGTGCTGGTCTCTGATTTTGGACCTATGGTTCTCATCTACAAGGTTCAAAATCTCAGACCAAACAAACACAATTTTGTTCTTAAAATGCGGCTTGTTGGGAGGTGATGGCATCAAAAGCACTCCTGCTGTTTGTTCATGTTCATTCTCTGATGTTACTGCATTACAGACCCATTTGGAATAATGGGTGATGGTCTGTGATTTTGGACCTTGCAGTGCTATGATGTAAATTCCAAAATCTATGACCAGCAGAGTTGACGTCAGTTAATATATATCATTGCATCTAACGACAATCTTGGTCGTTGTATACTGCTGTACCATAGCTTTTAAAATTATTTCTTATTATAGAGTTTGTTAGTTTGGTTGCTACATAATTATTTCTGTTCTACAGTATGTAGGATTTCTTGATTTCTAATTGCATTTTCCTCTCGCGCTTTCAAGCATAGCTTGAGTGGCTTTGGTTTGAGTTTGTAGAGGTACTTGTATAGCGATGCTTGTCTGTTCATACGTACACCCTTGGTTTGTATTCAACATTTGATGTCCATCTGTAATAACTGGCAGATCTCGTTATAGCTCCAATTTTCATCGGCATAATGGCTTCACTTTGTACGCTGACAAATGCATGCTGTCACACCACCAAACTTCAAACGCTGCAAGGACAGATCGGTCCGTCTGACAGGAAAGCCGAATGACTGTGCACGACTGGTCAGTCACTATATTAACTCTTAAACTCCCCAGAACTACATGACTTCCATTGTATAGAAAGGAAGTCATTTAGTTGTGGGAGTTTAAGAGTCAACACATTCGTCACTCACAGCAACACTTTTTGTTTTTTTGTTGTTGCTGTGTAAATGTCTTGATGCTGTTATTGTTGACTTTTTTCATTGAATTCTTTTTTCGACTGGCTCGATTCATAGCCATGTTTTGCGTGATATTTGCCGCTTGGGATCAAAGTGGAACTGCAGTAGTTGTGGTTGTGTAGCAAAAGGCCAAATGTTATAGAGAGAGAGAATCTTTATGTCTGAACAGTGAAGGCCAATATTGTTTACCCCTTGCATCTGGAGGCTGATTTTGTACAAAAAATTGCTTACTGTCCTATGAAGGCTACATTACAGATTAGGAGATAGATCAACTGTTTTAGTTCAAGGGTGGTGCCAGAATAGCTTGGCGCCTCAGGCGCCAAACTATTCTGGCACCACCCTTTAATTCTCATCATAAATTTATTTCAAGCAAAAGTGTATCAGGATGAAAAGGGTTAAGAGGTACACTTCACTGTTGAACTGAAAACTACGAGGACATCAAAATAGCATTTTTTGTATAAAGTCCGTGAGGGCGTACACACCAGACGTCTGTCTCCCTTGATTGGCTACGGCTGAGCAGCAGCGAATCGGGTGAGATGACCCATGGAGGGTTTGTAGTGAAGGGAGAGTTTTCACAAGTACAGGATGATGGCAGACGCAGTAGCATGCTATGAAATTTCACATCCCTGTGTTGCACATTCAACCATTTGGCCGCTGGTAACATAGTTTGATATTTAACAATTCCTGCTGTCGTCATCTCTACAAAAAGCATTGCTAACAGCCAAAGGGTTAACTTTTTGGTCACGACACACAACTTCAGGACCATGGTTGTTAAGGAGGGTGCCCCTCCCCCTCCCCCCCCCCAAAAAAAAAAACAAAACAACAACAACAAAACAACTTTAACCCTTTTAGCCCCAACGCCCTACAGCAGGAGATGAATTGACCTTGATAATTCAGGGGTGGTGCTAGATTGGCTTGGCGTCATCGGGCGCGAAGCTAATCTGACACTACCCTTGAATTGTCAAGGTCGATCCATGGCCTCCAAAAATTGGGAATTGCGGCTTTGGGGGTTGAATGGGTTAACCCAATACATCCTGAGGCTGATGTTGAAAACATTTGTTTCTTGTCCTATGAAGGCTACATTACAGGTCAGGAGATAGATCAAGCGTTTTAGTTCAAGGGTGGTGCCAGAATAGCTTTTGTGGCGCCTGAGGCGCCACGCTATTCTGGCACCGCCCTTGAACTATCATGGTCAAATTTATTTTAAGCAGCGGATGTATTGGGATGAAAAGGGTTAACATGTCTAGACATTTTCTTCTGGAACCACCTTAAACTATCACGGTCAGTCAGTGGAGTATAACCCATCTGGGAACCGCTACTCATTGAGTCATTCTACCCCAGGCACACCACAGCAAGATATGGATCGACCATGATAGTTTAAGGGTGATGCCAGAATAGCTTGGCGCCCATGGGCGCCAAGCTATTCTCTCATCACCCTTGAACTATCATGGTCGATCTGTGTCCTGCACTGCAATGCAGTCTTCAGAAAAAAACGGGACAATTTGGGGATTTCAGTTTTGGGGTAGAATGAGTTGAGGCTGAGTTTGTTGAGTTAGGTTGTTGTGTATAGTGCCTCTGGTGGTGTTGCATGACAAGCCGTGCAAGCTGTAGTAGATACGTGTAACCTGCCTCCCCTCCCATCCATGTCTTGAGCAATCGGGCCAAAATGGGACAGACTTCTTCGTCCTCGGATGGAGGAGTTGGTGACCATTTGGCCAGGATGTGTGTCGAGTCGCCATAGTGGTCAGTCTTCCTAGATGCAGCAAAGTACGTGAACTTGTGATGCGTAGAATAAATGGAGAAAGTGTTTGTGTGTAGGCAGATGATCGTTGTGTGTGATATTATGTACCTCGCAGCAGTAAAACCTTGATGTCTGGAATTTCACGAGTTTTACTGTAGCACGTACACTTTAGTTTCTTCATCCGTCAGACGTGCACGTCCAATTGTCTTTGTCTGACAGACACAGATGGAAATTGAACTGACAAAAGGCATAAAAGCACATGAGCCCCTGCAGGGGTTCATGAGAGTCTATGGTTTATTTAGATGGGGAGTGCTGCGCTTGTTGCATATGACATGTACATTTCTTTTGCGTCATTCGTGTAGACAAATTGCACATTTGCAGCATAAATGCTTATTTCATGCCATAGCTGTGAGTAAATTCATCCATGCGTTCAGAGTTGACGTCTTTTAGTTTTGTTCTTTTGTAAGTTGTGTCTGTTTTTATATGGCTCGCAAAATGTCACGAGACAAACTTTCCGGTTTATTGACATGTTTTGGAATTTGGGTTGTTGTCATGTCCAGCTGCCAGCCAGCCGTGTAGTTGGAGTGTAAAATTAATTTAATAATAATAATGAGTATTTATATAGCGCTTAATCATACTCAAAAGCTCTAAGTCTAAGCGCTTTACAATCTGTACACAAAAATAAAAATACAATGACATATGCACATAACAAACAAAGCACAATGCCCGAACACACCACTTTTACAATAAACTAAACAACAATACATACATAATAATTTATATTCTAATTAACATTCAGTCTAAACAAGGAGGATTGCAGAACTACAACTAAGGCATCAAACACTGGCAGTTATTCAAAGTAAAGCTTGAAGAGGTGAGTTTTCAACGACCTCTTGAAGTCAGAGACAGACTCACTGTTTCTGACCTCAAGAGGAAGTGTATTCCATAACACTGGGGCTTGATAAACAAAAGTGCGCTGACCAAATGTTTTAGTTTGGACAGAACAGTTTAATTTGTGATTTAAACGAGCCGTATCCCATGTTGCACCTGTTCGCTTTGTTTTTAACCTGCTCGGTCCTGATACATGACAAGATATGGATTGACCATTACAGTTCACGGGTGGTGGCACACTGGTTATCAGCACAGCGATTGAGGTAGACAACCTGGGTGGGATGGCATCAAGGTACTCCAGCACCATCTATGAACTATCATGGTTTGTCCGTGTCCTAAAGCCCGGAGTCCCTACAGCAGGAGATGGATTGACCATGATAGTTCAAGGGTAGTGTCGTATTAGCTTGGCGCCTGTAATCTGGCACTATGCTTGAACTATCATGGTCAATCCATCCCCTCCAACTGGTACATAGTTGTTCGGCAACACCTCCCAGATTTGAGAAATGGGACCTTGGGGCTGCAAGGGTTGACTGTCCTGTAGTTTTCAGACGTCAACCTCCAAACAGACCACTCTAGAGTTCGGCTGCCATGATGAATTTTGTGTATGCCAAGTGCGCTGCGACGAAACTTTCCAGTAAAATACACTGCACGATGTGCAGCCCAGCTGCTTTGCCGATCTTCCACATTATTAGAGCCAGGAAAACACCACTGACAAGCCATGCTGTGCTGGCAGCCTCCACCGTGCCGGGACGACGGTGATCAAGGCCGCGGATCAAGTGGTTTCCCTTCATCGTCCTAGTGAAGCCTGGAACTCTATTGGTCTGTTGGCAGTTCTGACCTCAACACTCAAGCCTGGAACTCTATATTGGTCTGTTGGCAGTTCTGACCTCAACACTCAAGCCTGGAACTCTATATTGGTCTGTTGGCAGTTCTGACCTCAACACTCAAGCCTGGAACTCTATATTGGTCTGTTGGCAGTTCTGACCTCAACACTCAAGCCTGGAACTCTATATTGGTCTGTTGGCAGTTCTGACCTCAACACTCAAGCCTGGAACTCTATATTGGTCTGTTGGCAGTTCTGACCTCAACACTCAAGGTGTTAACCCACTACATCCCGAGGCTGATTGTGTCAAATTGGCTTATTGTCCTCTGAAGGCTGCATTACACATTAGGAGATGGATCAACTGTTTTAGTTCAAGGGTGGTGCCAGAATAGCTTGGCGCCTCAGGCGCCAAGCTATTCTGGCACCCCCCTTGAACTATGAGCCAAATTTATTGCAAGCAGTGGATGTGTCAGGATGAAAAGGGTTAAAATGACGGGGCTTACACTGGGATGTAGCCAATGACTAGATCAACAGCCGTGAACGTTTAGCAGTAGCATTAACTGACTGACCTGCCCGATAATCCACAGGCCCGTAAGAGGCACAGACCCTCATAAGTCCCCAAAGTGGACACGAGAGCATCTGTGTCTCTTGCAGATGTTGTATGCTCTTACAGAGTAGTGATGCAGCCAACAACATGTGCAAGAGGGCATCGTCATCGGGGTAGCTTGCGGTCGTCAGAATAGATCCTATAGTTGTGTTTTCAGCCACCGCTGATCGTGTGATGGTACGTGATCTGGGACCCGACAGCTCTGTACTGAAGATCCAAAATCACAGACCAGGAGACGAATGTGTGTTGAAGAGTTGTTGCCGACATATTTATTGCTGAGATTCACGTACTTGAACATGCTGTGGGCAGAGGTTTATTGCGCTTTTAGCACATTCATAGATGAGATAGTTTATTGCCATATGTTTCCATGTAAAACGTGCACGTCTGCGTTTTACACACCTTACATTTCATCAACCCCTTCAATGTTGATTAACAAAATAAACACGATCCAAGCACAAGAGGCACATATCCTCATCAGCCCCCGCAGTCGCGCTAACCTACGGCAGTTGTGGGGGCTCATGAGGATCTGTGCCTCTGGCTGACACCACTTTGTCTCCGTATTCGCTGGGCAGCTGGAGCTCTGTGGCAGTGACGTCACAATTTCAGAAACAGTCTGCGTTTAAAGGCAGCGATGGTGTTAATGCTGATGTCAACGGTCCTGGTGGCTGCAGGCACGAGAGGGTTAATGGGTCACGTTGACACGTTCAATCTGGCGGTTTATCGTGCCTTGTGCCGTGTACCGCATCCAGGTGTTGTTTAGTCTTGCTCATGCATGCACATTCATTGAAATTATTGAACAGCTGTAGTGTGCAATCACACCAGCAGCAGATGCGAAACACGTTGCAGCTACAGTGAAATCTGCTGTCAGTTGTGTGAGGGTCTAGACAGGTTGATACAATCCAATGTACGTGCAAGCTGAGCAGCTTTGAGCTAGCCTTCATTCCAAATGCACACACACACACACAGTTCAACCCATTTTCAGGCACATTTCCCAGATTTGGGAGGTGTCACCTGACGACTGTATCTGTTGCAGGAGATGGATCTACCATGGTAATTCAAGGGTAGTGCCAGATTAGCTTGGCCCCTGATGGCGCCAAGCTAATTGACCTGGAATTATCATGACTTTTCATCTGCCGCCATCGTGCATCATGTCCAAATGGGTTTAAAAAATCAGTCCAGACCAAAAAGGTGACTGCCAAGCGTGTAAAATGCAGCGAAGAACCCAACGGAGAAAGAAATATGCTTATAAAAGACAGTTACAACGGAACTGATTGGCTCACGTGCGAAGCAAAAGTGAGTATGTTTTGGGCCAGTGGTCGTCCGTCCGGCATGATTGTGTCGTCCGTGGTAAACTTTAACGTTGGCATTTTCTCGGAGACTATTCAAGCCACAGTCTTCAAACTTGGCCCAAGGATACTTTGTGGCAAGTCTTTTCTAAACATACCAATTTGAGTGACCTCTCACAAAGGTTAAGGTCACAGGAGATCAGGAAATAGGTCACAAATAGCTATATTTTGACATCATTTATTTTTTTCTCAAATACTATTCACAATTTCAAACCTAGACTTGGTACAAAGATACCTGATGGTGAGACCTTTCTATGCATACTAATTTGGTTGATCCCTCGGAAAGGTCGAGGGTCACAAGAGGTCAGGAAATGGGTCCAAAATAACCATATTTTGACATAATTTATTTTTTCTCAAATACTATTCACAACTTCAGACCCAAACTTGCTACAGAGATACCTGATGGAAAGACCTGTCTATGCGTACTAATTTGTATGACCCCTCGGGCCACAAGAGGCCGGCAAATGTTTGATAAAATTGTAGATACTGTCAACATTTTTGCAAATTTCTCAGTCGAATTTTGCTCAAAGGTAGCTGATTTCAAGACCTTCCTATGCATACTAATTTAGTCAATTCATCGCAAAGGTCAAGGCTCATGGCCGGTGGACAGATGTGTGAAAAGTGCTTACATTTTGAGAAAACATGGATTTTGCTGGTGCAAAAGCCAGCCCTTATTGTCACAAACGTCACGCATAAATAGGTCATACACGTGAGCCATAATGGCTTTGCCTTTTTTGTTTAATAATTTATTTAATCAGTTGTGTTGTAACTGTCTTTCTAAGCGTGTTTCTTACTCCACTGGGCTCTTCTGTAAATGTGTTAAAGCCTACTGCATGTACTTCAACTGTTCTTCATGGTACACTCCGACTTGTCCACTACATTTCAGTTATCCAACTTAAACTTGGATGTGCCACTATTCGTCACGCGTGACACTCCACTGCTTTCAGCCGGTCCTTTGGGCTTTCACACTATCATAAATGTGTGATACATGGATTTTTTTTTTTTTTGTCTTTAATTATCTTAATTAACTCATTCTACCCCAACACCGAAATCCCCAAATTTTGCCGTTGTTCTCTGTAGTCTGCATTGCAGTGCACGACACAGATCGACGATGATAGTTCAAGGGTGATGCCAGAATAGCTTGGCGCCATACGCGTCAAGCTATTCTGGCGCCAAGCTATTCTGGCATCACCCTTGAACTATCATGGCAGATCCTTATCTTGCTAGGGGGGTGTCTGGGGTAGAATGACTTAAACAACCTTAATTATCCAAATGAAAAGAAAAGGGGAGACTGCCAGTGCTAATATTTTAGGAAGGTTACAAAGTAAAGTAGGTTATAGCACTGTCAGGGGAGAGAAATGTGCATGAGCGACCAGTGATCATAGATCTACTGTGGCCAAAGCACACTCTCTTAGCGCCTCCCCTCTTTCCTATCTTTTTTTTTGGTGTGCTTTGGCCACAGTAGATCTATGATCACTGGTCGCTCATGCACATTTCTCTCGCCTGACCGTGCTATAACCAACCTTAATTATCCACTTTTTGCTATCTCTACTGTCACTGTAGTACGCGCTGTAACACTGTCACTCTAGTGCTTTTACTCGCGGTTATCCCTGCAAAGAATCAATTCGAGAAAAAGTACTGCTGTCACAGTGTTGGTGTGAGAAAAAAACAATTGCCTCGAGAAAAAGCTGAACGCTCACGGTGGCCATAGTGTGAAAACAAAAAAGTTGAGGCATCACCTCAACGAAGCATTGCCGCCACATTGATGGTACGAAAAGTGAAAAGACCGGCCGATCGTGGTACATTGTCACCTACCAATAATAGTGAATGACTGATAGGGAAATGCCATACAAACTGGTCGTCTTCTTTGATCGACTACCGCAAAATCAACAGTAGCGAATCAAGGGAGACAACCTGTGTTATTGACATACATGAGGTGGTAAAATCGGCTATAGGGTAGGTTGAGGGAACGTATATCGGCTTGCCACACAGGTTGTCACCCTCGATGGTGCATCAATGGTGACAACCAGTGTGGTCATTTAGCTTTTTCAATTCAAATGCTTGTAAGATGCCTGCACCTGTTGTCCGCACTAAACACGTGTAAATAACTTGTGCACTTGCGAACAAATAGATGAAATGAGCAATAAATACATGTATATCCATAGTGGATTACTAATGCTTGCACAGTGTAAAGCCATAATTCTTTCTTTTTGTAAATTATATGATAGTTATGCGTATTTGTTGTGTATAAATTATTGTGCTTGATTCTTGGAGATGACGTTGCGGCAAATAAATTAAAAAAAAAAAAAACATGTTACGCATTTTATCTTGTTATGTGTGCAGTCGGTTAGAATATGGCCTTGACCCATTTAGTCCCAAGTCCCTACAGCAGGAGATGGATTGACCATGATAATTCAAGGGTAGCGCCAGATTAGCCTGTGTACAAATACACAGACGCGTACACAAATGTACAAAGTATACTGACATTTATTATTTGCAAAACATACATTTACATTTTTTATTCATTACATGGTGCACAAACCATGGCTTCTCCATGCAATGCTTTGAGTGCTACAATTTGCCAATAAAAGATCTTCTTAACCCTTTGGCTGTCGGTTACAAGTCCTGTTGCAAATAAATATGTGATTCCTTACCACACGGCAGACAATTAAAATACCTGCACAGTATACACCTAAAACAACACCTGCACAGTATACACCTAAAACAACACCTGGATGTCAAAAAACAAATGTACAATGAAAGAGACTACGGCTGTCTGCACGTTTCTGGACACGAGGTCAAAGTTGACAAACTTGCAAGCTGTCTCTTGAAGACAAACAGATAGACTGACGATGATACTTCAAGGGTGGTGCCAGAATAGCTTGGCACCAAGAGGCTCCAAGCTATTCTGGCACCGCCCTTGAACTATCGTGGTCAAGCTGTCTTCCGCTGAGGAGTGTCTCACCGTCAGGGCTAAATGTATTTAACCACACAAATCGTAACAGATAAAACCAATATGCACTACTGGGAGATCACACAGAGACCTATTCTCTAAAGCTGCGACATCACAGAAATAAATTGTACTGATAACATCCAACAGGCGAATGTATGAATACATTACTGCCATCATCCAAGACGCATGCTTTTTTGACAAGCATACACATACAGGTGACAATGTGTTCAAAATTGCGCACCATGCTAAGTTGTGTTTAGCCTCACCTATCTGGTTTGTGTGTTTTGCAGAATTATCGTGACGAAAACTGCTACCAACACCAAAAGGGTTAACCCTTATCAATAGGAATACACAAGTGTGTGAAATAAGTTTGACTAAAATAGTTCAAGGGTAGTGCTGGAATAGCTTGGTGCCTGTAGGCGCCAAGCTATTCTGGCACCACCCTTGAACTAAAGCCATTGGTCTTTATCCTTATCTGTAAGTACTGTACTCCTGAGGAAGTTGCTCCACATCTCGTACCGCGAGCACAAGACCAACGAATATGTACGTAGCATCGTCACTTCCCTGGTGGGCCCACATGAACCCCTTCTGGCAACCGTGAAACGGCGCAAGCTTGCTTGGTTTGGCCACGTGACCCGACACAACACCTTGTCCAAGACTATCCTCCAAGGCACTCTCGAAGGAAGTCGTCGGCGAGGTCGTCAGAGAAAGAGTTGGGTCGCAAACATAAAAGAATGGACCGAACTAGAGATGCCAGACTTGCTTGCCACCGCCCAAAATAGAACTCAGTGGAGAGCACTGTCTGTTGCTGCTGCCTTTCAGTCCCCCCAACGCCCAGTTCGGGCAAGGGACTGATGATGATGATGATGATGATGATGTAAGTACTGTAATGTAGCTTGCATATGGCAGTGTGTACATTTGAAGCTTTTAGCCTCAGTATGATAAGGGTTAAAATACAGAATCTTCCACTGATATCCATGCTTTCCAAATTGACAAGAGTTATTTGCGCCTACACATACATGATCGACACTGGTACACACACCTGGTACCGACTACAAATGTTACTCCCTGGAGTTGCCTGCTTTGTCCCTGATAATGTTTCATCAGAGAAAAAGCTACAGCAGATCTTTGCCAGCAATGGCATAGATTTTCATGAGTCCCTGCAGGTGGAGGGGCTTATATGAATTGGTGCCACTTGCAGAGGAACAAAATTAATTTTGTTATATTTTTTTAAATTAAAAACTTGCCTATTTGGTGAGTATTTAAACCTGTTCCAAGCCTGTCCACCCCATACGCTCATTAGCGTAAGTAGGGACGGTAAACTGGACTTCTGTCCACCCCACCTTTCTCACACCCCAGTCCCTCCTGCCCACACACACACTCTCTCCCAAATCCCCACACAAAACCAGCCGAACATTTCTCCTGACATTGCAACAAACGAACAAGAAGACAGCTGTCACCCAAACATCCCTTGTAGCGACACCTTCTCCTGCTGTTCCTTCTCCTTTACTCTCTCCTCCAGCTGCTTGATCTCCTTGGCAACGGCCTTGGCCAAGGTCGGGTCAAAGTCAGCCGCTTTGCCAAGGTCATCCTTGGCTTCCTTTACGTCCCATACAGCTGCATGCGCTTTCCCTCGTCGAAACAATGCCTTCACTCGGTCAGCTTCTGATACTGCAGGAACAGTGATGAACAATGGACATTTTGAAATCTACTAAAAGTTATATCACTTTGAACACAAAATGTCAAAGATGAATTGATGATGAAAGCTTAAGGGTAGTGCCTGGTCAGTGTAGGGCCTACTAAAATCCCCCCCCCCCCCCACCATATTTCCCAAATTGTGGTAGTGTCACCTAACCACTATGCACCAGGTGCAAGAGATGGATCAACCATGATGATTCAAGGGTAGTGCCAGATTAGCTTGGCGCCAGATGGCGCCAAGCTAATCTGACACTACCCTTGAATCATCATGGTCGATCCAACTCATGCTGTAGTGCATCAGGGCTGAATGGGTTTAAGCATCAACAGGGGCTCGCGAAAATATATGCCTCATGCCTTTGTGTAACTTGGCACAATTGCAATTATTACCCTGTGTTTGTAGAGTAGCAACGGCAAGCATGAAAAATGGCACACGTGCTAATTACTTCATCCGTTGAGAAATAAAGTTTCATTTGAATAAAGTTTCATTTCATTTCATTTCATTTCAGAACTCAGATCCATTTATATCCTGGGATTGAGGAACTATCAACTTACCATGATCCTTCTTGAGTAAGTCTGTAGTGTGCGTGATAACAGTGTAATAGTCACCCGTTAACAGTTTACACTGCGCGTAATTCAGTAACAGCGGCGTCTTCTTCACGTCCAGTTCCACCCACTCGGGATCGCCTGGCTTTTCCCTGCGACAAATGTAAAGCAAAGTCACGCGTCCCACCAGGATTTAAAATTGTCCTTCATCGTGACAGACAGCATGAAAAAAAATCCATACCATGCTCTCCAGTCCGTCACGTACTGCAAACATGGCTGGGATCAGTAACTGGACATTTCTATTTTATCAAGATTTGTCCGTCCCAGGGATGGATGGCCTTCCAGTTTTTCTGTCCCAATCAAAATTTGTTTGTCAAATACAGGGAATTTTCTTTTAACACAAAGCCTGAAAGTTTACCTTTGTGATCCACTTATCTGACTTTGATGTAAAAACAGCACAAGGTCAGTTCAGCAAAGACAATCAGCTGCCGTGTAAAACAACCCTGCCTTTTCTTGCTTTCCGGTAAATTTATCATACGTGAATTGTTTATGACAAAATGCAAGAGGACCCAATTTGTATTTGCCTCTTACAAGTAGCATACAAAAAAAGCATTGCTGAATATGACTTTTGTTATATAATCCAATGTTGTAACAGAAGTGGAAAATATTTGATTCAGTTTGTTTGTTTAGCCCTGATGTAAAACAACTCAAGTTTAACTGCATGGCTAACTCTGTTGTCAGGCGTTAAAAAGTACAGCCACAGATAAATCTGTGTCATGACAACTGAGAGTTCAAGGGTGGTGCCTGTTCTGATGTATTGAGTATGAATCAATGAATCTTTATTTTACCACGGTGAAGATATTAACACAGTCAGTGACAGTATGACAGTTCAAGGGTAATGCCTGCTTAGCTGGGCACCCTGGAACTGTGAGATCACTTGACATCTCCAACAGCCAAGAAGCAAACTTGGGTGTTTTTGAAAAAGACAGATATGACTGTAAGCCTGTGAGACATAACACACAAGAGCATATCACACCATCAACAGCATCTTACATCAACAGCATCTCACATCATCAAAGCATCTCACGACATCAACAGCATCTCACATCATCAACAGCATCTCATATAACAAACAGCATCTCATATATTAATAAACAGCATCTCACATCATCAACAGCATCTCTCATAATAAACAGCATCTCACATAATAAACAGAATCTCACATCATCAACAGCATCTCATATAATAAACAGCATCTCACATCATTAACAGCTGCTCCAAGAGACCCAGGGCCAGCTCATATTTCTCTGCAGCCCCATCATAGTCTTTGTCTTTGTACAACGTGTTGCCCTCCTCCCTCAGTTTGGGGACTGTCGCCAGTTTCTCTTCCGCCGTCATTGTCCATGTCTCCTTTTTGAAGTCCTCTGGTGCCTCAAACTTTAACAATTCTGTAACAGTGGAAAGATCACTGATAAGTTTACACAGCAAATGTAAAAAATTGACACACACTATCAATAATTCTGTAACAGTGAAATGATCACTGACAAGCTGACTGCTACACGTGGATGTTCAAAATATGTCAGTGCCATAAGAAAGAAACTGTGCATTGTGTCACGGCTGAATGAGTCACATACCCAGCGTAAACACCAGTGGTGCAGGCTGCTTCATAAGCTGGTCGAGGTCCGGGTACCCCGTGCCCCCCTCTGCCATCATACCGCAGCAATGGCTGCCTGAATGATGGTGATGGCCCTTGTTGATGTCACGCAGGTTCTTTGCGACCATGGGGTAGACCGCCGTGTCCTGATGACAAACCACCCACTCCAGATGAAACCATCTGATACACAGGTTACCTCCCTCAATCCGCTCTGCACAAAATGTGCAGAGCTGATTGAGGGAGGTAACCAGTGTCAGCCCTTGACTGCAATATCTAATGAAAGAGACACAGATCCTCATCTGCTCCTGAGTCTGCAAGGGCTGATATATACTTCTTGCTGGCTTCATTCATATCATGCTGCCTCAGGCTGCTGTGGGGTTATCTGGCGGTTATCTGCAATGGTTCTCACAAAACTATGTATCATCAAATGTTTTGTGTACTGCGTTTCCAAACACAAACACAAAACAAATACAATGAAAACCACCACCACCACCACCACAGCAGGGGTGATAAAAGCCTAACTGTTCAGGTAGCCAGCTTCAAGCCAGGTACCAAGATTCAGAAATTAGTAACCCAAGGCAAAACAGACATTTGCGTAGGAATCATCGCAACAAAAAACTATACCCACACGCAAAGGATTAAGTTGCCTGTCACATGAAAAGCGTGAAAATATTCTTCAGAGTTCCATATTTGCAAGCAGCGCTACCATCTACAGAGTTTCAAATACAAGTCACCTGGAACGTTTCTGACCACAGGCGACCTTTTCATCACCCCTGCACACTGCCACCCAAGAAAGGATGTGACTTCCTACCCTGATATCAGTGACGAGAAACTCGGCCACCTCCTTCGTCTTCATGGTCTTGATGAGCATCTCCCATATCTCCAGCTTGAACTTCTTGCCAATGATCAGCTCCAGTGGCTTATTGATAGACTTGCTGTCATCCAGCACCGTACGCTCCTCTTCACACTTGGTCGTGCGGTAATGAAAAGTCACCTAATACAGGTAACAAGAGATAGCAGGTGAAAAGTCACGTAATACAGGTAACAAAAGATAGCAGGTGAAAAGTTACCTAATACAGGTAACAAGAGATAGCAGGTTAACCATGTTAACCCAAAGACTGCATTTCCGAAATTTGGGAGATATCACCTGATGACTGTGTACAAGTTGCAGGAGATGCATCGATCATGATAATTCAAGGGTATTGCCAGATTAGCTTGGTGCCACCAGGCACAAGCTAATATTGCGCTACCTTTGAATCATCATGGTCGATCCATCTTCTGCTGTAGAGCATCGGGGCTAAACTGGTTAATCCTTCAAAGCTGGGGCAATGTGAACATCACCCTACTGTGAGCACTGCATCGGGGTTGAGGTTCTTTCTTTTGTTTAGCTTTAGGTGCAAGCGTTTCATATAAGGAATCACATATTAAACTATGTCTGCTGGCAATGAAGCGGTTGACCCCCTTGTGCATACTGCAAGTGACTGGGTGGTTAATGATTAGCTTAAATGGACCATTCAACTCTGACACTCTACAACAAGGTATGTATCGACTATAATAATATTAATAACAATAATAATTAATAGCTGCTAGTGCCAGAAATATGCTTTACTATTTTTACATACATATACGCATTAGGATCGTGCAGTTCAGCCAAAGCTATATGCGGACATAATTATTTGCTGTTACTGTTAGTGTTAACATATCTGAGCTGTCACTAGGGTCAGTGCTAAGTTCAGTTTCAGCAAAATGACACAACCTTCTTGAAGAAGATTCCAGACTGAAGACCCCGAGTGTCCAACACAAACAACACAGATTAATGAATCATTACTTCCTCCTGATTACCTTACCTTCGAAAAATCAACAAAATCGGGTATATCACCGACTCCTGCATTTAATATCTTCTTGTGGATCTGTTTCTTCTGCAACTCGGCAATAATTTCAGCATGGGAAGCCATGTTTGTTTACATGGACGAGAGTAGCTTCCCCTACTTTACACACTTTGTACCTCCTTCAGAAAAGATTCATCATGGTGGCCGAAAAAATGTCCAAAACCTACAAATTGTGGGTTCACACAAACAGAGGTGGAACACGCAGTAAGTGCACGTTTTAGTTTGCATGAAGATGAAGCTCCCGGTTTGTTGCTGCAGCATTGTTTATGCGTTTGCCTGCAGGCCGCTTGTTTACTCACATCGGGTTCACCTAAGTGCTGACAAACACCCTCCCTTTTGTCATCGTGTTTGATCACTGTTTTGTCTATATTTGTGTGGCAGTACATCAGTGTAAATGGTTGTAATGTACTTCTTTTGATCAGCGTCATTTTCCATGATCGTATAACACAATTCGCCTCAGCATCGTGAACCCAGCCACCTTTTGCGTGTCGGCAGCGGTTTTTGTCACAATGATTCCTACGGGTCCTGCTAAAACCCGGAATGACCTTTCCTAAGCTAAAATAACTATATCTACAACTATTATTGAGTACCTAGACATAAAATAATGAAGTGTTAGAAGTTTGGTTTGCATTAAAGTTGATTAAGTTGTATTAGTAACCCGTTTTCCAATGCCGATGACACGTCGATTACTTCCCTTTCTATACGATCGCTCTGTCCGAAAACAGTCGGAATAACCTCTCCTAAGCCAAAATAACCACATTAACACATATTATTAAGTACTTAAAGTCGAAATAATCTTATATTTGAAGTTTTAGGTGCAATAAAAGTTGTGTACTTAGCGTTAGAAAGCTTCAAAGCGAAGTCGTTTTAGGCGAAAATAAACAAGAGGCTCACAGAACAGGCCCTTCGAAGCTTTCTAATTCTAACGCTAAGTAAGTTACAACTTTTATTGCACTTAAAACTTCAAATATAAGATTATTGCGACTTTAAGTATTCAATAATATGTGGTTACTTTGGCTTAGGAGAGGTTATTCCGACTGTTTTCGGACTTCGCGATCCTGTCGCAAGGGAAGTAATCAACGTGTCATAGGTAGTGGAAAACGGCTTACTAAATACAACCTAATTAACTTTAATGCAAACTTAACTGTGATTTATTGCCACATGGCAGAAGCAAGTCGTAAACAGAAAAACTGGAATGTCCTTTTCAATACCAGAGGTTGTTTACATGCGTTTTTTGTGTGTTGCATGATGTTTGTGGTTGTGTTATTCTTTTGAGAGCATGTGTGTGTTAATCATAGGAAAGATCCGATATTCATTTGAGTTTTTGGGGGGATAAGAATTAGGTACCTATAGTATGAATCATTTTCTTTTGCATGGAGAATTGCGATCAATTTTTGTTGTGAGGCGTATTTTCGTCACAATGTTGTAAAGTCTAGACTGGAAGGTTCGGGAAGGGTCGCGGCTGTTAGTGACCTCAAATATGACATCAAAGTTGTGTAGTACTTCTTGGCTACATTAGGAACATTTACTGATACACTTAGAAGCTCGTTGAAGTTTGTAGATGAATCTAGAGGCTTCTTTTTAATGAATATTAATGTGTTTTGGTTACGTTTATTTTCTGATTGGTTGAGTTGTGTAACTTGCTGGATTGTTATGGAAATCTATAATAGTATAAAAGGCGTGTTATCGAATTAAGTGTGTACATTGTATCATAGAAGCAGTGTGTCAAAAGTGTTGATGCATTGTAGAGGAGACAGTGTATCAGTGTTGGTGCATTGTATGTGAGACACAGTGTATAAGAATTGTGGATGCATTGTACAGTGGAGTCCAGTTAACACGAACTCGCTTAACACGAATTTCCGGTTAACACGAACCGCTTTTGCATTCCCGGCTGACGGCCTTCTTATTATGTATTAAAATTTCACTGATAACATGAAATGCTTAACACGAAATTTTGCTTAACACGAAGCTGTTTTCGGTTCCCGACCAGAGCAATTTCACTATTATTCACCTGTTTAACACGAACACACATTCCAGTCTCAAACACCGAAAACCGATTCATGAAAGGGGCACTGCACGTGTCGCTCTCGTGCTGTAGTACACACGACACATGAACTCTAGCCTGTGATTGGCTGAATAGCCTTCAGTCGTTGTAATCCGTCTTCTCATTGGCTAGTGTTTCTGAACTGAATTCATGCATCATTCGTGTACCAACACTCCCTCAATTCAGTTAACTACCGATCACGGCTACCCCCAAGGTAAAACAGAAGTCGACTACGCTTGAAGTGAAAAAACAAGATTAATGAGATCCACGATTGTCTCTCTACACAGGCTGTCAATAACGCAAGACCGACTTCGATCATGGCCCGTTTTTTAAATGACTTTGACTGTGTTGCTTTTACCGATGCCAGATGCCCGTGTTGCTTTTACTTTACTATGGATTTTACCTGATGAATTTTACATTAACTACGTGAGCTGTACACATATCCTTGTGTTTTCCTAGCGAGCTGAATGTAATGTAAGCATATATAGTACAATAATGTGCACTTTTAACCTCATACTCATTCATGCACGCATCTCTTACACACTTTTTCCTTGCCGGGAGGGCCGCGATCAATTTTGAGGCCATATTGGTTAACACGAAATACGGTTAACACGAAGTGATTTTCCGTGTCCCCAGAAATTCGTGTTAAGCGGACTCCACTGTATCTATAGAGACCGTGTGCCAAAGTGTGGATGCATTGTGCAGAGATTTAATCGTGGGAATAAAATAATTGTTGGAACTGTTACTCCAGTGTGCTCTACAACCTTGTGCCACATGTGACGAGTGGCAACTGAGTGAAGTTTCTTTACAAGAACACTATGTGTGTGCGACTGGTGTGATTGTATCATACTCATCATCATCATCATCATCATCAGTCCCTTGCCCGAACTGGGCGTTGGGGGGACTGAGAGGCAGCAGCAACAGACAGTGCTCTCCACTGAGTTCTATTTTGGGCGGTGGCAAGCAAGTCTGGCATCTCGAGTTCGGTCCATTCTTTTATGTTTGCGACCCAACTCTTTCTCTGACGACCTCGCCGACGACTTCCTTCGAGAGTGCCTTGGAGGATAGTCTTGGACAAGGTGTTGTGTCGGGTCACGTGGCCAAACCAAGCAAGCTTGCGCCGTTTCACGGTTGCCAGAAGGGGTTCATGTGGGCCCACCAGGGAAGTGACGATGCTCCGTACATATTCGTTGGTCTTGTGCTCGCGGTACGAGATGCGGAGCAACTTCCTCAGGCACTTGTTCTCAAAGGCCTGGATTTTCTTTTCTGAGTCTGCAAGCAGTGTCCAAGTCTCACAGCCGTAGAGTAGAATAGACACTACGAGGGACTTGTAAAGCCTGTACTTGATGGTGAAGCTGATGGAGTTACTTCGCCATATCCTGTCCAGCCTGGCCATTGCGGATGTTGCTGTACCTATCCTGATACGGATCTCTGCTATGCAACTACCGTCTTTGGACAGGGTGGCTCCCAAGTACTTGAAGCTATTGACCTCTTCTAGCTTCTGGCCATTCATGTGAATATTGCTGCTGCTGTCGCTTGTGGTGTTGATCATCACTTTGCTTTTATCCGTACTGATCTCCATGCCATAAGACCCTGCGCTACTTGAAAGTTTGTCTGTCAGGTTTTGGAGCTCACTATTGCTGCCTGCCATGAGGTCAATGTCGTCTGCGAATCGAAGATTGCACAGGGATCTGCCACCAATAGAGATTGAAGTATGGTGGTCGTGGAGGGTTTCCTGCATGATCTTCTCCAGGAATATGTTGAAAAGGACAGGAGAGAGCAGGCATCCTTGACGGACACCGATCGTCGTCCTGAAGAACTCGCCTGACTGATTGTTAAGTAGAACCGCGCTGCAGGCGTTCTTGTAAAGCGCTTCTATCATTTGGATCAGTCCCTCCTCTATGTTAAACGATCTCATGACTTGCCAGAGTCCGTCGTGCCAGACGCGATCAAATGCTTTCCTGAAATCAATGAAGTTGTGGTAGAGTTCGCGCTGATGCTGCAGATGTTTCTCGATCAGGACGCGGCAGTTGAAAATCATGTATCATACTGCCATGTAACAAATGAATTAATCATGATGCCGTAATTTCTCCTGTGCAGCCCAGCCTGACATACTGATTCCACAAAAAGATTTTCCTGGAGTTGTGATTGGCGATATTCTAGAGATCTACCATCCAGATGAAGAGTTCAGGTCTGTCATGGAAATGTTTAGAAATAAAGGTTCTTTGTTTTATGTCATTATCGTGTGTCTTTTTCCACAGATTTCTCATATGGGACAATCTGTACCGCTTTAGTATCAGATATTATGTTTTTGTTCTGTTATTTTTACCTCTTCAGTCCTGACACGCACAGATAGAGATGGACTGCACCATGATAGCTCAAGAATGATGCAAATGTAGCTTGGCACCTATGGGTGCCAAGCTATTCTGGCATCACAGTACAATGTTTCTATCCTCGGTGGATAACCAATAATAATCCATTAACTCAGTGTATAAAAATAAAAAGGTCATTCATGCAAAGCAGAAACATGGGCACCAAGATTGCCACTCGTGCTCATACTCATAGTGTGTGTAGTAGTGCCAGCACCGATGTATTATTCTTTGGAATTAAAATAAATGATTTGATGCCCATCATGACCTTTTGTTGTGAGAACTTGAGAGAATGTTGATGCATTACAGCATGATCTAACCCATATACTGAGGCTAGAATTAAAAAACTTCAAATGTGTACACTGCCATATATACTAGCTACATTATAGTACTTACAGACAAGGATATGGACCAATGGCTTTAGTTCAAGGGTGGTGCCAGAATAGCTTGGCGCCTGAAGGTGCCAAGCTATTTTGGCAATACCCTTGAACTATTTTAGTCACATTTATTACATTTCATTTATTTCACACACTGGTGTGTTCCGAATGATGAGGGTTAATAGCGTTGCCCCTCATCAGACTTCCCTTTGATTATTGAGCATGTTGGCTGCATGAAGTAGGGGTAAAATAGAAATGACCATTTTTTTTTTTTTTGTTCTCATGCAGTCGGCTCCTGCTGCAAGTGGATGAACTTCCAGAAGATATTCAGCAGAAAGGTTGGTGTCCTTCACTGTTTCAGTCTCACTGTCAACGTGGCATTCGTTCATAATTATCATGAATTGTTGGTTACAGTAGAACCTGATTAGAGTGAAGCCCTTATGACAGGTCACCTGCCATCAAAGACCATCATTTCAGTGGCTGTAGCCACCTAAATAATCGTCTTAACCCCTTCAGCCCCAAGGTCCCATTTCTCAAATTTTGGAGGTGTTGCCTAATGTCTATGTACCAGTTGCAGGAGATGGATTCACCATGATAATTCAAGGGTAGTGCCAGATTAGCTTGGCGACTGAAGGCGCCAAGCTAATCTGGCACCACCCTTGAATTATCATGGTCAATCCATCTCCTGCTGTAGTGACTCGGAGCTAAATGGGTTAATCATGACAGGGGACATTTTTTCCCTTCCAAAATTCTCTTGAGAAATGGTCGCCTTGGAAGACCACTATTGTCTTCCAAACTTAGTGGTGTCTGAAAACGGGTTTCACTGTAGTCCTCTCTTGTACAGTCAAACTGTAGCCACTGAAATGGTTGAGGAAAAAGTGCTTGCTTTATGACAACAGTTGTGTGGGCTGTTAATGTGGACAGCCAGCAACGATGCTTGACAAATCACAATTGAATAATAATATTACTGATAATAATCTACTAATATATTAATAATAATACTGATAATATTAATAATACATAGTTTTTATATAGCGCCCTCGCCCACAGACAGCAAGCTTGGAGCGCTTTACAGCACATAAAAATAATTTTAAAAGGAGAAAAATTAGAACAAAATGAACACGCACTCACTCTTTAAATAAACACTAGCTCGCACCATGTAGGCACATTCCTAACATGAAACACGTGCACATACACAAACAAACGTGCGCACACACATACACCCACACACACAATCTACATACATGGGCTACACATATAAGACAACAGCCAACATTTCCAAGCAGCACATCCAGACTAAGCTAATCCTGATATACTACCTGGAAAAGATGGGTCTTCAAATTGGTTTTGAAAGTCATCAGGGTAGGGGTTAGACGGACATGCAGTGGAAGTGAGTTCCAGACGTGAGTGGCCTGATAACCGAAAGAATGAAATTGACTAGTTACATGCAGTGTTGCCTGCTTTTGATATCAATTGACAAGGCATCAGGTAGGGTAAAGCTTCTAGTGAAGTATCACCCAAGGAAAGCTGGAGCTTTGAAAGCCTGCTGCTAGTGCTATTATCCCTTATCATTTAGAATACACCAGCGTGTGAAATAAGTTGGACTAAAATAGTTCAAGGGTAGTGCCAGAATAGCTTGGCGCCTCTGGGCGCCAAGCTATTCTGGCACCACCCTTGAACTAAAGCCGTTGGTCTATATCCTTATGTGTAAGTACTATAATGTAGCGTGCATATGGCAGTGTACAAATGTGAAGCTTTTAGCCTCAGTAGGATATGGGTTAAGCCCCGATGCACTACAGCAAGAAATGGATCAACATTGATAATTCAAGGGTAGCGCCAGATAAGCTTGGCGCCATCAGGCGCCAGGCTAATCTGGCGCTGCCCTTGAATTATCATGGTCCATCCATCTCCTGCATCTGGTATACATTAGGTGACACCTCCAAAATTTGGTAAATGCTTCCGTAGGATGAAATGGGTTAAATCAGAGACCAGATGACAAGTTTGAAGACCAGTATGGTTCATCAGAAACGAGTGATTGGTTTAGACAGGTTACCTCTTTGTACAGGTTGTCATCTGGAC
Source organism: Semisulcospira habei (assembly GCA_036245525.1). NCBI lineage: Eukaryota > Metazoa > Mollusca > Gastropoda > Semisulcospiridae > Semisulcospira > Semisulcospira habei. The sequence continues at coordinate 149,918,659 of BTPG01000007.1, forward strand.
AGGTTTGACTGTTCACAAGTGGTTGACTCTGTGTTTTATGTGTGTGGGGTTGTCCGTGATTTTTGGCCTAACGGCGTGAAGCTGTAAGGTCCAAGCTCACAAACCGGCACCCATTATTGATTTGTGTGTAATTTGTGTGTTTGTCAGACACCATCAGTATAGAGCAGTCGGTGGCTACCTCTTTCCAGCTGAGGGCGTACAAGGATGTTCTGGTCAACAAGATTGAGCCACAGGTGAGAGGTGTACAAGGTAAAAAGTCCCAGGTGGACTCCTTCTGTCCCTCCAGCTCCCCATCTGCAAGAGACATAGATTGACATAAGCCTAGGAAGCTGCATTCACAGAAGCTCATGATAATTCAAGGGTAGTGCCAGATTAGCTTGGCACTGCTAATCTGGCACTACCCTTGAATTACCATCATCGATCCATCTCCTGCTGCACTACATTGGGGGTAAATGGGTTTGTTACGTGGTTGTCGTAGTACGATACTATCACACCAAATGCACGCACGTAGGGTTCTTGTAACTGTGACGTGGCACAAGGTTGTAGACCACACTAGAGTAACAGTTCCAACAGTATTTTATTCTCAGATGAACTCTCGGCACAATGCGTCCACAAAGGCATCCACACGGTAAACTGTCTCGTACAATGCATCCGCAATTCTCATACTGCGTCTCCCATACAATGCACCAACACTGATGCACTGTCTCCTCTACATGCTTGAACACTTCTGACACACTGAGTCTCCCATACAATGCACCAACAATGATGCATTGTCTCCTCTACAATGCATGAACACTTCTGACACACTGAGTCTCCCATACAATGCACCAACACTGATGCACTGTCTCCTCTACAATGCATGAACACTTCTGACACACTGAGTCTCCCATACAATGCACCAACACTGATGCACTGTCTCCTCTGCAATGCATGAACACGTTTGACACACTGAGTCTCCCATACAATGCACCAACACTGATGCACTTTCTCCTCTAAAATGCATGAACACTTTTGACCCACTGAGTCTCCCATACAATGCACCAACACTGATGCACTGTCTCCTCTACAATGCATGTACACTTTTGACACACTGAGTCTCCCATACAATGCACCAACACTGATGCACTGTCTCCTCTACAATGCATGAACACTTTTGACACACTGAGTCTCCCATACAATGTACACGCATTTATTTCCTCAAAAACATTACCGATGACATGACTGATAGGGAAGTGTCTACTTACTCTCAATTTTAGCCTAGGAACCCGTTGTGCCCCTGCACCAACCGGGAGGCACTCGGGGAACCCACAGAGGGGCCGAGAGTGATCTCCCGTGACTGCCCATCCGGTTCCGAGTCATGTGATGCTTACTCAGTTTAGTCTACTTAGCTCGTCTAGTGCAGACGTGTTTTGCTAGCCTCCGGCCTCGCTTACTTTCGACCGGTTTGGAACCCGTCTTTGTCCTGTGTTGGGACTTGCTTCGCTTGCGGACTCTTGCCGTGTGCTGCTACCTTCAGCTGCTTCTTCTTCTGCCTCTGCTGCCTTCTCGCCTCTTCGGTTGGCCTCCTTTCCCACCTTCGGCACTGTTGTGGTATGGAGGTGTCGTCCCCCGCCCCTGTTGCTGCGGAGAGGTAAGGTAGTTGATTGGCCTTCGGCCGGCCTCCAAGCGGGTCGCCGGTCGTGAGCTCTTCTCAGCCTTTGTTTGTTTGTCCTGGCGCCGTGCTTTGTTTCTCAGCTTGGCCCTTGCGGCCTACGCCGTGTCGCTTAATACTTAGCGCGGGCGCATAAACTGTCTTTGTTTTTCATGCAGAGATTGACCAATGAAACATGTGTTGTGCAAGACGGCTTTCCGTCTTTTGTTGCGGTTACGTTGGGTAGCCGGGTGCTGGCGGAGCGTTGCTGCGCTCCGGACTCTTAGCTTGCCGGCCTCGTGCCTCGGCGCTCGCACCTTGGTGGGGGGGTGAATTGTGTGTTCACTTTGGGTGTTGACTTTGTCACCTTAGTTTCCCCTTTCCCCTTGTTGGGCGCCGCCACGTGCTCTCGCTTGTATGCTTGTTTGTTTGTGTGTTGCAGTTGCCAAGTGCGAACCTGCACCCTCTGCGGCGACTTCCAGTGGCCAACGGACAACCACGCTGTATGCCTCCCTTGCTCTGGCTGTGCCTCGGGCCGCTCTTGTGACCTCTGCTCCACGTGGCCAGAACTGAAGTGGTCGCAGCTTTGGAGATTTTACAGGCGGGACCGGCCGTTACCTGTGAGTAACCCTCCCGTCCGAGCGTCCCCCAGTGTGTCAGGAGCAGGGACCAAGCTTGTCCGTTCGGACCCCATGGATAGGACGCCGCTTAGAACGCGTACACCCAGCACTGTTCGGACAACTGACCCTACCTTGCAGACCCCAAGTGCCGTCCTCCCTGAGCTCGGCCCAAGGGGACGCGACCCTCGCCGCCCCTTGTCTGCGGTCAGTTCTCGCTCGTCTCTCACACCCGCGCACTCCTACGAGGAGTCACGTTACCGGCAGGGAGCCCGCCTTTTAGCGCCCGGCTCTCAGAGACGAAGTGCTACGCGACCAAGGACTCACGACTCTAGGGCTTCTCCCTATTCGCCGCGATCTCGCTCGCCGTGGGACTCTCGTCGTCGGCATCGTCATTCTCGTCGGACGCCCTCCAGCCCCCCTCGCCTGGTCGCGGCTTTGCCGCGGTCTTCTTCGCGCTACCGGCGGTCTTCGCCCCTCGCTCTTCGCGTCGGCCGTCTTTTTCCCCTAGGCGTCGCTCCGCGCGGAGCCCTCGCCGGGAGGGTCCCCCTCATTCCCGTCCTCGTAGTCGCTCTCCCTTCTCCTCCCGGCTGGACGCCTCTCGGGGACCTCTCCGTTCTCGCCGCGGCAGTCCGCTTGCCGCTCCCCCTCCTCCCCGGGACGAGGACGCCTTGAGTTTGCTGGCTGAGGATTCTGCTTCTGCCCTGCTAGGCCCAGGTAGCCGTTCCCCCGCCTCCCGCTCGTCCCTTTCGGACATCTCGGACTCTTCTCCGCTGCCTTCTTCTTCTCGCGCGGCTACGTTGCTCGCCTTGGATGAGGCCGCCCGCATCGTTTCCGCCTCCCTCCCAGTCGACGCTTGCCCTCCGTCTCCCCCCCTCAAGCGCAAGGTATCGGCCTTCGTCGATGCTGGTCGGCAGACGAAGAAGTTTAAGTCTCTTCCTCAGCCTCCTGGTTTCAGCGACATGCGGGACGCCTTCTCCGCGCACCTCCTCGCTGCCCCTAGGGAACACCAGTTTTTCGGCGACCGCAGATGGCCCCCCGGCCTCGACATCGCCTTCCGGCAGGAGTGGTACTCTGGACATTCCCAGTCCTTTGTCTGCGCTCTTCCTCCAGTGGATCCGGCGGCTGTTCTTCAGGCTGGCGGCTCTTCGCTTCTGAAACGCGCCATTCCTCGAGGTTTGGATGCTACAGCGGCCCTGGTTCGTAACACCCTTGCTTGTTCGGGCTTCCTCGAGCTTGTCACCCGAGCGGCGGTACAGCGGATAGAGGAAGCTTGGCATCCTTCCATCACTCCCCTGTTAGGAGATCTTCTCGCCCTCGCGGAGGTAGCTAATCGTGCGGCGTATCACTCATCTGTCAACGCCATGGCGGCTTCCTCCAATTGTGACCTCATGCGTCGAGATGCTGTCCTGCGGGCTTGCCGGGGTTTGCCTTCGGACCTGCAGAACCAGTTGCGTCGTGCCCCCCTAGGTGGATCACTTCTGTTTGGCGATACCTGGTCTTCGGTTAAGATCGCGAACTCGGATCGGTGGCCTTCCAAATCTGCGCCTTCTCGCTTTCGCTCCTCCCGCAAGGCCGCGGGTCGCGCCCTGCGGGGCTCCGGACTTCCTGCGTCCTCAGACCCCCTCCCTTCTCGTAACCCCCGCCGCCGCCCTGCCTTTGGTCGACCCGGTCAGGTTAGCTCCTTTGCCCCCGCCCGGTCCCGACCTGCCCGTCGCCCTGGGCGCGGGCGGGCTCACTGACTCCCTAGCTCCGCCCCCGCCGACCGTCTTGGGTCCTCCAGTCGGCGGGAGGCTTGCCCGGTTCAGCGAAGAGTGGCTTTCGCTGTTCCCAGACGACCCCTGGATCAGGACCACCGTCTCCGACGGCCTTCGGATTTCGTTTCGCTCTCCTCCTCCGCTGCGACGGGCCCCTCTGTGGACCGCCATGCCCTCCGACCCGTTAAAGTCCAGCGCTCTGCGTTCCGAGGTCTCCGTTCTTCTGCAGAAGTGTGCCACGGAGGTGGTTGTGCGTCACGGCTCCCCGGCCTTCTACAGTCGCCTCTTCCTGGTGCCCAAGCCGGGCGGCAGGTGGCGCCCGATCATCGATCTTTCCAAGCTGAACTCCTTCATTTCGGCTCCTCACTTCCGCATGGAAACCGCTCGGTCCCTCAGGGCCTCGGTGCAGCCAAGGGACTTCGCCGTGAGCTTGGATCTGTCAGATGCGTATTTACATGTTCCCATTCACCCTGCCTCCAGGAAGTACCTGCGCTTCGCCTTCGACGAAGCAGTCTACCAGTTCCGGGCCCTTCCGTTTGGTCTCAACCTCAGCCCTTGGGTATTCTCTCGCCTGATGGACGCGGTAGTGGCCAAGGCTCGTCAGTCATCGTCCAGCCCTACTTCCAATTACCTCGACGACCTCCTCCTACGCAACCAATCGGCGACCGTTCTTTCAGCGGACAGAGACGCCTTGATCCGGCTGTTAGCGCGACTCGGTTTTCTCCTCAACAGAGGGAAATCGGATCTCTTGCCCAGTCGCCGATTCGTCCACCTAGGCATGGACTTCGCTACCGATCTGAACTTGGTTCGTCTTTCGGAACAGCGGATTCAGAGGTTAGCCTCCTTGACCGCCGATCTTTGCCGGCTAGACGCAGCACCTGCCAGGACTTGGCTACAGCTTCTAGGAACGATGAACGCCGCTGCAGATCTCCTGCCCCTGGGGCGTCTCTACTATCGGCCCATACAGCTGCACCTCCTCCTTCACTGGCGCCCGTCCTCCGCCGACTTGGCAGCCTTGGTACCGGTCACTGCGCTTCTTCGTCCCCATCTGCTGCGCTGGATGGATCCGGCGTGGCTGGCTTCGGGAGTTCCCCTCGCGTCTCCCCCTCCTCGCCTATCCCTGTGTGTCGACGCGAGCCTCTCAGGGTGGGGTGCCCACCTGTTTCCGGACTTCCGAACGACGTCGGGAGCCTGGCCGCCAGAGATGTCTGCCCGTCACATCAACTGGTTGGAGCTTCAGGCGGTTTGGCAAGCCCTCATCACTTGGGAATCGAGTCTGCTGCACCAGGAGCTCTTGGTCCTTTCCGACAACGCGACGGTGGTGGCGTACCTTCAGAAGCAAGGCGGCACACACTCTCCCGACTTGTGCATGCTCACCTACCGGCTGATGCTTTGGTGCCAGACCCGCGGCATCTTCCTTCGAGCGAGACACATTCCGGGCCACCTGAACGTCCTCGCCGACTCGCTCTCGCGTCGTGGTCAGATGTTACACACGGAATGGACTCTTCGCCAGGACATTTTCCAGATGATCTGCGCCCACTGGGAGACTCCTCAGATCGATCTGTTTGCCACGAGGTGGAACCGTCAGCTTCCCCTCTTTGTCTCCCCGGTCCCGGATCCCCTGGCCTGGGCGGTCGACGCTCTCTCCATCCCCTGGGACGGTTTGATCGCCTACGCCTTTCCCCCGACGGTCCTTGTCCCCAAAGTCCTCCTCAAACTCCGGGGATCCAACGCCGTTGTTCTCCTGGTCGCCCCGTTTTCCTGGAACCGCTCTTGGACCACAGACCTCCTCAGCCTCGCCACGGGCCCTCCTTTGCGCTTACCGACGCCCCGGACGATGCTCAAACAGCCTCGACAGGCCCTTTTCCACCCGTGCCCGGAGCGTCTCCTCCTTCACGCCTGGAGGTTGTGCGGCGTGCCCTCACCGCTAGAGGCTTCTCGAGTGCAGCAGTGGAGGCGATCTCTTCGGCCCGCAGACCCTCAACGCGACGCGTCTACGAGGGAAAGTGGCGAGTGCTGTGCGCCTGGTGTGAGGACCTCCGTCTCGACCCCACTGGTTTGACTCACCCCCAGCTCGCGGACTTCTTCCTCTGGCTCTTTGGAGACCAGGGTCTCGCCCCTATCACCATCAGAGGATACCTTTCCATGATTGCCGACACTTATCGACACCTTGGACGTCCGGACCCCGGCGCCTGTAAGGACATCGCCGACCTTATGTCGCACTTCGGCTTGCGACGTCCGGTACTCCGCTCTCTCGTCCCGCGCTGGGACCTTCCCTGGGTCCTGACGTGGCTGAACTCATCCAAATTCGAACCACTGCCCTTGGCCCGCCTTCAGGACGTGACTCGTAAGACCTGCTTCCTTTTGGCCCTTGCCACAGCGGCCCGAGTCAGCGAGCTGCACGCGCTCTCGGCGCGCCCTACCTGCCTGCAATTTCGTGCGGATGGCTCCGTGCACCTTCTCCCAGATCCCTCCTTCCTTGCCAAGACCAGGTCTCCACTGACGGCGCCACAAATGATCACACTGCGACCGCTGCGGGGAATGGACTTCCCTCGAGAGACCAGGCAACAAGACCCTGTGCGCGCCTTACGCGTCTATCTACGCAGAACCAAAGCCGTCCGTCGAGGACGCTCACGCCTCTTCCTGCCTCTTAGGCCCGGCAGACATGACATTTCGGCCCAGACGATCTCTTCCTGGCTATGCTGGGTCATTCGGTCCGCCTACCAGGGCCTCTCCCCACAGGGAGCAAAGAGGCTTAAGATACGCGCGCACGAGGTACGTGCCATGGCCACGAGTCTTGCCTTTGACCGGAACTGTGCTGTTAAAGACATTGTGGCGGCAGTCGGCTGGCGAGCGGAATCTACCTTCGCCCGCTTCTACCTCCGGGATCTGGCAGGCCAGCGAGACAACCTCGCTCTGGTGGGGGACATCACGGCAGCGCAACACTCCCTCCCGGCGCCTCAGGCGCCGTAGGTACGCTACTTAGCTAAAATTGTCGGGAGTTTGCGACTGGGAGGTTGGCTCTGCAGGCCCCCTGGGTTATTTTGCGGACAGCGGCACCCTCCTCCTGCTCGTAATTCTCCCTATCAGTCATGTCATCGGTAATGTTTTTGAGGAAATAAATGCATTTTTCTATAAAAGGTATTTTTTCGAAAAATACTTACCGATGACATGACTCGGAGGACCCTCCCTCCTGCCCCGCTTGCCGCTGGGAAGCTAAGTAGCCTAAACTGAGTAAGCATCACATGACTCGGAACCGGATGGGCAGTCACGGGAGATCACTCTCGGCCCCTCTGTGGGTTCCCCGAGTGCCTCCCGGTTGGTGCAGGGGCACAACGGGTTCCTAGGCTAAAATTGAGAGTAAGTAGACACTTCCCTATCAGTCATGTCATCGGTAAGTATTTTTCGAAAAAATACCTTTTAGAGAAAAATGCATATTGAGCCACAGGTGAAGCAGATGTACAAGTTTAAAAGTCATGCTCTTTTATACTATTACAGATTTCCAGAACAATTTAGCAAATTGCACAATTCAACCAATCAGAAAAGAAAACATAACCAAAACTCATTAATATTCATTAAAAAGAACACTCTAGATCTATCTACAGCCTTCCACTAACATCTAAGCGCATACCATAAATGTTTCAAATTGTTACCAATATGTGTACTGCACAACTTTGACGTCATATCTGAGGTCACTAGAATAATCGTGCTGCTACTAGAACCTTCCAGTCTAATGTAGATCAGACTTTTCAACACTGTAGCGAAAATACGCAACATTCTAACTACACAACAAAAATCGATCGGATTTGTCCCTGCAAAACAAAACGAAAGGTACGTGATACTTATGCAAAACAACGCAAGCGAACACCGGATCTTTCCTATGATTAACACAAACATGCCCTAAAACGAATAACACAACCACAAACGTAACGGGGTTAATTACTGAATTAAGGCCTACGTGTGAGACTCGATCTTGGTAATAACATTACAGTTTTTTTCTATAGTGTCCTAGCTAACTGACGTAGGCTCAGAACACTTTACAAGTGATTTTAATGACCAAAAAAAAAAAAAAGAGAGAAGAAATTAGATGAGGAAAATCGCATTCAAAAAAGTACACAAAAAAGTACACAAAACAAAACAGGCATACAAACCACAGTCTTTCACACTATACATACACATTTTGTGACCAATTACACCATCCAAACATCATGTGATGGGAACAAACAAAATTACATCCCGATGTGCTCATCGAAGAAGATGCGCTTTCAGGTTGGTTTTAAAGACTGAGAGTGTGGAGAACTTGCTAGAACGTCAGCATGGCTGTCAGTCTTCTGTTCTGGCTTGCTGATTCAGCTTTTGCAGAATCCCAGAAAATTGGATTTAACCCATTCAGGCCTGTCACCCTACAGCAGGAGATGGGTCGACCATGATAATTCGGTAGTGCCAGATTAGCTTGGCGCCAACAGGCGCCAAGCTAATCTGGCACTACCCTTGAATTATCTAGGTCGATCTATCTCATGCAACAGGTGCATAGTCGTTAGATCACCCCTCCAAATTTTGGGAAATACGTGCGTCGGGCGGAATGAGTTAAGCTGATTGGTTCAGGCAGAACAGTCCTCCAGCCAGCCTGTGCCTTCTGCAAGAGGCGTAATTCTCATGAGCCCCTGCAGCCACAGAAAATATGTCTCCTTCTGGTCACAGATTATTGGGCATATTTCGTCCGTGGACTGTTTGCAGTCTTTTCTATTTTTCACACTGTCAGCCATGCATCAGACATGGATCTATCGCATATATCGGACAGAGACAGCCAGACTGGCACCACCTTGGTCCGTCTTTTTTTTCTGAACTGGTACGTACCCAGCGAGCAAAAGGCCTTGGGTTGATGCTGGCTGCAGTCAGCATGTGCACAGCAGTACGCAGGGCAACTGCAGCCAATGTCAACCCATTGACTTTTTGCATACTGGGTGATCTTCAGGGGTCAAATGGCATATTTGTGAAGTTTCCCCGGGGAGCTGGGTGTATGAACATACACTTGCTGTTTGTGTTTGTGGCAGACCGTCACCCTGGACATGGTGGAGTTGCTCTTCAAAGACCAGTACTTTCACCGCAGCGACATGTGGCGACTCATGGGTACTCTGGTGAGTGGTGAATGTGATTGTGCTTGTGCGTTTTCACCGTAGAAGCACCCAACAGAGAAAAAGGAAATTATTTAATAAATTCCGTTGTAACTGTCTTTTCTAAGCGTGTTTCTTTCTCCGTTGGGTTCTTCTCTGCATTTTACATGCTTGGCAGTCACCTTTTGGTTCTGGATTGTGTATTTTGCTCTGTAGAGCTGTGCTGTGACTCTCGAACACACTGATGTGTCGTGTCGTGAACATATCAGCATGGAGATCTGAAATCTCAGACCAGCACATCAAATTGACACTAAATTGGCCTATTTCATGTGACTTAGTGGATGTGGTATTTTTACAGTGAACTGTTTTGTCAGTTTGCCTTTTTTTCAGTCGACTAGTATTAAAGTAGTAAAATATTATTTATTCTTTTTCTTCTTTTTCCCCAGAAAAACAAGTGCGTACATCTCAACAAGAAAATTGAGTTTGCCGAGCTCAGGTATGTTGTTATGCTTTCAGTATTCATGTATAGGTCAAAGGTTACAAATTGCATGTGTCTTTTTTCTGAACTATCAGCCACAGATGTTTAACCCTTCGTTCCTGGGAGACGGTGGACACTAGCCAGCTGCAAGAGACATAGATCCTCATGAGCCCCCTCATCTGCAAGGGCTTATGAAGATCTGTCTCTTGCTAACTCCACTTCATATCCATCTTCCCGGGACACTATCCAACTGCAAAAGACATAGACCCTCATGAGCCCCCGCAGATGTGGGGGCTCATGAGGATCTATGTCTCTTGCTGACCCCACTTTGTACCATGCTCCCGGGACGGCTGGGGATCTGTGGAATTAAATTACAACTGCTTATATTGTGTGGCTACACGAGGAGATGGATTGACCATGATAATTCACGGGTAGTGCCAGATTAGCTTGGCACCTTATTAAAATACAACTGCTTATATTGTGTGGCTGTGTTTGGAAGTAATATCTTCTTAACCCATTCAGCCCCGAGTCCCTACACGAGGAGATTGATTGGTCCAGGATAATTCAAGGGTAGTGCGAGATTAGCTTGGCGCCTGAAGGCGCCAAGCTAATCTGGCACTACCCGTGAATTATCATGGTCAATCCATCCCCTGCAACTAGTACATAGTCATTAGGCAACGCCTGAAAAATTTGAGAAATGGGACCATGGGGCTAAAAGGGTTAACTTCATTGTTCGTGCGGCCACCATTACTGTTAACAAGGCTGGTAACTGCACGCTTAACCCATTCAGGCCTGACGCACTACAGCAGGCGATGGGTCGGCCATGATAATTCAAGGGTAGAGCCAGATTAGCTTGGCGCCTGTCGGATTATCATGGTCGATCCATCTCCTGCAACAGGTGCATAGTCGTTAGATGACGCCTCCGAAGTTTGGGAAATATTTTCTTTTTTAGAGAGTGTGTCTTTGTGTGTTTAACAGTTTCCTTGCACTAATTATGTTTGTTTTCAGGTGCCAGGTGTTTGAAATGTGGTCCAAGGGAGAAAAGGTGGCGTGTGGTGTGATCACGGAGGACACCAGTGTACGACGTTTTATGTTATTTGTCTTTGTATCTGTTTGATGGACTAAATCATGACAAATCCATTTTACACATATTTTCATTTATTTTTACATTTTATTCTGCTGTATTCATTTTTTTTTCAGTTGAGTTGTCTCTAGTATCATGGTGTTTGATTTTTGGCCTTATTGTGCGAAGCAAAAGTGAGTCTATGTTATAGGCCAGTGGTCGTCCGTCCGTCCGCCGTCGTCCATGGTAAAAACTTTAGCATTAGCATTTTCTCGGAGTCTATTCAAGCCACAGTCTTCAAACTTGGCCCAAGGGTACCTTGTGGCAAGACCTTTCTAAACATGCCAATTTCAGTGACCTCTCACAAAGGTCAAGGTCACAGGTGATCAGGAAATATATGAAAAATAGCTATATTTTGACTTTTTTTTTTCCTCAAATACTATTCACAACTTCGAACTCAAACTTGTTGCAAAGACACCTGATGGTAATATCTTTCTATGCATACTAATTTGGTTGATCCCTCAAAAAGGTCAAGGGTCACAAGAGCTTAAGAAATAGGTCAAAAATAGCCATATTTTGACAAAGATGTTTTTTCTTAATACTATTCACAATTTCAAACCAAACTTGGTACAGAGATACCTGATGGTAAGACCTATCTATGCATACTAATTTGGATGACCCCTCGGAAAGATCAAGGGTCACAAGAGGTCGACAAATGTGTATAAAATCCCAGTTTTTGATAGAATTGTAGTTATTATCAACATTTTTGCACACTTTTCAATAAAATTTGGCACAAGGGTAGCTGATGATAAGACCTTCCTATAGATACTAATTCCAGTGTATACTAATTTAGTCGACTGATCGCAAAGGTCAAGGGTCACGGGGGTTTGACAAATGTGTGAAAACTGATTACATTTTGAGAAAACGTGGGTTGTGTTGGCGCAGAAGCCATCCCTTTTCTTATATTGTCATACATGTGTGGATCGGTCATACATGTGAGCCATAAGGGCTTTGCCTTTCTTGTTCTTTCATAACATTAACATTAAGATCGGTCATACACGTGGGCCATAAGGGCTTTGCCTTTCTTGCTCTTTCATAATATTAACGTGATCCGACTGCAAGAGGCATAGATCCTTGTGAGCCCCCGCAGTTGTGGGGGCTCATGAGGATCTATGTCTCTTGCTGAAGCCACTGTGTGTCCGCGCTTTGGGAAACCGGACCTGTTGAGCGATGAATAACAACAACACTGTCAGCAACATGAGCTGTGACCACTGACAGTGAAGTCAGTAATATCATCTTTATTTTATTTCTCAGTTAGTTCACCCTTATCATTCGCAATACACCAGTGTGTGAAATAAGTGTGAATAAAATAGTTCAAGGGTGGTGCCAGAATAGCTTGGCGCCTACAAGCTATTCTGGCACCACCCTTGAACTAAAGCCACTGGTCTATAATTATCCTTATCTGTAAGTACTACAATGTAGCTTGCATGTATGGTAGTGTACACATTTGAAGCTTTTAGCCTCGGGATGATTTGGGTTAATATCGTCTTATTTCTTATTTTCAGGTGGTGTTTCGCTCGTCCACAGCCGTGGTTCAGATCTTCATCCAGATGAGCGTGGAAATGTGGGAGTTTGACCTCAACGGAGACCTGTACTTCGAGAAGGCCGTCAGCGGGTTCCTGTCGGACCTGTTCGTCAAGTGGAAGGAACAGAACTGTTGCCACGACGTCACCATCGTGCTGTTTTCACGCACCTACTATGATTCACAGTCGCTGGGTTTGTGTGGACTTTGGCTGGGATGCTGTGGTATCTAGACGTTATCCCTTAATCTAAAGTAGGTCACATGTTGCCCGGACTTCAAACATTCCACGGATCCATCTGCAAGAGCCATAGATTCTCATGAGCCCCTGCGGCGGCAGTACTGTACAGATGCGGCAAGAAAGGTGCTTATGAGAATCTACTCCTCTTGCTGGCAAAGAGTCGCCTCGTTGACATGCACTGGTTTTAAGTACATTTTTCAGTATTAACTCTTTATCATTCGGAATACACCAGTGTGTGAAATAAGTGTGACCAAAATAGTTCAAGGGTAGTGCCAGAATAGCTTGGCATCTGAAGGCGCCAAGCTATTCTGGCACTACCCTTGAACTAAAGCCACTGGTCTGTATCTTTATGTGTAAGTACTATAATGTAGCTTGCATATGGCAGTGTGCAAATTGGATGCTTTTAGCCTCGGTAGGATATGGGTTATGACTGCTACGAGGATATATGCCACAGTGATCAGGGCGATCCAGAAACAGTCCCTTTAGTCCACACTATAAAGCAGTGTTCATGCTAGGTTTTTTGACAATTGGTATTTTTGTTTATTAGTACCTAGCTAAAAGAAAAAAAATAGCAGTAATCGTCGGCATCAGTCCTGCTAATATACAGTTGGTTCCAGTGTTAATCAGGCCTGTGAAAATCAAACAATTGGTGTGTGTGTGTGTGGGGGGGGGGGGGGTAATTTAGTTGGGCCTTGTAAAACCATTCTCATAGGGACAAGGGTGATATACTAAAAGCTAAATGAGACGAGTCAACCCCTTGCATTTCGGTCCCATTTAATGTGAATGCTTTGTGTTTTGTTTCCAGAAGACTTCCCGCGAGACATCAGGGACTGCTTGCAGATTGACGATTTTGGCAATGTGTACGAGGATTTCTATCGGTGGGTCATTAATCGGTTTTGTTTTTCCTTGTGCAGTAATCTTCGCTGGTAAGTTGAGATGTAACAAAATTCACATATTACACTTTGTGATGGTACACACTCTCTCTGCTTATATTGTTTTGCTTATGACAGACTTTGGACATGATGATAAACGTCTTTGTCAGAATTTGTCAACATGAGGTGATGGTTACATGGCTCAGTATTTTAGCTCAGCCATCGTCTCTAGCCACAGAAACAGAATGACACAGAATGTCTCACTGCCATTGATCGCAGTTGTAGTTTAATTCCACAGATCTCCAGTCATCCAGGGAACATGGGTACAAAGTGGGGTTAGCAAGAGGCATAGATCCTCATGAGCCCCTGCTTTGCGGGGGCTCATGAGGATCTATGCCTCTTGCAGCCGGGTGGCGTTTCCTGCTTTCCAGGAATGAAGTGTTAAACGTCTCTGTCTGCGCAGGGTGATAGTTCAGAATGAGCGGTACGAGGAGTGGAGTCACACGCTCCAGCTGCTGCGCCGGCTGTTCAAAGAGTACCCTGACTACGTCCTTTGCTACCACCAGAAAAACTGGCCCAACTGGCGAATACCCGCCGCGCGAAACTCCACCGCTGCACAGGGGAACTTCCTGGAAACACTCAATATGTCGCTGAATTGTAAGTTAGTTTTGGACAGCTTTAAAGCCACGTGTATAGATCCTCATGAGCCCTGCAGGCTGTATTACAAGACTTTATTCTTGTGAATGTCCATAATCAGTCAACTTGCTTTGTGAAATGGGTGGGGGGGGGGGGGATTATCCTTTATTTACAATAAATTTGTAGCCGTTTTCTTTTTGTAATTGGTGCTTTATGTTTATAATTTGCGCTTTTTCAAAAAAATGTCAAAAATAATTCTTCCTTGGTCTTTGCCGAATTTCTTATTTTTTCTTTTGATTTCAGTGTTTGAGAACTACTACCTGGACAGAAACTTTGACCGCACAGGTAAAGTGTCGGTGGTGATCACACCTGGGCCAGGTGTGTTCGAAGTGGACCGAGAGCTGACCTTCATCACGAAGCAGAGAACCATCGACTGTGGTAAGGAGAAGTTATAACTTGCACGTGTACATTTATTTTAGTTTCAGCGACAGTATGTTAACACATTCAGCTCTGATAGCCAAGGACAGGAAATAAACGTTAAGAAAAGGGCTGACTGCCAACGCTAATAATTTATGAAAACTACAAAGTAAGTAAAAGCACTGTCAGAGGAGACTACTCAGCCCCTCTTCCTCCACCCCTTCGAGAGGGGGCATATCTGCACATTGGCTGGTTTCCCAGCGCCTCTCATGCATGGAAATTCAGATTTAGGCGCCCCCTACTGGGGGTCCAGATTGTAATTGCTGGTGTGGACAGCTGTTTCGGTCTAGGCTTTTCATGCTTTGGCCAACTAGATCTATGATCAGTGGTGAACAATGCGCAGTTGTCTCCTCTTGCACAGCTTTAGCCAAAGACATGATGCAGCAGAACCTGTTTTAAGCCACTTAAGACCACATGGGTGGGACTTTTCATGCTACAGCCAGATTTTCAAAGACATGCAGCAGAACCTGTTTTAAGCCACTTAAGACCACATGGGTGGGACTTTTCATGCTACAGCCGGATTTCCAAAGACATGATGCAGCAGAACCTGTTTTAAGCCACTTAAGACCACATGGGTGGGACTTTTCATGCTACAGCCGGATTTCCAAAGACATGATGCAGCAGAACCTGTTTTAAGCCACTTAAGACCACATGGGTGGGACTTTTCATGCTACAGCCGGATTTCCGGATCTTTTTTCTTGTTTTGTTTTCACTTAAAAAGTGCCCCAAGGCCCTCGCTTCAGGATTCAACTTTTTTTTTTCGGTCCCACCCATGAGACCATCATTTAGGTGGCTGCGGCTGTGGCTGTAGCCACCTGCCAGGTGACACTTCTTGCCTTGAGAGGGCACCTGTCTTTTAACCCATTTAGCCCCGAGTCCCTACAGCTGGAGATGGATGAACCATGATCATTCAAGGGTAGTGCCAGATTAGCTTGGCGCCTAAAGGCGCCAAGCTAATCTGGCACTACCCTTGAATGATCATGGTCAGTCCGTTCTCCTGCAGCTGGTATTATAGTCACTAGGCAACACCTCCAAAGTTTGAGAAATGGGACCTTTGGGCTGAAAGGGTTAACGCTGAAGACAGGTTCCCCTGGTGCTGGGCAGTGATTTTCAGACATAACAAAAACTCGGGAGACGCAGATGCTTGGTGTTGCAAGCGAGGTGAATGATGGTGAGGAAAAAAGCGTTGTTGACGTTCCGCCTCACATTGTAACCCTTTGCGTGTCGGCAGCGTTTTTTGTTGCAATGATTCAGACAGGAATGATCGCGACAAAAATCACTACTGACACGCGAAGGGTTAATGTGTCTGACCTGATCAGGGGCGATGTCTACTGTGTTTTCCCCGTGCAGGTGTGGGCAGCGACCTGGTGTGCATGGGGGAACAGCCTCTGCATGCGGTCCCTCTCTTCAAGGTCAGTTGTCTTTCATTTCAGTCATAGATTTTCTGCTTGTAATAAAACTTCAGTGTTTGACAGCGGATGTGGTTGTAACTGAGTGATTTTCGCGTGGATGTGGTTGTAACTGAGTGATTTTCACGTGGATGTGGTTGTAACTGAGTGATTTTCGCGTGGATGTGGTTGTAACTGAGTGATTTTCGCATGGATGTGGTTGTAACTGAGTGATTTTCACATGGATGTGGTTGTAACTGAGTGATTTTCGCGTGGATGTGGTTGAAACTGAGTGATTTTCGCGTGGCGACTGGACAGGCTGCGAGAGGTCCATGGTCATTCGGAACAATGTCCAGACATTACTGAAAGACTTCTGAAGAGTGGGCTGGAGAGAACACAGTTTTGGGGAGCACATGGGCACCATTCTGAATGAACTGAAGTAATAATAATAATAATAATAATAATACCGTTATTTATAGGCGCTTTTTCTCAATTTTTGGGCGAATCGACTCAAAGCGCTGCGAACTGAACCCCAACACGCACACTCACGTAACAGACACGGATTTACGCCATTTAAGACAAACACAGTACAAGACAGACGAAGGGCCAGTTCAGCTACTGAAGTTACAGAGATTTTTTGATCGCTTGTATTTGAAATTTGTAAAGTGGCCTGAAACCAGTACCAAAGTGTGGGGGGTGGGTGAGGGGTGGAAGAACCGGAGTACCCGGAGAAAGAACCCCCGATGGTCCGCCCGAATTAACGGTGACACTTACCAGAGGAGAAAAGTCCTACGCTGGAACCCGGTGTCGAACCTCGCACCTTTGGCATTGGTGGCAGTCGCCTTAACCACTGCGCCACGGACCGCCCCAAGCCCTGAAGTCAGCTGTGATGATCTGTGTGTGATTTCCCATTTCAGTTTCGCAGCAGGAACGTTCAGAGCTCGGTGGAGGTGGGAGACGACTACAACATTCCCCACTGGATGAATCACAGGTATGTTGTACATTCACCGTGATAGCTACAAAAATTCAAGCACTACCCTTTGAGATGTCATGTCATATCAAAGACCTGCACATGTGGTTAGCTAAAAGTCCTCAGGCCCACATCAGCCTTAGCTGGCCCGTGTGCAGGCCAGCTAAGGCTGATGTCGGCCTGAGGACTTTGCTCAGCTGGGAGCCAGAGAGAGGTGTGTAGTAGTCAGGAATATCAGATTCCGCGGTTCTATGGAAAGCATGACACTGGTGCTGAGCTGGGCTGTATTGATGTTATTGTTCACTGTTCAACTGTCGTGTTCAGTTTTTGTGATGGTGATTCCTGCAGGAGTCATCTCGACTAAAACCATTATCAACAGCCAAACTGTTAATGTCTGTGTGCAGTTTCTACACATCCAAGAACCAGATACAGCGCCTGCAGAACACCAAGTTTGTCCCTCGCATCAAGCCACCCCCCGAATTTGTACGTCCCCATGTCATGCTTCCTTTTATTTATTTCTGTTTATTTCATGAATTTGTATGAGGATGAGTTCTTACAATCTAGAAAGTCCCCATATCTTCTTCCTTATTTGTTTATTTATTTATTTATTTGTCTGTTTATTTATATATTTGTGGATTTATTCATTATTTTATTTAGTTGCTTGTTGGATCATTAATTATAATTGTATTTGTTTATTTACTTATATCTTATTTATTTGTTTATTTCTTTAGTATTTGTTTATGTATTGATTCATGTCTTTATTTTTTTATTATTTTTTTTTTTAATTTCTTTATTTGTTTGTCTTTTGTACTTGTTGATTAACGTGCATGCTGGTGTGACGATCTTACAGTCCACAATGTTTTCTTCTCTTCATCCCTTTCACTGCTGAGAAAAATTGACCACCACCCATCTGCAAGAGGCATAGATCCTCATGAGCCCCCGCAATTGCGGGGGCTCATGAGGATCTATGCCTCTTGCGGAAACCACATTGTATCCACGTTCCTTGGGCGGCCGGGGATCTTTGACTTAGAACTTGCGATGTTTAGTATAATAGCGGGCGTCAAGGTCACTTGCAATTAGAAAATTCATGGGAAGAAAGGTGCTGATGGGTAGTGCTGTAAAAGAAAGCAAGCAGCTTCTGACTGTCAAGCTGGAAAAGACCGCTCAAACATTTTTGCAGCTAGAGTGTTAACCCTCATCATTCGGAATACACCAGTGTGTGAAATAAGTTTGACTAAAATAGTTCAAGGGTAGTGCCAGAATAGCTTGGCGCCTCTAGGCACCAAGCTATTCTGGCACCACCCTTCAACTAATGCCATTGGTCTCTATCCTTATCTGTAAGTACTGTAATGTAGCTTGCATATGACAGTGTACACATTTGAAGCTTTTTGCCTCAGTATGATGTGGGTTATACCCCCCCCCCCCCCCCCCTCCCTGCCAGTCACACATTGTGTTCATTTCAATCTGGCGGGGTCAGCAGGAGGCGCAGATGATGAAGGAATTGTGCTTGTGTCAACTTACTGAACTAATCACTTGATTCACAGAGAGAGGAGTCGTGTCAACCCTTTTTCATCCCGATATATTGTTGCATAAAATAAAACTGATTATGATAGGTTCAAAGGAGGAGCCAGAAAGTCTGACACCACCCTTAAACTATCATAATCTATCTTGATCTATCTCCTAATCTCTAATGTAGCCTTCACAGGACAATAAGGATTGTTTTTAACCCATTACATCCTACGGCTGATTTTGTAAAGTGTGCGTACTGTCCTGTGAAGGCTACACTACAGATTAGGAGAGAGATCAACTGTTTTAGTTCAAGGGTGGTGCCAGAATAGCTTGGCGCCTCAGGCGCCAAGCAATTCTGGCACCACCCATGAACTATCAGTCAAATTTATTTCAAGCGGTGGGTGTGTCAGAATGATAAGGGTTAAATCATCCTCAGGTGGCAATGGGTTAAGTGTGTGAATTGTTTTCTTGCTTGCAGTTGAAGATGCTGGAGAAGCACCCACCGAAGCTCGGCGGAACATGTAGGTTGATTTTCTTGTTCTGTTCAGTTTGAAATCTGGAATCTTGTCATGTGGAGTCATAGACGATTCACATTTGTGTGTGTAGAATTTGAAGCATAACACACTCACAAAAAAACAAACAAACAAAAAACGAAGAAAGAAGATAATATTAACGTGAAGGCTTTCATTTTGATGGCAGCATCCCCCTGGCGGTCGGAGGGTGGGGGCGACGATGACAACTTTCCGTTTGTCGATTACGACGAGTACGATGCGCAGGTGTTCAAACTTCCATCACGCACCTATAACAGGTAACTGAGTTATGCAGCTGTCAGACTGAAATAGAAGTTGGCAGCGCAGACGGAGGAGGGCTGTAGGGTTGAAGATCCTTCCCTTAACACTTTGCTGACTGTTGTTGAGAGAATCCAACACCAGCTTGCTAAAGTATTCAGGTGTTGTACTCTGTTGACAGTAGTAAGCAGTGTGTTAAAACCAGTCACCATAAATCATGTGCAGATGATACTGTCTTGTTGCATTGCATTTAACCTACATCATTTTTGTAGTTTCTAGCATAGTGTGGCCTTTCGTAAAAAAGTAAACTTTCGTATTCACCCTTTCACTGCTGACAAAAGGTGAGAGTGATCCGACTGCAAGAGGCATAGATCCTCATGAGCCTCCCACAGTTGCAGGGGCTCATGAGGATCTATGCCTCTTGCTGACACCACTTTGTGTGCGTGTTCTCGGACAGCTACAGCTCTTTGACATTGAATTAACAAAGACTGGAGAAGCACCGTCTACGTTGACTGGCGGTGAAGGGGTTAAGCCGCGCTCTTTGAATGAGTAACACGGTGATACTCGGCTGATTTGTGTGTGTGTGCCTTTGTCAGTTTGTGACCTGTTGAATGAGTAACACGGTGATACTCGGCTGATTTGTGTGTGTGTGCCTTTGTCAGTTTGTGACCTGTTGCCACGAAAAGGACCATAAGTCGCGCTCCGCCGAATGAAGCTACAGGCCGGAAAGAGTGCTGGGGGTCATCTTGGGTCAGTTTGAGTGATCAACTTTAGTTTAACCCCTATCATACTGAGGCTAACAGCTTCACATTTGTACACTGCCATGTGCAAGCTACATTATAGTACTTACAGATAAGGATATAGACCAATGGCTTTAGTTCAAGGGTGGTGCCAGAATAGCTTGGCGCCTAGAGGCGCCAAGCTATTCTGGCACTACCCTTGAACTATTTTAGTCAAACTTATTTCACACAGTGGTGTATTCCGAATGATAATAATAATAATAATACATAGTTCTTGTATAGCGCTGTTCTCCAGGAAAACACTGGACTCACTGCGCATGCACAACAGCACACCCTTTCTCTCTCAGACACACACGCACAATTATGCACTACTTTAAACCACCCCCATCCCTTCCCCACACCTTACATTCACTTCCTCTGGGATCAGAATAGGTGGCAGTCAGTCAACAGTTAGCTAAATATGAGCTAAGTGTTAAATGCCCGACAAAAAAGAAGTCTTTAAGTGAGCCTTGAACTGTGACAATGTGGGCAGATTCCATATTTCCGTTGGCAGCGAGTTCCACACACTTGGGGCGAAAAAGGTGAAAGAACGCTCCCCGACAGTTTTCATGTTGAGCTTCAGGATTTTTAACAGCTTTTCACGGGAGGAACGGAGGGTGCGTGATGGCTGATAGGCAGACAGCTTGGCAGAGAGGTACGGCGGGAGAGATCCGTCAAAATGCCGATAGGCGAAAATTGCAATTTTGTACTGGCAACGGAATTTGATGGGCAGCCAGTGCAGCTGCTTCAGTAGAGGCGTAATAAGGGTTAAATGCAAGTTTCTCACTTAATAACGGGTCTACAAGAATAGTTTTTGCATCAAATTAATCTGTAATGCTATTAGATTTTAATGGTGTGTATCTCAAAACTCAAAATTTCCGACTTATGGTCCCTTTCCTGGGAACGGGTCACATTTCACATGTACAGCTTTCATTTTGACAATTTGTTTTGTATCTTAAAGTGTTGTCCATGTGGTGTGCATGTTATAATGTCGGCTGTGTGTTTGTCCTGTGTTATGTTGACCGCTTCGTCCGTCTAATTTTTCCCTAAGGTCTCTTCGCAGTGCCAGCTGTTTTGGGCTGAAAGCAGCAGCTTCTAGCCGTCGCATGCCTCGCACGTTCGCCGAAGCTAAACAGATGTGTGGCCCACGCGTCCGCCTCTATTCGGAGCAGCCCCGTGACGTCAGAAAAGACACGCCGGAGAAGAAAGCCAACATGTCGTCATCAGCCATCACCATTCCTAGCACAGAGAGGACGATGGATGATATGGCATACTCCGTCGGCTGCTACCCCATCCTGGGTGGGTGGTGCTAGGTTCAGGGTGTATGTGTGTGTGATATGGTGTACTCAGCTGACTGCTACCCCATCCTGGGTGGGTGGTGCTATGTTCCTGATGTGTGTGTGATATGGTGTACTCAGCTGACTGCTACCCCTTCCTGGGTGGGTGGTGCTAGGTTCAGGGTGTATGTGTGTGTGTGATATGGTGTACTCAGCTGACTGCCACCCCATCCTGGGTGGGTGGTGCTAGGTTCAGGGTGTATGTGTGTGTGTTTATGGTGTACTCAGCTGACTGCCACCCCATCCTGGGTGGGTGGTGCTAAGTTCAGGGTGTATGTGTGTGTGTGATATGGTGTACTCAGCTGACTGCTACCCAATCCTGGGCGTGCAGTGTTTGAGCCAGGTTGCGTGAGAGTGTGTGTGTGTGTGAACCAATCTGGTGTAGAACCAACCTTGAACTATCATGAGCACTTTGTCTCCTGAAGGGAGAGGTTAACCCCTTTAGCCCCAAGGTCCCATTTCTCAAATTTTAGAGGTGTTTGCCTAACGACTATGTACCAGCTGCTGGGGATGGCTTGACCATGATAATTCAAGGGTAGTGCCAGATTAGCTTGGCGCCTTCAGGTGCCAAGCTGATCTGGCACTACCCTTGAATTGTCATGGTCAGTCAATCTCCTGCTGTAAGGACTCGGGGCTAGAAAGGTTAACCCATTGTTTCCTCAAAAACATTACCGATGCCATTACTACAATGGAACAACCTATAGCTAGCGTAATTTTAGCCCAAAAACTTACGATGTGTACCATTAGAGCCAGGGGAGGCCACCAAGGGTACCGTGGTCTAGTACCCGGGTAGCCTCCCTTCCCCCGCTGACATGTGAGCACCAGCTCACTACCAATCCAACCAGTTCTTTCCTTTAGCTTACAGCGTGCAGACGTGTCAGCTTAGCCCTCTGCAGTACTACCTTGGCTGTGTATGGTCGGCTTGGTTAGCCTTCTGTGGTTGCTACCTAGCCTGTGCCTTGGAACTTTCTGCTCTTGTGTGCCTTCGAATTTCGAGGAACGTTTCGTAGTCACGGAGACGGAATAGACTTGTGCAGAGAGAGAACCGGTTTTGGGCTTGGAGCCGGCCTTCGCTCCACGTGGGGACTCTGCCCTGACCGGGTTTTTTTGAACTGTTGCAGCTTGTGTGGTGGCCTCTCGGAGTTTTCACCTCGCTTCTCGGGTGTTCTTCTACTTCGGCCTCTTCGGTCAAGTTCGCCGTTGGCTGCCATTACTTCGTTGCAGAACTACCGTCCTTGTTCAGCTGGCCTTCCCGTGTGTGGGCGCCGCTGCTACTTCTTCTTCGACCTCAGGTCTTTTCTTCCCCTGCCCCTGCGACATGTCCATGTAAGGTCTCGAGTTTTGCTAGCGCCCGCGCCTCTGGCGACGTGCGCCGGCTTTCTTGCCTTCTTGCTTGGGGTATTCTACACAAGTTAGTGGGGATGGGGACGGTGTTATGACGAAGTAAGAAGTGTCGGTGCACGGTTCGTCTTGTGGCCTTCCGCTACGACCAGTCGCCTTGTAGTGTCACTTTATGTTGCAGTGCTCAAGTCACCTGCACCAGATGTGGCGACTTCCAGTGGCCGACTGACAAGCATGCCGTTTGCCTCCTCTGCGCTGGTTGTTCCTCGAGCTGCACCTGTGATGTCTGCGCTCTCTGGGTGGAGGAACAGTGGGCCCTGCTGTGGAGTTTTTATCGGCGTGACAGCAGAAGACCGCCGCCCTCCAGCAGGCACAAGCATGCTCCGGCCAAAGACCCAACGCGCACCTACGTCGCCATTGGGGGACGGCATACAAAGCCTCCCCCCTTGCGCACCCACTCTCTCGAGTCTGGTCCGCAGCGAGTCCGCTCTCCCCGCTCTGCGGAAAACAAACAAGCCCCAACTCTCGACGTTGGGGGATGCCTTTCTCCTCCCTTGCGCACCAGCTCGCTCGAGCCAGGTCCGCAGCGAGCTAGCTCGCCCCGCCTTGCGGAACCCAAGCCTCACAAGACTACCGACGCTGTTGGACGCCGTGTTTCACAGTCACCTGACCCTCGGCTTCGTCCTTCGACTTCTGACGTTCGTCCCCGGGTTCTCGGCCGTCTGGATTCTGCCTCCCGGGAGGACCGATTGCGTCGCAGCCCTCGCCCGCGTTCGCCCTCTAGGACTGCGTCTTCCCGGCCTCGGACTCGTAGCCCTTCGTCTTCGTCTCGCTCCTCCCGCTACAAGCCTCCTTCGGTCCCTTCTCGCCCTTCGCGTCCATCTTCGCCCGTGGCTTCTGTTTCCCGGACGTTTCACCCGCCTCGTCGTTCTTCCCCTCGGCCTGTGGAGGTGCCTTCTTCCGCATGGCGCTCCCCCCGCTGGGTTCCTCCTTCGCTCGTCCGTCCGGCTCCGCGCCCCCGGCCGCCGTCTTCCACCCTCCCTCCCCAGCGTCCCTCCTCCCGCCGTTCCCGCTCCCCTTCCCGTCTTCGTCCTCGCTCTCGCCGCTCCACTTCGCACGGACGCTCCACTCGTCGGTCTCACCGCTCCCGTTCGCGCCATCACAGCCGCTCCCCTCGGTCTCGCGCCTCATCGTGGCGGCGCTCGTCTCCTCGCTCCCTTGTACGTCAGCCTCCTGCTTCGCCCGTCGATGTGCTCAGCGTCGCCCTGGAGGACTCTGGCTCGTTTTTGGACCGCTCAACTTCCTCGCGTACTCGCTCGCCGTCGGCTCCTTTGTCGCCTTCCCTGCGGACGACCAGGACGGAGACGCTCGCTTCGCTTGACGTAGCCGCTCGCCTGATTGCCTCGTGTCTTCCTCCGGACGCCTGTCCGCCATCGCCGCCTCCCAAGAGGAAGCTCTCGGCCTTTGTGGATGCGGATCGACCCTCCAAAAAGTTCAAGTCCCTCCCTCAGCCACCGGGGTTTCTTGGGCTTCGTGACGCCTTCTCCGCTCTACTACTGCAGGGTTCAGGCTCAGACGCTCCCTTCTTCTTCTCCGACGCTCGCTGGCCGGCAGACTTGGATATCGCCTTTCAGCACTGCTGGTATGCCGGACACTCGCAGGCCTTCGCTGCTTCTTTACCCACTGTGGATCCTGCCGCCCAACAGCAAGCTGGTGGACTGTGCGCCTCCCGCCGTTGCATCTCTCCCGGACTGGAACGGACGACGGTTCTCGTACGCAACGCCCTCTCCTGCGCGGGTTTCCTCGACCTGACCACGCAAGCTATCGTCAGCCTTCTGGAACGGGATGGACACCTCTCGGCTTCGCCGCTGGTAGGGGACCTCCTCGCCTTGGATACGGCCGCTAACCGGGCTGCGTATCATACTTCCGTCAACTCCATGGCCGCTGCCGCGAACTCGATTTGTTCCGCCGTGATGCTGTGCTTGCTGTCTGCCCCGACATCCCGCAGGATCTACGGAGACAGCTGCGTCAAGCTCCACTCGGTGATCCCCTTCTCTTCGGTCCCACCTGGCAGTTGGTGAAGGACGCTAATAAGGAGCTTTGGCCTTCCCGCGCCTCCTCCGCCCGCTTTCAAGCAGCCCGCAAGGCCGTGGGTCGCGCCCTGCGGTCCTCCAGACCCGCCCAGGCCCCGCGCCCCGACGTCGCCGCCTTCCCCTGCGTCTCCCCGCCGCCTGCCGCGCTGGCCCGCCCCCCGACCCCGCCTCCGCCCCTGCCTGGCCCAAGCCTGCCCGCCGCGGGGCCGGGCCAGGTGACTCTCGCCCTCCTGCGCCCCCGCCGACCGCTCCCGGGTCTCCAGTCGGCGGGAGGCTTGCCCTCTACAGCGACGTGTGGCGGTCGCTGTTCCACGACGACCCGTGGATCCTCGCCACCGTCTCCGAGGGCCTCCTGCTCTCCTTTCGGACTCCTCCGCCGCTGCATCGCAGCCCCGTGTGGACGGCCGCCCCTTCGGATGGCTACAAGGCTGCAGCACTTCGCGAAGAGATCTCCGCTCTGCTGCGGAAGAACGCCACGGAGGTAGTGGAGCGTCACGACTCGCCCGCCTTTTACAGTCGCCTCTTCCTCGTCCCCAAGCCCGGCAACAGGTGGCGTCCCATTATCGACCTTTCTGCCCTGAACGCGTTCATCACAGCTCCGCCCTTCCACATGGAAACCACCAGAGCCCTGCGCGCCGCGGTGCGGCCCATGGACTTCGCCGTCAGTCTGGATCTCGCAGACGCTTACCTTCATGTCCCTGTGCACCCGGCGTCCAGACGCTATCTTTGCTTCACCTTCGACGGCGTCGTTTATCAGTTCCGCGCCCTGCCCTTCGGTCTCAACCTCAGCCCTTGGGTGTTCACCCGGATCATGGATGGCGTCGTCGCCAAGGCCAGGCGGACTTCGTCGAGTCCTTCCTCGAACTACCTCGGCGATCTGCTCCTACGCAACCAGTCGGCACCCGCCCTGGAGACGGATCGAGACGCCTTGCGGGCCCTCCTCGACAGCCTCGGCTTCATCGTCAACCTAGGCAAGTCGGATCTTGTCCCGTCCCGCCGTTTTGTCCACCTTGGCATGGAGTTCCTCACGGACCTCAATCTGGTACGACTCCCGGAACCACGGATCCAGAAGCTGGCGGCCCTGGCCCTTGCAGTTTCACAGGAGGAGACGGTCTCCGCCAGAGTCTGGTTGCAGCTCTTAGGCCTGATGAGCGCGGCTGCGGACCTCCTCCCCCTTGGCCGACTCTACTCGCGCCTGCTTCAGCTCCACCTGCTTCTTCACTGGCGTCCTTCAACCGCCGACATCGAGGCCCCCGTTCCGGTGCTTCCCCTGCTCGTTCCACACCTTCGCCGCTGGGCAGACCCTGTCTGGCTCGCGACCGGAGTCCCGCTCCTTACCCCACCCCCGCAGTTGTCCCTGTGCGTCGACGCCAGCTGTGCCGGTTGGGGCGCTCACCTTCTGCCGACGTTTGCCACGGCCTCCGGCATCTGGCCACAGGAATTCGTGGTCAAGCACATCAACTGGCTGGAGCTACAGGCGGTGTGGCAAGCCCTCCATGTCCATGTCCATGCGCCTCCCACTGAGACACCAGCAATACGTCACCCTTCTCAGTGTGTACTCCCCAACCCTCCTGGCAGAGCCTGCAGAAAAAGACAAGTTCTACTCTGACCTGTGCAGCCTCCTGCAGAGCACCCCTGCAGACGACAAAGTCATCATCCTTGGCGACTTCAACGCCAGAGTGGGCCAAGACTCTGAAGCCTGGAAAGGAGTCCTCGGCAAGCATGGCGTTGGGAACTGCAATGACAATGGTCGCCTACTGTTGGAGCTCTGTGCAGAGCAGCAACTTGTCATCACCAACACCGCTTTCCAGCAAAAGGACAGTCGAAAGACCACCTGGATGCATCCTCGCTCCAAGCACTGGCACCTTATCGACTATGTCCTAGTGCGTCAGAGGGACCGCAGTGACGTCCTCCTCACCAGAGTGATGCCCAGCGCAGAGTGCCACACTGACCACCGCCTTGTTCGCTGCAAACTCAGGCTCCGCCTCAAGCTGAAACCCAAGAAAGGCGGCCCTCCCAAGAAAAAGCTTGATGTTGCCAGCCTTCAGCATGACGACAAGAAAGCTGCCCTTCAGGCCGATTTACAGCGCATGCTCAAAGACACAGTTGATCCAGCAGACTCCTCCCCTGAAACACTCTGGGAACAACTGAAAACTGCTATTGTAAAATCCTCTGTGGAAGTCTTGGGCTTTGCTAGAAAGAGGAACAAAGACTGGTTTGACGAAAACGACGTAGAGATCCAGGAACTTCTAGCAAAAAAAAGAGCCGCCCACCAGGCCCACCTAGCCCAGCCTTCCTGCCCTGTGAAGAAGTCTGCCTTCCGCCTCGTCTGCAGCAGTCTCCAGCTCAAGCTTAGAGAGCTCCAGAACGAGTGGTGGTCCAGACTCGCACAGAGGACCCAGCTCTGCGGTGACTACAGGGGCTTCTACGAAGCACTGAAAGCAGTGTATGGCCCTAGGCACCTGGTACAAAGTCCCCTGCGAAGCGCTGATGGACAGGCACTCCTCACAGATAATACCTCCATCTTGAACCGCTGGTCGGAATACTTTCAGGACCTCTTCGGCGCTGAACGCACTGTTCAAGAAACAGTCATCCTCCAAATCCCACACCTTCCACTAAAGGTTGAATTGGACGAACCGCCCACCGCCGAAGAGACCCTCACAGCCATCCACCAGCTCAAGAGTGGCAAAGCAGCAGGCATTGACGGAATCCCGCCAGAGATCTGGAAACATGGAGGCCCAGCACTGCACAACAAGCTCCACGACCTCTTTCTCTGCTGCTGGGAAAAAGGAACACTACCAAAGGATCTCCGTGATGCAGTCATCATCACCCTGTACAAGAACAAAGGAGAGAAGTCTGCCTGCTCTAATTATCGTGGAATTACCCTGCTGTCCATTGCCGGGAAAATTCTCGCAAGGTTGCTCCTGAATCAGCTGGTACCTGCCATCGCTGAAGACCACCTCCCAGAGGGCCAGTGTGGCTTCAGAGCCAACAGGAGTACCACCGACATGGTCTTTGTGCTGAGACAGCTTCAGGAGAAGTGCCGCGAGCAGAACAAAGGGCTGTACGTAACGTTTGTCGACCTAACAAAAGCGTTTGACACTGTGAGCAGGCAAGGTATGTGGCAGATCCTGGAGCGACTAGGTTGTCCCCCAAAGTTCCTCAACATGATCATCCAGCTCCACGAGGGCCAGCAAGGCCAGGTCAGACTAAACAGTGACCTCTCAGAACCATTCCCCATTCGCAACGGCGTGAAGCAAGGCTGCGTGCTGGCACCGACCCTCTTCACCATCTTCAGCATGATGTTGAAGCAGGCCACAGTGGACCTCGACGATGACGACGCAGTGTATATCAGGTATCGTCTCGATGGCAGCCTGTTCAACCTCAGATGACTGCAGGCCCACACGAAAACCCTAGACCAACTGATTCGTGAGCTGCTCTTCGCTGATGACGCTGCCCTCGTTGCACACACAGAGAGAGCCTTGCAGCGCATTACGTCCTGCTTCGCAGATGCTGCCCAGCTCTTTGGACTTGAGGTCAGTCTGAAAAAGACAGAGGTCCTTCATCAGCCGGCACCCAAGGAAGAGCATCGCCCTCCCCACATCACCATCGGCGAGTCCGAACTGAAGTCTGTACACCAGTTTACCTACCTTGGCTGCATCATCACGTCAGACGCCAAGCTGGACAAGGAGCTGGACAACAGGCTGGCAAAAGCGAACAGTGCTTTCGGGCGACTATTCAAGCGGGTGTGGCACAATCAACAGCTGAAAAAAGGCACCAAGATCAGCGTGTACAGAGCTGTCGTCCTCACCACCCTGTTGTACGGTTCCGAGTCCTGGGCCCTCTACCGCAGCCAACTACGACTCCTCGAACGCTTTCACCAGCGCTGCCTGCGTACCATCCTCAGCATTCACTGGAGTGACTATGTCACCAACGTCGAGGTCCTTGAACAGGCGGAAACTGTGAGCATCGAGGCTTTGCTGCTGCGGACACAGCTTCGCTGGGCGGGGCACGTCTCCAGGATGGAGGATCATCGCCTACCCAAGATCACTCTGTTCGGCGAGCTCGCCACTGGACACCGAGACAGAGGGGCACCAAAGAAGAGATACAAAGACGGTCTCAAGAAGTCGCTTAGTGCCTGCCAAATCGACCACCGCCAGTGGTCTTCGCTTGCTGCGGACCGTGACACCTGGCGCTCCACCATTCACAATGCAGCCGTCTCCTTTGAGGACTCTCGCAGAGCTAACCTTAAGGACAAGCGGCTTAGAAGAAAAAACAGAGTTGTCGTAACTCAGAACCCTGACCAGACCTTCCCCTGTAGCCACTGCGGTCGAACCTGCCTGTCTCGGATTGGCCTCCGCAGCCACGAAAATGCCTGCAGACGACGTGGGCAAACCCTATAGAATCTTCGTTCGCGAAGTCAAGCCAAGAACATCAACTGGCTGGAGCTACAGGCGGTGTGGCAAGCCCTCCTCGCGTGGGAAACGACGATCGGACAACGGGAGCTCCTCATCCTTTCCGACAACTCCACTGTGGTGTCCTACATTCAGAAGCAGGGCGGGACCCACTCTCCGTCCCTCTGCATTCTTCTTTACCGACTCCTCCGTTAGTGCGAGGATCGCGGCATCTCCCTCCGAGCGAGACACATTCCCGGACACCTGAACGTCCTCGCGGACTCCCTCTCGAGGAGCGGTCAGCTTCTCCACACCGAGTGGACGCCCGGACATCTTTCGGATGATCTGCACAGAGTGGGAGACCCCCTTATCGACCTCTTCACGACAAGGTGGAACCACCAGCTCCCCCTGTTTGTCTCGCCTGTGCTGGACCCCCTAGCCTGGGCGGTCGATGAGCTCTCCATCCCCTGGGACGGTCTCTGTGCTTATGCTTACCCCCCCTCAGTCCTTGTCCCCAAGGTCCTGCTCAAACTGAAGGGATGCAACGCGATCCTCTTGCTAGTGGCGCCGTTCTGTTGGACCAAGTCCTGGACCACCGACCTCCTAAATCTCGCCACGGGACCCCCTCTACGGCTTCCCACCCCTCGCACGATGCTCAAGCAGCCACGGCAGCCGCTCTTCCATCCGTGCCCCGAACGACTGCTACTTCACGCTTGGAGATTGTGCGGCAAGCCCTTGCCGCTAGAGGTTTCTCGCGTGAGACAGTGGCAGCTATCGCTTCAGCCCGCAGACCCTCGACCCTTCGAGTCTACGAGGGAAAGTGGAGAGTGCTAGGAGCCTGGTGCACCCTCCATCACCTCTCCCCTACCGATCTGACCTCCCCCCAGTTGGCCGAGTTCTTCCTCTGGCTCTTCGCCGAACAGCACTTGGCGCCGATCACCATCAGGGGCTACCTTGCTATGATCGCCGACACTTACCGGCACCTGGGCCGAGCGGACCCTGGCAAGTGTAAAGACCTCGCGGACGTCATGGACCACTTCGGCATCCAGCGACCAGCCCTCCGCTCCCTGATCCCACGTTGGGACCTACCCTGGGTACTCACCTGGCTGAACACTGAGCGTTTCGAGCCGCTTCCCCTGGCAAGCCTGGCCGACCTCACGCGGAAGACCTGCTTTCTTCTCGCCTTAGCTACAGCCTCCAGAGTGAGTGAGCTGCACGCGCTCTCCGTACTCCCCAACTGCCTGCAGTTCAGGTCGGATAGATCCGTGCAGCTGCTAACGGACCTGGCCTTCTTGGCCAAGAACCAGTCTCCGTTGACAGCCCCCCAGGTGATCACCATTCAACCGCTGAAGCCGGTCGACCCGAGCAAGGAAGTCAGACAACAGGACCCGGTGAGAGCCTTACGAGTGTACCTGCGCCGTACCAAGCCGCTCCGCCAGGGACGCACCCGCCTTTTTCTTCCTCTGTCCCCAGGTAGACAAGATATCTCGGCCCAGACAATCTCTTCCTGGCTAAGATGGGTGATACGTTCCGCCTACAAGAACCTCTGCCCTGACGCTGCCAAGTGACTCCACATCCGGGCCCACGAGGTCAGAGCCATGGCTGCAAGCCTCGCCTTCGACCGCAACTGCGCTGTTCGAGACATCGTGGCGGCCGTTGGCTGGCGGACCGAGTCTACCTTCACCCGATTCTACCTCCGTAACCTGGCTGGCCAGCGAGACAACCTGGCCCTGGTGGGGGACATTGCGGCGGCGCGACACTCCCTCCCGGCACCTTCGGTGCCATAGGTAAACCTTTAGCTAAAATTATCGGGAGCGCGCGCCGAGGAGGACGGGTCTTGCTAGCTTGGTCGGTTACTGGGTTACACGGCACCCTCCTCCTCTTCGCCATTCTCCATTGTAGTAATGGCATCGGTAATGTTTTTGAGGAAACAAATTAATTTTTCTCTAAAATGTATTTTTTCGAAAAATACTTGCCGATGCCATTACTCGGATGACCCTCCCACCTGCCCCGCTAGCCGCTCCTCAGTTGAATGAAAGAACTGGTTGGATTGGTAGTGGGCTGGTGCTCACATGTCGGCAGGGGAAGGGAGGCTACCCGGGTACTAGACCACGGTACCCTTGGTGACCTCCCCTGGCTCTAATGGTACACATCGTAAGTTTTTGGGCTAAAATTACGCTAGCTATAGGTTGTTCCATTGTAGTAATGGCATCGGTAAGTATTTTTCGAAAAAATACATTTTAGAGAAAAATATTAATTTTTAACCCCATGGCAGTTCTATAGATGGCTCAACTGTGTATATTCAAGTTTAAAGCCAGATTATCTGGCCCTACCGACCCATGAATTACAATGGTTGATCATCCATCGCCAGTCAGCTGTAGTGCTCTGGCGTGAAATGGGTTAATGTCATCTTTGGAGAACAGCTCAGAAATGGTGAATCTGGACCTTATGGCTCTGTGTTTTCGAGACGCCTGCATCGTCACTTCCCTGGTGGGCCCACATGAACCCCTTCTGGCAACCGTGAAACGGCGCAAGCTTGCTTGGTTTGGCCACGTGACCCGACACAACACCTTGTCCAAGACTATCCTCCAAGGCACTCTCGAAGGAAGTCGTCGGCGAGGTCGTCAGAGAAAGAGTTGGGTCGCAAACATAAAAGAATGGACTGAACTCGAGATGCCAGACTTGCTTGCCACCGCCCAAAATAGAACTCAGTGGAGAGCACTGTCTGTTGCTGCTGCCTTTCAGTCCCCCCAACGCCCAGTTCGGGCAAGGGACTGATGATGATGCGTCCGTTATTCTTCCACCAGAAGATCTGTGAAGTTGGACGTTATCCCTTTTCACCCTGATACACTCACTGCTTGGGATAAATTTGACTGATAGTTCAAGGGTGGTGCCAGAATAGCTTGGCGCCTGAGGCGCCAAGCTATTCTGGCACCACCCTTGAACTGAAACGGTTGATCTATCTCCTAATCTGTAATGCGGCCTTCATAGGACAATGGGTCAATTTTACACTAAATCAGCCTCAGGCTCTAATGGGTTAAGGCACAGGTTGCTACAATTCCTGTGTTTGTGTGTCTTTACACAGAAAGAGCTGTCAGCAGGGAGTCGTTCGAGTCCTCCGGTAGCGAGGATGTTTCTAACCAGCGACTGGTGGTTGGCAGCGCAGGGTCCCCCATCGGCCACTCGCGCCTGGGCGGCGGGTTCCACATCAAGCGTGCCCTCATTAACCCCTTCGCTCCCTCGCGCCTGCAGTTCAAGATGACCTCCAACAGACGACGCTGGGTGCACGCCCTTCCCACTGGTTAGTCTGTTAACGGAGATCCTAAGATACCTGATGGTCGTACCTTTCTGCGTATACTAATCTGGATGACCCCTTAGAAAGGTCATGGGTCGTGAGGTCCAGAAATAGGTCACAACTAGCCATATTTTGACTAAATTGTTATTTCTTAAATGCTATTTTAAACTTCAGATCCAAGCTTGGTACAGAGATACCTGATGTTAAGACCTTTCAATGCATACTAATTTGGATGACACCACAGACAGGTCAACAAATGTGTGAAAAATTCATTTTTCTCTAAAAGGTATTTTTTCGAAAAATACTTACCGATGACATGACTTTATGGAAATGTCTACTTCTAGCTCAATTTTAGCCTACTTACCCGTTGTGTGCCCACACAACCCGGGAGGCACTCGGGGACCCCCCCCCTAGAGGGGCCGAGAGTTGTCTCCCGTTTCCCGCCTTACCGGCTCCGGTCACGAGACCGGCCAGTTTTTTGTGATACTTCGCTCGAAAGCGGCAAGCGGGGCAGGAGGGAGGGTCCTCCGAGTCATGTCATCGGTAAGTATTTTTTGAAAAAATACCTTTTAGAGAAAAATGAATTTGTTTCCTCAAAAACATTACCGATGACATGACTTTATGGAAGAATTACGATGAGGAGGAGGGTGCCGCGCAACTCTTAATGGTAACAGCGCCGTCCTCCCAGTCGCAACCTCCCGACAATTTTAGCGAAGTGCATACCTACAGCGCCGGTGGCGCCGGAAGGGAGTGTTGCGCCGCGGCGATGTCCCCCACTAGTGCGAGATTCTCTCTTTGGCCTGCCAGGTCCCTGAGGTAGAAGCGGGCGAATACAGATTCAGTCTGCCAGCCCACGGCTGCCACGATGTCCTTGACAGCGCAGTTTCGGTCAAATGCGAGGCTCGTGGCCATGGCTCGTACCTCATGTGCGCGAATGTGCAGCCTCTTCGCTCCCTGCGGGGAGATATCTTGATACGCGGAGCGTATAACCCAGCGGAGCCAGGACGAGATCGTCTGGGCTGTTATGTCATTCCTGCTGGGTCTCAGAGGTAGGAAGAGGTGCGAACGCCCTCTGCGGGAGGCTTTAGATCGTCGCAGATAACTCTAAGGGCGCGCACGGGATCCTGTTGCCTGGTCTCCTGAGACAGAGGGTTGGTTCTTAGCGGCCGTAAGGTGATAACCTGAGGTGCCGTCAGAGGAGACCTGTTCTTGGCCAGGAAGGCAGGGTCAGTGAGGAGTTGAACAGACCCGTCCGCTCGGAACTGTAGGCAGGTAGGCCGCGCCGAGAGTGCGTGTAGCTCACTCACACGAGAGGCGGTAGCAAGGGCCAGCAGGAAGCACGTCTTTCGTGTCACATCTGCGAAACGGGCCAAAGGTAAGGGTTCAAATCTGTCAGAATTTAACCACGTTAGCACCCAGGGCAGGTCCCGGCGGGGAAGGAGTGAGCGGTGTGTTGGGCGCTGGATGCCGAAGTGACCCATAAGGTCGGCTAAGTCTTTGCAGGCGCCCGGGTCTGGGTGTCCAAGGTGTCGATAAGTGTCAGCGATCATGGACAGGTAACCCCTCACGGTGATGGGGGCCAGGCCTAAGTCTCGAAAGAGCCAGAGGAAGAAGTCCGCCAGCTGAGGATTAGTCAGTTCCGTGGGTGACAGGCCGTGCTCAGAGCACCAGGAACACAGGACTCGCCACTTTCCCTCGTAGACTCGGATGGTGGAAGGTCTGCGGGCCGAAGCGATCGCCTCCACTGCTGCACCCGAGTAGCCTCTAGCTCCGAGGGCTTGCCGCACAACCTCCAGGCGTGAAGGAGGAGCCGCTCCGGGCAGGGGTGGAACAGCGGCTGACGCGGTTGCTTGAGCATGGTGCGTGGGGCGGGAAGCAGCAGGGGCGGGTCCGTGGCGAGGCTGAGAAGGCCGGTGGTCCAGGAGCGGTTC
Source organism: Semisulcospira habei (assembly GCA_036245525.1). Taxonomy (NCBI): domain Eukaryota; kingdom Metazoa; phylum Mollusca; class Gastropoda; family Semisulcospiridae; genus Semisulcospira; species Semisulcospira habei. The sequence goes on from BTPG01000007.1 coordinate 149,952,948, forward strand.
CAGGCGAACGGCGCAACTAACAGCAGGACCGCCGAGCATCCCCGAAGCTTGAGAAGGACTTTGGGTACGAGCACCGTCGGGGGGAAGGCGTAAGCCACCAGGCCGTCCCAGGGAATGGAGAGTGCATCGACAGCCCAGGCAAGTGGATCGGGAATCGGGGAGACGGAAGAGCGGCAGCTGATGGTTCCACCTTGTGGCGAACAAGTCGACCTGGGGAGTCTCCCACCTGGCACAGATCATCCGAAAGATGTCCTGCCGAAGGGTCCATTCCGTGTGCAGGAGCTGGCCGCGGCGAGACAGCGAGTCGGCTAAGACATTCAGGTGTCCGGGGATGTGTCGGGCTCGAATGGTAATACCCCGGTCCTCGCACCAACGCATCATCCGGTAGAGGAGCATACAAAGGTCGGGAGAGCGAGTGCCACCTTGTTTCTGGATGTAAGCCACCACAGTCGTGTTGTCCGAGAGGACGAGTAGCTCCTGGTGTCTGAGGAGATCCTCCCAGAACTGCAGGGCTTGCCACACCGCCTGCATCTCCAGCCAGTTGATGTGAGTGTGCGCTAAGTCCGCGGGCCAGGGCCCCGAAGTCGAGAGGAACCGAGGAAGGAGATGAGCGCCCCACCCAGTGAGGCTGGCGTCGACACAAAGCGAGGTCTGGGGAGGAGGGGCGGCCAGGGGAACTCCCGACGCTAGCCAAGAGTGGTCGGTCCACCGACGAAGATGAGGCAGCAGCATCTGGGGCACCGGAACCAACGTCGTTAAGTCGCCTGACGACGGGCGCCAATGGAGTAGGAGATGCAGCTGGATCGGCCGGGAGTAGAGACGACCTAGGGGGATAAGGTCCGCTGCGGCGTTCAGCAGGCCCAAAAGCTGGAGCCAGACTCTGGCGGGGGCCACGTCCTGTCGCGCTAACTGACCTGCTAGGTCCGCAATCTTCTGGATCCGAGGGGCTGGGAGGCGCACCGTGTTGAGGTCGGTCGCAAATTCCATGCCCAGGTGCACGAAGCGGCGGGACGGAGAGAGATCCGACTTGCCGTCGTTCACTAGGAAGCCCAAGTGGGCCAGAAGCCGTAGCAGCGCATCCCTGTCCGACGCGAGCGAGGTCTCTGACTGGTTGCGTAGGAGGAGGTCGTCTAGGTAATTTGACGTCGGACTGGAGGAGGACTGTCGGGCCTTGGCGACTACGGCGTCCATCAGTCGGGTGAACACCCAGGGGCTGAGGTTGAGACCGAACGGGAGCGCGCGAAACTGGTATACCACACCGTCGATCGCAAAGCGGAGGAACTTCCTGGAGGCCTGGTGCATCGGGACATGCAGGTACGCATCTGAAAGGTCCAGGCTGACTGCGAAGTCCAGAGGCTGGACCGCGGCTCTCAGGGCTCGAGCAGTCTCCATCCGGAAGGAGGGGGCCGTAATGTACTTGTTCAGGGCCGAGAGATCGATCACCGGTCGCCATCTCCCTCCAGGCTTCGGAACGATGAACAAGCGGCTGTAGAAGGCTGGGGAGTAGGGGACGCGTACCACCTCCGTGGCGGCTTTCCTCAGGAGGGAGGAGACCTCTCCCCGAAGAGCGGAGGCCTTCAACGGATCGCTGGGGATCTCGGTCCAAAGGGGGGAGCGACGCAAAGGAGGCGGGCTGCGAAAGGTGATCCGGAGGCCGGCCGAGACGGTGTCGCAAATCCAGGGGTCGTCGGGAAAGAGTGTGAGCCAATTTCCGCAGAAAAAGGCTAGCCTCCCACCGACCGGAGACCCCGAAGTGGTCGGTGGGGGCAAGGCTGGGGGGCAGTCAGGTAGCCCGCCCGCGACCCGGTCGCCGGGCGGGACGGGGCCAGGCGGGGACACGGGCCCTGGAGGGTCTAGGACGGCCAAAGGCGGGGGCCTGCTCAGGGGCCGAAGCAGGGGCTGACGCAGCAGCGGGTCTAACCGACCGCGAGGCGCGACCCCTAGCCTGGCGGGAGGACGGAAAGCGGCGGGGAGGAGGAGCACTCACAGGCCAGCGGTCGGGGTTGGAGGCTCGAACGGATGACCAGGTGTCGCCGAAAAGCAGGGGGCCACCCAGCGGAGCACGACGAAGCTGCGCACGCAGGTCAGGTGGTATCCCTCGGCAGGCAAGCAGAAGGGCGTCTCGACGCATCAGGTCACAGTTGGCGGAGGCAGCCATAGCGTTAACGGACGAGTGGTAGGCGGCTCGGTTGGCGACTTCCGCTAAGACGAGTAAATCCCCAAGGAGAGGCGTGATCGAAGGATGCCAAGCGTCTTCCACACGACGAACCAGGGCTTGAGTGAGCAGCTCCAGGAACCCAGCGCAGGCTAAGGTGTTCCGCACCAGAGACGCAGTCAAATCCAGGCCACGAGGTAAAGAACGGCGAAGGAGGGCTGAGCCGCCAGCTTGCGACACGGCCGGGGGGTCGATCGCAGGAAGAGGGATGGAGAAAGCCTGGGAATGACCGGCATACCAATCCCGATGGAAGGCGATGTCCAGGCCAGCCGGCCAGCGACGATCGGAGAAGAACACCGGCTCTCGAGACGCTGGAAGTTGCAGGTGCGCTGAGAAGACATCTCGCAGCTCCTTAAATCCAGGCGGCTGGGGAAGCGACTTGAACCTCTTCACCTGACGCTCGGCATCCACAAAGGCCGAGACCTTCCTCTTCAGGGGGGGAGAGGCTGGGCAGGAGTCCGCTGGCAGAGTGGCCGCGATGATCCTGGCGGCTTCATCCAAGGCTAGGAGGGTCTCCGCCCGGGACGACGACGGAAGGGTCGAGGGGACATCAGCACCGACGTCGGAGGGCGAAAGGGAGCGAGCATCCTCCTCCAACAGGGCTGAGACGGAGTCTTCGGGCAGCAAGCTGAGGGCTTCTTCGTCCAGGGGGTGGCGAGAAGGCGGGTGAGGCACCACGGAAGGTCGAAGCTTGGGCGGGGGCGCATCTCGAACCTCACGGGAAGCCCGGGCATGAGCCGGCAGCGACGACGGAGGCGGGGATCGCCGAGGCGAACGCGGGAAGGAGCGAGGAGGGGTCCTGTCCGGTGTGCGAGAACGACGTCTGGGTGAAGTACGGCGGACAACCGAAGAGGAGTGCCGATCACGGGAAGAAGGTCGACGATGGCGGTGACGCGGCGAACGCATCGAACGGTGCGAAGGCAAGCGCGACCGAGCGCGCGACGAGGAGAGGCGGGGGGAGCGGCGACGCTCCCGGCGGGGGAAACGATCCTTCCGGCGGCGCTCGCGGGGCGAGCGCGAGTGTCTAGCACTGACGGTGGAACGGGAAAGGTCGGGGGCGCGACTGTGTCGCGTAGGTTGAGGCTGACGTCTCTCCTGGCCGGACTCAGTGAGAAGGGCTCTATGCCGGTGTACAGATCCTCCGGAAGGATCAGCGGGCTTATCGTGGAGAGAGAGAGGAGCAAGGCCAGTCAACGTGGGACGGCTCGTGGCGAACTGCTGCAGGCCGGGCTCAGTGAGGCGGGCGCTTTGCCGGCAAACAGACCCTCCGGAAGGGTCAGCGGGCGTGGCAGCAGTGGCAGTCCTCTTGTCAGCGAACAACGCAGGGTCCCGACGATCAATCCGTTCCGAGAGGCCGAGGCGAGGAAGAGCGGTCGTTACCACAGGGGCGACGTCAACAGGAGTGGGACGAGAGATAGCAGACGGAGGTCGCTCTCGCCGGTAAAAACTCCAGAAGGGAGGCAGACCGCATGGTCGTCCGTCGGCCACTTGAAGTCGCCGCATTGAGCGCAGGTAAGCATTTGGTTCCTGCAACAGACAAAGAGCACAAGGTCGCAAAGGCGGACAAGGGAGCCTAGCCCCACACCAAGGTACTCCAAGCGCCGTAACCACCGGCGCGTAAATAGTGGCTACAGTCTCCCAGAGCTAAAGGGCCTTTAAGGTAGACGCACGGAGTGTGGGTGCCCGAAGGCCCTACGAGAACAGAAACCCTAGTCTACAAGGCAACGTCTTCTCGTAACCGTGAAATACCAAAGGAGAGAAGGCGACGTCCCTCGAGGAGACTCGTAAAAAAAAAGGTCGTGCAAGGCGCCGAAGCGTAAGCTCAACAACTGGCGCCCACGTAGTAGCAAAGCCGAAAGGAAAGCCCAACGGTAGCCGGCTCTCGGCCCGAGGGCCGGCTGTGGGAAACTACCACTACCTTACCTCTGAGACGAATCGGGAACAGGGGGAAGGGTAGTCATACACCTCCACAGCCTAGAGGAGAGCAGCAGAACGACGCCAGCAGAGGCAGGGCACAAGAAGGCAGGTCAGCGCTAGGAGGCGCAGAGCACACGAAGAGGCAACGAGCGTAGGCAAGAGAAGGACCGGTCGAAGCGGCGCGAGAGCAAGGCCAGACACGTCTTCTCTGTACGAGCGAAGTAGCAAAACTGGCCGGTCTCGTGACCGGAGCCGGTAAGGCGGGAAACGGGAGACAACTCTCGGCCCCTCTAGGGAGGGTTCCCCGAGTGCCTCCCGGGTTGTGTGGGCACACCACGGGTAAGTAGGCTAAAATTGAGCTAGAAGTAGACATTTCCATAAAGTCATGTCATCGGTAATGTTTTTGAGGAAACAAATGTCAATTTGTTTTTTCAAAATACATTACCGATGGCATTACTATCTGGGAATACACTCTATTGCCTATAGATTTCAGCAAAATTGTGTGTAGCACACAACTGGGGAGGAGACACCGGGGATCCAAGCACTATGACCCCGGGTGGCCTCCCCTTACTACCCTATCCCGGCGAGCACAGGGCGACCTCGTCAGTTTCACTCATAGCTCGACCGGGGACGGTCGAGTTTTTGCCTTTCTCCGTTCTACGGGTTTCAGTGGTTTTTGACTGTGGGCTTGAATTGGAGTCTTCGATTCAGCCCTGGACTCACTACATTCGTGGTTTTTCCTTTGACAATTGGACTCATTGTGACCTGTGCGCCGACCGGTTTTACCGGCTCTGACTTGTGAGTTCACCCTTGGCTTGGCCTTGGGGTTCGACGACGCACGTGACTTGTGCCCGGCTGGTTTGTGCAAGGTGGACTTTCTTTGCCGGCGTAGCTGGTTTAGGGCCTTATGGCTTCTTCTGTGTCGAAGACTTGCCGCCGTGCGGGGACTTCCAGTGGCCGGTTGATGCACTCGACTCTTGCTTGCCGTGTTCGGGCTGTGCTTCGGACGGAACGTGTGATGGTGGCGCCGCTTGGACGGAAGACCGGTGTTCGCGCAGGTGGGACTTCTTCAGGCGTGACCGGTCCCCTCGCCCGCTTCGGTCTCCACGGGATCCTCCACGGGTGGACGTACTTCCCTCGGCGCATCGGGCTTTCCGGCCCACAGGTAAGTCCCCTTCTTGTACCGTTACCTCGCAGGTTCTCCCTCCCCTCTCCGAGTCTTCGGAGCAGGGTAGGCGAGTTTCGGAGTCACGCTCCCCACGCTCTGCTTCGTTAGCGCGTGGCTTGAGCCCATTTTGGTTCCCACCCCCCGCTCTGCTTCGGGCGAGCGGTCTGGGAGAGATGAGCGTTCGTCGGCCACCCCCGGCTCTAGGTCTCCGGAGCGGGGACGGGTGACGGAACGCAAGCATAAGAAAGAGAGTAAACGTGATAAGAAATGCTCTCGCTCACGCACCGAGGCTTCGGAACGTGACTCGAGACCGTTATGCTGCCTCCCCGCTCTGTATTTTCCGAACGGGCAAGGCATGCTTCGCTTTCTTCCCCCCCCCCCCCCCCCCCCCCCCCGCCCGCCCCGTCTCGCCTGGGCGGGCCCGGGGTGTGGTTGACTCTCGCCCCCCATGCTCCGAGGAGTCGGAGCGGGGGTCGCGTGCACATAATGGTCCCCTCCCCGCTTCGCTTCGCCTGAGCGGGCTTGGCGTGACCGTAGACTGTCCCCCCCCCCGTCTCGTATCGACCGGACGGGCCCGGTGTGACTTGGACCCTCGCCCCCCCCCCCCCCCCCTCGCTCCGAGGCTTCGGAGCTGGGGCAGCGGGCTCATAAATCGTCCCCTCCCCGCTCCGCCTTTCCTGAGCGGGCTTGGCGTGACCCTAGACTGTCCCCCCCCCCCCGCCTCGTATCGACCAGGCGGGCCCGGTGTGACATCGCGCGTCCTCCACGGTCCGACACATCGGACGGGGGGCCGCGTGCCCGGTATTTGTCCCCTCCCCGCTCCGCCTTTCCTGAGCGGGCTAGGGGAGACTATTGGCGGTCCCCCCCCCCCCCCTCGCACCGGTTCTCCCGGGCGGGCCAGGGGTGACCAGGCCACTTCCTCGGTATTCCGATCGCGGTTTGTCGCTCACGTCGGCTGCCGCGTGCGGATCCCGACTTCGAGGTGGACCGTCGCTTTGCCACGGTCCCTCCGTCGCCGCGGCGCGCCTCTTTGCGTGCGTTGCGGGCGGCTGCATCTACCTCGCGCGCGGCGGTGCGGCACTCTCGTAGCCACTCGCCCCTTTCGTCTTTGCCGCGAGAAGATCAGTTTGGAACGGACGTCCTCAGCCTTCATCCGTCGGACTCGGCCTCGGCGATCTTCTTGCAGGACTCGGCGGCGGGTTCTCCTTCCCGCCTTTTTCCGCTGTCGCGTCGGCCTCCGCCTCGTCAGACGTTGCCGGCCCTTCGCTCGGATCACAGTCGGTCCACGCTATGGGTGTGGCTTCAAGGCTTATCGCCAAGTCCCTACCGCCCGACGTCTGTCCGCCTTCGCCTCCTCCGAAGAGACAGGCTTCGGCCATGGTCGACGCGCAGAGGCAAGTCCAGCGCCGCAAGTCCCTCCCGCAAGCCGGCTTCCGGGACCTCACCGATGCTTCTCCGCCCAGCTGCGTAACGACGCTTTCGGCGACACGGGATACTTTACCGCCGCTCGATCGCCGGTGGGAATCAACTTAAGCTTCCGCCAGGCCTAGTACGCTGGACACTCCCAAGCCTTCGCCTTACCTTTTCCAGCGGTGGATGTGGCGGCCTTACTACAGGCGGGCGGCCGCAGGCTCGTCCAGAACTCGTGGCCTCGGCCTCTCGACAGGATCGCCTCCTTAGCGCGGAACTCGCTGGCGTGCTCGGGTTTGGAACTGGCTACCCAGGCAGCACTGCAGTGCCTACAGGATACGTGGGACCTGGAGGCTCAGTCCCCGCTTCGTAACGTGCAGTCCATCCTGATAGCGGCCAACCGGTCCGCCTACCATTCTTCCGCCACCGCCAGGGCAGCGGCTGCCAAATGCGACCTCTGGAGGAGGGATACCCTTTTGCGCCTCTGCTCGGACCTTCCCTTGTCAGTGAAGACCCAGCTCCGTCACGCCCCCTTAGGGGGTCCTCAGCTGTTCGGCGACACTTGGCACACCTTTAAGGAATCTTCCAAGGACTTGTGGCCCAAGCCTGCATCTAACCCAGCCTCGACCCGCTTTCGCGCCCCCCGCACGGCGGGGGTCGTGCCCAGCGGTCTTTCAGGCCCTCCTTCTCTACAGTCGGATCTTCACGAGGTCGGGCCCGTCCATTCCAGGCTACTCAGGCCGGCCCCGCCCCTCGCCCTTCTTGGCCCCGCGGTGCCCGTAGATCGGGCCGCGGTCGGGCTCTTTGACTCGCCCCCGCCTCCGCCCCCGCCTCATTAATCGGGCCTCCCGTCGGCGGGCGGCTGTCGCTCTTCAGCGATCTTGCAGATCGCTGTTCCCGGACGACCCCTGGATTCTTTCCACCGTTACCGCAGGCCTGCAACTTTCGTTCCTGTCGCCTCCGCCTCTTCGCTGAGCACCCATGTGGACCCAGGAACCGCTCGACGGCACACAGGCGGACGCTCTGCGCGGGGAAGTGGCGACCCTCCTCACCAAAGCGGCGACAGAGGTGGTTTTGCGGCAGGACTCTCCGGCGTTCTACAGCCGACTCTTCTAGCTCCCAAACCAGGCGGCAAGTGGCGTCCAGTTATCGACTTATCAGCTTGGCCTCGATTCAGGATGCTTGGCCCCTCGATTCAGGATGGAGACGGCCAGGACACTCCGTGCGGCCCTCCGGCCGATGGACTTTGCGATCAGCCTCGATCTGTCAGACGCCTATCTGCACGTCCCGATTCATCCGTCGTTTCGCCGGTACCTTCGGTTTGACTTGGGGGGATCGTCTACCAGTTCTGCGCCCTTCCTTTCGGCCTCAACATCAGTCCGTGGGTGTTTACAAGACTGCTCGACGCCGTGATAGCCAATTTCCGTCAGCGCTCCTTGAGCCCGGCCTCCAATTACTTGGACGACCTTCTACTGCGCAACTTGGTCTCCGCAGCCCTCCAGACGGACAGGGATGCCCTGCTTTCCCTTCTGCGTCGTCTAGGTTTCCTACTCATTGGGGAAATCCGTTCTTCTCCCTCTCGACGGTTTCTACATCGGGGGATGGAATTCCTGACCGACCTCAACCTTGCCCGCCTGCCTCTGGCCAGGCGACAGAAGATAGTCGACTTAGCGACTTCGATGGGGATGGGATCCTCCTTCACCGCCAGGGTCTGGCTTCAACTCCTGGGCCTCCTCAGGGCGGCTGCGGACCTGCTTCCCTTGGGCAGACTTTATGCTCGGCCTCTCCAGCTACGTCTCCTTCTTCACTGGCGACCCTCGGGCGCTCTGTTGGATCTAGTACCTGTCACGCCTCGGGCTCGTCCTCACCTCGAGAGGTGGGCGGACCTCGCTTGGCTGGCTTCGGGGGTGCCCTACACTCCCCGCCGCCTCGGTGGTCTCTCTGTACAGAGGCGAGCCAGGCCGGCTGGGGCGCGCACCTGTTACCGGATTTCTCTCGGCCTCGGGCGTTGGCTTCGGGAGCTGTTCGGGAATCACGTCAACTGGCTGGAGCTGAAGGCAGTTGGATTGGCATTCGACGTTGGCAGGAGACCTTGGCCAATCAGGACGTCCTCGTGCTCTCCGACAACTCGACGGTGGTGGCTTACATACAGAATCAGGGTGGCACTCACTCGCCCTCCCTTTGCATTCTTCGGTGCCACCTTCGCCTCTGGTGCAGGGATCGAGGCATTGCCCTACGAGCCCGCCACATCCCTGGCCACCTCAACGTGAAGGCGGACGCCCTGTCTCGTCGCGGACAGTTGCTCCACACGGAGCGGTCCCTACGCCCGGATATTTTTCGCCTGCTCTGCTCTCACTGGGAAACGCCGCTAGTGGATCTGTTTGCCACCAGATGAAGCAGCCAGCTCCCGGTCTACGTCTCGCCAGTCCTGGATCCACTCGCTTGGGCAGTGGACGCGCTCCCCATTCCTTGGGTCGGCCGGATTGCTTACGCCTACCCCCCGGCAGTCCTCGTTCCGAAGGTACTGCGGAAGCTTCTGGGATGCTCGGCGGTCCTCCTGCTGGTGGCCCCCTTCAACTGGACCAAGAGCTGGACCACGGACCTCCTCGCGCTTGCGACGGACCCTCCTCTGGAGCTTCCTACCCCTTCTACGATGCTCAAGCAGCCCCGTCAGCGGCTTTTCCATCCGTGCCCCGTACGCCTCCGCCTACACGCTTGGAGGTTGTCCGGCACGCCCGCGCCGCTAGAGGTTCTCGGATGCAGCAGTGGCGGCAATTGCAGCAGCCCGCAGACTCTCTACAAGGAAGGTGTACGAAGGCACGTGGAGGGTCTTTCAGACCTGGTGCACCTCCCATGGGCACCCTCCCACTAACCTAGCCTCCCACCAACTGGCGGAGTTCTTCCTGTGGCTCTTCGACGACCGGGGCTTAGCCCCGGTCGCCATCAAGGGCTACCGCGCTATGTTCGCGGACATCTACCGTCACCGGTGTCTTCCGGACCCAGGCGCCTGCAAGGATCTGTCGAATTTCTGGCTCACTTTGAACTCCGACGTCCGGTTTCACGTTCCCTAGTACCCCGGTGGGATCTTGCCTGGGTACTGACGTGGTTGAATACGGACCGGTTGAGCCCCTCCCCTTGGCTCGGTTCTCAGACTTGACCCGGAAAACCTGTTTCCTTCTGGCTCTCGTTACAGCGTCCCGAGTCAGCGAGCTTCACGCGCTCTCGATGCTCCCAGCCTGTTTGCGGTTCGTTCCGACGGCTCTGCGCAGAGGCTCTCCGATCCGTCCTTCCTGGCCAAGAACCGCCGCCCGCGGCGGCTCCTCAGGTGCTAACGATACGGCCCCTCTGTGGAGCGGACCTCTCCCCTGGATCGCGGCAACAGGACCCAGTGCGGGCGCTAAAGATTTACCTGCGCCGCTCTCAGCCGCAGCGCCGGGGGCGCTCGCGCCTCTTCTTACCTTGTCCGCGGGCAGACGCCACATCTCGGCCCAGATCGTGTCATCCTGGCTGCGGTGGGTGATTAGGTCAGACTACCTAGACCTCTCCCCACGCGGCGCTGAGCCTTTACAAATCCGGGCGCATGAAGTGAGAGCAGTAGCCACCAGTCTAGCCCTGGACCGCAACTGCTCGGTCAAAGATATTTTGGCAGCGGGTGGCTGGCGCTCAGACTCCACTTTCGCACGCTTCTACCTTAAGAGACCTATCCGGCTGACGTGACTCCCTGGCACGGGTGGGCGACATCTCCGCGGCCCAGCACTCCCTCCAAGCACTGCTGGCGTCTTAGGCACATCATAGCTGAAATCGTCGGGAGTTCTCTCTCGAGGGGGCCGGCGGAGTGGTTGGGTTGTGGTTAGATACGGCACCCTCCGCCTGTTCGCCATTCTCCCAGATAGTAATGCCATCGGTAATGTATTTTGAAAAAACAAATGAATTTTTTTTCTAAAATGTATTTTTTTGAAAAATACTTACCGATGGCATTACTCGAATGGCCCTCCCGCCTGCCCCGCTTGCCTCTTGTGGCTATGTGTGAAACTGACGAGGTCGCCCTGTGCTCGCCGGGATAGGGTAGTAAGGGGAGGCCACCCGGGGTCATAGTGCTTGGATCCCCGGTGTCTCCTCCCCAGTTGTGTGCTACACACAATTTTGCTGAAATCTATAGGCAATAGAGTGTATTCCCAGATAGTAATGCCATCGGTAAGTATTTTTCAAAAAAATACATTTTAGAAAAAAAATTCATTTTTTAATAATTTTAGTTTTTAATCAAAGTTTTGGATCGGTCATAGACGTGAACAGTAGGGGCTTTGCCATTCTTGTTTGAATAAGAGCAATATAGTGTATTAAAATAGAGTATTAACGAATAGAATATTAACCTTTGCATATTGGTAGCAGCTTTAGTCGCAATGATTCTAACAGGAATCTTTGCGACTAAAAGCGGTACCAACACGCAAATGGTTAAAAAAAGCGTTTGGCTGAACTTCTCTGTTTAAAAGAGTTTTGTGTGGATCAGTGGGACTTTCTGCTAGCTGATTCTGTTGGGTCGTAGGCTTGTTCCCACACGACTGTTGAGGTCTGAAGATTGCAATGTAAATGATCTTTGTAAACAAGGCCAGTTGATTTTTATGAACTGCTGCACAGCTTGAGAAACATGGATATAAAATAACAAATACAGCAAGAGACATAGACCCTCATGAGCCCCCTGCAGTCCCACTAACTGACCGCAGTCGCACTAAATGACCACAGTCCCACTAACTGACCGCAGTCGCACTAAATGACCACAGTCACACTAACTGACCGCAGTCGCACTAACTTGCTGCAGTCACACAAACTTACCGCAGTCCCACTAACTTACTGCAGTCCCAATAACTTACCGCAGTCCCACTAACTTACCGCAGTCGCACTAACTGACCGCAGTCGCACTAACTGACCGCAGTCCCACTAACTTACCTCAGTCCCACTAACTTACCGCAATCCCACTAACTTACCGCAGTCCCACTAACCACAGTCGCACTTACTTACTGCAGTCGCACTAACTTACCACAGTCGCACTAAATGACCGCAGTCGCACTAAACTGACCGCAGTCGCACTAACTTACTGCAATCCCACTAACTTACCGCAGTCGCACTAACCGCAGTCGCATTAACTTACCACAGTCACACTAACTTACCGCAGTCGCACTAACTTGCTGCAGTCGTAATAACTTAACGCAGTCGCACTAACTTACCGCAGTTGCACTAACTTACCGCAGTCGCGGAGGCTCACGTGGGTGTATGCCTCGTGCGGTTGTCTTGCCTTTGCTACATCTCGAAATTACATCATTCAAAAACATTTCAAATTTGGTCACAGATGCCAAGGGCATCACGGTGCAGCCCCACCACATCCAGACATCGTGGTCCGGTGCCAGTCAGGAGGCCGAGGAATACACGCGGTCTGCACCCACACCTGAGGAAGTACAGGTGAGATAACGAGGACAAGACCTTACAATGAGACATACAGGTACCAGTGTCTGGATAGCCATCTCATGCGATGCGGAGAGCCATGTGACTGAAAGATCAGAAGCTGACCAGGACGTGCTAAGCGTTAGAAGTAACGCCTGACTAGTACAGTCCAACCTGCATCTAAGGGTCACCTAGGGGACAGGACAGATGCGGTCACTGTAGACGGGTGGCCATTTTGTGCAGGGTCATATAGTGAAAGTGAAGGGGAGGTGTACCTGTTGGTTTGCTGCTGTAGACAGGGGACACTGTTTGAAGGTTGCCACTCGGGTGGGTTTGACTGTATTGACATTCAAAGCGCTACCGACACCAAGGGTTAAAAAGACCTCACCTAATGACGGCCAGTTGCAGGAGATGGATCGACCACGATAATTCAAGGTTAGTGCCAGATTAGCTTGGCGTCAGCAGGCACCAAGCTAATCTGGCACTACCCTTGAATTATAGTGGTCGATCCTTCTCCTGCTGTAGTGCGTCGAGGCTTAATGAGTTAATGTGTTTCCATGCTGCTCATTCATGCAAACAGAAGAGGATGAACATGAAACACATCTTGCTGTCGGAGCCCACTGTTTGAATATTGGACCCACTGGTAGTCATACTGTTTGAATATCGGACCCACTGGTAGTCATACTGTTTGAATATTGGACCCCCTGGTAGTCATACTGTTTGAATATTGGACCCACTGGTAGTCATACTGTTTGAATATCGGACCCACTGGTAGTCATACTGTTTGAATATTGGACCCCCTGGTAGTCATACTGTTTGAATATTGGACCCACTGGTAGTCATACTGTTTGAATATTGGACCCACTGGTAGTCATACTGTTTGAATATTGGACCCACTGGTAGTCATACTCAACGCCAGTTGCAGGAGATGGATCGACCATGATAGTCCAAAGGCAGTGGCAGATTATCGTGACGGCTTTCAGGTGCCAAGCTAATCTTGTACTACTTTGAACTGTCACGGTTCGCTCTTCTTGTACTGTAGTGTCTCAGTATTGGTCAGTAAGTTGAACCTGAGTTTCCTTGACTGCTGCAGGCGGCCCAGTTGGCAGTGGAGGCGAGGCGACACAAGTCATCCGTATCCTATAGTGGCGCCAACCCTGACATGGACGGGTGAGCATTCTTGCTAGGAGACCATTTCTTGACTCTTTTTAAGCTGAGAACGGAGTTTCCATTTTTTTCTGCGTAACCCTTTGGTTGTCAGTAAAGTTTTTTTTTAATCACGATGAGTCCTGCAGGAATAACAACACCCTAACATCCTGCAGGAATCGTCGTGATAAAAATCTATACTGACAGCCAAACAGTTAACTAAGCTGCAGTACTACTGCATGTGAACATTTCTTGTGATTCATGTCTAAGTACAATTTGACTGATATATTCCACAAGAACGTTTGCGCCTAGTCCTTTGCTGACTCGGTTTGTGGCCAGATGACACCATTTTAGTAGTTGCTAAATGAATTTCTTGGTGGTCTTCTAATCCCTACCCTGCCACTGTACACATGTTTGTGTTTTGAAATCTTTCTTCATTCAACAACCAAAAGTGCAAACTGTCCAAGGAACATGGATACAAATTGGTCTCAGCAAGAGACATAGATCCTCATGAGCCCCCGCAGTCGCACTAACCTACTGCAGTCGCGGGGGCTCATGAGGGTGTGTGTCTCTTGCAGTTGGACGGTTTTCACTTTTTCTCAGCAGTGAAGGGACTAACTTCCTTGAGAGGGGTGGCTGGTGGCTGTATGCAGAGGAGGATGAGAGGGGTGGCTGGTGGCTGTATGCACAGGGGGATGAGAGGGGTGGCTGGTGGCTGTATGCACAGGGGGATGAGAGGGGTGTATGCACAGGGGGAGGAACATGTTTCACCCCATAGCCGCATTTCTGTTCAGTTTTGTAGCCTGTATCACTGAAGCACTGTGTACAGTAGCGTGAGATAGATCGACCATCAGAATGCCTGGGTAGTGCCAGATTCCCTTCATGGCACCAAGCTAATCTGGCACTACACTGGATTTACCATGGTTGACTCATCTCCTGCTGTAGTGCCTTGAGGCTGAGTGGGTTTATTTGGTTAAAGACTTGAAGTGTTAACAACTTTCTCTGTGTGTGTGTGTGTGTGTGTGTGTGTGTGTGTGTGTGTGTGTGTGTGTGTGTGTGTGTGTGTAGGGGTGAGTCTGAAGGCGCTGCCCCCGCTGTGATTCGCTCGGTTTCCAGCATTCCCAGTGGCACAAGTCGACTAAACAGCAGTACAGAACTGGGTACGTCATATAGTACAGAACTGGGTACGTCATGTAGTACAGAACCGGGTATGCCATGTAGTACAGAACTGGCTACATCATGTCTTGTCTGTCTGCTGTTTACCGCACAGCTCATGGGGTGAATTTATCTGTGCTCATGTTACACATGCACCCCAGCGCAGGCTTACTTCGTAGGTCGGAGTATCTTCATCCACCCCAGCGCAGGCTTACTTCGTAGGTCGGAGTATCTTCATCCACCCCAGCACAGGTTTACTTCGTAGGTCGGAGTATCTTCATGCACCCCAGCGCAGGCTTACTTCGTAGGTCGGAGTATCTTCATGCACCCCAGCGCAGGCTTACTTCGTAGGTCGGAGTATCTTCATCCACCCCAGCACAGGTTTACTTCGTAGGTCAGAGTATCTTCATGCACCCCAGCACAGGCTTACTTTCTTAGGTCGGAGTATCTTCATGCACCCCAGCACAGGCTTCGTAGGTCGGAGTATCTTCATCCACCCCAGCGCAGGCTTACTTCGTAGGTCGGAGTATCTTCATGCACCCCAGCACAGGCTTACTTCGTAGGTCGGAGCATCTTCATCCACCCCAGCGCAGGCTTACTTCATAGGTTGGAGTATCTTCATGCACCCCGGCGCAGGCTTACTTCGTAGGTCGGAGTATCTTCATCCACCCCAGCGCAGGCTTACTTCGTAGGTCGGAGCATCTTCATGCACCCCAGCGCAGGCTTACTTTGTAGGTCAGAGTATCTTCATCCACCCCAGCGCAGGCTTACTTTCTTAGGTCGGAGTATCTTCATGCACCCCAGCGCAGGCTTACTTCGTAGGTCGGAGTATCTTCATCCACCCCAGCGCAGGCTTACTTCGTAGGTTGGAGTATCTTCAAGTCAGTAGAATTTCTCTCTCTGTTGATCAGTTGCAGGCGAAAACACTTTGAACCGTGATAGTTCAAGGGTAGTGCCAGATTAGCTAGGTAAATTGAAAGGTAGCAAGGTAATCTGGCACTACCCTTGAAGAATATTGGCCCGTTTCCTGCTGTAGTGTGCCTAGGATTATCTCAGGAACGACACTGGACACTGAAAAATGTAAACATAAGGAAACATTTGGTGTTTTTGCACAATCACCAAAACTTGTGTGTGTACAAAATAATAATAATAATAATAATAATAATGTACATGTATATAGCGCTTTACCTCCAAATGAATGATCCTCTAAGCTGTTTTCAAAATAAACAAATCACAGAACAAAAAGTACAAGAAGGTAAAAGCTACAATAAATGTTAGAAAAACTAAAGTGACACACATCAAAGGCTCACACACACACACACACACACACACACACACACACACACACACACACACACACACACACACACACACACACATACACACACAGTTGCAAGAACAGTTACTGCCAAAGATTGCTAACGCACTGAAAATGCATCTAACTATACGCATGAGAAGAACGATAGACCTTGAGCAGTGATTTGAAAGCAGACGGAGTTGGAGCATGTTCCATGTTACTGGACCAAAATAAGAAAAAGCACGCTGGCCCTGGCTAGACTTCTTTCGCCTAGGAACCCTGAAAATGCACACGTCTGATGCTGAATGAAGGGATCTTGAAGGCATGTAAATATGAACCAGGCCAGACATATATGGAGGAGCAGAATTGTTAATTAATAGCATTGTAGCAAATAACAGAAACCTTGTACACAATTCTTTGAGATACAGGCAGCCAGTGCAGGTCAACAAGTAAGGGTGTTATGTGCTCACGTTTCGGTACTCTGTAAATTAGGCGGGCAGAGCAGTTCATAACTCTTTGAAGTTTATCAAGAAGATTTTTACGAACACCAGCCAAAAGGGAATTACAAAAATCAATGCGGGAAAGAACAAGGGAGGTAACAAGCGTTTTAGTTGCTTTGGTAGTGAGAAGGTGTCAAACTGAACTGATCTTTCTCAATTCAAAGAAGGAACACTGGCAGACGTTGTTGACATGCTCTCTCATGGTCAACCTATTGTCAAAGATGACACCAAGATTACGGGCGGACTCGGAAAAGGGGATACTGTTCTGACCAACCCTGATCGAATCTGGGAGATCAGTGCAGGTAGAACAAGAAAATCTTAAACCCTGGAGTTTGTCACACAATTCATTTGCAATTTGTTCTGCGTGGTCCAATTATGAAGGTCTGTGACACAGGACTCTAAAGACTGGAACATCTGACTGACATGTTTGCGTCAAAATGTCAAGGTGTGTGTGTACAAGACACAATCTCTAGCCATGCGGGATGCCCATCACAATCTCTAGCCATGCGGGATGCCCATGTTCATCCATTATAAGTAATCGTGCCTTCACAATTGTATGAGCTTGGTCTTGGTCTGAATAATGCAGGTTTTCCCCAGCATTTCTAGACTTGTTGTGATGTGTATACATGTACATGGAGGGTCGATTGGATTCAGTGTTTATTATTTTGGAGCATGTCTGTGGAACAGGCATCCAGCGGCCGACAGCCAGCATGCAGCGTTTGTTTCGCATCGAGAAGTACATTCCGTGGGCGCAGACCGGAGAACAGGCGTGGAGTCCGGACCTTACAACAGGTATTTATGATTGACTGGTTGTCTTTCTTTGTGGCTATGGTTCTGTCACCTTGTCCGTGTATCTGCCACATTCCGACTAACTCACTAGTCGCACAGGGTAGATAACTCTTGTAGGCATTAATGTTGAGAAGATTAAACGGTGATCTTCCTTTCTGACCATGAATCTACCATCTGCTGGACAATAGGGCATAACTGAACTCATTCAGCCCGACGGTCGTATTTCCCAAATTTTGGAGGCGTTATCTAACGACTCTGCACCAGTTGCAGGAGATGGGTTGACCATGATAATTCAAGGGTAGTGCCAGATTAGCTTGGCGCCGACAGGCGCCAAGCTAATCTGGCACTACCCTTGAATTATCATGGTCGACCCATCTCCTGCTGTAGTGCGTCAGGGCTGTTTGGGTTAAAGACTTTTACATTGAGGAGTGTGTTAAAATTTCACAGGAGTTGACTCTCCACACAGCGTTGCAGTAGTGAAAAATGGGTTGACTATCATAATTCAAGGGTAGTGCCAGATTAGCTTGGCGCCCAATGGGCGCCAAGCTAATCTGGCACTACCCTTGAATTATCATGGTCGGCAACCTCCATTACAGGCTCAAGGGTTGCAGTTCAGAACTGCCGCTAGACACGTGAAGGCAAGCTGAAAAGAATGAAGAAAAATTATATTGATGTTAAAGTGAGCTTTAAAGCGAACATTTATATCAAAGTCGCGTCGTTTGCTTTAGAGCATTCATGAATTTGTAAAATTTTGACAGTATCTTTCATGCATTTTTGCATTCACTGATGAAACTCATAGAACTGTCGCAAACGGCCCTTATCAAAAGTTCTGCTTGATTAAAAACCTATTAAAGAATGCGAGGGAATCAACACTTTCAAAGCTTGCTTTGAATGTTTCCTTGGAATGCCGACCCTCCCAGCCATGACCTGGTTGCTGGATATTGGCAAATATAAACTGCCATTTAGAAATAACACTTTCTAACGCTCACCTTTCCCATTAAGTCTGGTGGTTTGCACCAGCTGTGCTCGATTCCTTGATGTGGTGCTGTGTAGAGAGTCGGCATGGTTTCACCCCCGTTGTGCATGCAGCCTCCAATACTGCTGGCGAGTACCAATTCCTGCATGCACAAAGGGGTTAAACTTGATTGGTTTTGATTGTCTGGTGCCAGAATAAATAAGGACGCCTTATATGTGCCAGCAGTTGCTGGGATGTGTTCAGCTTTATTAGGAAGTTTCTCCATTTTGCATTTCTTCTGCTTTGTTCACCTTACCCTGCATGATGCATTTCGTCATAGTTTTAAGAAAGTGCCATGCAGCATGTTTTTTTTTCAGAGCTGCACGGTTGAATGCACGCACAAAGTTCAGGATCTGTGTGTCCAGTGTGCACTGTCTTCAGCATGAACACACACACATTTAACATTTTGATTGGTGTCGATTCTAAATCTGTCCTATATATAGTCTAACATGCTAGGATTGTAAAACAAGAATAGACTTAGTATATGAAATAAAACATTATGAGCTGTATTATGTCCAGAGGAATAGGGATGGATATATTTTCTTTGGATACCCTCACACTGCGGAATTTATGGGAATGAAATTTGTGACAGACAAGCAAAAAAGGGAGCTATAAATAGAGAAAACTCGGCATTGTAATAATATGCAATTATCTCTACATGAAATGTACTCTGTGCTGAACAGGTTTTTTCCCACAAAGATGATATGAAATATACTTATGTTCCACCTTGTTCAAGAAAAAACAGCTTCGTTGATATACACATTAAGACTAAATTGTTGGAAAACAATATTCTCAACAGACATCAAGTGCTTAAGACCCATCTCTGTTAAACATATAATCTGTGAATGTCCTATTACAACAAATCTGTTGACACAAAGTGACATAACAGTTGAAAAATTAACAGAAAATATGTATGACATCTTACATAGAAATATTGCAATTCCAATAGTTAATATCATAATTCATAGGCTGGTGGGTAAACTATTATAATAAGTAATTTGTGTGTGGGTTTGGATGTTAATTATTGCTATTCTTTAATATTAACAAGTTGTGTGTTTGGTTGTTGATTTTTTTTGTTTTTGTTTTTGTTGGTCTAATATCACCAATGTGTGAAAAGACGTTAAATAAAATCCAGGAATCCTGAACACACACACGCACACACACCATCACACACGCACACACACACACACACACACACACACACATGCAGAGTGCTCTCGCTCCCTCTGCTAACTCATTCAGCCCGACGGCCGTATTTCCCAAATTTTGGAGGCGTTGTCTAACGACTATGCACTTGTTGCAGGAGATGGATCGACCGTGATAATTCAAGGGCAGTGCCAGATTAGCTTGGCGCCAACAGGCACCAAGCTAATCTGGCACTACCCTTGAATTATGGTCGACCCATCTCCTGCTGTAGTGCGTCAGGGCTGAATGGGTTCATGATTGTAAGCTGCTTTCATGTAGGGATCGCTCTGACAGAAACAGTACAGGCTTCGAGATCTACATGTATGCATTCAATAATTCAGGAAATCACCTTTGGGGAGGGGGGGGGGGGGGGGGGGCTGGCTTTAGGAACGCCTGTTATCCCAGCCAGCAAAAGGTCCTCTGGCTGAAGTTGACCTTTGGTTGGACTGTGTACAGCTGTGCACAGCACCAACCAAGGCTGGCATCGGCCAGAGGATGTTTGCTTCATTGGTTGGGGTGATAAAAAATGAGCTTGGTGTGTTTGCTGTGGACTTGCGTTCTGGAAGTGTGACTTTTTACTGACGGAGGTGTTTAACCCTTTGGCTGTCAGTAGTGCTTCTGTCACCGTGATTCCTGCAGGAATCACCATGACACAAAGCACTACAGTCAGCCAAAGGGTTAAACGTTTGCTCTGTGCTATGCTTTTTTTTTTTTTTGGGGGGGGGGGGGGGGGGGGGCTCACACATGATAACAAGAACTCTCCATCACCCATCTGCCCGTCATGGCCGTCAGTGATAAATTGTACGTTGGCATAATCTCAAAACACCGATCGACCCACAGACATGAGACTTCAAAGCTGGCCCAAGGACAGGATTGGTTAGACCACTGTAAGCATAATCACTGAGTGACCTTTCTCAAAGGTCAACATCGCAAGGGTTAATAGATAAATGTGAAATCCACAAAGAAAAACGGTTCTGCACGTAGAGTTTGAATGTCCAGTGCATCAAGAAGTCACAGTCCTAAGTTTGTATGTTTTACGTGAAAATGTACGGCTGTTCTGCCACTTTTGCATGTCTTTTACGAGCCTTTAGCTTGCTGACAACTAGCTGATGTGTCCAAATCCTAAAATAACTCATGACGAGAAACTGTATTTTGACTTCGATATCTCAGTGCTGCGCAACACACTTTCAGTCATATTTGCGGGCAGACTTTTTATTTCTTCCTTGTGCATCTAATGACTAAATGTGTGCTGGTCTGTGATTGGGACCTTACGGCCTTAGCCTTAGCCATAAGGTCCAAACTCACAGAGCAGCACACATTGGTGTGAGGTCCGATGCTTGTGATAGGACACTAGTCGGCCGTCCTGCTTGACCCGTCATTTTACGTACGGCACCAGTTGTTTGTTGTTGCATTTGATCTGCTGCTGTTGCCCCGTTGGAGCTTTGCGAGTTTAGACAAGCTGCTTCAGTTAAACTTTCTTGTTGGAATGTTTTTCCTTTCGTTTTTTTGTGTTTTTTTTTTTTTAGTTTCTTGCTTTATTGCGGTTGACGACTTTTGATGTTTCTGAGATTTTTGAAGCAGAGTCGCAGCGTATTGTGAGTGTTGAGTGCAGGTGATGGATTGAGCATGATAATTCAAGGGTAGTGCCAGGTTAGCTTGGCGCCTGAAGGCGCCAAGCTAATCTGGCACTACCCTTGAATTATCATGCTCAATCGTGGAATGTTGCTGTATGAGGATGTCACTTTTGACGTCTGAGATGTTTACGATTTTGAAGTGTGCAAAGTTGCAGTGGGAAGCTTTCCAGTTTGGGGTTTGTTCATCGACTGATTTTATGTTTGTTTGATGATGTAATAATCAGTTCCCTTATTTAGCATTTGACAATAATAGTCATGTTTTCTCTAACTTGCCCTGCTGAAGTCTTTAATAAAATGAAGGGAGAGTTTGCATACAATGCTGCTGTAGGTGCCAAAAGCATTTGATATGTAACACACAGTTTGCTGTGTTGACGTATTTGTGCGCTGGTTTTTATTTAGGACTTTACTGCGGACAGCTGGAATGTCCTAAAATCTGGACGGCACACACATCGTGTGAGGCACCCCCTTCTGCATGCAGCTGCTGGTACCGTTTACAGTAAACGGTACCAGCAGCTGCACGCACAGGGGTGTGGAACGTTTTTGTGACATGGCATTGTTAGTGTAGTCTCGAATGCCTGTGAATTGCTACTATGTATTGATGACATTTTTGCCTGTTGGAGCTGTTTGCTGATAAAGCATTCAAGCGTGTTGTGAGAGGATTATTGTTATTTTTGTGAGGATGGCCGGAAAGTTTATCACCAGCCTTTCAGTTGAGATTGTGGATGCAGTGTGCGTGCCATGACTTTGTTAAATTAATCCACTTGGCATGCCATGATGCTCTGCTGTTGGTTGGTTTTCAGGCTGGGACTGGCGTCCGTTAGACCAAAGAGAGACCACCGCCATTGAGTCGAGACTCGTGAAGCCCATTTTTACCCCGATCTTTGAGTCGGACAATTTGTGTTCTGGAATAAGTACGGACGCCCTTAGAGAGTAGCTGTTGTAACATGCACACACCCAGCCATTTGTTTTTGCCTTCATTCGCGAAACGTTTTGTTGTGTGCTTCAGCCAGATTTATTTATATTCATTCTTCTAGTTCTAGGGTTGTGCCAGAATAGCATGGTGCCCACAGGCGCCAAGCTATTCTGGCACAACCCTTGCCACAGTAGTTTTCTAGTTTTTTTATATTCAGAATTTACTGAAGTGCTTATCCAAATTGGATTCAATCCGTGGAGTGTATTAGATTGAGCGAGCTTTGTGGTTTGATATGCACGCTTGCTGTCAGCTGCTGTATATATGCATACACATGTACTCTGTAAATATTCAGACATTACGTATTTCACTTTAATATGTTTTTTTTTTTAATGAAACAAACTGCACTAATGTATGATTTTGAATAGATAGCGGTGATCATTTGATTTTGATGTAGTGGTCAAAGGTCACATGTTAGCTGGAATTGGGAAGGAGAGAGTTAACGATTTCAAACAGGTTTTGTTTATTATGTGAAAATCATCTTACACACATTAAATCTGACAAGGACAGTAGGTACGTGTACATAATTTATTACAGGCATCATTATTGGAAGTTTGGGTTGGCATGGAGAGGATGGATGATGGAAAAAATTCCATCGTTAACATATTTGCCGGTCTAACACTACAACAGGAGGTGGATCAGCCACGATAGTTCAAGGGTAGTGCCATATTAGCTTGGCTCCTTCCAGGCGCCAAGCTAATCTGACACTACCCTTAAACGCTCCAGGCAGATAAATTATGTCTTTCACAGACTGCACAGTCTGTTACAGATGGCTACAAAGGTTGCCAAAGTTATTATGGGCTGTGAATTCACTAGCATATAAATGTATGGGAAGACAAGTGTACCACACAGTGCATGAGGTTCAGTCCCCTATCGTGGGTTGTCATCAGCGGGGTGTCCTTGGCATGAATTGAAAATCTTGAACTTTGTTCCCCGACAGTTGTCTGATGCGGGTTTTGATCTGGTTGGTATGGTGCAGCATCACAACACTTGTACAGAAAAAAACATAGAGAGGACAAGCACAGCACAGTTGTGTTCTCGTCTCTCTTAAGAGTGTTCCTTTCTTCACTGGGTATTTGTTTGCCTTTACATGCTCTGCAGTCATATTTTGGACCGTGACTTTGTCGAGAGAAGTCAATCCAAGGCGGAGAAATGCCAGTGGGAAAATGCATAATGCACTAGTGGGAAAAATGCATAATGCACTAGTGGGAAAATGCATAATGTACTAGTGGCATTAAGACAAGTGATCAGAGTTGCACTAACTTACAGCAGTTGCGGGGGCTCATGAGGATCTGTGCTTCTTGCTGGCACTTTTCTGGCATGGTTGGGCCTCTTCAGCGTTGAATTAACAAAGAGTGCCAAAACAGAATTTGCGTGGCGAGTTAGCAGGGGTGTGTGAAGATCTATGGCTCTTGTGGACAGATTGTCTTGCTGAGGGAGCAAGTGTTGAATGATTGTGCACGCATACCAGCATTGAGCTTTTATTTAAAGTGGTGGGGGCTCTGGTAGACTGGGTGAGTTACTCTACTGTGGGTGTCATTGTCTCTGCTAGGCTGCGTGTGGCATGCAGTTTCGTGCACAGTGTTGGATGTTGTGACAATTTACTCTAATATGTTTTGAATGTGCACATTTGATATGTTTTTGTTTTTTTTATCAATCTCTTTTCTCATTGTCATGTGTGTGTGTGTGTGTGTGTGTGTGTGTGTGTGTGTGTGTGTGTGTGTGTGTGTGCTACTAAACACACGTTTTGACGAAACGCATTAACTGCTAACTACCAGTACATGTGTACTCGATGTTACTAACAATATTTGCCTGCAGCTTTAACTCTGCTTTCTACAATTCCTAATGTTAAGGCACAGTTCACAAGTAGACAATTCCTGGGATTCTACTAGAGCTCAGTTTACGGATAGAGAGAAACTGTGCGTGCTTTGTGGGCCGTAAGCGCATCAGTGGAGGTTTTGTGCAGCGTTG
The DNA here is from genome assembly GCA_036245525.1 of Semisulcospira habei. Classification (NCBI taxonomy): domain Eukaryota; kingdom Metazoa; phylum Mollusca; class Gastropoda; family Semisulcospiridae; genus Semisulcospira; species Semisulcospira habei. The sequence continues at coordinate 149,976,756 of BTPG01000007.1, forward strand.
GATGCAAGATGCTTGTTTTGTACAAACCCCTTCACCGCCAATAAACACGTCAACACCATCCAACCGCAAGAGGCACAGATCCTCATGAGCCCCCCCCTGCAGTGGCGCTAACTTACAGCAGTTTGCGGGGGGCTCATGAGGATCTGTGCCTCTCGCTGAAACCACTGTGTGTCCGTCAGTGAATTGACGGTGATTTCAAGACCGGTCCGTGTGCACTGGCGGTGATGGGGTTAACATCTGAACAGAATTGTGGCACCAGGTTGCTTTTGTCTGCCCTTGACCTATTTAGCCCCGAGTCCCTACAGCAGGGGATGGATTGACCGTGATAATTCCAGGGTAGTCTGGCACTACCCTGGAATTATCACAGTCGATCCATCTCCTGCAACTGGTACCTTGTCATTAGGCAACACCACCCAAATTTGAAAAAGATGGGACCTTGGAGCTAAGAGGGTTAATTTGGTTGACAGTGTTTAAAATCGATGTCAATTTGTTCATGAGAACATTTTGGTTGTACGCTGCATTATGTGAGGACAGGAAATGGGGGGGGGGGGGAGGGGTTCATTTGTAAATTGTGTGTGCCATATTCGATTCCAGTTATGTTACACATGGGTTCACATTTTGACTGCTTGGGTGTCGTAGACTTGTACACCAGAGTGGGGGATTGCTTTTGGTGGCGGATGAAACGGCTGTTGCTTTAGTGTGATGATGTGAAAACGGAGAATGTAGTTCATCTTTGCTTTGTGCACAGTAGCTGTGGTTTTTGCTGAGACTTGCAGAAGCACAATGTGCTAATAACTTGTTTGATATATTTTCAGGGCTCCACTCCACCAAACATCCCCCCCCCCCCCACCACCACCCCACCCCAAAACAAAAAAAAAAGGCATACTAGGACAGTCTACCTGCTATTGATTAAAAATGTGTTCTAATCTTTAACAGTGTATCGTCTTGTATGTTATAAAAGTGTGCAGACGACACTGACTTTGATCAAATACAGTAGAGAATAACCTTTAACCCCCAAGGTCCCATTTCTCAGATTTTGGAGGTGTTGCCTAACGACTATGTACCTGTTGTACGAGATGGATTGATCATAATAACTCAAGGGTAGTGCCAGATGAGCTTGGCGCCTGAAGGCGCCAAGCTCATCTGGCACTACCCTTGAATTATCATGGTGGATCCATCTGCTGCTGCAGGGTCCCGGGGCGAAAAGGGATGAATTAGAAACGCAAATTGATTCTACGAAATGCCAGTCGAGTAGTTGAAGTCTGTATGCATGGTTTACACCTGACGAGTCCCCACTCGTCGTTAGACGTCGTTGTCGGTGTAGGTCTTTGGATGCTTACAGACAAGGGCGTGCACCTGAGTGTGGGAAGTTCAGGGTGTAGCCATGCCTTGTGGTGGTTAGACTGTGCTTGCGGCTACGAGGCAGTCTTACCTCATTCAGCCCAGCAGCCGTATTTCCCAAATTTTGGAGGCGTCATCTAACAACTATGCACCTGTTGCAGGAGATGGATCGACCATGATAATTCAAGGGCAGTGCCAGATTAGCTTGGCGCCGACAGGCGCCAAGCTAATCTGGCACTACCCGTGAATTATCATGGTCGATCCATCTCCTGCTGTAGTGCGTCAGGGCTGAATGGGTTAAGTATACATATTCACACTGCTGTGCATTTTCCCCCACTTGTTTAAATTTTACTTGACTACCTTTTTACATTTTTGCACCTTCTTGAAGACCTAACCATGATGCATCTAACCTTGTCATAGTAGTGTTAAAACGTGGATTGGATTTGAGATTGTCTGTGTGTTTTGTCCTCAGGCGTGGACTGGAAGTCTCTGACGATCCCCGCATCACTGCCCATCACCACCGACTATTTCCCCGATGAGCGTAGTCTGAAGTACGATTACGTCATCGCCGACTATAGTCTGTTGCCAGACGATGTGAATGCAGAGTACTGGATGAGGTAGGAGTCACTAACAATGCAGAGTACTGGATGAGGTAGGAGTCACTAACAATGCAGAATATTGGATGAGGTAGGAATCACTAACAATGCAGAGTACTGGATGAGGTAGGAATCGCTAACAATGCAGAGTACTGGATGAGGTAGGAATCACTAACAATGCAGAGTACCGGATGAGGTAGGAATCACTAACAATGCAGAGTACCGGATGAGGTAGGAATCACTAACAATGCAGAGTACTGGATGAGGTAGGAATCACTAACAATGCAGAGTACTGGATGAGGTAGGAATCACTAACAATGCAGAGTACTGGATGGATAAGGTAGAAATCACTAACAGCGTTTCAATTTTTGTGTACAGATACGCAACAAATGATGTTGGACTTTGCGACATGCCACATTCATTCGCAACTTTCCGCATACGAATACGCAGAAAAGATGTTAGCCTTTGAGACATGCCACATTGATGCGTCATGTCTCAAAGGCTAACATCACTTTCTTTATATCCATTTATGTCACATCGTTAAGTACCATTATGTCACATCATTTATGTCACATCGTTAAGTACCATTATGTCACATAATTTATGTCACATCGTTAAGTACCATTATGTCACATTATTTATGTCTCATCATTAAGTACCATTATGTCACATTATTTATGTCACATCGTTAAGTACCATTATGTCACATTATTTATGTCACATCGTTAAGTACCATTATGTCACATTATTTATGTCACATCGTTAAGTACCATTATGTCACATTATTTGTGTCACATCGTTAAGTACCATTATGTCACATTATTTACGTCACATCGTTAAGTACCATTATGTCACATTATTTATGTCACATCGTTAAGTGCCATTATGCATACACCTGAAGACAAATTTTAACACTATTTGTGTTTGTTGTGCATGTCAACACACTTTATGAACTTGTGCGGCAGTGTAGACGCGCAGCAAACATGTAGGCTGTGTAATCACACATGTTTATTCTGGTCTGCACAGCCGTTAGCAAGCCGCATCAATCCATGTTTAGCTGATCGTTGCTCGCAAATGGAGTGGAGTGGAGTCATTGTAAGGTTACTTGATTTATCTCATTCTAGCCCAGACACACCACATCAAGATATGGATCGACCATGATAGTTCAAGGGTGATACCAGAATAACTTGACGCCTATGGGCTGACTGACCGCCTATGGGCGCCAAGCTATTCTGGCATCGCCCTTGAACTATCATGGTCGATCTGTGTCCTGCACTGCACTGCAATCTTCAGAGGACAACGGCAAAATTGGAAATAAATCAGCGCATTAAATAGGCGCTTTGTCCCAATTCAAAATCGGCTCAAAGCGCCGCCGCGAACTGAACCCAACAAGCACGCTCACGTGACTCACGCGCATTCCCTCACACACTGTACATCAACACAGACCATTCACGTGGTGCTAAGGGCAAGCTCAAGCCAGCTACTGAAGTTTGGGAAATTCAAATGGTTTTAGATTTGAAATTATTTTGATTAAGTGGGCTGAAATTGATACCAAAATCATAGGGGAGGAAGAACCGGAGTACTTGGAGAAAGAACCCCCGACGGTCCGCCTAAATTGACGGTGACACTAGAGGAGAAAAGTCCAGTGATGCCTACTGGGTATCGAACCTCACACCTCTAGCATTGGTGGCAGGCGCTTTTCCTGCTGCGCCATGGACCGCCCCGTATAAAGAAACACGCTTATAGTGCGCATTTGGCAGTGGCCTTTTTGGTGCGGATGTGATGCACTGTAATGTACAAGCTCATGGAGGGAACTCTCTAAACTGGTGCTTGTGTTGGACGAATTGTGCGTGGTGGCTATAAAACTTAACTCATTCAGCCCGATGGCTGTATTTCCCAAATTTTGGAGGCGTCATCTAATCACTATGCACCAGTTGCAGGAGATAGATCAACCATGATAATTCGAGGGCAGTGCCAGATTAGCTTGGCGCCAACAGGCGCCAAGCTAATCTGGCACTACCCTGGAATTATCATGGTCGATCCATCTCCTGCTGTAGGGACCCAGGGCTAAATGTGTTTAAACTGATTTTGATGCCACTTCAGTCCTCCTGATGACAAGAACCTGGCCTTCTATCGCCGGAGCCCACTGACGACGCAGGAGGTGTTCCGCGAGCTGATTTCACAGCGCCTCGGACAGGTGACAGGATTTCTTCCGAAGAATCAGGCGGACTTATGTAGTCGTGCATGTTTGCTGGTCTGTGATTTTTGGACCTTACGGGTCCACACCCAGCTGTTCTCGCACTACCCTTGAACTACTGCACAACCAGCTTCCAGCAACCACGTTTGCTGCCCAAAAAGTGGTCTTGAACCCATTCAGGCCCGAGTCCCTACAGCAGGAGATGGTCGACCATGATAATTCAAGGGTAGTGCCAGATTAGCTTGGCGCCTTGAGTCGCCAAGCTAATCTGGCACTACCCTTGAATTATCATGGTCGACCATCTCCTGCAACTGGCACATAGTCATTAGGCAACACCTCCAAAGTTTGAGAAATGGGACCTTGGCGCTGAAAGGGTTAGAGACAGGTGCTCTCGCGAGCGACGTCTTAAAGGGAAAAAAAAGTGTTACCTGTCATTTAAGACCTTTATTTAGGTGGCTACAGCCTCAGTCACAGCTACAGCCACAGCCACACCTACAGCCACAGCCACAGTCACAGCTACAGCCGCAGTCACAGCTACAGCCACAGCCACACCTACAGCCACAGCCTCAGTCACAGCTACAGCCACAGCCACACCTACAGCCACAGTCACAGCTACAGCCACACCTACAGCCACAGCCTCAGTCACAGCTACAGCCACAGCCACACCTACAGCCACAGTCACAGCCACAGCCACACTCACAGCTACAGCCACAGCCACACCTACAGCCACAGCCTCAGTCACAGCTACAGCCACAGCCACACCTACAGCCACAGTCACAGCTACAGCCACAGTCACAGCTACAGCCACAGCCACAGCTACAGCCACAGCCACACCTACAGCCACAGTCACAGCTACAGCCACACCTACAGCCACAGCCTCAGTCACAGCTACAGCCACAGCCACACCTACAGCCACAGTCACAGCCACACTCACAGCTACAGCCACAGCCACACCTACAGCCACAGCCTCGGTCACAGCTACAGCCACAGCCACACCTACAGCCACAGCCACAGTCACAGCTACAGCCGCAGTCACAGCTACAGCCACCTAAATGATGGTCTTTAATGATGGGTGGCCTCTCATGAGGGTGCTTGCTCAAAACAAGTTGTGTTGTATCGTTCTTGTAAGCTATTCTGGCACTACCCTTGAATGACATGTACTTGTATGATGGGTCTTCAAGTTTTTGAGCCATTTCATCCTGAGACTGATTTTGTCAAATGTATCTATTGTCCTATGAAGGCTGCATTAAAGATTTAGGAGGTAGATCAACTGTTGTAGTTCAAGGGTGGTGCCAGAATAGCTTGGTGCTTCAGGCGCCAAGCTATTCTGGCTCCACCTTGAACTATCATTCACATTTATTTCCAGCAATCAGGATGAAAAGGGTTAAGAAACCACCTTTGAACTACCATGGTCAGTCCGTCTCGTGAGTTTGCTTGTAGTCTCCAGGAGAGAAAGTATATAGGAGATTACAACGACACCCATTTAAGAAACAATTGATTTATTTAATCCTTTCCGTAAATAAACAAACGCACTTGACCAAATTCATTTAACAGATTTATCTGCCCAGTCAGGTCCCCCAACCCCTTGGAAACAAAAGGCTAGTTAAAATATCTTCCCGAGAAATACACACCACCCACCCACCCCCCCACACACACACACCCCCACACCCCACCACTCAATGCTGTCAGAGTTGGCCTTCCTGAGAAATAGTGTCTACTTCCTGTTCATACCACCATTGTAAACAATAGTCTTCTGTGTCCAAATAGTGTCTCTCTCTCTCTCTCTCTCTCTCTCTCTCTCTCTCTCTCTCTCTCTCTCTCTCTCTCTCTCTCTCTCTCTGCACACACAAAACAAATTAGCATTCCTTTTTGTGTCAACGCTTCAATGTATGTCACTAAACCACTATGTCATTTTTCTTACTCTGGGGCAAACCAAAAATATAGAACAAATCTCTAATATAGGTTATTTCGTAAATGAAACGTCCAACGTGAAAAATTGTGTGGAGGAAAATTTATCTGTGAAAAGTTTTCACTTCACACATCGTGACTGCTTCGACGCACGCGCTGTTGAACAATCGGTCTTTGTGTTCAAGACTGTCGCGTGATGAAACCAAATCCCTGTTGCGTGCAGTTATTGCCGCCATAACCTGTAGGTAGAGACAGCTGTTGTGTAGTCATGTGAGTTTACAAGATTGCATCTCTTTAATAACCAGAAAGTTGGGCTTGAAAATTGGTTGTGAAACGGTTTCCTGTTTTCGCTCCAGTGGGTGACAATCAGCCTTTCATACAGTTATTTATTACCCTGTCGCGTGATGCCTTTAAATTGAAACCCACAACTTTAATCCCGGGAGAGACCTCAATTATTCAATTTAGTATACACCCCACCATGTTTTACAAGTGTTTTAGATCACTCGAGGAGAAAATCGGGGAGTGAGTTGTTAATTTGAACCAGATCACGGACATTGCCTTGTCCTGTTATGCATTTAAATTGAAACCAGATCACGGACATTTGTGTTGCGTGCTGTTTACCCAACCAACATGATAATGGCGGACCTATCTGTGATTTTAGACCTTGCAGCTTCTGGGTGTAAGGTCTAAAATCACAGACCGCACACCGTCACTGACGTCCAAGTAGGGAGAAAATAAAACCAGACAAGCTTTTCGTAGTCATTATTATAAGGCTTGCGGTGTGAGTGGTTAGTTTGAAACCCCTTTTATAACCAGAAAGGCAAGCATAGTGTTTTTGTACAAACAGATTATATTGTGTTTTTAAAATGGACTTAATGACGCACGATTCACATTGCGGCCTATTTTGTGGCGCCACTTCGTGTGGGAAGACTGAATTTGTTCTTAACCTCTTACAAACAAGATACCTTCATCATTTCGAAAACATTGTAATATTTTGTCCAACAATCAAACACAACAAAGCTTATCACAACCGTTCATTCATTTGGACTGACAACAACATATACTTAGTCGACCCTGAGAAAAAACTGAATGACTACCTACAATATTTTTACAAGCAATTTGAAGGACAGCCAACGTTGTTTATTGTTGATGACTGTTCTGCAGAAAAAGACATTGTCAAAAAGAGAAACATATTAGCAGAACTTGCCTTCAGTGGCAGACATGCAAACATCAGTGTATGGATTCTCACTCAGAAATATAATGCTGTACTGAAAGATTTTCGAGAACAGTTAAAGTTTATCTGTTTGTTTTACTGTAAGGACCGTGACAGCTTTGAAGACTGTCTCAGAGAGAACGATGTCATTCCAAATAAGCAAGAACAGGATGATGTAAAAAATAAACTGAAATCAACTAAGCATCTAAAGCTCATTTTGAAGACAGATCAACCCACTGGGTATGGATTAGTAAATTAATTTATACTTTTGGGTTTGTCTTTAAAAATGACAGACAGACAAAATTGGCCTATTGGTAAATTCATGGATATTACATCGAGTTTCAGGGATTTTATGCTTATTAGTGACTTAAAAACACAAGTTAGACGCCCTTTTTCAGAACTCCCATCACCGATGAAGATGTACATGACATATAGTTTTTATCTTGGATATTCTAATACTTTTCCACTTTATAATAATAGGACAGCAAATTTTTTAGTTTATGATGCTAAATCTGACTGGTTTAAGAATATGTGTTTAAACATATACTATCAAATAAAAAAAGAAAATAAAAATGTTAAATTTATTACTGTCAGTAAAACGATATTACACATGCAAAAGCTTGAAAATGATACCACAGAAGACATATCAATGAAGTGGCTTATTAGTTGGTGATTAATTTTGTCTATTATATAGATTTTAGTCAATAAAGTGCCATTTTCATTATATAATTTTCTATTTATTTTTTTGTCGGACAAATAAAAAAGATGGACAACCGTCAAAGATTAAGAAACGTGTTTCACACAACTGACTTACCTATATATAATATTTACAATGTCTATGAATCAATAGAAAGATCTTTTTTAGTCATACAAAATAACCTTCTTTCTGATAGTGTAAAGATTCAGATTGTTGCAAAAATAGAATTTGTCAGAGATGTTGGTAAAGTTATTGTAGCGTATATCTCGACAAGGCAGCACACAGTTAATTCGAGAAGAGAACTAGAGAAAGTGTTTAGAGAAAGATTGTTACCAGACTTCCATGAAGCAATTGACAGAGCAGAAATGCAAGGGTCTGGCTGGCATGAAGGCCTTGTACATGAACTACAACTAAAGCAGTCAAGATATCATCCTATTTTAGGCAAATCATGGATACCACTACCAAAAGAGGTTATAGACAAAAAGGGTGTCGTCAATATTCAGAACAATGATAATTTATGTTTCATGTGGTGTGTGCTTTCTAAACTTCATTTTGTAAAAACAAAACCTGAACGTGTATCTAACTATACCAAATTTATAAACGAACTCAACTTCAGTGGCATTGAGTTCCCTGTTAAAATAGAGGACATAGACTTGTTTGAAAAACTAAATCCTGGTATATCCGTGAATGTGTTTGTATGGGAAAATGAGTCAGAGAATAAGTTACAGCCAATTAGAGTATCACCAATTGCCCCAACATATGGACAGTCAGAAGATAAACATGTTGATATGTTGCTAATAAGCTCTGGTGATAACTTTCACTACACAATTATCAGAAATATGTCACGTCTAATTCATAATCATGTATCAAAACATAATGGTAAACAGGAAGTGTGTAAGAGATGTTTACAAAGATTCTCCTCTATTGCAGTGGCACATAAACACATTCTACATTGTAGGTCAGTTGATGACATACAAACTGTACTTAAGTATCCAGAGTCTGGTAGTCAAGTGTATTTTAAAAACTATGGGAATCAACAAAAGCTGCCATTTGTAGTATACGCAGATTTTGAATCACTCGTCGTTCCATATGAAGGTCCAATTCCAGAGTCATTACCAAAGACTATAAAATTGAGTGACCAAGTGGTGTGTTCTTTTGGATACATTATTGTTAGGTCAGACGGTCTTCATTCAGAGCCTGTTATCTACAGAGGTGAAAATGCAGCATGTCTGTTTTTAACAGAAATGAGACATCTGTATAGTCAGGTAGTACAGTATCTCACAACATGTCAGATGCCTTTGGTGATGACAGAAGAAGACAAACTAAAATTTGATACAGCAGAGACGTGTTGGATTTGCGAACAGCCTCTGGGGGGTGATAAAGTTTGCGATCATGATCACATAACTGGTCGTTACAGAGGTGCCGCACATGGTGATTGTAACTTGAAATTAAAAATAGATCCTAAGACATATAAGTTACCAATCTTTTTCCACAATCTGAAGGGATATGATTCACACATTATCATGCAGGCTGTTGATGAGTCGTACAAAAAAATTAGTTGCATTGCCCAGACAACTGAAAAATACTTGACTTTTAGGTTAGATAAATTAGCATTTTATGACTCCATGCAACATTTGTCTTTAGGTCTTGCTAGTCTGGCAGAAGGACTGACTGAGTATCCAATAACAAGTAAATATTTTGAGCCAGAATTGATTAAGAAAGGAGTCTATCCATATGAGTACATCAGTGACTGGGTAGTTTTTGAAGAAACAAGACTGCCACCAAAAGAGAAATTTTATTCTACACTAACTGGTAAAGGTATTTCTGACTCTGAATATCAACACGCACTTGATGCATGGGGGAAGTTAGGATGTCAGACAATTGGTGATTACCATGACCAGTACTTGAAAGCTGACGTTTGTTTGCTAGCAGACGTATTTGAAAGTTACCGTGAGAAGGGTTTGTTACACTACAAACTTGACCCTGCTTGTTACATCACTAGTCCTGGCATGACATGGGATGCATTTTTGAAATCCAGTAAGATATTTATAGACCTGTTGTCTGATCGTACAATGGGTGAAATGGTGGAACGCGGATTGAGGGGAGGCATTAGTCTAGCAGCAAACAATTATGCCAAGGCAAATAATAAATATCTTGATGACTTTGACCCCTCAAAGCCAAGGTCATTTATTATGTACGTGGACGCTAACAATTTGTACGGATTCGCGATGTGTGAATTGTTGCCATTAAAAAACTTTTGTTTGTATGATTTGTCACAGTATGGTATAAAAAAATTAACAAAATATATTATGGATCGAGGTCAAAATGATGAAAAGGGTTGGATCTTTGAAGTAGACCTGGAGTACCCACACCACCTACATGATTACCACAATGATTATCCGTTGGCTGTTGAGAAAATGAGTATGACGGGGAAAAAAGAAGACACTAAACTTGTACCCAATCTGAATGACAAATTTAATTACGTGTGTCACTATCGCTTGTTGCAGTTTTACATCAGACACGGGTTAGTACTAAAGAAAGTTCACAGAGGAATTCAATTTGATCAGAGTGCTTTCATGAAAGATTACATAATGAAGAACACAACCCTTCGTGCGAGAGACGGCAACACTGCATTTGACAAAGACTTCTTTAAGCTTATGAACAATGCCTGTTTTGGTAAGACAATGGAAAATCCTCATCACAGAAAAGATGTGAGACTAGTCACAACTGAATCAGGTGCAATTAAACTTACAGGTAAGCCCCAGTACACAGGGTATAAAGAATTTCATTCATCATTGTATGCAGTGTCACTCAAAAAAAAGATTGTTAAACTAGACAAGCCAGTATTTATTGGTATGGCAATTCTTGAGTTGTCAAAATTATTAATGCTTGAATTTTATTATGATTACTTTAAACCGAAGTATCCTGACTGCCGTCTGTTATACACTGACACTGACTCTATGATCATAGACGTATGTACTGAAGACTTTTATGAAGACATGAAAACAGAACTACACATGTATGACACGTCTGATTACCCTAAAGACCATCCACTGTTTAGCACACAAAACAAGAAAGTGCCTGGAAAGTTTAAGGATGAACTAAATGGTGTGCCTATAGTTGAGTATGTTGGACTGAGATCAAAAATGTATTCTATACTGCATCAAAAGGGAAGTCAATCCAAAGCCAAAGGTATCAAGAAAACAGCAATAAAAAATAAAGACATTCGACATGAACATTATAAGCAAGTATTAGATGGAGAACTGATGCCTGATTATCCAAACAAAACACTGAGGTCAAATAGACACAATATTGAAATGATCCAAACACATAAGAAGTCTCTAGCAGTAGGGGACACGAAACGAGTGTTTTTCAGTAAGGAAAAAGCTTATGCACCAGGTCATTACAGACTCAAGTTATCTGAAGAAATAGCTGACGAACTGGTTGATGAACTAATCAATGAGTTAGTTGATGAAATGATTAAAAATGCGTAACGGTGTCTGGGGGAATAATCTGTAATTCTTCTCTGACAAATGCCCTCTGAGGCGCAGGCTCATACAGATAATATATTGTTGCGTCTGGACCAGGGATTATTTTTTTTATATTATGAACAGATGTTGACCAGATGGGGTCTGTCGACCTGCGCCTGATGTCATTTTCAGCCTCACCAGGTTGATATAAATATCTCACCTGTTTGGTAAATAAACTTGTGTCTGGAGGTGGGGTTGGCCCTTTTTTTGGCTCTGCAATTGTTTTCAATTTAATAGCATCAGCAGGCTTAGGGTGTCCTTCATTATTCATTGCTTTTATCACATGTGGTAATCTCTTAACCCACTCCGTGTTACGGGTGTCATGCATGAGTTCCTTAGAATACTGGTAACTGAAAAGTCTCTCTGACAACTGTTTATTGAAATTTTCTACAATTGCCTGTGATCTGTGTACACCTGGAATGCCTCTTCTGACCAGTACACCATGCTTAGCAAATAACTGATTAACTGCACCTTTGAATTCTGATCCATCATCAACCTGCACTAGTCTGGGGTATCTTAAAGGGCCTCGACCATATATTTTTGTTAATGCTGTAGCAACTGTGGTAGCTGTTTTGTCAGATATGGGTTCAGCGTCTTTATACCTTGAAGCAATGTCTACAACAGTCAGTGCATACTTGTATCGTTTCTTTCTTATTGTGTCATGTGGTAAGAACAGGAGGTCCATTTGGTGTGTGTCATTTGGGGTAGTGTTTTCAAAATGGGGTCTTGTTATTTTTCTTGGAGCAGGTAAATATATCTGCCAAATTGCCTGTCTCTGTAACCATTGCTTGACTTGATTGAGTGTTATATCTCCGCCCACAGCGGCATGTAATTTCTGAATAGCTGTTGCTCCTTTCCAAAAGCCTGATGGAGAGTAATATATTTTTGATAGTTTATTTTCGGCTGCCATTTTTTCTAGCAATGAAAACTCCTGTAAAATAAACAAATGTCATTCCCACTAGAACAAAGATTATCTCCCCGTTTCTTTGTTGTGTGCTTGGTTTGTAATAGTCACTTAGTTTTGGTTTTGGGATAGACATGTCTTCACCTGTGACAAGAAAATATTCCCTGATTGCTTCGTCTGTATTTGAAAACGTATGCTGTGCGTGACCTTCAAGCCTGAGTTTTTCATTGATGAAATCAAGTTTCTCAATTCTATTCTTTTCATAATCTTGCTGGGCTTGAGCAAGTTTTTCAGATGCTTCATTATGACGTTTTAATTCTTCTGCAGATTCTTCTCTACCCATTTTTGAAAAGAGATAATTAGAGCCACTAAATGCCAGAGCATTAACCATAGCACCTCCTATCATAATAGCTATCGTCGCCATAATATTTTTATTTACATAGAAACATTTTCAGGAATAATTCCCTGCTTAACAAGAAAATCTTTTGTCGCAATTGACGCTGTGACAACTACAATTAGCTTAGCGCTGTCTTCAAAGTCAAGTCTACTCAAGTCTGCTGATTTCATTTTGAGTAGATTTTTTCCCAGCATAGAAAACGCTACTGCTAATCCGCTGATTACGGCAGAGTGATACACAAGGTTCATTAAATTTTTTGAGTCGTTCATTTCTTAGGCAAGAAAAATTAAAATAATTAATTTATTTACTGCATGTAAAATGAGTCCAAAGGTTTTGACACTGTTGGTAATGTGGAGACTTCTTCTTTTATTTTTGGAGTGCTTGATTTTTTGGACACTGTTTGAGTCTGTGGTTTGTATTTTTTGTATAATTGGTAACCTACGTAACAGAATCCTACAGCAAATCCAGCAACTATATATTTTGTTGTTTGAGGTTCGGGGTCAGGGTCAGACTTAGTTGTTTGTCTCTCACTTTCATGAAGGTGTGACGGTACTGACACAGGTCCTGACGATCCTGACGGTGGATCAGTTACATGAGTCTTTTCTGTTTGTGCCTTAAGCTGTAATTTTTTTTGCCTATTATATTCAGCCAGTCTTTTTCCAGCATCAACACGGCCTGGACTTTTAGTCTTCGTCACAGTTTGAACCTGTGTCAAAACTGGAGTCGTCTCGTCCATTTGATACTTCTTTTTCTTCTGCAGTAAAATTTATTTTTGAAAAATCGATATAACTACTAGTTACCATCAAAGTTACGGCAGGTGCAAGGTAATTGCCAAACTTGTAAAACATGGTACATGCTAATTTGCCAATCGAACTAGAAACTATAGGGTTGCTTTCGAGATCATGAGAAAGGCTGTCAGTGTCTATTGGTATGAAGTGATTAACAGCTTTTGTGTATAGGTAAATAAGAGACCTGCTTAAATCGCGTGTCATTAGTGAAGCAATATGGTTTTCATATTTAGCATGAAGTTTTAATAGTTCGTCAGCGGTGAGAGACTCTATGTCTTCTACCATGTATTGTTTTCCGAGATAAGTCTTTGATTTGCCTGACACAATAACAGAAAGAATGCGTTGTTTTTTCGAGTCTAAGTCTTTGTTCTCTACCGCATTGATATCATTAAGAAGAAGTAATTCGTCTTGGTTCATTTTATAATAAAATAAAAAAAACTTTGCCTGTGAATAACTTATGAAGTTACTGTTCATGTAACTGTCTAGAATAATGTGATCTTACTTGATAACTAATTTCAAAGTTACCTACAACTTACAAGTAACTTTGACGTTAGTTATCATAAGTTCTTAACCCAAGTCATAAGACACTCGGACAGATTTCTCAAGTTACAAGGACAACAAGAAAACTTTTTTTTAGTAATAATCTGGTGGTGGGGCTGATGGCATCAAATGAGCAGGCATGACATCTCTTTGCGAAGTGTATGACAAAAATAATGGATTACCAAAACCTATCGTTACTTGCTTGTAAGTTCTCGAACTTTTTTCATAGTTTCTTCTACGCCTATCTTTTTTCCTTGTTCTAAAAAAGATTTCTTTAGCTCTTCAACATTTACAGCCTGACTACGCATCTTATTCTGTATTTCAGATTTTTGTTGTTTATAGTTAGCCAAATCATCCTGGACTCGCTTAAATTCTTCGTCATCAATTTCATTATTTTCCAAAGCCTTACTAATAATAAGTTTCATACTCGTCAGCTTAGCTGCTGCGAGCGTACTTAATGCTTCATGCTTCTGCAACTTCATATAAAATCTTTTGTTAAGGGTTTCCATACCAAAGCATGCTAGACTTGTGACAAGACCAATACCTTCAACAGCAATTCCTATAACACTTCCCACCCCCGTTGCAAAAAGAGTTATACCTCCTACAGATAATCCGGCTGAAACCACCCCCATGGCCATTGATGTGTTGTGTACAGAATTGAAAACCGTATTGTAACGGCGTTTACACCTCGAGTATTTTGCTTGTTCTTCTTCCAAATACTTCAACGCTTCTGTAATATTCATTAAACGAAATGAATCTGCCTTTAATGTTTTATCACGCTCAATAGGCTCAGGTGGTATTTGTGGATACAAGTTCACCATTTTTTATTTACAAATATTTTTTTAATCAGCAATTACATTTTGCAACTCTTCAAAATTATACAATTTGCTGGCATAATAAAATGCAACAAGATCAATGTGTTCAAGGTTTATGTAAGTTAGACGAACAAAAGTTGTTTTGTCAACCACCACCTTGACAGCTGGAATACTGCTCGAAACATTAATAACATCATTATTTTTTGTAATAGCAATAAAGACCTTTGATGACTCTGCCACTGCTTCATCCCATGTAAGTTTAATTCCTTGTGCAATTTGAGCCTCTTTAGCAGTAGCAACAGATTTCATGATAATTTCAAATACTATTGTCGCTTCTCTAGCCACGACTAAGCTTGCTGGCATAAACACAACAGAAGTATCTGATCTACCCTTTCTAGTTGTAAGAAGATATCTTCGTTTCTCATAATTTTCAACTTTCAGTTTTTCTCTGCTATTGTTGTCTAGGGCAAAACTTGGAACAAGGCTTACAATAAGCGGCCCAGAATTAACAACCTTCCTAAACACTAAGGCGCCTTCATCATCAGTGTATACATAAGGACTAATAAATTCAATCTTTATGTCCCAGTCAATTGTGGGTGGTGGTGCCGGTACAGGTGAAACAACCCATTTAGTACCCACATGTATTAAGTTGTAGGGCACATTATTTACAAGATTAGGCGCAACAGGCACAGTAACATCACGTAGCTGACCAAGTTTAGGAATCTGTCTTTCACCATCTTTCATGTCAACAATTACTTTTCTCTTGTACATGCCATAGGAATCAAGTTCAAAACCATATATTTCTCCAATTTCTCCCTCTTTCTCAAAATCCTGTACGTCTGCCAAATCTTTCAACTCTGTTACTGGACATGCAACTGGTATGATTCTAGGCTTTGGACCAAGACCACTCATTTTTTTATAAACAAAAATAAAATTATTTAATTTCTAACACAACACTAAAATCATGCATCACAACTGGTTTACCATTCTGATTAGTTACAGATAAGCACAATGATTCAAAGAAACTAGAACCTAATTTTTTAAACTGAGAATTAGGAAATCTAGCAACCACATTTTCACAATATGGGGCAGTTCCAGTCGGCAAGCATCTTAACAAAGTTGAAGGCTTTCCATTGTGTACATTTTCAGTAGTGTTCAGTTCTTTCAAATGAACATTTAGCACTGTGTGTACTGACAAATGAACAGGATATCTGCCAGTTATTCTTGGTTTTTTTGGTGATAGTAGACTACCAACTGATTGTGACCAATCTTCATCTGGATGTGTTATTGTTTTAAAAAAATCCAAGTAATAATAAAAGACTAATTGATAAAGAAAACTGACCACTTTTCGGAAAATCAACTGAAACAAGTAAATTAGCTGGGTTTAAAGTTGCTTTAATTTTAAATTCATTTTGAAGCCATTCAGCTAAAGTACAAAAGTCATAATATCCGGCTCGTAAAGTATCACCCTTCTCAATACCATCAAGAGTTCCACTTACAGAATAATTTTCATCATCCGTTACATTAAACCACTTTACTGTGTAGAACATTTCATGGATAGCTACAGCCTTGCTACCATCACGATTATCAATCCCATTAGTTAACCACATTGGTTTGCTTGTGTCAATATTTGTTAAGGTTATAAACATTTTTATTATCACATAAAAAAAAAAGGATGGAATTTAAATCACCAACAATTAATACTGTAAATGCATACCAATTTAATGTGGATGCCAAGTATAATGTCGCACCAACATATGATCAGAAAATAATTCAGTTAAATCAGCTTGATATTTCTGTGTCTGAACAAGATCTATTCCAAGTCAAAGTACCCAATCCGTTTGATCATTACCTAAACCCTCCAATAACAGACGATGCTACAGCAAGAAAGTGGTCTTCAAGTCCACTACAGATGTTTCAAAACCAACTTAACTTTGCTATACTATGCTCAACTACAGGCTGTGGCGTTTCTTTTACAGACCATTTGAATCACCCAAACAAACTGATTAAGTCTGTCTATCGTTTCCACATGTATTACCAGCTTAGACGTATACTGTCAGAACTGCATACACCACTACCAACTGAATCCAGTTTCAACAGGTTTAACAACCCCATGGATATGAAAGCATTTGAACGCATCTGTAATGAATTTAACATAAGCACTAAGTATGACTTCACACAAAAACTTGATGATCACCACGGCATTGGTACATTATATTATGCTTTGAGTCACAGACAATACCCTCAAGATTACTGGCCTCCCTACACTTCATTCTCATCTAAATCTGAAGTCTGGTTAGGATCAATAGAGCAGAAACAGTCTAATGCGTGGACCACATTTATTTTAGATAAATCTGACGGGTTTACTCAAGCGGGAGTCGAGCGCATCAATGAGTCTATCAGAACATATGTCTGGTGTATACTAGGAGCACAAGCTCAAACAAAGTCAAATATTTTAAATGGGAGTGGAATTTTTGAATCTCAAAAACAGTTTCTCGCTAATCTTGAAGATTCAGTAAATTCATCAGTTGATCTCCCATCAAGCATACAACGTTACCAAGATGTACTCAGATATGCCAGATCAAAAGTTGACTTTGTAGTTGGCACTGGGTTATACATGTTACCATCTGACCTTCAACTCCAAATGGGTACAATAACAAATTATAATAATGAAATCATTGTTGCTGGGAGTGATCAAAAACTAGGTCTCAATAAATCTGTAAATTTAGGAGGAACAACTGTGCACGTACAGTTGAAAAAATCATTACAAGTGATTACTTCCCTTGCTCCAACAGCTATACAACCAGTACAGTCAACCCCTGACACACATGAATCCGAGAGAACTGCATTGGTAATTGGCCTTACTGGAGTAGGAATATTACTTCTTTACCTGTTTCATTAAATAACCTATCATTAACCCTCCTACTGTCACCAAAAAGATCCAAACATGCTCCGCCATAAACCCTACTGCCTTTGCCGCTGTACTAATCAACCAATTGACAACAGTGCCTATAATGCCAGGCAACGAGTCTACTGCTTTCAGAGCCAATTTCTTAAGCAAGTCTGATATGTGTGACAACTGCTTTTTTACCCATGACTGTAAATCTTTTGGATCTGTGGGGACTGGGGTTGGTGGTGCTGGAGGTGGAGAACCACCACCCGTTACAGCCAACACAACTGTACTGATAATAAACCCCAGAGCTGTAATTAAACTGGCAATTGTGATACCCTGTTCTCTGAAAAGTGTTTTAAGTCTCTCAGACAGAGTAGTGTCTTCATTAAGTATTTTCTGAATAGTTTCTCTAATCCTGTTGACCTGTGATTTTAGTTTTTCCCTCCCGATACTAATCGCTTCTAACCTTCCTGATCTTTCTATCTGCAAATCATTTAATCTGTGTTGGATTCTTTCTTTCATTTCTGTGTCAAGATTCCCATTGTCTGCTGTAGCCAGTTTCTCCTTTTCACGTTCAATGTGTTTATCAAGTTCTCCCAGTTTGGCAAGATTATTAACCATCTCACCTCTTATTGTCTGCAGTGATTTATCTAACCCTATAATCTCCCGCATTGACAAAGGTGGATCATCTATTGTTTTCAAAGCGTCATTTATTTGTCCTTCAGTAAATGAGGTTTCTTGTATCACTGTGTTTGCTATTTCTGGTAGGCTTGTTACTGGTGCCATTTCAATTTCTTGCCCTGTTGGTAACTTTGTTTGCGTGTCTTGAAGCACACTAACCAGTCTTGGCGTGATAGGAGACCCACCAATACCAAGTTGACGCAAGGCACTAACACCGCCTTCATTTTTTATTGTACTTAAAGCCCTAAACCTACTAGGGTCTTTTTTGTTAGTCAATAGTACTTTTCCTTTGTCAACAGTATTTAAATATAAATGACCCTTGCCATCAAGTTCAAACTGGTTAGGGTCTATGTTGTCTGGGCGGCCACCAACATGATCATAAAATGAGTTCACTTTGGTTTCTAAAAGTTCATGACGTAAACTGTAAATATTTCTTGTACCAGTCATATCTGCCATATCTGTTGTATTACCAAAATCATACATGTCATCCATTTCAAAATCTTCATGATTAAATCCTCCCGCGGCCATTGTTTTTATTAATTTAATTTTTTTTATTGTGCATAATAAAAATGACACAGTCCTACGGATCAAAGTTAGACCCACACAGAAAACTACGTGAACCTTTCGGTGTTAAAGCAGTTAGACAATCAATTGTCATCACAAACAATCCTAGTACTATAGACCAAAACCAGACTCTTACTGTCAAGTTTCCAAACCTAGGCCCCAGTGACGTTATTGTTCCTGGTACTGCTCGCCTTGCTTTTAATATTGAACTTTCATCGGACGCAGATGACAAAAGAACACTAGTTAACAATCTAGGTAGAGCAATTATTAAGAATATTAAAGTTAAACTTGAAGGACAGGAAGTGTTTAGTCTTGACGATGCTGATGTGTTCTACTGCTACACGGATTTGTGGCTTACAAGAGAAGAACGAGAAGATCGTATTTACCAAGGTATACAGTCAGATAGCATTATGAAAATTCGAATAAATGCATCAGACAAAACAACCACAGAAGGCAAGGACGTTATTGTGGCCGAAACATATGGAAATAGGTTTTGCATTCCACTCGAATTTGAAATCCTAACAGGACATTCGCCTTATTACCAAGGGGCACTAAATGACCGCCTGAGCTTCGAACTAACCTTCAATGATTACTCCAAAGTTATCAAATCAACGGATCTCAATGCATCATATAAGATCTCTAACATTTCCTTGGAATATGAGATTGTCACGCATACTGAACTAGCCAGACTCATACAAAATCAGTACCAGTCAAGACTTCCGATTTATTATGATCGAGTGATTAGACACAGTTTAATTAATAAAAACAAAATGGACCAAATTTGGAATTTAAACCTAAACACGCCTGCTAGGTCACTGAAAGGCATTCTTATGTTATTTACTGAACCTGAAAGTCCTTACAAAAGAGATTCAGAAAAATTTTACAATCCGAAAATTACACATTTATCCTGCACAATCGAAGGCCGACCTAATCAAATTTTTGCATCTGGAATGATGGGATATCAGCACTATGATGAGATCACAAAGTATTTTGCTGGGGGAAGACTTAGAGAAAAATCAGCAAATATTGCGTGCAAAGATCTGCATCTGTATGACGTAAGAATCGGTGAATACCTGACAGATAAGTACGCACTGTGGCTAGATCTGCGTTCTACGGAGGACAATTTCCTTCATGGTTCTGGCCGTATTATCGAAAACGGTAGTGACGGAATCTCAATTCAAATACAGAAAAAAACAGAAAAATCTGAAGCAATCAATATATATTTGTATCTGATTTATGATGCGCAACTAAACATCTCTGAGAGCAGGCTAAGTAGTCACATATATTAAAAGTATTCACTTAGCTTGGTTTTAATCCTTCACAGCCCATTTTGAATACCGAAATCACTATAAAATCCGAACGTATTAGTAGGCACGTCACGCTTGTGCTGAAACACGGACTAAACTGAAAATAAAAGGCGTCGTTTCACTGAGGTAACAGTTTCACTACCGATTTCAACATTCCCAATTTTCACCTCGAGTGATCTAAAAACACTCGTAAAAACAGGGAGGGGTGTACTAGTAACTTGAATCATTTAGGTCTATCACTGGGATTAGAGTTATTGGGTTTTGTCTTTCAATTTAAATGCATCACGCGACAGTGACTACGCAATAGCTTAAGCATAAAGACCTATTGTTCAGAAATGTCACCCGCTGGAGCGAAAACAGGAAACCGTTTCACAACCAATTTTCAAGCCCAACTTTCTGGTTATTAAAGAGATGCAATCTTGTAAACTCACATGACTACACAACAGCTGTCTCTACCTACAGGTTATGGCGGCAATAACTGCACGCAACAGGGATTTGGTTTCATCACGCGACAGTCTTGAACACAAAGACCGATTGTTCAACAGCGCAATGTCCGTGTGCGTCGAAGCAGTTACGATGTGTGAAGTGAAAACTTTTCACAGATAAATTTTCCTCCACACAATTTTTCACGTTGGACGTTTCATTTACGAAATAACCTATATTAGAGATTTGTTCTATATTTTTGGTTTGCCCCAGAGTAAGAAAAATGACATAGTGGTTTAGTGACATACATTGAAGCGTTGACACAAAAAGGAATGCTAATTTGTTTTGTGTGTGCAGAGAGAGAGAGAGAGAGAGAGAGAGAGAGAGAGAGAGAGAGAGAGAGAGAGAGAGAGACACTATTTGGGCACAGAAGACTATTGTTTACTATGGTGGTATGAACAGGAAGTAGACACTATTTCTCAGGAAGGCCAACTCTGACAGCATTGAGTGGTGGGGTGTGGGGGTGTGTGTGTGTGGGGGGGTGGGTGGGTGGTGTGTATTTCTCGGGAAGATATTTTAACTAGCCTTTTGTTTCCAAGGGGTTGGGGGACCTGACTGGGCAGATAAATCTGTTAAATGAATTTGGTCAAGTGCGTTTGTTTATTTACGGAAAGGATTAAATAAATCAATTGTTTCTTAAATGGGTGTCGTTGTAATCTCCTATATACTTTCTCTCCAGGAGACGGCCTCTACTGTGCAACTTTCAGCTTGAATGCTCGCTGTGATGTTTTGCACGTGCAGGGTTTTCAGTGGATCATGTCCAAGAAGAATGTATCCAAGAACAAGAAGCTGTCATCATCATCGGCCACACCCCAGTACCAGCACACCAAGGGGCTCATCCGCGCCAGGGAACGAGAACCAGAGGTAATGCTGCGTATTCACTATTTTCAGCTGGTTCCATCTTGGACAGTTTTTTGTCTACCGTATTAAAAAATTTACTCTGTGTGTGTTTCTGTGTATGTGGGTGCTTTTCTGTCGGTCAGTTTGTTCATCCAGTGACAAAGCACATGTCTGGGAAAAGTCTTCATGACCGGGGAGGCCAGTTTATTTTATTCTTACAATACACGTAACATTTTGTGGGTAGTGAGGCTTCGTTTGCAACAAACAACTCCCAACCACAAACGAGAGCAAAGTCATGACAGCCAGCCTCTTACCATGATAACGGACAACTCTCCAAACATCTCCAAGAGGCATAGATCCTCATGAGCCCAGAGACACGCTGTGTATCCACCTTGATTTTCCTCTTCTTTGTTGTTGGATGAGGCATGGCTTCCCATGAGCCCCTGCGTCCGCAGGGGCTCATGGGAAGCCATGCCTCATGCGACTGTGGCCGTTGGTTGCAAACAAAACCTCTATATTTGTGAGAGACCAGTACACATTCATTTACTACAGCTCCGACACATCATAACTGTAATTTCAGATGTCACCTCTTCACAGACAGATCTTTTTACTCCTTCTCCCCATGCCCCCCAACACCCCCCTCCAAAGTTTCTGCTGTTCTTCCCACATCAGTTTCACTTCTGCGCTGCGAGAACAGGATCAGGAACAATAACACAGTCTGGTTTGACCCCTTGGCGTAAGCACAATCTTTTCCAGCGAAGAATATCGGTAGCAGTGGAGCGGCTAATGACTACCAGAGGAAGGGTAACAATTGTGCTGAATTAACCCTCTTGTTCATGGAGTCCCAGGCACAGTGGGGTTAATAGAAAAGAATGTCAAGACAATTTGTGTCGGCTGGGCTCAGTTGCATGAGAGAGCTTTGTCTTGCACCAGCCACTAAGCAAGGTGCTCCGCTGTAGCCCCCACTTTGCTTAGAGGCTGGCGCAGGACTCGGCTCACGCACACAACTGCACCCAGGTCTGTGATTTTGGACTTTGTGGCTGAAGCCGTGAGGACCAAAATCACAGACCGGCCCACAGGACACTTCTGCTGTTGCTCTTTTTGTTTAGAATGATTTGAGTTTGAAAGGTGTGATTATCTCCGCAGGAAGAGTACTACCTGAGCATCGGGCGCATTTTCCACAAGTTGAAACTATGGGGCCCCACCATCACCGTCACGCGCTACTGGCCCAGGTACAGCTTTCATGCAGAGCTGTTGCCTGTGACTTCACAGTGACTAACCCTTATCATTCGAAATACACCAGTGTGTGAAATGCGTTTGACTAAAATAGTTCAAGGGTGGTGCTAGAAGCTAATTCGGCACCACCCTTGAACTAAAGCCATTGGTCTATATCCTTATCTGTAAGTACAATATTGTAGCTTGCATATGGCAGTGTACAAATTTGAAGCTTCTAGCCTCAGTATGAGATGGGGTAAACAGTGGTCCTGTTGTCTGGCGCTTCCTGTACTTTACCGCTTGTTGTTGTTTTCTTTGTTTTTTTTTAGGCCGCACGTACTGGAAAGAAAAGTATCAGCCAGTACAAGACACTGGTTAGGAGTGCCAAATACTAGTTGTTGATTGTTCTTCTTCTCCGTGATGATGTGGATGAAAGTAGGATCCCGCTGCGTGTGCGCAGATTGCATATGAAAGCTTTTTAACCCATTGAACCCCGCTGCGCGTATTTCCCAAATTTTGGAGGTGTCACCGAACAACTGTGCAGCAGCTGCGGGAGATGGATCGACCATGATAATTCAAGGGTAGTGCCAGATTAGCTTGGCGCCTAATGGCGCCAAGCTAATCTGGCACTACCCTTGAATGATATTGATCCATCTGCTGGAATTGGTACTTGGTGCAATTTGCCTAGGTGGCTGACACCTACAATTTGTGAAATGTGCCCTTGAGGTTCGATCCTTTCAGAGTGAAGAAGACCCTAATTGAGCTTGAATTTGTGACCTAATTGCTGTGTGTGTCTGCGTTTGGTAGTTTGATGGTGGTCATTATCTTTCACACAGACACCCGCAGCCCCAGCATAGCTACACGTACAGGTATCGCGTCCAGGAATTGAGCATGAATTTCTGACATCATTTGTGCGTGTCTGCGTTTCGTAGTTTGATGGTGGTCGTTATCTTTCCCACAGACACCCGCAGCCCCAGCGTAACTATACGTACAGGTATCGCTTCCAGGCGCCCGACTCGTACTGCTACGACACGTCCTCCACTGAGTTCTTCAACGAGTGCCTGGAGACGTACAACTGGAACTATCTGGACCAGTACATCTGCACTCGTGGCGAGTCCGACTACGGCCTGACAGAGGCGAGTACACTGGGAGCTTGATGGTACTACATCAGTGCGTATGTACTAGTTCAGGATGTTTGCCGCATGAACCCTTTTGGCTGTTGGAACCATCACCACAAACGGTGCTACCGACAGCCGAAGGTGCATGCGTTCCAAAGTGGTGTCAGCAAGTGACATAGATCCTCATGAGCCCCCGCCACAGCGGGGGCTCATGAGGATCTATGTCTCTTGCAGATGGATCGACGTTTTTCTCAGCAGTGAGGGACTTGGAACAGAACACATCAGTAGGTCATCCAGGAACGTGTAACTTTCCATACAGTGGTGGTGGTGGCTACGACTGTTGAGTACAGAGTTGTGTTTTGTGGCTTGCAGAGTCTGAAGTACTGGAGAAGTCGCTACTTCCTCCTCCCCACCTTCAACACCGCCACCAAGAAGATCATTGAAGGACTCGGCACCAGGTAACGGGGACCAGGAGTTTTCATGGAAAAAAGGAGTCAAACTTTGCTTATGACAAAAATGTTGGATACAACATAAAGGTTTCTTTCACGGGGGCCCAGCAGCGTTCTCTCTACAGCAGCAAACAAATTAGGGTCACATGGTGTTTTGCTGTATCCAAAGTTCACGGCAGTACTAAATAATGATGATGGTGGTTTTTACATACAGCAGTACCTGTGTTGAGTGACCATAGCCACCTGAATAATTGTCTGCAGTGACGGGTGTCATTTTTAGGCCTTTAAAGACATTTGTTTGAAGATGCAGTTGTTTCAAACAGGGTCTACTGTATTACAGTTCAGTCGATGGAATGATTATGATGGTTTAACCCATTTTACCCCAAGGTCACATTTCCCACAGTTTCGAAGTTGCAGGAGATGGATCGACTATGATAATTCAAGGGTGGTTCCAGATTAGCTTGGCGCCTGGTGGCGCCAAGCTAATCTGTCACCACCCTTGAATTATCATGGTCGATCCACCTCTTACTATAGCGCGTGAGGGCTGGATGGGTTCAGGGTGGTGCCAAGCTAATCTGGCACCACCCTTGAATTATCATGGTTGATCCACCTCCTACTGTAGTGTGCGGTGGCTGAATGGATTAAGGGTGGTGCTAGGTTTGTACGGTGCCTTTAGAAGGCGCCCAAAACTGTTTCAGCGCAGCCCTAAAGCTGTCATGATGAATCAGGGTAGGGCCGAGTAAAATCTAGCATGTACATGGACAGTAGAGCCTGTCATGAGCAACCACTTTTTTGTTTTTGCAGGGGAAAAAGTCTTAAAAGACAGGTTCTCGCTCAAGAGAAGTCTTGAAGAGCAAAAAGTGAGACCTGTCATTGAAGACCAATATTTAGCCACCTAAATGATGGCCTGGAATGACAGGTCATCTCTCATAAGGGCGGTAGCTCAAAACAGCTTCTGCTGTCAATATGGATTTTAGTCCGACAAAAGTTCACGCCGTTAGTATTCAGTGATTGCTCCAGGTGCGACATCTACGAGGAGAAGTCGGCCGCGGAGCTCAAGCAGCAGATCACAAACTTCATCCGCTTCGTGGAGATGCTCAACAGACTCAAACGCTCACCGCAGGCTCGCCGCTCCAAGGTCAGTTCTGCAGCCTGTGCCGTGGCCGCAAGTCGGCCAAGAGAAGATAGAAATCTGACGATGTCAAATCTTGCATGGATTAGCTTTTGAGGAGGAGGAAAAGTCTGACGTACAGAGACAGAAGCCCTTCCCTGTTGTTTTGCTGAAATCTTTGTTTGCTAAAGACCAAAGAGCCGCCGGCCAGCTGTCCGAGGAATGTGGATACAAGGGGAGTCAGCAAGAGGCATAGATCCTCATGAGCTCCCGCATACGCGGGGGCTCATGAGGATCTATGCCTCTTGCATTTGCGTTGTGATTATTGTACTCTGGCAGAGGTAGGTTCAGGTATTTTCTACATGCAACCCCCTTCTTACGCTATTTGCACAAATAGAAATGTTGTTTATGACAATTGCAGGAGAAGCCTTCAAGTATTGAGGGAAATTTGAAAAAAGATCAAGTCATGACAACTTCTTGTTAAATTTTGACTATTTCTTGTTGTGCAGTTTAAAATAATGAATGCTCCGGTTGATGTCTAAAATGCACCTCTGCCTGAATTGTGCTGTGTGCAGGTGCAACCTTCAGGGGAGGGCACTGACTCCAGTCTTGCCAAACAGGAACAGGAAGCGTGAGTACTTTGCCCTGAACACATTGACATGTATTGAACGGTGAAGGGGTCAGTGTGATATAGCATTAAACTTGGCCCTTTGCCTCTCAGTACGTGAATCATCGCAGGCAAAAATCACTACCAACACACAAAGCGTTCATTAATCCCAGAAAGTCCGACAAGGTGTTTTGAAGAAACTGTCCAGAAAAATTGTGATAAAGCTGAACCTGTAATGAACAATCACCCTTAGGAGAAATCACCTGTCATTACCCTTATGAGAGGTCACCTGTCATTAATGACCATCATTTAGGTAACTGTAGCTGTGACTGTGGCCGTAGCTGTGACTGTGGCCGTAGCTGTGACTGTGGCTGTGACTGTGGCCGTAGCTGTGACTGTGGCTGTAGCTGTGGCTGTGGCTGTGACTGTGGCCGTAGCTGTGACTGTGGCTGTAGCTGTGGCTGTGGCTGTGACTGTGGCCGTAGCTGTGACTGTGGCTGTAGCTCTGGCTGTGGCTGTGACTGTGGCCGTATCTGTAACTGTGGCTGTAGCTGTGACTGGCTGTAGCTGTGACTGGCTGTAGCTGTGACTGTGGCCGTAGCTGTGGCTGTAGCTGTGACTGGCTGTAGCTGTGACTGTAGCCACCTAAATGATGGTCTTTAACCCTTATCATTCGGAATACCAGTGTGTGAAATATGTTTGACTAAAATAGTTCAAGGGTAGTGCCAGAATAGCTTGGCACCTTGAACTTAAGCCATTGGTCTATATCCTTATCTGTAAGTACTATAATGTAGCTTGCGTATGGCAGTGTACACATTTGAAGCTTTTAGCCTCAGTATGATATGAGGTAACGACAGACGATACTTTCTGCTATTCAAGATTTCTCTTGAGAGAGCGACTGCATTGTAAAATAACTTTGTTGTCATGGGGAAAAAGAAAAATAAAGGGTCTGAAATGGCTGAGGTGGTTAAGCGTCGGAGCAAGAGACTGAAGGGAATCACTGTGTTTGGGGTTCGAGTCCCTGTCCCGGCCCAGGTAGCTGGACTCTCAATCCAGGGCAAAGCAGCACAGTAGTTGCTGTGCGCCTGAACTGATCAGTGTTCAGGTCGTATTCCGTAGGTAATAGATTTCCCTGTCCCCCCATAACCCGCCCGTCAGGGCCATCCCTTATCACTTTGGTGCCGTGGACGTTAAACCCTGAACTAACCAACCGTGGGGAAAAGAAGTTGGTTTGTGGAAACGGGTTCTGTCGTACACCAACGCAGACACACAGGGACGTGGTAAACGTCTGAGTTCCCCACTGTAGTGAGAGGGCATAAAGAGTGAGCGCTTGTGATTTGACTGGTGTTGGTTTTTTTTGTCAGGAAAGAGAAGGAGGACAAGCTGCGCATGTCGTCCCCGCCGACCAGACTTGGGGATGCCATGATGGACCCTCAGTGAGTACGACCCCAGCAAGCACTAGTTCCTCTGGCTGTTGACAACAGCCAGAGGATCTTTTGCGCTCAGGAACTTCCTCTCACATTTCTTGCAGCAAATATCCCTATTTTAATAACCACTGTAAGTTTATCATCACTCAGGTTTATTCTGTTTGAGAATTGCCAGTTTCTGAGGGGATAATTTCAACTTGCAGTTTGAACGGTCTTCAAATGGGTTGTTTACAAAGAAATCTCTGCGCTGTCAACTTTTTAGTATATTTATTTATTTATTATTATTATTATTATTTTTAATTAAAGTACTATTATGCATAAATTGGAAGACACATTTCAGCACCAATTGTGTTTGTTATGCCTTGTCGACACTCCTAATGAACTTTAACAGCAGTTTGGACACGCAGCAAAAGCACGCGCGTAATCGCACTTATTTATTCTGCGCAGCCGTTGGCATGTCAATCGATTCTTATCTGTTTCTCGCACTTTAAGTATGGTATTTATAGAACGGAGTGGAACTGTTGTCAGGTTACTTCATATAATGAACTGGATTGTCCTGTGTCTAAGTGAACCATAACAAGATCTGTGTGTAGCGTTTCGTAACCATCCGTTACAGAAGTGTATCTTTCAACAGTGATGGCGGTAGCAGGCCTTTAACCCTTATCATTCTGATACACCCATTGCTTGAAATAATTTGACTGATAGTTCAAGGGTGGTGCCAGGATAGCATGGTGCCTCAGGCACCAAGCTATTCTGGCACCACCCTTGAACTAAAACAGTTGATCTGTAATGCAGCCTTCACAGGACAAATAGCAAATTGGACAAAATCATCCTCGGGATGTCATGGGTTAAGCGATACTGTTGTTACGTTCATCACAGCAGGAACAGCTAACAGTGGAACATACCATGCTTTGTTACGTTCATCAGAGAGGAACAGCTAACAGTGGAACATACCACACTTTGTTACGTTCATCAGAGCAGGAACAGCTAACAATGTAACATACCACACTTTGTTACGTTCATCAGAGCAGGAACAGCTAACAATGTAACATACCACACTTTGTTACGTTCATCAGAGCAGGAACAGCTAACAATGTAACATACCACACTTTGTTACGTTCATCAGAGCAGGAACAGCTAACAATGTAACATACCACACTTTGTTACGTTCATCAGAGCAGGAACAGCTAACAATGTAACATACCACACTTTGTTACGTTCATCAGAGCAGGAACAGCTAACAATGTAACATACCACACTTTGTTACGTTCATCAGAGCAGGAACAGCTAACAATGTAACATACCACACTTTGTTACGTTCATCAGAGCAGGAACAGCTAACAATGTAACATACCACACTTTGTTACGTTCATCAGAGCAGGAACAGCTAACAATGTAACATACCACACTTTGTTACGTTCATCAGAGCAGGAACAGCTAACAATGGAACATACCACACTTTGTTACGTTCATCAGAGCAGGAACAGCTAACAATGGAACATACCACACTTTGTTACGTTCATCAGAGCAGGAACAGCTAACAATGTAACATACCACACTTTGTTACGTTCATCAGAGCAGGAACAGCTAACAATGTAACATACCACACTTTGTTATGTTCATCAGAGCAGGAACAGCTAACAATGTAACATACCACACTTTGTTACGTTCATCAGAGCAGGAACAGCTAACAATGTAACATACCACACTTTGTTACGTTCATCAGAGCAGGAACAGCTAACAATGTAACATACCACACTTTGTTACGTTCATCAGAGCAGGAACAGCTAACAATGGAACATACCACACTTTGTTACGTTCATCAGAGCAGGAACAGCTAACAATGGAACATACCACACTTTGTTACGTTCATCAGAGCAGGAACAGCTAACAATGGAACATACCACACTTTGTTACGTTCATCAGAGCAGGAACAGCTAACAATGGAACATACCACACTTTGTTACGTTCATCAGAGCAGGAACAGCTAACAATGGAACATACCACACTTTGTTACGTTCATCAGAGCAGGAACAGCTAACAATGTAACATACCACACTTTGTTACGTTCATCAGAGCAGGAACAGCTAACAATGTAACATACCACACTTTGTTACGTTCATCAGAGCAGGAACAGCTAACAATGGAACATACCACGCTTTTTCAAATTTGAAATGACAGAGTTGATGCAGCGTTTAGACAGTGTAATACGAACGGTGAAAAGGTTGAGCCATTATGGAGCTATTTCTGACTGTACATCAACGCAACACTGTTGTTTCCTCCTTTTCTCTCTCAGGCTGGGGCTCAGCTTCATTCAGGGCCAGCAAGGGTTGCCCAGCAACTGTTTCATCTCGGCGGAGGCGGTGGCGTGGTGTCAGCAGAACGTGGCGGGCGTTCACTCCATCGGCCAAGCCACTTCGCTCATGCAGGTCTTTCTCTTGTTTCCTCCCTTCGATGTTGGATTATTTTGATTTCGTCGTTAGCCCCCGCTGCTGTGCAGCCTAGTTTATTGCTGGAATCTTTTTGTCCGGCTTTAATGACCGGAAGTCACAGCCATGGAGACAGATTGGTCTTAGCAAGAGCCATAGATCCTCATGAGCCCCCGCAGTTGCGGGGGCTCATGAAGATCTATGTCTCTTGCAGTTGGGTCGTGTTAACATGTTGTCGGCGCTGAAAGGGTTATGTGACATCCTCGTTATTGGGTGCTTCATTATACCGCAGTATACAATACGGTACGTGCCGGGTTTCTGGCTCTCCACGCCTTTACCACAGCTGACACTTAGTTCGCTTCAGGCTGCCAGAGAGATAAGGCGCGGCGAGGTCACATTCCACTGTCGCTCGCTCATTCTATTTATATCGCTCTTGCAACTGAGCAGTATACAGCGTGTCCGGCGCTCTGCGCTATAACAACTACCTACACGTTTGTATTCATAACACATCTCAGCCTAAAGTGACTGTTGTGAAAGCAACATCGTTCAAAAGATGAAGATTTCACCTACACACTGATACCAAACATGACAACATTACGACTTACACTTGTGTAGCAGATTATGGTGAAAATAAAGAGAACGAGAATTTGTTGATGTATGATGCCGGTGTTTGTTGTGAAATTGACAAAGTTCCCACAGCTATAACAGGAAGACATAACTTTTCCCAATGAAACACACTTGCACGCATAAGGGTCAGCATGCCTACAGTAAGTATCACTTACCAGATTTTCGCTACGCGCTGGGGGATGGAAGCAGGAGGGTGGTTAATGAGGTCACTGACAAGTGTCGACAGACAAGTACCAGGCGCCTGCCTTAGTACGCTCCCGGCCGAATCGGGGAAAGTGAGGGCTTAGTTACACGGATACTATTGAGGAGATAGTCACGTTTCTTTCTCGGGAAATAGTGTAACACTAACAGTGAACCGTGTACATGTACTTTTGATTTAACTTTTGATCATGATGGAGTCTGATGAAACGCATACAGTCTGTGTACACACAGGTGTGTTCCATGCACTGCGACTAAATATGTGCAGAATATGTGGCGGGAGATCACAAAAGAAACACAGTGATAAAAAGTAATATCTTTGTATCAAATATGAACACTTAATCCACAAGTGTTATGGAATTAATATCCAGGAAGACAAAGACCTGATGCACTCCAAAACACTGTGTAGTAGTTGCTATAGTCGGATGAAACGGATAGACTCTGAAACACGTGTGTCTGCGGAGACAACGCGAAATGCGGCGTCTGATATTGCCTCATCACAACACATTTGGACCATGTTCGATCCAAATACGAGTGTTGAAGAATGTGTCGCGTGCGTTCATTTCATGCAGCTAGGTAAAGGAGGACGACCAGCGAAGGGTGCACATGGGAAGAAACGACCGTTTCGATCTGTGGAATGTCACAGTGACACTCATAACACTGACACTAATAACAGCACTAATGAAGGTGATAGTGGTATACAAGTTTTCATTCCCGCGATGTCTACTCCCCGTAAAACGCCATGCAAAGTCGATGCTCAAACGTCGCCGTTACAAAGAGTGTGGACCCCATCTCCACCAGCCAAGCGGACGCATTAAATAGCCATTTCACCCATTGAAAAAACGGGTGTCGATATAGCCACATCTCCACATATCAAACGACCCAGCCTTCGACCTGTCCAGGAACTGCAGATGCCATTGACAAAGGAGGAAGAAAAATATCAGACGGCACTAAACCGCACAATGCTTAATGAATCAGCTGATGCCACAATCCGTTGCAAGACTGGAGGACAGCCTTTGTATTTTATGCACATACCAAAACCAAGAAAACCAACAACAGGGGCATCATCAGCCGTAATACGAAGAAGGTCTAAGGTATTAGCCCGTGCTAGAGCAAATATGTCTGGCGGATCAGAAGTGGATGAAGCTGAACAAATAACTGACGAGTTAAGACGAGAAAGAAATGAAAAAATGACTGCAATATTAGACAGAGCAGGCCATAGGCGATCCGTGTATGTCTGTAGAAAACAGGGTATTGCTCTGAGAACCAATCTAGGATTAAGCTGGTCCAAGTACAGAACATACAAACGCTTCATGAGAAGTATTGGTGTCAAACTTGAAAGTGAAAGAAAGGAAAGACAGACCCAGAAAGAAGCGCTCTGTGGCACAGTGACCATTGAACAAAAGAATCTGACTTTTGAAAACAAAGTAACAAACAAGAAAGAAAGCCAGAAAACGCCTGTCGCCTACATAGAGGATCTCACACATTTTGTTCCTGAACTGCTTGACAAGTTTGAAGCTGCAAATCTTCTTGAATGGCATGAACAAATACCAAATGATGAAATTTGGATAAAACTAGGAGGAGATCATGGCGGTAACAGTTATAAAACAATGCTTCAAGTTTCTAATCTCCAAAACCCTAACTCTAAACACAATACGTTTTTGGTGTGTATGGCTAACTGTAAAGACAGTCATGAAAATCTTCAAACAATTTTGCAGCCGTTTAAAGAGCAGGTGTCACTTCTCCAAACCATGAAATGGAAAGAAAAACAGATACGTGTATTTCTGTTTGGCGATTACGATTTTCTCGTCAAACTCTTTGGTGCTTTTGTCTAGTGTGTCAGCAAATGTGCTGAACCGCAAGGTATATTTAAAAACACTGTTGAATACTGTGACCTGTGATGGACTAATCGGATTTTAGTACACGGAGGGCATTAGCAGTCTGTGGAATACCGGGACTACGGGCGAGAAATGCCAGAACGCGACCTGTCAGTGACCTCATTAACCACCCTCCTGCTTCCGTCCCCCAGCGCGTAGCGAAAATCCGGTAAGTGATACTTACTGTAGGCATGCTGACCCTTATGCGTGCAAGTGTGTTTCGTTGGGAAAAGTTACGTCTTCGTGTTATGGCTGTGGGAACTTTGTCAATTTCACAACAAACACCGACATCATACATCAACAAATTCTCGTTCTCTTTATTTTCACCATAATATGCTACACAAGTGTAAGTCGTAATGTTGTCATGTTTGGTATCGGTATGTAGGTAAGAATTTCAACTTTTGAACGAAGCTACTTTCACAACAGTCACTTTAGGCTGAGATGTGTTATGAATACAAACGTGTAGGTAGTTGTTATAGCGCAGAGCTCCGGACACGCTGTATACAGCTCAGTTGCAAGTGCGATATAAATAGAATGAGCGAGCGAGAGGGTAATTTGACCTCGCTGCGCCTTATCTCTCTGGCCGCCTGAAGCGAACTAAATGCTACGCGCAAGCACTGGCTGGTAAAGCCGTGTCTCGTGGAGAAGCCATGTGAGCAAAAGGTCCTCGTGCGAACATCAGTCTCATCTGGCACAGTCGCACACAGACCCGCACACAGCCGTATGCAGGCCAGCTCAGGCGGACATCAGCCCACGGACCTTTTGATTACAAAGTAAACTCTACTTTGCTTATGACCATCGGACACAGCAAATGTCGGATAGGACAACACTTTTACAGAGGTCCTGACAGCACCCTTTCTGTGTAACTTACTTCGCTTATTACAATGTTTGGATACAACAGCATGTAAAAAGGTCCGCTGCCAGTATCTGTGTTTTTTCTTCCCAAGTCTGTGTACAATCAGTACTGCACTAAGATGATCCTGAATTACGCGGTCCGACTTATGGCTCGAAGGTAACACTATATGTACGAGTCTGTAAGCGCAGTACCTCCTTCAATGAATGATATGCATTTTTGAAAGGTGATTGTGTATAGATTGTTTATAGAGTGCGTTGTATTTTTGTTCTCAGTTTTATTTAATACTTTTTGTATATTGCGTTTTTGTGATTTTTGTACAATTAGCTTTTTGTTAAGCACCTAGAGCTCTAATTTCTGAGGTTAGGCCCTATACAAGTACTCATTATTATTATTATTATTATATACTATGGCGTGACTTTTATCTTGACTTTTACTGATGGTGAGGGTTGCGAACACAGAGAGACTGCACAAGCCGTGTGCACTATTGAGGTGATACTTAGTAACTTCTATACAAAGATGTTGTTGTTGTTGTGCTCAGCGTCTGATTGATGAGGGATTGGTTCTGCACGCGTCGGGAAACCCGCGCCACAAGTTCATCTACGGCTTTTACTTCTACTACCTTCTGCACGGCAAGAACAAACCAGGTGAGTGATGCACCCTGATTGCCAGCGTTGTTAACCCTTTTCATTCTGAACTACACGACTGCCTGAAATTGATTTGACTGATAGCAACTCAAGGGTAGTGCCAGATTAGCTTGGTGCTGACAGGCGCCAAGCTAATCTGGCACTACCCTTGAATTGACTGATAGCAACTACCTGCAGTGAACTTATGGTCTTAACCCACTCAGCCCTGACTCACTGGCTACAGCAGGAGATGGATCGACCGTGATAATTAATAATAATAATAATAAAGAGCATTTATATCACGCGGAATCCCCAGGAGCAGTGGGTTCTAAGCGCGTTACAAAACCATGTATAGATGCAGAATCTCGCTACCTTTAAAAAAGTTTAATCTACGCACACACATACAACTAAAACACACATAACAAACCCATAAAAAAATCACAAGTTAAACGCATTTTGATGATGCCTGTCGGCGCCAAGCTAATCTGGCACTACCCTTGAATTACCATGGTCGAAACCATCTCCTGCAACAGGTGCATAGTCATTAGATGAAGCCTCCTAAAATTTGGGAAATACATGCGTCGGGCTGAATGAGTTAAACGACAGGTGCACTGACAAGAGAAGTCTGCTAGGGTGAGAGCTGTCTGCTTTTGAGTGACCGCCCTTAGGAAAGACCACCTGTCCTGAACTCATTCAGCCCGACGCACGTTTGTTTTTTCAAAATACATTACCGATGGCATTACTATGTGGAATACACTCTATAACCTAACGATTTCAGCCCAAAGTTGTGTCCTCTACACAACCGGGGAGGAGACACCGGGGATCCAAGTACAGGAGCCCGGGTGGCCCCCCCCCCCCCCCCTATCACCCTATCCCGGCATGCGCGGGGCGACAGTTCACCAGTTTGCACTCCTTGCTCGACCAGTTCGGTCGGGTGTTAGCCTATGCTCCGTGTGATGAACTTTACTTGGTTTTGGCCTTGTTTCTGCGTTTTGACCGGTGTCTTCATTCTTCGTAAAATAGCTTCAGTGCAAGATAAATTAGCCTGGCTTTGCCGAGTGGACTAGGGCCTAGTGCTCTGCTTGCGTTTTATAGTATCCTGAATTGTGTTCAGTGAATTCATCTTGGACTTAGGGCCGACCAGTTTGCCGGGAGCGGCTAGTGACTGTGTCTCTAACTCGTGACTGTGCCTAAGGGATTGAGTTTTCGGCGCTTCATGTTCCTTCCAGCTGGGACCGTGACTGTCTGTTCTTAGAGCTTATGCTCTTAGCGCCTTACGGTTTGGACTCTGTGCACTTTCGTGGACGCTGCTAATAACCTTGACTCCCTCGTGACTTTGTGCCTCTTGTGAAGTGTTTTTCTTTCGGCGCTTGGGTGAACTTTTACCTGCGTGCTTGGGGCAGCGGACGATATGGCGGCTTCTTTGAAGTCTTGCCTTCGGTGTGGGGAGTTTCAGTGGCCCTCCGACGCTCACGACGCCTGCCTCCCTTGCTCAGGATGCTCTTCAGATAGGACCTGTGTCGTCTGTGCTGATTGGCGTGAGGACCGTTGGTCTCTACTATGGGACTTTTACAGACGTGACCGGCCGACCTGTCCCCTACAGGATACTCGGACTTCTCCGCAGGTGAGCGTCGTTCCGTCGGCTCTTCGGACCCCTCTTCGCTCTGTCGTCCAGGCCGTCTGGCCCGCAGGTAAGTCCCCTTCTTGTACCATAACCAACCAGGAACTCCCCCCCCCCCCCCCCCCCCCCCCCCCCCGCTCCGAGTCTTCTGAGCGGGGCAGGCGAGTATTAGAGTCACGCTCCCCACGCTCCATTTCTTCTGAGCGTGGCTTGAGCACTTTGAGTTTGCTCCCCCCCCCCCCGCTCTGCCTTGTCTGGGCGGGCCAATCGAGCCGAGCGTTCTTACACGCCGCCCCGCTCCCTTTCTTCTGAGTGGTATCGGCGCGACGAGCGCAAACACAAAAAGAGGGTATAAAAGAGTAAACGGAGAGACTCTCTCTCATGGTGTGGGTCTTCTGAGCGGGATCCGAGCTCTAGGCATGGGCCGCCGCCCCGCTCTGATTTTTCTGAGCGGACCCGGCACACCACATGGACGGCCCCCCCGCCCCGTGCAGACCAAGCGGGCTGGGCGAGACTTAGACTCGCGCACCCCCCGCTCTGTTTTTGCGGAGCAGGGGTCGCATGTCCCACTAATGCTCCCTCCTCGCTTTGTTTCCCCACCCCGCGAGAAACTTTCTAAGCGGGCCCGGGCGGACTTTCTTTTTTCCTCGCAGGAACGGATTCGCCGGGTCGCGCACCCTCTTCTCCCCGCTCGCTTCCTCCCGAGCGGGTCAGGGAAGCCAGGGATTCCCTTCCGCCTCCCCTTGTGCCTTTCGGGCAGGGTTCTAGGCTCCCGCAATCTACTACTCGGCGGTGCAACTTAGAGGATTCGGACAGCCCCTCTTCTTCCCCACGACGCCCTTCCCTTAAGGCCTCGCGGGCGGCTGCTCCGTTTCCTCCCTCACGCCGGGACCATTCGCCTCCGACAGACTGGCTCTCGCGCAGCCGGTCGCCCCTCCATGTGGTTTCACGTGATAGACGGGCTGTCGACTTAGATCCTGACGTTCTCAGTTTACATCCAGCGGACTCGGTTTTGGCTTTTTCGGAGGATTCACCATACGACTCCCCCGCCCCTGATGGTTCGCAGGCATCCGCTTCGGGTGAAGACGTCCCTCCGATCGACACGCTCCGGTCCCTGGGAGAGGCCTCCCGTCTAATCTACTCCTTCCTACCGTCTGACTTCTGTCCGCCTTTGCCTCCCGCGAAGAGACAAGCTTCGGCCATGGTGGACGCGCTTAGGCCTTCTAAGCGCCGCAAGTCTCTTCCTCAGCCGTCCGGCTTCCGGGACCTAGCAGACGCGTTTTCGTCACAGCTTCGTCAAGACTCTTTCGGCGACAACGCTTTTTTCTCCGAGTCTCGTTGGCCGGCGGGTATCAACATGAGCTTCCGTCAGGCATGGTACGCTGGGCACTCCCAAGCCTTTGCCATTCCTCTGCCTACAGTGGACACAGCTGCCATCAACCAGGCGGGCGGTCGCAGGATTGTCTTGAACTCTTGGCCTCGCCCACTAGACAGGATCGCTTCCTTGGTACGAAACTCTCTGGCTTGTTCCGGCTTCCTGGAGTTAGCGACACAGGCTGTTCTGCGATGTCTGGAAGACACTTGGGCCTGGAGTCCTCCTCCCCGCTTCGTGACATCCAAGCCGTCCTGATCGCGGCTAACCGGGCCGCCTACCATTCCTCGACTAATGCCATGGTGGCGGCTGCCAATTGTGACCTCTGGCGACGGGACAATCTGCTGCGTCTCTGCTCGGATCTCCTCAAGTCGGTGAAGACTCAGCTTCGCCAGGCACCACTCGGAGGTTCGCAACTGTTTGGAGAAACTTGGCAGAACGTGAAGGAGGCCTCTAAGGACTTGTGGCCCCATCCGACCTCTACCCCCTCGTCTTCTCGCTTTCGTGCTAACCACTCGGCCGGGGGTCGTGCCCTGCGGTTGCCCAGACCCTCTTCGCTTCCAGTCGGCGGTGCCCGCGGTAGAGCTCGCCCCCGTCAAGCCCCGCAATTCTTCCATGCCTCCTGCCCCTCATGGCCCCGCGGCGCCCGTAAGTCCGGGCGTGGTCGGGCCCGATGACTGCTCTGGATTCGCCAGTCGGTGGGTGGCTGGCCCTGTACAGCGACCAGTGGAGTGCTCTGTTCCCGGACGACCCATGGATCATCTCGACCGTTTCCGCAGGCCTGCAGCTTTCCTTCCAGTCCCCTCCACCTTTGCGCAGGTCCCCCGTGTGGACCCAAGCTCCAAACGATCGGCTCAAGGTAGAAGCTCTGCGCGGAGAAGTTTTAGCTTTGCTCAGCAAAGCCGCGACAGAAGTGGTCTCCCATCAAGATACGCTGGCGTTCTACAGCCGTCTGTTTCTCGTACCCAATTCAGGGGGCAAGTGGCGTCCGGTCATCAACCTTTCGGCGCTAAACAAGTACATTTCGGCGCCCCACTTTCGGATGGAGACAGCCAGGGCTCTCCGAGCGGCCGTTCGGCCGATGGACTTCGCTGTCAGTCTCCATCTTTCCGACGCTTATCTTCATGTGCCGATTCACCCGTCCTCTCGCCGTTATCTTCGTTTTGCTTTCGACGGAATTGTATACCAGTTCAGAGCCCTTCCCTTCGGCCTCAACATAAGTCCATGGGTTTTCACGAGACTCCTCGACGCGGTGATGGCCAACTTTCGCCAGCGGTCACTGAGTCCGGCCTCCAACTATTTGGACGATT
This sequence comes from Semisulcospira habei, assembly GCA_036245525.1. Lineage (NCBI taxonomy): Eukaryota > Metazoa > Mollusca > Gastropoda > Semisulcospiridae > Semisulcospira > Semisulcospira habei. Next base: position 150,015,290 of record BTPG01000007.1, read on the forward strand.
TGCTACTGCGCAACTTGATCGCCTCGACCCTCGTAGTCGACAGAGACGTCCTACTTTCTCTTCTTCACCGCCTCGGGGTTCTTGGTCAACCCGGGCAAGTCGGACCTCACCCCCTCGCGCCGATTCATACACTTAGGGATGGACTTCCTGACCGACCTCAACCTGGTCCACCTACCTTTGGCGCGGAGGCAGAAGATAGCCGACCTTGCTCGTCAGATGGTGCGTGGGGTCTCCTTCGTGGCCAGAGTCTGGCTTCAGCTCCTGGGTCTACTCAGCTCCGCAGCGGATTGGTTGCCCCTCGGCAGGCTCTACTCTCGGCCGCTGCAACTACACCTCCTCCTTCACTGGCGCCCTTCCACTGGCGTCCTGACGGATTCGGTTCCAGTTACCCCGCTGGTCCTCCCACACTTGCAGAGGTGGGCGGATCTAGCGTGGCTGGCGACGGGCGTGCCCCTGCACACCCCTTCGCCCCCTTGGTCACTCTGCACCAACGCGAGCCTTTCCGGTTGGGGGGCTCACCTGTTACTGGACTTTGTCTCGGCCTCGAGCCTTTGGCCTCGGACCTTTGCGGACAAACACATCAACTGGCTGGAGTTGAAGGCGATTGGGATGGCCCTCGACACTTGGCAGGAAACTCTGACCAATCAGGAGGTCCTCGTTCTCTCGGACAACTCGACGGTGGTGGCCTATATCCAGAACCAGGGTGGCACTCGCTCCCCCTCCCTGTGCATTCTCCTTTACCATCTACTCCTCTAGTGCAGGGATCGGGGCATTACCCTTCGGGCCCGCCACATCCCGGGCCACCTGAACGTGATAGCAGACGCGCTTTCCCGCCGAGGACAGCTTCTCCACACCGAGTGGACCCTTCGCCCGGACATCTTTCGACTGATCTGCTCACGGTGGGAGACGCCGCTGGTCGACCTGTTTGCCACCAGATGGAACAACCAGCTGCTGGTTTACGTCTCTCCAGTCCCGGATCCCTTTGCTTGGGCGTGGACGCACTCTCCATCACTTGGGACGGTCTGATCGCTTATGCTTACCCTCCGTCGGTGCTGGTGCCGAAGATCCTGTGGAAGCTCCTGGGATGCTCAGCGATTCTCTTATTGGTGGCCCCCTTCAATTGGAACAAGAGCTGGACCACGGACCTGCTCGCATTGGCTACGGATCCGCCCCTGGAGCTCCCCTCCCCACCCACGATGCTCAAGTAGCCCCGCCAGGCTCTCTTCCACCCGTACCCGGAGCGCCTCCTCCTTCACGCCTGGAGGTTGTCCGGCAAGCCCTCGCCGCTAGAGGTTTCTCGGATGCGGCAGTGGCGGCGATTGCAGGAGCCCGCAGAGTGTCCACCAGAAATGTGTACGAAGGCAAGTGGAGGGTCTTCCAATCGTGGTGCTCCGCCCACCGGCTCCCCTCCACGAATCTCACGACCCCCCAACTGGCGAATTTTTTTCCTCTGGCTCTTCGAAGATCAAGGCCTAGCTCCCATCACCATCAAGGGCTATCGCTCCATGATCGCAGACACTTACCGCCACCTCGGCCTCCCGGATCCGGGGACTTGCAGAGACCTTACGGACCTGTTGGCTCATTTTGACCTCCGACGCCCGGTCTCCCGTTCTCTCATACCTCGGTGGGACCTCGCCTGGGTACTGACATGGCTAAATACGGACCGTTTCGAACCCCTGCCCTTGGCACGGTTCGCCGACCTGACCCGGAAAACGGTTTTCCTCCTGGCCCTTGCCACGGCTTCTCGCGTGAGTGAGCTTCACGCACTTTCGGCACGACCCGCATGCTTGCAGTTTTGAGCAGATGGCTCAGCACAGCTACTCACTGACCCGGCCTTTCTAGCAAAGAACAGGCTTCCATCGGCCGCACCCCAGATACTGACCGTGCGTTCGCTAAGAGGTACGGACTAATCCCGCGCCGCACGTCAACAGGACCCGGTCCGGGCACTGAAGATTTACCTGCGTCGCTCAAAGCTGCTCCGGCTCGGGCGCTCCCGCCTCTTCCTACCGCTGGCTCCAGGCAGGCCAGATATATCGGCCCATACAGTTTCGTCCTGGCTGCGGTGGGTGATTCGGTCAGCATACCAGGACCTCTCCCCTGACGGGGATAGACTTTTGCAGATCCGGGCGCATGAGGTTCGAGCAGTGGCCACCAGCGTGGCACTTGAACGCAACTGCTCAGTTAAAGACATTGTTACGGCGGTAGGCTGGCGGACAGACTCCACCTTCGCCCGCTTCTACCTCCGAGACCTATCCGGCCAGCGTGACTCCCTGGCCATGGTGGGCGACATCTCCGCGGCCCAGCACTCCCTCCGCGCTCCTCTGGCGCCGTAGGTACGTCTTTGCTGAAATCGTCGGGAGTGCTCCTTAGTGGGCCTTTGGGGGGCGTTATGTTAGGGGGGGTTTTGTGTCGGCACCCACCTCCTATTTGCCATTCTTCCACATAGTAATGCCATCGGTAATGTATTTTGAAAAAACAAATGAATTTTTTTTCTAAAATGTATTTTTTTTAAAAATACTTACCGATGGCATTACTCGGACGGCCCTCCCACCTGCCCCGCTTGCCTCCCTGACTATGTGATTGGCTAAGTGTGCAAACTGGTGAACTGTCGCCCCGCGCATGCCGGGATAGGGTGATAGGGGGGGGGCCACCTGGGCTCCTGTACTTGGATCCCCGGTGTCTCCTCCCTGGTTGTGTAGAGGACACAACTTTGGGCTGAAATCGTTAGGCTATAGAGTGTATTCCACATAGTAATGCCATCGGTAAGTATTTTTCCAAAAAATACATTTTAGAAAAAAAATTCATATTTCCACACTTTTGGAGGCATCATCTAACGACAATGCGCCTGTTGCAGGAGATGGATCAACCATGATAATTCAAGGGCAGTGCCAGATTAGCTTGGCGCCGACAGGCGCCAAGCTAATCTGGCAATACCCTTGAATTATCATGGTCCACCCATCTCCTGCTGTAGGGCGCCAGGGCTGAATGGGTTAAAAACCATCATTTAGGTGGCCACAGCCACAGCTACAGCCACCTACCTAAATGATGGTCTTTAATGACAGGTGATCTGTCATAAGTGTGGTCACTCAAGACAGGCTCTGCTGTCGTTTACCTCTTGCCTTTTCATTTGCAGATTTCCAGGGTCACGTCGTTCACCCGGGGTGTTCCTACAACACCCTGTTCCAAAATGAATGGCTGGAAGTGTCCATCCTCCCACCCTACACGGACGAGGAGCCCAGGGAGGTGGAGAAAGGGGACAAGTTTTACCTTCCGTCAGCCTCTCCTGGGAGGGCGGTGGAGCCAGGGTTGCTGACGGCGACGACAGTGGTGGAGGATTGGCGGGAACAGACGGGACTCAGCAAGCAAGGCTGGGGGCAGCAGTCGGGTGAGTGTCATTCCATCGTGTACAGCTACGCACTTTTAAAAGCACGGCAGCTTTGGTCGGTTACTTCTGCCGCCAGATGCATCGTTTTGAAAAGTTGCCAACCTGAGGAGACGGCCAGAACCACCCGGCTGCAAGAGGCATAGATCCTCATGAGCCCGTGGTACTGTACTGGTGCTGTCACGGGGGCTCATGAGGATCTATGCCGCTTGCCTTATTTTGTATCTGTGTTTGTTTGATAGCTGGGGGTTTTAATGCCTTAAGTTTATGATTGTTTTTATGGTGTTTTAAATTGTGTGACTGTACTTCACAAGACACAGCAGTACGTTTGTGTGAGTGCTGTGTGCATGTGTGTGTGTGCGCGTTTGTGCCTACGTGAGAGAGTGTGTGTTTGGATGTATGTGTTTGTTTTTCTATCAATAACATTGAACTGTTTTTAGTTTGTTATATTTGTGTGCAAGTTTTTTTTTTTTAATTGTGAATGTGTGTGTTTAGTTTGCTTTTTTCTCTCGCATTCAGTGTCTTTCTCAGCAATGTCTGACAGGTAGCACAGCTTCTTTCGTCCAGTCATGTGACACAATTTGTATTGTGCACTTTGCTTTCAGATTAGAACGTTTGTTTTTTTATAGCTGATATATCGTGCATAGTTTATTCCCAATGTTTTTTATATGTATGGGTAGTTTTGCCACCCAGTAATTTGGCATAGGTATTAACCATTAATGTCGTAGCTCTATGATGACTCGTCAGCGATATAACTGTGACACTTGACATGCACATGTGTTGGAGCGCACTGACTGATGTGAAGGGTGGTTTTCAGGCAAAATCAATGTGTGTGCGAAAAAAGGTAAGGAAGGAAGGTGGCATCTTCTCGTCGTCTTGTGGGTATACGTCATTACGCGTATTCTTTTCTTCTGCGTTTTGTTGCTTGTTGTTTCTCTAACATGGTCACGTCTCGTGTTGTACGCTCATCTCACTGCATTTTGTAAGCTGACTACTGTCCGCAACTCCAGCTGCGTGTGTAGGTCGGGAGGCTTGGTACGCGGCATTTTGATGCCAAGTGCAGTGTAGTCCTGACGCTGAGCCCCTTTCCTGCCAGAGGAGGCAGGTTGCTTGTGAAATCATTCTCTTCTGTGCCAAAAGGCCGAAATCCTCCCAGAAACGTGGCTTGAGAGTGGTGCCAGCAGGAGGCATAGGCTGCAGGGGCTTACCAGAATCTGTGTCTCTGGCAACACAAACAGCAAAACAAAACACACCCCGACTGCAAGAGGCATAGATCCTCATGAGCCCCCGCAACTGCGGGGGCTCATGAGGATCTATGTCTCTTGCAGTTGGTTTGTGTTTTGTTTTGCGCTTTGTGTTTTGTTTTCTTAGCAGTGAAGGGGGTTACGGTCATGACACACCTAATTGTGATAGTTCAAGGGCAGCACCAGAATAGCAGTGTGTGCCAAGCTGTTCTGGCACCACCATTGAACTATCCTGGTCCATATGACCTGTATTCTTTAGTTGGTGTGTTCCTGTGTCTTCCTTGGCATTAGGCGACTTGCTGATTTAGACTGTGTGCTTGGGCCGTGCTAGAGTCTCGGTGTCACTTTCAATATCATGAAGTTTAGAATAAAGCTGTGTTTCCATATAGCTACACAAGGGTTGTGTGGTACGTGACACACCAACAAAAGAAATAGCTGAGCAGCAGGCGGGAAATCGCTTTGTGTGTTTCCATTAAAAAAATCGACGGGCCGAATTTCTCCCATGTTAAAGTTTTTTTGTTTTTTTTAATTGTTCAAAACTTTGTCGCCTTCTGAATGTCACGCTCTCTTCAATGCAGAATTGCTGTTTTATCACTCCATGAGGCGATACAATTTTGTGGTGTGTTTGTCACATGCCACTTCATTTTTGCATGGCTGTCGTGTTGCGCATATGGAAACACTCACTCTTTACTTCTGAGTTCGTGATTTTTGTCACTGTAGTCATTGCTTTCGCGTTGCAGTATGAAAGCAGACCTTTAGTATGTTGTTCTAGGATTTAACCCATTGAGCCCCGAGTCCCTACAGCAGGAGATGGATTGACCATGATGATTCAAGGGTGGTGCCAGATTAGCTTGGCGCCATCAGGCGCCAAGCTAATCTGGCACCACCCTTGAATTATCATGGTCAATCCATCTCCTGCAACTGGTACATAGTCGTTAGGCAACACCTCCAAAATTTGAGAAATGGGACCTCGGGGCTGAAAGGGTTAACCACTTTGGAAATGTTGTGGGATCAGGTTTTGGCTCTTTTCAGCCTTATTACTTGTTAACCCTTAAACTCCCAGAACTAGATGACTTCCATTCTATCGAACGCAAGTCACTTAGTTCTGGGAGTTTAAGAGTTAACAACAGCTGCTGGGAGAGCAGCACGGCACACAGTCACCAAGTTACTCTGGCACCACCCAAAAACTGCCGCGGTTCTGGGCTGGGGTGTAGTCTGCAGAGAACAGCTTCCAGATTGACGAATTACATCCTGCGGACTGAAAGGGGGCTTCTCTTTTTCTCATACGCTTCTGGTGAGGGTAACTTGTACAGGGTGTGCTTTATTTTCAGTTGACCTTCACGTAATGTATTATTTCAGTGCATGTGTGACATTTGGATGTAGATGCTGCATTTTTGTTTTACTTTACAGGAGTAAAAAGTGTGTTGGGACAGAGACTGCGTGTAGTCAGTGTGCGTCTTTCTGATGCTGTTTGGCTATGACCCTTTCATCTTGTGCGTCTCATTAGAGAGGTTCTGTTCAGGGCATATGACTCCCAACAACCAACAACGGCAATGTCATGGTGGATAAAGAGCTTGCACCATAAGCCAAACAACACTCCAAACATCTCCAAGAGGCATAGATCCTCATGAGCCCTCCGGGTCCACGAGGATCTATGTCTCTTGGAGATGTTTGGAGTGTTGTCTATGCTTTTGGTAGAAGCTGATTATCCACCATGACTTTGTTACCGTTGATTGTCGGCAGTCATTCGTCACTAGTAAAACCTCTCTAATGAGTCTTGGGATAATGGACGCTTGTGGAGGTGGGGCACATATGTTTTGCTTTTGCCAATCTTTGTACAGTTTGTGGAAAAAGGTTCATTTTGGGCTCAGGTCCCAGGCAAAAGTGAGTATGTTCTGGGCCAGTGGGCAGCCGGCCGTCGTCAGCCGTCGTACATCTTCTGTGGTAAACTTTAACATTGGCATTTTCTCAGAGACTATTCAAGCCACAGTCTTCATACTTGGCCCAAGGATACTTTGTGGCAAGACCCTTCTAAACTTACTAACTTTATTGATCTCTCTTGAAGGTCACGCTCGCAGGAGATCAGGAAATAGATTTTTAAAATAGCTATATTTGGACAAAATTGATTTTTTTCAAATACTATTCACAACTTCAAACCTAAACTTGCTACAATATACCTGATTGTAAGACCTTTCTATGCATACTAATTTGGATGACTGCTTAGAAAGGTCAAGGGTCACAAGAGTTCAGGAAATAGGTTTAAACAAATTGCCGTAATTTGATAAAAGATGTTTCTTCTCAAATACTATTTCGCAACTTCAAACCTGAACTTGGTACAGAGATACCCGATGGTAAGACTTTCCTGTGCATACCAATTTGGATGACCCCTCAGAAAGGTCAAGGGTCACAGGAGATCAGGAAATGGGTCCTAAATAGCTATTTCTGTACAAAAATTGTGTTTTCTCGAATACTATTTACAACTTCAAACCCAAACTGGTCGAGAGATACCTGATGGTAAGACCTGCGTATGCATTCATGACCTCTCAGAAAGATAAGGGGTCACAAGAGATCGGCAAATGATGTGAAAACAGGATTTTCGTTTTTTCAGCACTTTTGCAAAATTGTGAACCAAATTTGGCAGAAAGGCAGCTGATAAGATCTTTCTTTATACTATTTTGGTTCACTACTCACAAAGGTCAAGGGTCATGTGAGGTTTTGCAGGTATAGAAGCCAAACCTTTACTTACATCACAACTGGATTGTTCATGCACTTGGGCCTTAAGGGCTTTGCCATTCTTGTTTTTATATCTTTAGTTTGTTGACATCGTTGAATGTACAACCGATGTGTGTTTTTTTTTTATTGGGGAGAGGTTTTTGAACAATTTATTTATTATTATTATTATTTATTTATTTTTAATAGTTGATTTGTTTGGTGTAGTGCAGAGTCTGTGTTCTTCTAGATAGGTCGAGTGCTGAATTTTGTGTTTGCTGAAGCTCTTACATTTTTGTCTCAATGTCTGAAAACGAAAACACCAGCTCTTGTACCATACTGCACAATCGTGTCAGTGCGTTATTGAGCAAACTAGCTGAACTTGAATTCATGAACCTATAGGTTGACGAATTCAAGTTCAGCTATATAGTTCGTTCTGAACTCTTTTCATCCTGATATGCTCCTGATTGAAATTAAATTGACTATGATAGTTCAAGGGTGGTGCCAGAATAGCTTGGCGCCTGAGGTGCCAAGCTATTCTGGCACCACCCTTGGACTAGAATGGTTGATTTATCTCCTAACCTGTTATGTGGCCTTCAGAGGACAATGAGCACATTTTTAAACATCAGCCTGAGAATGTAGTGGGTCAACAGCTCTGCTGGAAGCAGGTGGTCACTTCAATGGAAAGCCTGTTGACAATTCTGGAGACATCGCAGTCTCGGTTTAAGTTTCAGCCAGTCAGACGCAAACTTCGCCGAACCCGGCAAGTAGTCCCATGAGTGACGGTCTTCAGCCCTGGAGACTGATTCAGCTCTTTCAAATCCCAGAGACCTGAATTTAGCCCCTTTTGCGGCATGCAGAACAGCCCTCCATCCAGCCTGTTCCATCTGCAAGAGGCGAAATTCTCATTCGTGTCTCTTGCTGGGCGTGGGTTATGGGATTATGGGGTGCAGTTAGTCTATGGACCGTTGTTGTTTTTTAGTCATTTCACATTTTTGGCAATCTACCCATCTACGTTCTTAGAACAAGTCCAGCGAACGCGTTTGAAGTCCAAAACTAGCTGGCGAAGCATTGCCTAAACCTTTGGCAAATACTCTGATGTGGGTTCAGGATGCAAACTCAGCCGGCTAAGAACAGACTTGACACCCTAGTCCATTACTGGCCTTCACGTCTTTCGGGGGAGGTGGGGGGGTATTGTGTACCAGGTGCGTCAGATCTACTGTAATAGGTCAAGGGTGAAAGGCACCAAGCGAATCTGACACTACCCTTGAGCTATGATGACTGATCCATCTCTGCTTTGGAGCCTCAAGGATACATCTGTGAATATTATGTAGCGCATGTCCTTGAGTCATTTGTTGATGTGACGTGTCATTTGGTGTATATTGCATAAGATATTGTATGCATCAGCCTGGTTTTGTTTTAGCCTATTCCCAGTAAGCAGAGGTCCTTCGGCCCACTGCAGCCGTCTTTTGCCCAAAGACATTTTGCTACTGGGGTTGATGTTTCGCACGATGTATGTACATGGACATACTTTTGTTTTCTTGGTCAGACAGATGTAGATTTGACATGCCTGCCTTTTGTTTTCTGTCATATGCGTTATGATTGCATCGGGCCGACGTCGGCCACCGTTGGCCCACGCACAGCCATGCGTGGGCCAATGGTGGCCGATGTCGGCCCGATGGCCTTTGCGCAATGGGCACCTGCCTAAGCAGACCGCTCATTTTGGGTCCTATATGGTCTACTGACTTTCTCAATACGTCAATGACCCTGTGTAAGGACCACTTTTACTAGTTTAAGTTAGTCACTTGGGTAGTCGCTGACAAAGGCCAGGATTAAACGTGTCACTAATCAGCACAATAGGAGAAAAGAAAATAGAAAGTGTTCTAAGGGCATCTGAAAAAAGGCAGATCAATGGTGCCGTCCCTGATCTGCCTCTGGAGTGTGGTGTAAACCCCCTGACACTGAAGTGAGAAGCACATCCTTGCCGTAACTGTCAGTCATTTGTGTCACATGACTTGTACGTCACACTGTGACTTCAGTCTGTGATCTCGTTTGTGAGTGGGCGGTTTCAACAAGATGGAATCCAACAGTCTGTACTCGCGTCGTCCAGTTGCCAGTGCGAACAAGTCGGCAAAAACTGCACAAGTTGTCAGCCGCTGTTGGCTTGTGCACAGTGGCTGACGTCAGTTGTGTGCCAGCCAACAATGGCCGTGGTCAACCCAAGGATGACTTGCTTACTGGGACTATGGTTAACCCTTTGGCTGTCGGGCAGAAATCATTGTGACATAAAGCACTGCCGACAGTCAAAGGACTAAAAAAAAAAAACAACGGCCTGTATCCTGTATTTTATGACTGTAACTTGTAACTCGTGCATATGGCCTGTCTAACCAATCCACCGTATATCTACCTTGAGTTACGTTAGCGGTTGTTGTTTCTTTGAATATTTCCATTATTTGCGCCTTGACATGTCTGTATTGCACTGTTGTTAGTTTGTATCTGAGCACATGGTTTAGCATTATGTTTAAAATTTTGCATGCTGTTGTATTTGTTACAAAAAATGGCACATTTTGTTTATGCAACTAGTTTTGAGTTTTCCACCATTGTTTTGTAAGGAAATACCAATAATACCACTTGGTAATGTGTAGACATAATAATATATGCTCGTTCACACACACACACTCATAATAATAGTAATAATAATAATAATAATAGCATTTATATTGCACTATAACCCAGCATTTGTCACGCTGGCTCTGATGGCTTAAGAACATAGAGAAACAAAAAGCGAGAAAACAGAGAGGGCCGCAGGGGGAGCTTAATGCTGATGGTCAGTGATGACAAAGAATGATTAAAAAACATTGCCAGTGAATGTAGAACAAGAATACAACTTTGAAAGATAGGCTAGACAGATGCATGAGCAATCCAGACCCAAAAGGTGACTGCCAAGCGTGTACAATGCAAAGAAGTACCCAACGGAGAAGAAACACGCTTAGAAAAGACAGTTAGAACACAGTTTATTAATATTTCGGGTAAATACCCTTTGTCAAAATAGACAAACAAACAGAGAGATCAGTCGCTACTTATCTTCATTCGCAGAAGGAATGTGGCAACTCTATTTTCTATTTAGTCTATTTTGACAAAGGGTATTTACCTGAAATATTAATAAATTGTGTTGTAACCATCTTTTCTAAGCGTGTTTCTTTCTCCATTTGGTACTTATTAGATGCATGAGCTTTGGGGGAAAGGTACGTTTGAAGATTGCTTTTGAATATCGGGAGAGATGGTGATTGCCGCGAGGAGAGAGGAAGAGAAATCCACATGGACACATGCGCAGGCGCGCGCGTGCGCGCACTCACACACACACACACACACACACATACATTGCTGGTGGCATGGGATTACCTCTATACATGTATGTGTGCCGACCTCTGATGTTGGAGACTAGACCAGTCCCAGTGCGTTAAAGACTATTGGGCTGAAGTCCGCCACACTGGGCCCATGCACAACTGAGCGCGGGCCCACTGTGGCGGACTTCAGCCCGATGACTTTTGCATGCTAGGATTGGTCCCAGCCCAACACACAGTCTGCCCTACTACCAGCATCTTCTGAACTTTACCCTTTGCATGGTGGTGGTTCTTGTCGCCATGTTTCCTGTAGGAATACAACAACAATTCCTGTAGGAATACAACAACAATTCCTGTAGGAATACAACAACAATTCCTGTAGGAATACAACAACAATTCCTGTAGGAATACAACAACAATTCCTGTAGGAATCATCACAACAAAAACTGCTACCGACACGTGAAGGGTTGATAAAGACATCATGCAAGGCCCAGGCTGACAGACCTGTGCACATTTAAAATAGTAAGGTTCACAAGTCGCAGACCAGTGTGCATATCCAAAGGCATAAACGCCCGAATGACAGACCAGCAAATATTATGTTACGTTCGTTTTGTCGTGGAAAATGCATGCATCCTTTGTCAGGTAGAAGAAAAGTTGGTGTGCTGTCAAGAACAGCCTTGGCCAGCACAGCCAAACTACAATGGACATAGATCTTAATGAGCACATGCAGGTGTTGCGGCTTTGTAGATCTATTTCTCTTGCTGGCTGAGTTCTCTGCATGTTTAGGACTATATTGGGACTTATTTAAGAGTTTAATTTTTGTTTTTTAGACAAATTTTTGTTTTCTACATCGTAGTTGGCACCTACACATGAACATTTTTTCCAGTGCCCTCTACGTTGCAAATTGTGACATCTTTTGACAATTATGTACTTAGTACCGGAAAGGGAATAACTGATAGTTCAAAGATGGTGCCAGAATAGCTTGGCGCCAGTAGAAATAAAACAAAAACTCACTAGACGCTAATTCTGTAGTAATGCCCATCCACTAGAGCTTGGTCAGGAAACGTCCACGTATTTGTGTTTTCAGCCACTCTGCTGCACAAGTACGTCAATGTTGATGTGAACATGGCGTCCAAGAGCGACCGCCAAGAGTGGGCCACAGCTCGCTACAACGCCAACTACAGTCCGCTCTGCGTCTTTGAGCTGCAATTACAGTGGATGGTGGCCACAGGCTGTGTGCTGGGGGAACTGGTACAGTGTCTCTCCCTCTCTTTGTACACACACGTGCACACACACGTTTATGCACAGACCATCACACCATCAAAAACACCATCACACACACACTGTTCCTACTCACTGTGGAGTTCACCCATATACTAAAGCTAAAAGCTTCAAATTTGTACGCTGCTATATGCAAGGATAATAGTGCTTACAGATAAGGATATAATAATAAAATAATAATGCATAGCATTTATATGGCGCATTTCTCATATTTATAATATAACTCAATGCGCAGAATGTAGCCGCGAACTGAACCCGACAAGCACGCTCACGTGAATCACACGCATTCACTCACACACTGTACGTAAACACAGAACATTCACGTGGTGCTAAGGGCAAGCTCAAGCGAGCTACTGACGGTATTTGGAAATCGTTTTGTATTTGAAATTTTATTAAGTTGGCTGAAACTGATACCAAAGTGTATATAGACCAATGGCTTCAGTTCAAGGGTGGTACCAGAATAGCTTGGCGCCTAGAGGCGCCAAGCTATTCTGGCACTACCCTTGAACTATTTTAGTCAAACTTATTTCACACACTGGTGTATTCCGAATGATAAGGGTTAACAGTGCCCTTGGAACTCGCCAGTGAGAACACGCATAAAGTACCACAATGATACTTAGCAGGAGTGCTTTCCACTTTATCTAAATGATATGATTTTAAACTTCAGTCATGACAAAGAACATCACTACAAAGAAGAAACATGTTTTGAAAGGCTAGTTGCAACACAGTTGAGTTTAATTGTCCTTTCTAAGTGTGTCTCTTTCCTTGTTAGGATTTTCTGTGCATTTTGCAGGCAGTTACCATGATAGTTCAAGGGTGATGCCAGAATAGCTTGGCGCCTATGGGCGCCAAGCTATTCTGGCATCACTCTTGAACTATCGTGGTCGACGTTTGTGGTCTGGTTTCAGTGTTCTTTATCCCAGTAAAACGTCTTCGAGCCCACGATGGCTGCAGTGGACCCCCACGCAGGAGCACTGTGGCCATCGTGCGCCCGAGGACTATAGCATACTGGGCAGTCTGTCGTTTTCAGATCTACAGCTGGGCGCGCAAGGCCAGTACGTGTGGTTTCCACTTGATCCCTGTGCCAGTCGACCCCTTCGCCTTGCCCAACTGCGTCAACTCCGACCCCCTGCGAGGACCCATCTTTGTTCCCCTGGCCATCAGCACTCTGGACGAAGGGGACGGACTCTTCATTGGTCAGTAGCTTTCACTGCCAGCTACGGTCAATAGTGCTTATGACGAAATCGGACATCACAATAAACTTGTATACAGACCAAGGGGAATCAACAATAAACTTGGATATCGCACGCTTTTTTTTTCTTCTGATGCCCCAGCTGCACTAATCATATGTTAATTACTGCATTATTAAAACAAACAAACAAATTTGGTTCCTGGCATTTTTTTCATCGGCAGTTGACTGGTTAGTTGTTTTTGCCTCAGGGCTTTCCATCTGCAAGAGACTTATTTTAAAGTACCATTACGCATAAATCTGAAGACACATTTTAATTTTGTCTGTTAAGCCTTGTTGACACACCTAATGAACTTGAACAGCAGTTGGGACACGCAGCAAAAGCTCACGCGTAAACGCACTTATTTATTCTGTTCTGCCGTTAGCTTGTCAATCTATTTTTAGCGTTTCTCGTACTGAAAGCATGTTTTTTTGGGAACGGAGTTGAGTCATCGTCAGGTTACTTGATATGAAAACGACGTGTGCTGAACTGGATCGTCCTGTGATGAAATGAACCCTAACTAGACCTGTGTGCAGCGTTTCATAACCGTCGGTCATGGAAGTGTACCTTTGAACAGTTATAGCGGTAGTGGGCCTTTAAGCATTTGAGAAAATCAAGCTTGATTGAAAATGTGTGTCTCAAGATTGGAAGGATTGCGGTAATTATTCATGTATCATTTAGCTCCAAACTCCACCAGGGAGGCCCCTTTGGAGGCTTAACTGCCTGTCCCAAGTCAGGATAAAGGAGGAGGGTTAGGCGTGGGGCTAGCGACTCCACCCTGTAAAAAGAAACTTGCTACGGAAACGACAACAAGGGAAAAAGCGACAACCGGCGCTGGGAGCGAAGCAGACCAGGAAACTGGACTTATGACGGATGGGGACCAAAGCCGCAAGGACGTCTCCACCCCGATAGCGGAACTCCTGACGCCAAAACGATGGATCAGAATTGGATGCTGGAACGTGCGAACGCTCTACCAGACTGGAAAGCTGGCGCAAGCAGTAAGTGAACTGAACCGCCACAAACTAACCCTCATGGGAGTAACAGAAGCAAGATGGACTGGTGCTGGCAGACAGAGGTTGAGCTCCGGAGAAGTCATCATCTGGTCTGGAAGAACAGACAACGAACACCGAGAAGGAGTTGCTGTCATCATCAATAAGAGCAAGGCCAACACCGTTCTACAGTGGAAACCTGTGAACGAGCGCCTGCTGTACGTCAGAATGAATTCCAAATACGCAAAGCTGTCTATTGTTGTGGGCTACGCACCGATAGACGACGCGGAAGAAGAGGATAAGGATGCATTCTACGACGCCCTCCAAGCTGTTTTGGAAGACATCCCTCGACATGACGTGCTGATGCTGATCGGTGACTTCAACGCTAAGGTCGGCTGCGACAATGAAGACAGAAAGAGGACCATGGGACGACATGGAGCGGGTGTGATCAACGACAACGGGGAGAGGCTGGTCAATTTCTGCGAGGAGAATGACTTAGTCATAGGAGGGACCCTGTTTGCGCATAGGGAGATCCACAAACTCACATGGAAATCACCAGACGGCAAGACCCAGAACCAGATCGACCACATCATCATTAATGGTCGCTGGAGGCACTCTCTGCAGGATGTGCGAGTGATGCGACATGCTGACATTGGCAGCGACCATAGTCTTCTGGTGGGGAAGGTGACGTTGAAGCTTAGGAAAGTAAAGATAGGAGACACCAGAAATCAGCGCTACGATGTGGCCAAGTTGAAAGACCCAAAAGTGAAAGAAGAGTTTAGGTTGGCCCTCAGGAATAGATTTAGTGTTTTGGAAGATGAGACAGCGCTGACTATTGAAGATTTCAACAGAGCCATGAAGGAAACAGGAGGGGAAGTTTTAGGATACAGAAAGAGCAGGAAGACAGAGTGGATCTCAGAAGACACGTGGGCTCGCATAGAAGAGAGAAGACAGATCAAGAAGAAACTTTTGGATACCAAATCACCAAGACTGAAGGAAAGAATATCAAGAGAATACAGAGAGAAAGATCAAGCGGTGAAGACATCAGCGAGAAGAGACAAGAGAATGTACACAGAAAGGCTGGCAGAAGAAGCGGAGGCAGCTGCAAAACAGAGAGACATGAAGACAGTGTACCAGAACACCAAGAAGCTGAAGGGCGATTACGGGCAACACCACGACCTTCCAGTGAGAGCTGAAGATGGAACTCATGTCACAGTAGAGGAAGAGAAGCTGAAGAGATGGAAGCAACACTTCGAGTCCATCCTGAACCGCTCAGACCCACCAACCCTCACTGACATTCCTGAAGCGGAGGAGGACCTGGACATTAACCTCGGCAACATTACTATTGCGGAAGTCAAGCAGGCCATTCAAAAGCTGAAGAACGGGAAGGCACCTGGCGATGACGGAGTGTGCCCCGAGATGCTGAAAGTAGAAGATACGGTAACGCCGCAGCTTCTTTGTCAGATTTTTCAAAAGATCTGGGACACTGAGGAAGCGCCGAGCGATTGGAAGACCGGCACCATCGTCAAACTTCCGAAGAAAGGAGACCTGGGGAACTGTAACAACTGGCGAGGCATCACCTTACTATCCCTCACCAGCAAGATCTTCAGCCGCATTCTCCTTGAACGCATTACGACAGCAGTGAATGGCATCCTTCGCCGGGAGCAGGCAGGTTTTAGGAAAGGCAAGTCCTGCATTGACCATATTTTCGTACTGAGACAGATCCTTGAGCAGTCTAACGAATGGAATGGATCCCTCTATGTGGTCTTTGTAGACTTTGAGAAGGCCTTCGACAGTCTGCATCGAGACTCCCTTTGGAAAATCCTGCGATACTATGGAATCCCCCAGAAACTTGTCAACGTCATCAGGTCCCTGTACAAGAATTTTGAGTGCAGAGTCGTCCACAACAACCAGCTCACCGAACCGTTTAAGGTGGAAACCGGAGTGAAACAAGGATGTATTCTTTCGCCAATCCTATTCTCAATGGCAATTGATTGGATCATGCGCCGCACCACAGAGGGAAGGAGGCAGGGAATTCAGTGGACGCTGACCTCAATGCTGGATGACCTCGACTACGCCGATGATATCGGGCTGCTGGCAAGCAGAAACCAGGACATGCAACAGAAGACACAACAGTTGACACAGTCAGCAAGCTCCATAGGTCTCGGGGTCAACATTAGGAAGACTCAAGTCATGAGGAAGAACACCATAGTGGGCGACCCAATCACCATCAATGACCAACCTCTGCAAGAGGTGGACGAGTTCACGTACCTGGGCAGCAAGGTTACCACAGATGGAGACTGCACAAGGGAGATCACCACAAGAATCAGCAAAGCCAACCAAGCCTTCGCAATGCTGAAACCCATCTGGAGGACCACAAGCCTGAGCATCCACACCAAGCTCCGTATTTTTAAGAGCAACGTGCTGAGTGTCCTTCTATATGGGTCAGAATGCTGGAAATCCACTACCGCTACGGAACGCAAGCTGGATGTCTTCCAGAACAAGTGCCTGCGACGGATCATGAAGGTCTTCTGGCCAAACATGATTACAAACGAGGAACTACGGAAGAGAGCAGGCGCAGACAGCATCGCTGAAACCATCGCCACACGGAGATGGAGATGGCTAGGCCACGTTTGCAGAATGTCACCTGACTCATTACCAAGGGTGGCACTGAGATGGACACCACAGGGGAAGAGAAACCGTGGGCGACCAAAGGAGACGTGGCGCCGAACCGTGGAGCGAGAGCTCAAGAACAGAGGCCTTACTCTGCAAACAGCACCCAAAATAGCAGCGGACAGACAAAAGTGGCGCTCCCTTGCCGTCGCCTCAAGCACCAGACGGCGCAGAGAGGACTGAATGAAACTGAATTAGCTCCAACGCACGACAGCAGGAGATAGATCGACCATGATAATTCAAGGGTAGTGTCAGATTAGCTTGGCGCCAAGCTAATCTGGCACTACCCTTGAATTATCACGGTCAGTCCACCTCCTGCAAGCGGGACATAGTCCTTGCATGGTAACGTCAAGCTAATCTGGCACTACCCTTGAATTATCATGGTCAGCATGGCAATGCCAAAATGTGAGAAATGCTGCCTTGGTTGGGGATACATGGTTAACTGGCTGAGATCTGAATTCAAGATTTGTTAACTCAGGGCTTGTTCTGTGAATCCTACTTGACACTTGGTACCGTTTGACTCTTGTTGATTCCTTTTCTGGGTTGATTTTGTCCAGACTGTTCTGAAGAGATCAAACAAGAACGCCTGCTGCAGATACAAGATGCCATCCTTAAAAGGTGTGTGCCTGTTTCCCTGTCTAAATGCTGCTCCTGTTGGGTACATTGGTGGTTGTTGTTTGTTTTTTCAAAATACATTACCGATGGCATTACTATCTGGGAATACACTCTATTGCCTATAGATTTCAGCAAAATTGTGTGTAGCACACAACTGGGGAGGAGACACCGGGGATCCAAGCACTATGACCCCG
The DNA here is from genome assembly GCA_036245525.1 of Semisulcospira habei. Taxonomy (NCBI): domain Eukaryota; kingdom Metazoa; phylum Mollusca; class Gastropoda; family Semisulcospiridae; genus Semisulcospira; species Semisulcospira habei. The sequence continues at coordinate 150,032,950 of BTPG01000007.1, forward strand.
GGTGGCCTCCCCTTACTACCCTATCCCGGCGAGCACAGGGCGACCTCGTCAGTTTCACTCATAGCTCGACCGGGGACCGTCGAGTTTTTGCCTTTGTTTCCTCAAAACACATTACCGATGACATGACTAACTGGAAATAGTCTACTTGCTTACCAATTTTAGCCTAAGACCCAAAGGGTCCCCCCCAGGAGGCTCTCGGGGATCCCTGACAGGGACGAGAGAGCTTTCGGGGATCCCTAACAGGGACGAGAGTAGCCTCCCCTGCCCATCCGGTCAGGCGCCAGGTGGTGTCTCCTTTAGCCAGTTGTCTACTTCGCTGCTAGCGTTCGGACGCTTTTACCTGAGCCTCTGACCCTTGGAAAGACTGTGTACGGTTCGACCGTCCCTTACCGGCCTGCCTTCGCCTAGCCTCTCGGCTTCTGCTTCTGGCGTGGCCTCCGTCTTCTCTGCTAGCCCTCGTCTGGGCCTCGTGCTCTTGGCTGGCCCTGGAACCTTCTAGGCTCCCGTCGCGCGGTGGTTGTGCTTCGTCTTCCTGCCGTTCCGCCATGGACAGGTAAAGTCTCGGCCGTTTCCGACGTCTCGCCTGGCTGGGTCGGACGTCGGGCTTCGCTCGAGCTACTGGTGTTTTCTCTCCGCATTTCACGGTGAGTTTCGAGTGTTTCTTGCTTTCGAAGCTTTAAATGGCGCCCCCGGTCGCCTTCATGTTTGGGTATGGGCTGCAGTTACCTAGTGCGCCTCTCCCCAGTACGCCGACCTCCCGTGACCTATTGTCCGGTACTTTGTGCTTCGTCACTCTGCCGTTCCGCCATGGAAAGGTGGAGTCTCGGCCGCTTCCTACGTCTCGCCTGGCTGGGCCGGACGTCGGGCTTCGCTCGAGCTACTGTTGTTTGTCTTTGCATTTACTGTCAGTTTCGCGTGTCTCTTAATTTTCGAAGCTTTAAATGGCGGGGTTTGTTACCCGCCGCCGGTCGCCTTTCATGTTTGGGTTTGGGTTGCAGTTACCAAGTGCGCCTCTCCCCAGTTCGGCGACTTCCAGTGACCTAGTGTCCGGTGCTTTGTGCTGCGTCACGCTGCCATTCCGCCATGAAAAGGTAAAGTCTTGGCCACTGCCTACGTCTCCCCCGGCGGGGCCGGACGTCGTGCTTGGCTCGGACTTCTGTTTGTTTTCTCTCCGCATTTCACGGTGAGTTTCGCTCATTACTTACTTCGGAGCTTTACCTGGCGGCCTTAGTTGCCCGCCGCCCATCACCTTTCATGTATGGGTATGTGTTGCAGTACCAAGTGCGTTTCTGCCCAGGACGGCGGCTTCCAGTGGCCTGGTGTCCGCCACACTGTAGACTGGGTGCCACCTGCTCCTCTGTCATCGGCTGCGCTGGCTGCCCTGCTTGACTGGAGGTTCTTGGTCTCTACTCCGGTGTTCCACCGCCGAGCGACCCGCGACTTCCGCCTTCCTTGGGACCTTCCGCGGCACGGTGGGATTGTTCAAGCGGCCCTCCGACATGGGATAGCCACTCCTATCGTCCCTGGTAAGTTTGTAGCTCTTTCGTAGACGCGTTAAGCCCGCTGACTCCTCCGGCGAGTCGCCAAGCTGGCTACGTGCCCCCCTCCCGTAAAAAGGAGCCCCGGGCACCGCGACCACGTCGCCTTAGTTCACGCGTCGGCCCTCGGCCAAACCTCAAGCCCGCTGACTCCTCCGGCGAGTCGCCAAGCCGGCTACGTGCCCCCCTCCTTGAGCCCCGGGCACCGCGACCTTGTCGCTAATTAGTTAAGCACCGGCCTTCGGCCCTCCTAAGCCCGCTGACTCCTCCGGCGAGTCGCCTAGCCGGCTCCGTGCCCCCCTCCTTGAGCCCCGGGCACCGCGACCTTGTCGCTAACTAGTCTACGCGTCGGCCTTCGGTCCTGCTCAGCCCGCTGACTCCTCCGGCGAGTCGCCAAGCCGGCTACATGCCCCCCTCCTTGAGCCCCGGGCACTGCAACCTTGTCGCCTATTGTGGACGCGTTGGCCTCCTACGCCTGCGGACTCCTCCGGCGAGCCGCTGTGCCCCCGCCTTGAACCCTGGGCACCGCGGCCTTGTCGCCAATTAGTTCACGCTTGGCCTTCGGCCCCAGCTTAAGTCCGCTGACTCCTACGGCGAGTCGTTTACCCGACTATGTGCCCCCCTCCTTGAGCCGGGCACCGCGACCTTGTCGCCTTGTTCTTACTTCGGCCTCGGTCCTGGGCCCGCTGACTCCTTTGGCGAGTCGCCTATCTGCTTGTGCCCCCTCCTTGAGCCCCGGGCACCGCGACTCTTATCGCCGGTTGGTGCCCTAGTCGGCCCTATGGCCTTCCTTCCTACCCTCTGACTCCTTCGTCGAGTCTCCCAGCCAGCTACGGTGCCCCCTCCTTGAGCTTCGGGCACTGCGTCTGGATCGTCTTTCATATACCTCGGGACTTCGGGCCGTTTTCTCCTGGCGCCTACGGCCTTTCCACGTGTTCACCGATTCTCGTCTGTTCACCGAAGTGAAGCTACTTCGCGCTCGGTTCGCGTGGATGGGTGCCCCTTGGGTACACCCAGTGCAAGTGGGGATCGACGTCTTCGCCCTCGTCACCTGGATAGTTGCGGCGCCCGACGTTCGTCGCCCGCCCGCTTGACGCCCTCCTGTGTCCCTGCCGACCTTCGCCTTCTGCTCGGCCCTGTCATTCTCCGCGGGACACCCTCTTCCCCTCTCTCTGCACCGTTCGCCTCCAGCGTCTCCCCGACCCTCTTCGGTGGATGACTCGGCGTCCTGCGTTCGCCGCTGGCCTGCTGGCGTTTTAGCCTTCGGCTCCCCGGTTCGCTGGCCACTTGCTCCTCTTCGTGCGCGCTGCCTCTGGTGGTTCTGCCGGCGCCCGTCCTTGCGGTTACACCTCCCAGCTCTAGTGGATGGCTCCTTCCCTGACCATCTCCCCTGATGCGACGTCGCAGCTGTACCGTGCTCCTGTGGCTTCCCACGCTCTTCGGCCCTGCCTGGTAGTCTCCTTAGGACCCCTTCTAGGCCTGTGGGCCCAGCGCCACCCGTGTGGTTGAGTTCCCGCCCGCTCCGACCAAGGCCCTCGCCCTTCGCGCGCAGGTCTCCGCTCTGCCTTGAGATGTTGCGTTGGTGCTCGTCGCTCGGCGCGGCTCCCCCCGCCTCGGACCCTTCGCTTCGCCTTCGGCCCTTGGTCGTCGCCGCCAGCCGGGATCTGCCCCTCGCTTCCACGCGTCCCCATGCCTCCCGCCCCCGCTGTTGTCTTCGCTTGCCGTCGACGGGTCCGTTTCCAGCCCGGCCTCTCCGGTGTGGTCTCTCCCTCAGCCCTGGGTCCTTGCGTGGATCGTGGATGCCTTGGTTGCCCTAGACCTTGTTCTTCCGTCAGCCGTTCTCCTCCTGGGTCGACCTGCGTCTGCGGTATCAGTCAGCGGTCCCACTTCGTAGGGCAGCGATGTTCTCCTCCTCCGGTTGCTCGCCTGGGCGCCCTGGTCAGCGCCTACAGTCCGACCTCTCGCCACTCGTTCACCTGGGTATGGATTCGGTGACCGACCGCGCCTTGGTGCGTCTTCACGAGCCTCGGATCCAGTCCTTGCCGTTCTAGCCCGAGGGTAGCTGCGGACGCGGCGCTCCCCACCTAACTGCGGCTCCAGCTCCTCCTCCTGGTGAGTGCGGCGGCTGATCTCCTTCCCTCGGTCTTCTGTACTCCGCCTCTGGAGGCCGTCCTCCGGCGATCTCTCTACCCTGGTGCCGATCTCTCCTGTGCTGCGCCACATCGGCTTCGCTGGACGGACATTCTTGGCTCGGCTCCCGGATTCCCCCTGACCTCGCCGCTGCCCGTCTCTCTCTGCGTCGTTGCCGGTCTCGACCGTTGGGGCGCTCTCCTTCTCCCGAATTCCGCTCGTCCGCCGGCCGCTGGCCCGAGAACCGGACTTCGCGGCACGTCAACCCGCTGGGACTGGTTGCAGTTGGCAGGCCCTCTGCGCTTGGCGATACGATCTTCGGACACAGGACCTCCTCGTCCTTCCGACAACCCCTCTTCGTGGCTTGCCTTCAGACGCAGGAGGAACCCGCTCTCCCGACCTCTGCTTCCTCCTCTATCGCCCCCTTCGCTGGTGCGAGGACAGCGTCTTCTCCCTCCCAGCCCGCCACAGTCCACGTCGCCTGTTCGTCCTGACAGTCTACCTCTTGCGACGGTGGCAGCTTCTTCACACGGATTGCGCCTTCGCTGGGACATCCTTCGCTGGTTCTGCGCCCGTCGGGAGACTCCCCCCTTGTTCTCTTCGCCACGAAGTGGAGCCTCCGGCTTCCCCGCTTCATCTCCCTGTTCCCGACCTCTGGCCTGGTCAGTCGATGCCCTTCGATCCCTTGGGGCGGACTGGTCGTTTACACCTACCCTCCGGCGGTCCTGGTCCTCAAGTCCTGCTCAGCCTCCGGGGATGCAACGCAGTCCTTCTCCTGGTGGCCGGTCGCCCGGACCGGTTCGCGGACTTCCGACCTTCTCAGTCTCGCCACGGGTTCACCCTCCCTTTTCCCACCTCCCGCCGATGCTCTTACAGCGCCGATAGCCGCTCTTCCACCCCTGCCCCGAGCGACTTCTCCTGCACGCCTGGCGATTGTGTGGCAAGCTCTCTCTGCTGGAGGCTTCTCGAGTGCAACAGCGGATGCTATCGCTTCTGCCCGCAGACCTACCAGACGTGTCTACGAGGGAAAGTGGCGTGCTTCGTGCCTGGTGCTCTGACCGCCGCCTCTCCACTGTCGGCCTGACGTCTCCTCAGCTCACGGACTTCTTCTCTGGCTCGTCCAAGACCTAGGTTGGCTCCCCTCTGGTGCAGCAGCTCTTGAGGGGTCTCTTGATCGCCGACGCCTACCGTCACCTCGGCCGTCCTGACCCAGCGCCTGCAAGGACCTGCCCGACCTTATGGCGCGTTTCGGCGTGCAGCGTCCGGTCTCCCGCCCACTTGGCCCGCGCTGGGACCTCCCTGGTCCTCCCCTGACTGACTTCGGACCGTTGAGCCGCTCCTTCTGGCCCGCTTTGCTGACGTGACTCGGAGGCCTGCTTCCTGATGACCCTCGCCACGGCGCCCCGCGTCACCGAGCTCCACGCTCTCGTCTCGCCCCGCCGGCCTGCAGTTCCGAGTGGATGGCTCCGTTCAGCTACTCCCGGATCCTTCCTTCTCGCTCAGCCTAGGTCTCCCTTGACAGCGCCTCCGGTCCTCGCCGCTCGGCCGCTTACACGACCCGGTTCCTCGGGGCACTCCGCAGCAAGATCCGGGGCAGGCACTTCGTATCTACCTGCGGCACTCCAAGTCCGTGCGGAGGGGACGGCCTCGTCCCTTGCCGCCGACCGCTGGCAGAACCGGCTTCTCAGCCCAAACGTTCTCCTCTTCGCTCCGTTGGGTATTCTGGTCCGCCTATCGCGACCTCTCCCCACAGGGAGCCGAGGCACTGAGGATCCGCGCCCATGCAATGCACGCTAGGGCCGCACGTCTCGCCTTCGCCGCGCCGGTGTGGTTAAGGACACTGTGGCGGCGGTGGGGTGGCGGGAATCTACCTTTGCCGCTTCTGCTCTGCGCCCTTACAGTCCAGCGCGACAACCTTACGCTGGTGGGCAACTTCTGCGGCGCGACACTCCCTCCAGGCGCCCTCGGCGCTTAGGCGGCACTTCGCTAAAATTGTCGGGAGTGGGTGATCAGGAGTGACGGGCCGTCTTCGTCCCTAAAGAGGTTTCTAAAAGGGATTGTGCGGCACCCTCCTCCTCTTTGCCATTCTTCCAGTTAGTCATGTCATCGGTAATGTGTTTTGAGGAAACAAATTAATTTTTCTCTAAAATGTATTTTTTCGAAAAATACTTACCGATGACATGACTCGGAGGTCCCTCCCTCCTCCCCGCTTGCCGCTGGTAACTCCGTAGACAACTGGCTAAAGGAGACACCACCTGGCGCCTGACCGGATGGGCAGGGGAGGCTACTCTCGTCCCTGTTAGGGATCCCCGAAAGCTCTCTCGTCCCTGTCAGGGATCCCCGAGAGCCTCCTGGGGGGGACCCTTTGGGTCTTAGGCTAAAATTGGTAAGCAAGTAGACTATTTCCAGTTAGTCATGTCATCGGTAAGTATTTTTCGAAAAAATACATTTTAGAGAAAAATTAATTTCTCCGTTCTACGGGTTTCAGTGGTTTTTGACTGTGGGCTTGAATTGGAGTCTTCGATTCAGCCCTGGACTCACTACATTCGTGGTTTTTCCTTTGACAATTGGACTCATTGTGACCTGTGCGCCGACCGGTTTTACCGGCTCTGACTTGTGAGTTCACCCTTGGCTTGGCCTTGGGGTTCGACGACGCACGTGACTTGTGCCCGGCTGGTTTGTGCAAGGTGGACTTTCTTCGCCGGCGTAGCTGGTTTAGGGCCTTATGGCTTCTTCTGTGTCGAAGACTTGCCGCCGTGCGGGGACTTCCAGTGGCCGGTGGATGCACTCGACTCTTGCTTGCCGTGTTCGGGCTGTGCTTCGGACGGAACGTGTGATGGTGGCGCCGCTTGGACGAAAGACCGGTGTTCGCGCAGGTGGGACTTCTTCAGGCGTGACCGGTCCCCTCGCCCGCTTCGGTCTCCACGGGATCCTCCACGGGTGGACGTACTTCCCTCGGCGCATCGGGCTTTCCGGCCCACAGGTAAGTCCCCTTCTTGTACCGTTACCTCGCAGGTTCTCCCTCCCCTCTCCGAGTCTTCGGAGCAGGGTAGGCGAGTTTCGGAGTCACGCTCCCCACGCTCTGCTTCGTTAGCGCGTGGCTTGAGCCCATTTTGGTTCCCACCCCCCGCTCTGCTTCGGGCGAGCGGTCTGGGAGAGATGAGCGTTCGTCGGCCACCCCCGGCTCTAGGTCTCCGGAGCGGGGACGGGTGACGGAACGCAAGCATAAGAAAGAGAGTAAACGTGATAAGAAATGCTCTCGCTCACGCACCGAGGCTTCGGAACGTGACTCGAGACCGTTATGCTGCCTCCCCGCTCTGTATTTTCCGAACGGGCAAGGCATGCTTCGCTTTCTTCCCCCCCCCGCCCGCCCCGTCTCGCCTGGGCGGGCCCGGGGTGTGGTTGACTCTCGCCCCCCACGCTCCGAGGAGTCGGAGCGGGGGTCGCGTGCACATAATGGTCCCCTCCCCGCTTCGCTTCGCCTGAGCGGGCTTGGCGTGACCGTAGACTGTCCCCCCCCCCGTCTCGTATCGACCGGACGGGCCCTGTGTGACTTCGACCCTCGCCCCCCCCCCCCCCTCGCTCCGAGGCTTCGGAGCTGGGGCAGCGGGCTCATAAATCGTCCCCTCCCCGCTCCGCCTTTCCTGAGCGGGCTTGGCGTGACCCTAGACTGTCCCCCCCCCCCCCGCCTCGTATCGACCAGGCGGGCCCGGTGTGACATCGCGCATCCTCCACGGTCCGACACATCGGACGGGGGGCCGCGTGCCCGGTATTTGTCCCCTCCCCGCTCCGCCTTTCCTGAGCGGGCTAGGGGAGACTATTGGCGGTCCCCCCCCCCCCCCCCCCTCGCACCGGTTCTCCCGGGCGGGCCAGGGGTGACCAGGCCACTTCCTCGGTATTCCGATCGCGGTTTGTCGCTCACGTCGGCTGCCGCGTGCGGATCCCGACTTCGAGGTGGACCGTCGCTTTGCCACGGTCCCTCCGTCACCGCGGCGCGCCTCTTTGCGTGCGTCGCGGGCGGCTGCGTCTACCTCGCGCGCGGCGGTGCGGCACTCTCGTAGCCGCTCGCCCCTTTCGTCTTTGCCGCGAGAAGATCAGTTTGGAACGGACGTCCTCAGCCTTCATCCGTCGGACTCGGCCTCGGCGATCTTCTTGCAGGACTCGGCGGCGGGTTCTCCTTCCCGCCTTTTTCCGCTGTCGCGTCGGCCTCCGCCTCGTCAGACGTTGCCGGCCCTTCGCTCGGATCACAGTCGGTCCACGCTATGGGTGAGGCTTCAAGGCTTATCGCCAAGTCCCTACCGCCCGACGTCTGTCCGCCTTCGCCTCCTCCGAAGAGACAGGCTTCGGCCATGGTCGACGCGCAGAGGCAAGTCCAGCGCCGCAAGTCCCTCCCGCAAGCCGGCTTCCGGGACCTCACCGATGCTTCTCCGCCCAGCTGCGTAACGACGCTTTCGGCGACACGGGATACTTTACCGCCGCTCGATCGCCGGTGGGAATCAACTTAAGCTTCCGCCAGGCCTAGTACGCTGGACTCTCCCAAGCCTTCGCCTTACCTTTTCCAGCGGTGGATGTGGCGGCCTTACTACAGGCGGGCGGCCGCAGGCTCGTCCAGAACTCGTGGCCTCGGCCTCTCGACAGGATCGCCTCCTTAGCGCGGAACTCGCTGGCGTGCTCGGGTTTGGAACTGGCTACCCAGGCAGCACTGCAGTGCCTACAGGATACGTGGGACCTGGAGGCTCAGTCCCCGCTTCGTGACGTGCAGTCCATCCTGATAGCGGCCAACCGGTCCGCCTACCATTCTTCCGCCACCGCCAGGGCAGCGGCTGCCAAATGCGACCTCTGGAGGAGGGATACCCTTTTGCGCCTCTGCTCGGACCTTCCCTTGTCAGTGAAGACCCAGCTCCGTCACGCCCCCTTAGGGGGTCCTCAGCTGTTCGGCGACACTTGGCACACCTTTAAGGAATCTTCCAAGGACTTGTGGCCCAAGCCTGCATCTAACCCAGCCTCGACCCGCTTTCGCGCCCCCCGCACGGCGGGGGTCGTGCCCAGCGGTCTTTCAGGCCCTCCTTCTCTACAGTCGGATCTTCACGAGGTCGGGCCCGTCCATTCCAGGCTACTCAGGCCGGCCCCGCCCCTCGCCCTTCTTGGCCCCGCGGTGCCCGTAGATCGGGCCGCGGTCGGGCTCTTTGACTCGCCCCCGCCTCCGCCCCCGCCTCATTAATCGGGCCTCCCGTCGGCGGGCGGCTGTCGCTCTTCAGCGATCTTGGAGATCGCTGTTCCCGGACGACCCCTGGATTCTTTCCACCGTTACCGCAGGCCTGCAACTTTCGTGCCTGGCGCCTCCGCCTCTTCGCTGAGCACCCATGTGGACCCAGGAACCGCTCGACGGCACACAGGCGGACGCTCTGCGCGGGGAAGTGGCGACCCTCCTCACCAAAGCGGCGACAGAGGTGGTTTTGCGGCAGGACTCTCCGGCGTTCTACAGCCGACTCTTCTAGCTCCCAAACCAGGCGGCAAGTGGCGTCCAGTTATCGACTTTCAGCTTGGCCTCGATTCAGGATGCTTGGCCCCTCGATTCAGGATGGAGACGGCCAGGACACTCCGTGCGGCCCTCCGGCCGATGGACTTTGCGATCAGCCTCGATCTGTCAGACGCCTATCTGCACGTCCCGATTCATCCGTCGTTTCGCCGGTACCTTCGGTTTGACTTGGGGGGATCGTCTACCAGTTCTGCGCCCTTCCTTTCGGCCTCAACATCAGTCCGTGGGTGTTTACAAGACTGCTCGACGCCGTGATAGCCAATTTCCGTCAGCGCTCCTTGAGCCCGGCCTCCAATTACTTGGACGACCTTCTACTGCGCAACTTGGTCTCCGCAGCCCTCCAGACGGACAGGGATGCCCTGCTTTCCCTTCTGCGTCGTCTAGGTTTCCTACTCATTGGGGAAATCCGTTCTTCTCCCTCTCGACGGTTTCTACATCGGGGGATGGAATTCCTGACCGACCTCAACCTTGCCCGCCTGCCTCTGGCCAGGCGACAGAAGATAGTCGACTTAGCGACTTCGATGGGGATGGGATCCTCCTTCACCGCCAGGGTCTGGCTTCAACTCCTGGGCCTCCTCAGGGCGGCTGCGGACCTGCTTCCCTTGGGCAGACTTTATGCTCGGCCTCTCCAGCTACGTCTCCTTCTTCACTGGCGACCCTCGGGCGCTCTGTTGGATCTAGTACCTGTCACGCCTCGGGCTCGTCCTCACCTCGAGAGGTGGGCGGACCTCGCTTGGCTGGCTTCGGGGGTGCCCTACACTCCCCGCCGCCTCGGTGGTCTCTCTGTACAGAGGCGAGCCAGGCCGGCTGGGGCGCGCACCTGTTACCGGATTTCTCTCGGCCTCGGGCGTTGGCTTCGGGAGCTGTTCGGGAATCACGTCAACTGGCTGGAGCTGAAGGCAGTTGGATTGGCATTCGACGTTGGCAGGAGACCTTGGCCAATCAGGACGTCCTCGTGCTCTCCGACAACTCGACGGTGGTGGCTTACATACAGAATCAGGGTGGCACTCACTCGCCCTCCCTTTGCATTCTTCGGTGCCACCTTCGCCTCTGGTGCAGGGATCGAGGCATTGCCCTACGAGCCCGCCACATCCCTGGCCACCTCAACGTGATGGCGGACGCCCTGTCTCGTCGCGGACAGTTGCTCCACACGGAGCGGTCCCTACGCCCGGATATTTTTTGCCTGCTCTGCTCTCACTGGGAAACGCCGCTAGTGGATCTGTTTGCCACCAGATGAAGCAGCCAGCTCCCGGTCTACGTCTCGCCAGTCCTGGATCCACTCGCTTGGGCAGTGGACGCGCTCCCCATTCCTTGGGTCGGCCGGATTGCTTACGCCTACCCCCCGGCAGTCCTCGTTCCGAAGGTACTGCGGAAGCTTCTGGGATGCTCGGCGGTCCTCCTGCTGGTGGCCCCCTTCAACTGGACCAAGAGCTGGACCACGGACCTCCTCGCGCTTGCGACGGACCCTCCTCTGGAGCTTCCTACCCCTTCCACGATGCTCAAGCAGCCCCGTCAGCGGCTTTTCCATCCGTGCCCCGTACGCCTCCGCCTACACGCTTGGAGGTTGTCCGGCACGCCCGCGCCGCTAGAGGTTCTCGGATGCAGCAGTGGCGGCAATTGCAGCAGCCCGCAGACTCTCTACAAGGAAGGTGTACGAAGGCACGTGGAGGGTCTTTCAGACCTGGTGCACCTCCCATGGGCACCCTCCCACTAACCTAGCCTCCCACCAACTGGCGGAGTTCTTCCTGTGGCTCTTCGACGACCGGGGCTTAGCCCCGGTCGCCATCAAGGGCTACCGCGCTACGTTCGCGGACATCTACCGTCACCGGTGTCTTCCGGACCCATGCGCCTGCAAGGATCTGTCGAATTTCTGGCTCACTTTGAACTCCGACGTCCGGTTTCACGTTCCCTAGTACCCCGGTGGGATCTTGCCTGGGTACTGACGTGGTTGAATACGGACCGGTTGAGCCCCTCCCCTTGGCTCGGTTCTCAGACTTGACCCGGAAAACCTGTTTCCTTCTGGCTCTCGTTACAGCGTCCCAAGTCAGCGAGCTTCACGCGCTCTCGATGCTCCCAGCCTGTTTGCGGTTCGTTCCGACGGCTCTGCGCAGAGGCTCTCCGATCCGTCCTTCCTGGCCAAGAACCGCCGCCCGCGGCGGCTCCTCAGGGGCTAACGATACGGCCCCTCTGTGGAGCGGACCTCTCCCCTGGATCGCGGCAACAGGACCCAGTGCGGGCGCTAAAGATTTACCTGCGCCGCTCTCAGCCGCAGCGCCGGGGGCGCTCGCGCCTCTTCTTACCTTGTCCGCGGGCAGACGCCACATCTCGGCCCAGATCGTGTCATCCTGGCTGCGGTGGGTGATTAGGTCAGACTACCTAGACCTCTCCCCACGCGGCGCTGAGCCTTTACAAATCCGGGCGCATGAAGTGAGAGCAGTAGCCACCAGTCTAGCCCTGGACCGCAACTGCTCGGTCAAAGATATTTTGGCAGCGGGTGGCTGGCGCTCAGACTCCACTTTCGCACGCTTCTACCTTAAGAGACCTATCCGGCTGACGTGACTCCCTGGCACGGGTGGGCGACATCTCCGCGGCCCAGCACTCCCTCCGAGCGCTGCTGGCATCTTAGGCACATCATAGCTGAAATCGTCGGGAGTTCTCTCTCGAGGGGGCCGGCGGAGTGGTTGGGTTGTGGTTAGATACGGCACCCTCCGCCTGTTCGCCATTCTCCCAGATAGTAATGCCATCGGTAATGTATTTTGAAAAAACAAATGAATTTTTTTTCTAAAATGTATTTTTTTGAAAAATACTTACCGATGGCATTACTCGAATGGCCCTCCCGCCTGCCCCGCTTGCCTCTTGTGGCTATGTGTGAAACTGACGAGGTCGCCCTGTGCTCGCCGGGATAGGGTAGTAAGGGGAGGCCACCCGGGGTCATAGTGCTTGGATCCCCGGTGTCTCCTCCCCAGTTGTGTGCTACACACAATTTTGCTGAAATCTATAGGCAATAGAGTGTATTCCCAGATAGTAATGCCATCGGTAAGTATTTTTCAAAAAAATACATTTTAGAAAAAAAATTCATTTTTTTTAATGCCATTCAGAAAGTTAACCCATATCATACTGAGGCTAAAAGCTTCAACTTTTTACACTGCCATATGCAAGCTACATTATTGTACTTACAGGTAAGGATATAGACCAATGGCATTAGTTCAAGGGTGGTGCCAGAATAGCTTGGCGCCTGGAGGCGCCAAGCTATTCTGGCACTACCCTTGAACTATTTTAGTCAAACTTATTTCACACACTGGTGTATTCCAAATGATAAGGATTAAAAGGTACATGTTTCTGTAAGATATCTATTTTCTATGAGCTCAGAATGTTGTGCTAAAAAAGATGTTTTGCATGATGTGAATGTCTGGACACCCGGATGTGTACAACATGGGATTGATGTGTATACTTTGTGGTGGCCTGCAGGTTTGGGTTTGTGCCTATCACAGTGACGCTGCCAATCTCCGCGCGCCCCCAGTCACCAAGCCTGTCACCGTCCTCCTCTTCCCACTTCTACCCCTCACACCTGCAAGCGGCCGACTACCATCACCAGTATGTGCACTGCACCGTGGGAATGTTCGTCCTTATCCCCGAGCTGAAACCCACCACCGCCCACTCCCCCTCCACCGCAAACGCCCTCCAACACCCACCCTCCCCCACTGTGGCTGCTGCCGTCAACCTGCCTAAAAAGTCGTCATCAGACCTGCACAAAGACTACATCGCACGCCAACACTCCACCAGACAGCTGGAGCCGAGCAAGCGCGTGGGATTTCTGTGGTCGTGGAACTTCATGTCGTCCAAACGGTGGCGCTCGATGAACACGGGCTACGAGGACTTTCAGGACAAGATGCTGGCCGACTTTCGCCAGTTCTGCACCAACGTCGACGACCGTCTGGAGAACTTCTTGCGCGAGAGTGGATTCAAAATGTGATCTGGAGAGAGTTGGTATTGGACAGTGGGTACACACATTCTGACAGTACCCCGGTAGTTGAAGTTACTCGAACCAATTCACTAATGAAGCCACGAATAATTTGTTCCTGGTGTGAAATGACTTTAATAGCCGGTTCAGCGTTGAATCCCTGTAAGTAATTGGCAAGAGACATAGATCCTCATGAGCCCCCACAGACTGCGGGTGCTCATGAGGGTGTTTGTCTCTTGCAGATGGCGGAGGTTTGCCGCAGCAGGAGTGAGAACAGCTGACTGGCCGTTTTGAGAGTTGTGATAAAACAGGGGACCCAGCCTTTCTGTTTACTCCGTATTTTTCCTACATCCCCACATCTTCCCCCACTTTTGTCACCTTGCGAGTCAAGTTCTTGCTTCAGGGTAGTGCCAGATTTGCTTGGAGAATGGGACTACTCGTGAACTGTCGTGGTCAGTGCATCTCCCAACTTGTTTGAATGATTGTCAAGTTTGAATGAGTTGACATGTCAGGTTTGATTGAGTTGACATGACGTGATGGCCACGTTGTCAAATGAAGAACAGGACGAGAAACACTGATTTTGATGCTTTGAAGGCTGCGCTGATTTTGTTGGCGTGTGTTGAAAAAAACAACTAAGTGATGTAGTCAACCCTTCATGAGTTGCTCAGTCTGTGGACGTAGATGTGGCCAACCTTGGGGGCGAGAGGAATACATTGTCATGAGGCCCTGCAGTCGCAGTCACAAGTACATCCAGCAGTCACAGTCACAAGTACATCCAGCAGTCGCAGTCACAAGTACATCCAGCAGTCACAGTCACAAGTACATCCAGCAGTCACAGTCACAAGTACATCCAGCAGTCACAGTCACAAGTACATCCAGCAGTCACAGTCACAAGTACATCCAGCAGTCACAGTCACAAGTACATCCAGCAGTCACAGTCACAAGTACATCCAGCAGTCACAGTCACAAGTACATCCAGCAGTCACAGTCACAAGTACATCCAGCAGTCACAGTCACAAGTACATCCAGCAGTCACAGTCACAAGTACATCCAGCAGTCACAGTCACAAGTACATCCAGCAGTCACAGTCACAAGTACATCCAGCAGTCACAGTCACAAGTACATCCAGCAGTCACAGTCACAAGTACATCCAGCAGTCACAGTCACAAGTACATCCAGCAGTCACAGTCACAAGTACATCCAGCAGTCACAGTCACAAGTACATCCAGCAGTCACAGTCACAAGTACATCCAGCAGTCACAGTCACAAGTACATCCAGCAGTCGCAGTCACAAGTACATCCAGCAGTCGCAGTCACAAGTACATCCAGCAGTCGCAGTCACAAGTACATCCAGCAGTCGCAGTCACAAGTACATCCAGCAGTCGCAGTCACAAGTACATCCAGCAGTCGCAGTCACAAGTACATCCAGCAGTCACAGTCACAAGTACATCCAGCAGTCACAGTCACAAGTACATCCAGCAGTCACAGTCACAAGTACATCCAGCAGTCACAGTCACAAGTACATCCAGCAGTCACAGTCACAAGTACATCCAGCAGTCACAGTCACAAGTACATCCAGCAGTCACAGTCACAAGTACATCCAGCAGTCACAGTCACAAGTACATCCAGCAGTCACAGTCACAAGTACATCCAGCAGTCACAGTCACAAGTACATCCAGCAGTCACAGTCACAAGTACATCCAGCAGTCACAGTCACAAGTACATCCAGCAGTCACAGTCACAAGTACATCCAGCAGTCACAGTCACAAGTACATCCAGCAGTCACAGTCACAAGTACATCCAGCAGTCACAGTCACAAGTACATCCAGCAGTCGCAGTCACAAGTACATCCAGCAGTCGCAGTCACAAGTACATCCAGCAGTCGCAGTCACAAGTACATCCAGCAGTCGCAGTCACAAGTACATCCAGCAGTCGCAGTCACAAGTACATCCAGCAGTCGCAGTCACAAGTACATCCAGCAGTCGCAGTCACAAGTACATCCAGCAGTCGCAGTCACAAGTACATCCAGCAGTCACAGTCACAAGTACATCCAGCAGTCACAGTCACAAGTACATCCAGCAGTCACAGTCACAAGTACATCCAGCAGTCACAGTCACAAGTACATCCAGCAGTCACAGTCACAAGTACATCCAGCAGTCACAGTCACAAGTACATCCAGCAGTCACAGTCACAAGTACATCCAGCAGTCACAGTCACAAGTACATCCAGCAGTCACAGTCACAAGTACATCCAGCAGTCACAGTCACAAGTACATCCAGCAGTCACAGTCACAAGTACATCCAGCAGTCACAGTCACAAGTACATCCAGCAGTCACAGTCACAAGTACATCCAGCAGTCACAGTCACAAGTACATCCAGCAGTCACAGTCACAAGTACATCCAGCAGTCACAGTCACAAGTACATCCAGCAGTCACAGTCACAAGTACATCCAGCAGTCACAGTCACAAGTACATCCAGCAGTCACAGTCACAAGTACATCCAGCAGTCACAGTCACAAGTACATCCAGCAGTCACAGTCACAAGTACATCCAGCAGTCACAGTCACAAGTACATCCAGCAGTCACAGTCACAAGTACATCCAGCAGTCACAGTCACAAGTACATCCAGCAGTCACAGTCACAAGTACATCCAGCAGTCACAGTCACAAGTACATCCAGCAGTCACAGTCACAAGTACATCCAGCAGTCACAGTCACAAGTACATCCAGCAGTCACAGTCACAAGTACATCCAGCAGTCGCAGTCACAAGTACATCCAGCAGTCGCAGTCACAAGTACATCCAGCAGTCGCAGTCACAAGTACATCCAGCAGTCACAGTCACAAGTACATCCAGCAGTCGCAGTCACAAGTACATCCAGCAGTCACAGTCACAAGTACATCCAGCAGTCGCAGTCACAAGTACATCCAGCAGTCGCAGTCACAAGTACATCCAGCAGTCGCAGTCACAAGTACATCCAGCAGTCACAGTCACAAGTACATCCAGCAGTCACAGTCACAAGTACATCCAGCAGTCGCAGTCACAAGTACATCCAGCAGTCGCAGTCACAAGTACATCCAGCAGTCGCAGTCACAAGTACATCCAGCAGTCGCAGTCACAAGTACATCCAGCAGTCGCAGTCACAAGTACATCCAGCAGTCACAGTCACAAGTACATCCAGCAGTCACAGTCACAAGTACATCCAGCAGTCGCAGTCACAAGTACATCCAGCAGTCGCAGTCACAAGTACATCCAGCAGTCGCAGTCACAAGTACATCCAGCAGTCGCAGTCACAAGTACATCCAGCAGTCGCAGTCACAAGTACATCCAGCAGTCGCAGTCACAAGTACATCCAGCAGTCGCAGTCACAAGTACATCCAGCAGTCGCAGTCACAAGTACATCCAGCAGTCGCAGTCACAAGTACATCCAGCAGTCGCAGTCACAAGTACATCCAGCAGTCGCAGTCACAAGTACATCCAGCAGTCGCAGTCACAAGTACATCCAGCAGTCGCAGTCACAAGTACATCCAGCAGTCGCAGTCACAAGTACATCCAGCAGTCGCAGTCACAAGTACATCCAGCAGTCACAGTCACAAGTACATCCAGCAGTCACAGTCACAAGTACATCCAGCAGTCACAGTCACAAGTACATCCAGCAGTCACAGTCACAAGTACATCCAGCAGTCACAGTCACAAGTACATCCAGCAGTCACAGTCACAAGTACATCCAGCAGTCACAGTCACAAGTACATCCAGCAGTCACAGTCACAAGTACATCCAGCAGTCACAGTCACAAGTACATCCAGCAGTCACAGTCACAAGTACATCCAGCAGTCACAGTCACAAGTACATCCAGCAGTCACAGTCACAAGTACATCCAGCAGTCACAGTCACAAGTACATCCAGCAGTCACAGTCACAAGTACATCCAGCAGTCACAGTCACAAGTACATCCAGCAGTCACAGTCACAAGTACATCCAGCAGTCACAGTCACAAGTACATCCAGCAGTCACAGTCACAAGTACATCCAGCAGTCACAGTCACAAGTACATCCAGCAGTCACAGTCACAAGTACATCCAGCAGTCACAGTCACAAGTACATCCAGCAGTCACAGTCACAAGTACATCCAGCAGTCACAGTCACAAGTACATCCAGCAGTCACAGTCACAAGTACATCCAGCAGTCACAGTCACAAGTACATCCAGCAGTCACAGTCACAAGTACATCCAGCAGTCACAGTCACAAGTACATCCAGCAGTCACAGTCACAAGTACATCCAGCAGTCACAGTCACAAGTACATCCAGCAGTCACAGTCACAAGTACATCCAGCAGTCACAGTCACAAGTACATCCAGCAGTCACAGTCACAAGTACATCCAGCAGTCACAGTCACAAGTACATCCAGCAGTCACAGTCACAAGTACATCCAGCAGTCACAGTCACAAGTACATCCAGCAGTCACAGTCACAAGTACATCCAGCAGTCACAGTCACAAGTACATCCAGCAGTCACAGTCACAAGTACATCCAGCAGTCACAGTCACAAGTACATCCAGCAGTCACAGTCACAAGTACATCCAGCAGTCACAGTCACAAGTACATCCAGCAGTCACAGTCACAAGTACATCCAGCAGTCACAGTCACAAGTACATCCAGCAGTCACAGTCACAAGTACATCCAGCAGTCACAGTCACAAGTACATCCAGCAGTCACAGTCACAAGTACATCCAGCAGTCGCAGTCACAAGTACATCCAGCAGTCGCAGTCACAAGTACATCCAGCAGTCGCAGTCACAAGTACATCCAGCAGTCGCAGTCACAAGTACATCCAGCAGTGACAGTCACAAGTACATCCAGCAGTGACAGTCACAAGTACATCCAGCAGTGACAGTCACAAGTACATCCAGCAGTGACAGTCACAAGTACATCCAGCAGTGACAGTCACAAGTACATCCAGCAGTCGCAGTCACAAGTACATCCAGCAGTCGCAGTCACAAGTACATCCAGCAGTCGCAGTCACAAGTACATCCAGCAGTCGCAGTCACAAGTACATCCAGCAGTCGCAGTCACAAGTACATCCAGCAGTCGCAGTCACAAGTACATCCAGCAGTCGCAGTCACAAGTACATCCAGCAGTCGCAGTCACAAGTACATCCAGCAGTCGCAGTCACAAGTACATCCAGCAGTCGCAGTCACAAGTACATCCAGCAGTCGCAGTCACAAGTACATCCAGCAGTCGCAGTCACAAGTACATCCAGCAGTCGCAGTCACAAGTACATCCAGCAGTCGCAGTCACAAGTACATCCAGCAGTCGCAGTCACAAGTACATCCAGCAGTCGCAGTCACAAGTACATCCAGCAGTCGCAGTCACAAGTACATCCAGCAGTCGCAGTCACAAGTACATCCAGCAGTCGCAGTCACAAGTACATCCAGCAGTCGCAGTCACAAGTACATCCAGCAGTCGCAGTCACAAGTACATCCAGCAGTCGCAGTCACAAGTACATCCAGCAGTCGCAGTCACAAGTACATCCAGCAGTCGCAGTCACAAGTACATCCAGCAGTCGCAGTCACAAGTACATCCAGCAGTCGCAGTCACAAGTACATCCAGCAGTCGCAGTCACAAGTACATCCAGCAGTCGCAGTCACAAGTACATCCAGCAGTCGCAGTCACAAGTACATCCAGCAGTCACAGTCACAAGTACATCCAGCAGTCACAGTCACAAGTACATCCAGCAGTCACAGTCACAAGTACATCCAGCAGTCACAGTCACAAGTACATCCAGCAGTCACAGTCACAAGTACATCCAGCAGTCACAGTCACAAGTACATCCAGCAGTCACAGTCACAAGTACATCCAGCAGTCGCAGTCACAAGTACATCCAGCAGTCGCAGTCACAAGTACATCCAGCAGTCGCAGTCACAAGTACATCCAGCAGTCGCAGTCACAAGTACATCCAGCAGTCGCAGTCACAAGTACATCCAGCAGTCGCAGTCACAAGTACATCCAGCAGTCACAGTCACAAGTACATCCAGCAGTCACAGTCACAAGTACATCCAGCAGTCACAGTCACAAGTACATCCAGCAGTCACAGTCACAAGTACATCCAGCAGTCACAGTCACAAGTACATCCAGCAGTCACAGTCACAAGTACATCCAGCAGTCACAGTCACAAGTACATCCAGCAGTCACAGTCACAAGTACATCCAGCAGTCACAGTCACAAGTACATCCAGCAGTCGCAGTCACAAGTACATCCAGCAGTCACAGTCACAAGTACATCCAGCAGTCGCAGTCACAAGTACATCCAGCAGTCGCAGTCACAAGTACATCCAGCAGTCGCAGTCACAAGTACATCCAGCAGTCGCAGTCACAAGTACATCCAGCAGTCGCAGTCACAAGTACATCCAGCAGTCGCAGTCACAAGTACATCCAGCAGTCGCAGTCACAAGTACATCCAGCAGTCGCAGTCACAAGTACATCCAGCAGTCGCAGTCACAAGTACATCCAGCAGTCGCAGTCACAAGTACATCCAGCAGTCGCAGTCACAAGTACATCCAGCAGTCGCAGTCACAAGTACATCCAGCAGTCGCAGTCACAAGTACATCCAGCAGTCGCAGTCACAAGTACATCCAGCAGTCGCAGTCACAAGTACATCCAGCAGTCGCAGTCACAAGTACATCCAGCAGTCGCAGTCACAAGTACATCCAGCAGTCGCAGTCACAAGTACATCCAGCAGTCACAGTCACAAGTACATCCAGCAGTCACAGTCACAAGTACATCCAGCAGTCACAGTCACAAGTACATCCAGCAGTCACAGTCACAAGTACATCCAGCAGTCACAGTCACAAGTACATCCAGCAGTCACAGTCACAAGTACATCCAGCAGTCACAGTCACAAGTACATCCAGCAGTCACAGTCACAAGTACATCCAGCAGTCACAGTCACAAGTACATCCAGCAGTCACAGTCACAAGTACATCCAGCAGTCACAGTCACAAGTACATCCAGCAGTCACAGTCACAAGTACATCCAGCAGTCACAGTCACAAGTACATCCAGCAGTCACAGTCACAAGTACATCCAGCAGTCACAGTCACAAGTACATCCAGCAGTCACAGTCACAAGTACATCCAGCAGTCACAGTCACAAGTACATCCAGCAGTCACAGTCACAAGTACATCCAGCAGTCACAGTCACAAGTACATCCAGCAGTCACAGTCACAAGTACATCCAGCAGTCACAGTCACAAGTACATCCAGCAGTCACAGTCACAAGTACATCCAGCAGTCACAGTCACAAGTACATCCAGCAGTCACAGTCACAAGTACATCCAGCAGTCACAGTCACAAGTACATCCAGCAGTCACAGTCACAAGTACATCCCACAGTCACAAGTACATCCAGCAGTCACAGTCACAAGTACATCCAGCAGTCACAGTCACAAGTACATCCAGCAGTCACAGTCACAAGTACATCCAGCAGTCACAGTCACAAGTACATCCAGCAGTCACAGTCACAAGTACATCCAGCAGTCACAGTCACAAGTACATCCAGCAGTCACAGGGGCTGATGAGAATGTAGGCCTCTTGCAGATGAAGCGACTGGATGCAGGACAGGTTAGGGCTGAATGGACACCAGGGTAGTAGAACTGTGGGTCATGTCAGGATTTCTTGTGGACTGTGTTCTCTTGGCATTGCTCTAGACGTAAGCTGTGCCGTCATCCAAGTGTGTACGTACATTGCTTAATCGCCGTAATGGTCCTGCAGTTCTGACCAGGGCAGCTGGGTACTTGTGGATACAGTGTGATGAGTGATATACAGTTAAACCCGTGTTAGATGACCGTTGAAGTGACCATCACACTGTGGTCGCTGTACACAGGGTCATCTGATCAACAGAAAGACCACGAGACCAGTCTGCTTGGACAGGTGGTCACCTCATACAAATGGTCGTCAAGACAGGTTTGATGGTATTGTGAACAGAGCGCAGTGTGTATGTGTACAGTGTGTAGTGGGAGGTTGTGAACGTCGACGACTGTGACAGGAGCATGTCCCACGACTGCCTGAACAATGTGTATTGCCAGCACTCGCAGCGGGGTGCCACTGTGTGGAAGCATTTTCTTATTTCCACGTGTGGACGGTCCTCTTGCGTCAGTTTGAAAGTGACCTCTGATAATGTGTGTAGAGAACTAGAAAGGGGATTGACCGTGATAGTTTAGGGGTAGTGCCAGATGAGCTAATCTGTCACTGCCCTTGAACTCATGGTGGATCTATCTCCCACTGTAGTGGTGGAGTTATATTGAAGAATACCGACTGCTGATAGTTCGCTCAATACGGTTGTGTCCCAGTCAGCAGTGACCTCGGTCGCCATGCCATGCACAGGCCAATGTCAGCCTGATGACCTTTTGTGTACTGGGTGCATTGTTGTGAATGATGAACTTTGATCTATTTGTTCATGCAGTCTAAAGCCACGTCTTTCACATTTGACAATAAACAATAAGAATATATCGGTATGCAGTTGTGTTTTTTTCATTTCTTTTTGTTTCATTGTTGTTGTTTTGTTTGCATGGCAGCTGTTACAAATTCCATTGTAAAGGTGTGCGTGTAATGCCAAACAGGTGACTAAGGCCATCTCATGGTGGTTTTAAAATTAAGTTTTGTGTCATTAAATTTGTTTTAACACACACCTACACACACACACACACAAAAACACGGCAACACTTGCCTTCAAATACTTGTATGCATGTAACATTTCTTGATTTATCTCCAAACATAAAAATATGCATGTGCTTGTGAACAACAAAACCAGTTTCCTTACAAAACAACGATGCACCGAAGGTCAACAAAACAAGTACAAAACATGCCAAGTGTCCAATAATCGGCCACTATCTTTGAGCTGTACTGCCCTGTGAGGGCAAAAGACAGCCTGGTCCATTTAGATGACAAAGCCAGATTTCCATTGTATTGCAATAGCCTCCCCTTTTCACCCCAACTAAACTTGCTGCCATCACAGACAATTCTTGTGATCTACCCAGTAGACAAAGGTCCTCAGGCCCCACCACAGCCGCAGTGGGCCCACGTACAGTTGTGCGCGGGCCCACTGTGGCCGTCATGGACCCGAAGACGTTTTGCTTGTGGGGTTGGTAGCTTTGCTACAGTTGGTAGGACTTGATCACTCGTGCTCGGCAAAACATGAACACATCCTCCCCCAGACACACCCCAGCAAGATATCGATCGACCATGATAGTTCAAGGGTGATGCCAGAATAGCTTGGCGCCTATGGGCGCCAAGCTATTCTGGCATCACCCTTGAACTAGCACGGTCGATCTGTGTCCTGCACTGCACCCTTCAGAGGACAAAAGCCAGATTTGGGGGTTTCAGTCTTCGGGTACAAGGAGTTAACACAAGTTTAGAAGCGTCACTACACATTTATGTACCAGATCTAGGAAATAGATCGACCATGCTAATTGAAGGGTAGTGCCATATTAGCTTGGCACCTGATGGTGCCAAGCTAATCTGGCACTATCCTTAAATTATTACAGTTGATCCATCTCCTGCTGTTGCGCATCGGGGCTCAATAGGTTAACACACGTGTCCTTCTGTCTACATAGTATGTAGGCAGCTTAGCCCATATCCTACTGAGGCTAAACGCTTCACATTTGTACACTGCCATATGCAAGCTACCTTATAGTACTTACAGATTAGGATACAGGTCACCAATGGCTTTAGTTCAAGGGTGGTGCCACAATAGCTTGGTGCC
Source organism: Semisulcospira habei (assembly GCA_036245525.1). Taxonomy (NCBI): domain Eukaryota; kingdom Metazoa; phylum Mollusca; class Gastropoda; family Semisulcospiridae; genus Semisulcospira; species Semisulcospira habei. The sequence goes on from BTPG01000007.1 coordinate 150,055,868, forward strand.
TAGAGGTGCCAAGCTATTCTGGCACTACCCCTGAACTATTTTAGTCCCACTTATTTCACACACTGGTGTATTGCGAATGATAAGGGTTAAGAGGAAACGCTCCTCGGGAGCTGCAACATCTCCTGCAGCACAGTGCAGACTCGGCACACATCACAACACTGCAGCCAGCCATGCAAAAAACACATCAAATGCACCCCCCACCCCCCCCCAAGAAAAAAAAAAGGAAACAACTTTTTGGAAATACAGACTCCCAGCCACCCAATAGCGAACTGCAGACAGTCGTGCGCAGGCCCACTAGCCCGACTTTGGCCTCACGTCCTTTACATACTGGGCCTTCTTTCTTTTTTTTCCAGCTATTCGGCTGTGTGCTTTTGGAGCTTACACTCCCAGCTCTAACGTTCAAGTCACACACCAGTGCACACATTACTTGTGATATGGCTTGGCTTGCTGCGAGCTGACTGTGAGAAAGGAGACCCCACCCCCCCCCAACCCCACACATCCTCATTCGACGTAATCAAAGTCCGCAGGGATGTCGAACTGTTTGTCGATGGCGCTCTCCTCGCAGCAAAACTTCTGTTTGACCCACGACTTGATGGAGAACACGTTGTCTGTAACAGGAGAAAATGGTCAAGTCACAACTGGCATACAAATGACATTACCCTCCTCATGTGCATAACGCCCCGGTGCTGCCCACTACTGCTGACTGCATGGGGGCAAACCTGAAATCATGTGGTTAATTTCCTGATCCAAAAGGGGTTAAATCATTCGAGAAATGCTGCACCCGGATACGCGGCTTAAGCCGCGTATCCGGATGCAGCATGTCTCGAATGAGTGAACTCCTTGCCTGCCACTGTATATATACATTGTAGGTGTGAAATTTGTGTGAATTCAATACGAAAGAGCTCCAGCTGTCCCACGAACTGACAATGGATACAAAGAGACGGATTCAGCAAGAGGCACAGACCCTCATGAGCCCCTCCAATTGCGGGGGCTGATGAGGATCTTTGCCTCTGGTTAAACATTACGGCCAGGACAGATAAATGCCTAGCTCAGCGAACAGTCTAGCTTGTCTATCGGTTGTGAGACCCTCCCCACCCCAAACCTAATAGAAAACGGCAGAGCCATCACACAAGAAAAAGTTAGCAAACTGTCAAGTCTTTCTCATTTAAAGCCTCATTGTTTCTTTGCTGGTGTCTTCAACTCAAATGATGTCCGGTCCCCCTTAACACCATACCACAATCTCTCACTCACCTGTCCCCGCCGTGAGATGGCCTTAGTTGCCTGCTCGACGTTAAACCCAAATAACTAACTCACTCACTCACCTGTCCATCTGTTGGCCGCCTCGACGGCCATGGCTGTTTCCTGTTTCTGTTTCTCCAGCACCTCCGGGTCGCTCTCGCGGTATTTCTCCAGTTCAGTCACCAGCTGCTGTCGGCGGCTTTGTTCTGCCTGCAGCTCCGTCATCACCGCCGACCTCTCATCCTGGGGAATTAATCGGCCTGAACTGAGTTACTATGCACGCACTTTTTCTTTTCTGTTTGTCTCTTTTTTGTGTTTCTGCTTCCTCTGATGCACCACAAGCACTCGTGCACCATACCATGTTGTCCATGCTCGTGCACTATGCATGTGGATAAATCATCACCACCCAACTATCACACTGCAGCAGGACATGGACTGACCATGATGACTCGAGGGCAGTGCCTGCTTAGCTTGGCACCTGTCGGTGCCAAACTAATCAGGCGCTGCCCTTGAACTATCAAAGCTAGCCCATCGTGCGCACTTGATTCCTTCACTGAATGATTCAAACCGTCAATGTTTAAAAACTAATGCTGTTGGCGCCAAGCTAATCAGGCACTGCCCTTGAACTATCATGGCTAGCCCATCATCTGCACTAGTCTCAGTCACTGAATGATTGACACCGTCAATGTTTAAAAACTAACATGGTCGATAGGACTAGGAGGAATGCCATGGTTGCAAGTGACATGATGTGACTAGCAAGGCCGTGCTGATATGTCATGTGCAAATGCTTCTATCTCCACAGCATGGTCGGTTGGAGGAATCCTGCGGTCGCAAATAAAGTAGCTTGTCAAGGTCAGTGCAGTGCCTTGTCGTCACAGCGTGTTTAGATCGAAGGTACAACAAAGGCTATGGACGGGTTCACCCTATTCCAAATTTGATGGAGCTAATCTCAACAGACAAAAATAACAAATGTTGAATTGAACCAACTGAAAATGTTAGCAAAGAAAAAAAAAAACAAGAAGAAGAAAATCATACAGAGTCTTCCTTGCCGACTCTGGACTTGGCCAGCTGCTTTTGCAGGTCGCGTTTTTTGGCTTCCAGCTCCTGTAGTTTGGCGGTCAAGTCCTGCAGCTTTCTTTTTCTCTGAAACACACGTCCACAACGCATGATAAGACCATCCTCACTTTATTGCGGTACCCGGGAGCTGAAAAATCACACCCTGTTATTTGTAACGGTGCTATTGTGGTGCTGAAGTTACACAGGCTTGAGAAGAAAAGAAAACACATGGTGAGCAAAAGGTCCTCAGGCCGACGTCAGCTTTCGCTGGCCCGCGTGCGGGCCAGCTAAGGCTGATGTCGGCCCATCATGGGAGCCGCGGACCCGTGTGTGTCAGTTTAGATGCCTTGCTACTCTAGAGCGTTTGATACCGAGGCCGACCAGCCCTACCGATCATCAGGCATGGGAATTGCCAAAGCAAACATCAGCTGAAACCAGGGGGGTCCGGGGGCATGCCCCCCCCCCACCCCCCCTGGAAAATAAACAAGCGATCAAAATCTGTGCAATCTGAGCATATTTTTTGAGGAATGTGAAATAATTTTCCGCGGAAAACCGCGGATCCGAGGACAATTCCCATGCCTGCATCATAAGCAGTTGTCACCATGTTCTGCCACACTCCGGAAGGTTCCAAAAAGTCAAAATGAGACAGGTTCACAATACCGCAATGATTCTTGCTGATTTGAGATGTGTTTATTAGACGGTACACAAGCTAACTGAGGGGGGCGGATCGGCCGTGATGATTTCACAGGTAGTGCCAGAACAGCTTGACATCTGCCCTGGTAAAACTATCATGGTCAATCTATCTCAATGTGGCGTCTTCGTCCATGAAGGGTGAATGTGTTAACCCCTACGCTGCCGAGAAAAAAATGAACACCACCCAACTGCAAGAGGCATAGATCCTCATGAGCCCCTGCAGTTGCGGGGGCTCATGAGGATCTATGTCTCTTGCTGACACCACTTGGCATCCATGTTCCTTGAATGCTAAATTAACGATAATTTCTAAAACAATCTGCATCCACTGGCAATGAAGGAGTCACGAGTCTAAAACTGACAGACAAAACTGGTAGGAATAATATACCATAGTCATACGCAATGCTGACAAATCCAAACCTATATTGGTCAAATGTCCAAGCAACCATGAGCTCTGTAAATGACGCACATTTTGACTGGCTTTGCTGGGGAAGGCCCAGAAGTAGATGGACGTTCCGATTTTGTCAGTGTCGACAAGGGCGTCGTCCACCAGACTCTGCACCACCTCCTTGACAGACTGCGACGTGATGCCCTTCTCCTTGGGTGCCAGGCGCTCCAGATCCTTCAGCTGGAAGAAGTCTTTCTGCAGATGCACGCATAAAGAAACTGTCAGGGACACGTTCAGAGACACATACACGCATAAAGAAACCGTAAGGGACATGTTCAGAGACACACACACGCACGCATAAAGAAACCATCATGGACACGTTCAGAGACACGCACACGCATAAATAAACTGTCAGACACGTTCAGAGACACACGCGCACACACACACATAAATAAACCATCAGAGACACTTTCAGAGACGCACACACATAAAGAAACCATCAGGGACACATTCAGAGACACGCACAAGCACACACATAAATTAACCATCAGAGACACATTCAGAGACACACACACGCACACATAAAAAAAAAAAAAAGTCAGGGACACGTTTACAGACACACGCACACACATAAAAAAAACGTCACTGACACACACAAACATGAAACTCAAAGGCATTCAGTTAAATGGTACACAAATGGATGCGCACAAAAATAGAGTCAAACACACTCCAAATTGACATAACATGAACGCACACACACCGACACCAACACCTTCTACGCTTTCAGGCCTAACCCCACTAGCAAAACGCCTTCGGGCCGACGACGGCTGCAGTGGGCCCACGCACTTCCGTGCGCGGGCCCACTGCAACCGTCATGGGCCTGAGGACCATTGCTTACTGGGAAGGCCAAAATGGAGAGGTGCTGTACGTGTTAATATTAGTAGCAAGTGTATCACATCTATCATGACTCTGGCGAGCAAACAAATTTGTTCCGGAGAATAGCCAGTGGAACAGGCATGTTTACCTTCTCATACAGCAGCTCGGTCATTCTTGTTCTTTTCTCGTCAAAACTCAGTCCTTTTTTCTTGGACTGAAAATAAATAAGAAAAATCATCATCTCATCTACCCTTCCCACCATATCATCTGGTAAGTTTGATCCACGAATTTCAAATGAATGGACTTTGGGGCTCACTTCTAGAGTCCCGAAAACCAACTGAAGCTCCGGCCGGGGGTTATACTTATACGGGACCTAGTTAGAACATAGGGGGAAAATATCCTTGGAAAATAAAGTGTCATTATCGTTATTGTCCTCAACTACTAATACACAGACAACGGAATCGTTCAATCTCTCATACACTATACAGTAATTGAATTAATATGAGAGAGATCGATCGATCCGCTCTGTGTACTATACCAGACTGAACGGGTCCTGATAAAACCCGAAATAACCTTTCCGAAGCTCAAATAACTGTACCACATCTAGACCGAGTACCTAGACAGAAAAGAATCATATGTTAGGAGTTTGGTTGGCATTAAAGTTGATTAAGTTGTCATTGGTAAGCTGTTTTCCACCCATTGTCTGCTATTAGTCTCTGTAATACGTACGCTATACTTACCATGATTTAGGTTGTAAGCAAATCCAACTGACTGCGAACAGTACTGACGTTTCACGTTAGTACCTTGGGTTCATACTTTCTAACTTGGCGCCAGACAGAGACTAAAGCTAAGCCACTTTACATCGAGCTGATATGTAATCCGGCCATTTGAGAATATGGAGATGAGGGTCGTGTACGCGCAACGATTTATACAACATTAAATCATTACCCCCACCCACCCACATACAAAGCGACCTTTAGATGAAAACAGACAACAACAACAAAAACAGGGGCGGATCAGTTACCTCGGCAAAGGGGAGCTGGGGGGGGGGGGGGGGGGGGGCCGGGGTAGAGAGACTTTTAAGCTATTACATCTTCACCCCAAAGACTGATGTGGACTTAGTAGTAGTAGTAGTAGCAGTAGTAGTAGTGTGAGGACAAAATAGGCCACGAGGCCTTTGCAAATGTCCTTTCTTTCTTTAAGTACTTCGCAAATTTTTTAGTCCTACAAATAAAACAATGGCAACTCTGCCTTAGAAAAACAAAACTTCCGCAGGCTAGTGTTGCAATGCCATACAAAGATTTTCCCTTCAGAGTTTCGGGTTCTGTCACTAAACGGTGCTGCAAAAAAGTCTTTCCGATTTGTCGATGCCATTATAAATTTTAAGAACTTGACTTGGATTAACTGAGTCTCCACGTATTCTACGTCCACGTAAGGAGTGTAGTCCAAAATATTTGAGTCTATCTAAGTAAGTCATATTTCTATTGACATTCTTTAACCAGCTTTGTTGCTCGTCTCTGTACGGCCCTTTCGAGTGCAACTCATGATTGTCTCTTTAAACTTGGGTACCATACAGTATTTGCATATTCTAGATCGGTCTGACTAGTGCTTTATACAGTTTACTGAAGGTGTCCTTATCCAAATAAGTAAAGTCTCTTAACTACTCCAATCATTTTGTTGGCCTTATTGATACAGTTCTGAATATGGGGGTCAAAAACAACACCTAAGTCTCTTTCCTCCTCACAATATACCACCTTTTTAATGTCTGTTCACTTTCATCAAGTAATCATTTTCAAGATTGTTCTTTCCAGCATGCAAGACCTTACATTTCTCTACATTAAAATGCAAATCCCATGTGTCGGACCATGTCTGCAAGTGGTCCAAATCATACTGCAACATGTCTTTATTGCTCGATTCATTATAGATTTTAGTATCGTCTGCGCATATTTTGCACATGCTATTAACACGTACAGTCTGGCAAGTAATTTATAAATATGTTAAATAATATAGGTCCTAGGATGCTTCCTTGAGGTATACCGCTCAGCACCTTTATTTTATCCGATATTGCGTTTCCAACCTTCAACACTTGCTCTCTTTCACGTAAGGAACTTCTTATCCAGTTGGAAATGTTTCCACATACACCATAGGCCTCTAGCTTCTGAAGAAGCCTTTCATGAGGATCAGTGTCAAATGCTTTTCTAAAATCTAAGTATATGATGTCAACCGTTTTTTTTTTTTTTTGTTGTCAAGTAAGGAAGTTCATCGATAACCTGTAGTAACTGAGTAACACATGATCGTTGTTGTTTTTTCTGAAACCATATTTGGCATTCAGTGCACATATTCACAGTAAAATGATTAACGATCTCGTCTCGGACTATAGACTCTAAAACTTTACATACAATACATGTTAAAGTTACTGGTCTGTAGTTTCCTGCATCTGACCTAGAACCTTTTTTAAAAATAGCACTTACCTCTGCGGTTCGCCAATCTTGTGGTACAATACCTGATTTAAGGGAAACTGTAAATAAAGTGCAACTGAAGTGGTTCTGCCAACTCATTACACAACTCTTGTAAAACTCTGGGAGGGATACAGTCTAAACCTTGAGCTTTGGAAGGATTTAATTCTTTGATTTTTTCTTGACAATATCAGGAGTTATTACGATATCTGTTATACTGCATCCATGCGGTTTTGAGCCTCTACCAATTATGGAACATTACTCAAATTTAATTATCTTCCACAAATACACTTGAGAAATATGTATTAAAGGTTGCTGCCTTTTCATGATCTGCTACAGAAAGGGTGCCATATTCTTTTTTTAAGTGCATTTATTCCAGAATTATATTTAGTTTGTTCCTGTACATACTTCCAAAATATTTTGGGGCCGGGTTCATTTTACATTTATCTGCAATATTTCTTTCATGTAATTTCTTTTTATTACGTTTTATTAATCTATTGCAGTCGTTTCTTAAGGTAATATATCTTTGGTAATCCCTACCTTCTTTAGTTTGAAGATATCTTTTATATAACTTATGCTTTTTTAAATCATTTTTAAAGTACTCTTATTCATCCAAGATGGTAGTTTCTTCTTCATCTTATGCCTTGCACCCCTACTGGGGCATAGGCCGCCTACAAAGGATCTCCAAGAGTCTCTGTCCCGGGCTCTCCTTTCCACTTGGTTCCAGGTCATCTTCATGGTCTTAAGGTCTGCATCCAGTTCCCGGCGCCATGTGTTTCTTGGTCTGCCTCTTTTACGCGTGCCCTGTGGATTCCATGTTAGGGCTTGCCTGGTGATGTTGTCTGCTGGCTTACGTAAGGTGTGCCCTATCCATCTCCAACGTCGTTGTTTAATTTCGTCTTCTGCAGGCAGCTGGTTGGTTCTGTTCCAGAGTTCGTTGTTGCTGATGGTCTCTGGCCAATGGATATTTAGGATCTTGCGCAGGCAGTTGTTAATGAAGACTTGTATTCTCTTTGTGATGGCAACTGTTGTTCTCCAAGTTTCTGCTCCGTATAGAAGAACTGCCTTGACATTGGTGTTGAAGATCCTGACTTTGGTCTTGGTTGGTAGTTCTTTGGATCTCCAGATGTTTCTCAATTGTATAAATGCTGTTCGTGCTTTCCCTATCCTTTGCTTGACATCTGTATCTGAGCCTCCCTGTTTGTCGATGACGCTACCCAAATAAGTATTGTTGTGCTACAAATACTGAAATGCTGAAAATCAGCGTTCACCTGCCCGTACGTTTGTCCGCTTCTCGTGCCATCCGCTTACTGAACACACTGAATGCATTTCTACGGGAAGCTGTCAATGAAACACAACACTACACACGACGTATCCGCGCTCGACACTTAGAGACTGATAACTCATCATTTAACCCCGTTGTGCTGGCAGCCGGGGACTGACACTGTTTAACCCATTTGACTCTGACATACCATACCATACCGTAGGCGACAAGCTATTCTGGCACCCCTCTTGAACTATCATGGTCGATACATATCTAGCTATGGTATGTCAGAGTTAAATGGGTTAACTCATTCTACCCCAGACACACCACAGCAAGATAAGGATCGACCATGATAGTTCAAGGGTGATGCCAGAATAGCTTGGCGCCTATGGGCGCCAAGCTATTCTGGTATCACCCTTGAACTATCATGGTCGATCTGTGTCCAGCACTGCAATGCAGTCTTCTGAGGACAACGGCAAAATTTGGGGATTTCGGTGATGGGGTAGAATGAGTTTAAACAGTGTCCCCGGCTGCCAGCACAACGGGGTTAAATGATGAGTTATCAGTCTCTAAGTGCCGAGCGCGAATACGTCGTCTGTAGTGTTGTGTTTCACCGCATCTTGTTTTCAAAGAAAAACTAGTAGTGACATCCACTGACTCCGTTATGAGTAGCTCCCCGTACGTCCACTCCGTGAGAGATAGATAAAAGGGGGATCCCAGGACAATACATTCAATAAAGCCGCATCCGTCGCTAATTTACGCTATTTTTAATATCAAAATTTAGTCTTCCCATTACACCCTCGTTATTTCCGAATCAACCCTTTAATTTTTAAAAAATGATGAGCATGACGGATGCGACTCTATTGAATTTATTATTTTGGGATCCCCCTTTTATCTATCTCTTTATCTCTATCAAGTGATGACAATAGAAACTTAATACTTATTAACAAGTTGCAACTAACTTTTAGGAACCAACATAGGTAACCTTTAAGTGAGTTGCCATAAGAACTTATTAATTACTTACCCTAAGTTCTTACAACAACTTGACTCAAGTCACTGAGACAGATTTATCAAGATACAAGGTCAATAAAAAACTTTTTTAATACTCTGGCGGTGGTGCAGATGGGGTTAAATAATCAGGCATGACATTTTTCTGTGAAGTGTATGACATTAATAAATGATTACCAAATCTGATTTTTATTTGTTTAAAAGATTGTGTAGTTTTTCTGTGGTTTCCTGAACACCAATCTTTTTTCCTTCTGCTAAAAAACTAGCTTTTAGCTCTTCAATATTTACAGGTGATTGACTACGCATTTTATTTTGTATTTCAGACTTCTGTTTCTTGTAATTATTTAAATCATCTTGTACTCTATTAAATTCTTCATCATCGATACAATTATCATTTAACAAGATGTTTTATTATAATCATTAAATAATTAATGTTTTTTATTATATTAAATTATAAAATGAATCAAGATGAACTCCTTCTTCTAAACGATATCAATGCTGTTGAGAACAAAGATTTAGACTCTAAGAAACAACGCATTCTTTCTGTAATTGTCTCAGGCAAGTCGAAAACTTATTTAGGAAGACAATACATGGTAGAAGACATAGAGTCTTTTACCGCTGATGAACTAATCAAACTACATTCAAAATATGAAAACCATATTGCTTCACTAATGACACGTGATTTGAGTCGATCTCTCATATTCTTATACACAAAAGCTATTAATCACTTCATACCGATAGACACTGAAGGCCTTTCTCATGATCTAGAAAACAACCCCATAGTTTCTAGTTCAATTGGTAGATTAGCATGTAACATGTTTTATAAGTTTGGCAATTACCTTGCTCCTGCCGTAACTTTGATGGTAACTAGTAGTTATATCGATTTATCAAAAATAAATTTTACTGCAGAAGAAAAAGAAGTATCAAATGGAGGAGACGACTCAGATTCAAACTGTGACTAAGGTTAAAAGTCAAGGCAGGGTTGATGCTGGAAAAAGACTGGCTGAATGGAATAGGCAAAAAAAATTACAGATTCAAAAAGAACAAAATAATATATCTGATCCACCATCATCAGCACCAGAACCGTCACTTCCTAATCAAAGTGAGAGACAAACAACTAAGTCTAACCCTCAAACAACTAAGTCTAACCCACAAACAACAAAATATATAGTTGCTGGATTTGTTGTCGGATTTGGTTACGTAGGTTACCAATTATATAAAAAATACAAACCAAACACTCAAAAAGAGTCCAAAAAATCAGAAACTCCAAAAATAAAAGAAGAAGCCTCCACAATATTACCAGTTCCAAAACCTTTGGACCCATTTTACATGCAGTAAAAAAATTTATTATTTTAATTTTTATGGTATAAGAAAATGAGCGACACAAAGAACTTAATGAACCTTGTCTATCACTCTGCTGTAATAAGTGGACTAGCAGTAGCTTATTCTATGCTGGGAAAAAGTCTTCTCAAAATGAAATCAGCAGACCTTAGTAAATTAGACTTCGAAGACAGTGCTAAGCTAGTAGTTGTTATAACAGCATCGATTGCAACAAAAGATTTTCTAGTCAAGCAAGGAATTATTCCAGAAAATATTTCTAAGTAAATAAAAAATATGGCAACTATAGCTGTTATGATTGGTGGTGCAGTTATTAACGCATTAGCTTTTAGTGGATCAAACTATTTCTTTTCAAAAGTTAGTAAAGAAGAATCAGCAGAAGAAATGAAGCGCCACAATGAGGCATCTGAAAAACTAGCTCAAGCTCAACAAGATTACGAAAAGCAAAGAATTGAGAAACTTGATTTTATTAATGAAAAACTAAAACTTGAGGGTCATGCACAGCATACATTTTCAAACGTCGATGACGCGATCAAAGAATACTATCTTGTAACTGGTGAAGACATATCTATTCCTCAACCAAAACTTAGCGACTATTACCAACCAAGCTCAGAACAAAGAAATGGAGAAATAATATTTGTTCTAGTAGGAATGACATTAGTATATTTTACAGGAGTTTATATTGCTAGAAAAAATGGCAGACGCTAAACTATCAAAAATATATTACTCCCCAATTGGCTACTGGAAAGGGAATACTGCAATAAAAAAATTACATGCTGCTGTGGGTGGAGATGTTAACCAAATAAAACAGTGGCTTAAAAAACAGGCAATTTGGCAAATATATCTTCCTGCTCCAAGAAAAATAACAAGGCCTCATTTTGAAAACACTATCCCTAATGACACACACCAAATGGACCTCCTGTTTCTTCCGCATGACACAATAAGAAAGAAACGATACAAGTATGCATTAACTGTTGTTGACATAGCTTCAAGGTATAAGGATGCAGAACCCATAACTGACAAAAAAGCTGTAACAGTGGCCACTGCATTATCAAAGATATATAGTCGAGGTCTTTTAAAATACCCTAGGCTTGTGCAGGTTGATGATGGGAGTGAATTTAAAGGGGCTGTTAATCAATTATTTGCAAAGCATGGCGTACTGGTTAGACGCGGTATTCCAGGCTTGCATAGATCACAGGCAATTGTTGAAAACTTTAACAAACAATTATCAGAGAGACTTTTCAGCTATCAGTATTCTAAGGAACTCATGCATGACACCCGTAACACTGAGTGGGTTAAAAGATTACCGTCTGTGATAAAAGCAATGAATAATGATGGTCACCCTAAACCTGTTGATGCTATTAAATTGAAAACAATACCGTCAGAAATAAAAGCAACAACACCTCCAGACACTAGCTTGTTTACAAAACAGGTGAGATATTTGTATCAACCAGGTGAAGCTGAGAATGACGTTAGACGTAGGGCAACTGATCCAGTATGGTCTACATCTGTTCATAATATAAAAAAAAATAGTTCCTTCAGCTAATGCAACAATATATTATCTATATGAGCCTGCACCAAAGAGGGCATTTGTCAGAGAAGAATTACAGATTATTCCCCCAGACACCGTTACTCATTTCAGTAACTAACTCATCAATTAATTCATCAACCAGTTCGTCAGCTATTTCTTCAGATAACTTGAGTCTGTAATGACCAGGTGCATAAGCTTTTTCCTTACTATGAAACACTCGTTTTGTGTCTCCAACTGCCAGAGACTTCTTATGTGTTTGGATCATTTCAATATTATGTTTGTTTGATCTCAGTGACTTGTTTGGATAATCAGGCATTAATGCACCATCTAACACTTGCTTGTAATGTTCATGACGAATGTCTTTATTTTTTATCGCTGTTTTCTTGATACCTTTGGCTTTTGACTGACTACCCTTCTGGTGCAGTATAGAATACATTTTTGATCTCAGTCCAACGTACTCAACTATTGGCACACCATTCAGTTCATCCTTAAACTTACCAGGCACTTTCTTGTTTTGTGTGCTGTACAGTGGATGATCCTTAGGGTAATCAGACGTGTCATACATGTGTAACTCTGTTTTCATGTCTTCATAAAAGTCTTCAGTAGGCACGTCTATGATCATAGAGTCAGTGTCAGTGTATAGCAGACAACACTTAGGATACTTTGGTTTGAAGTAATCATAGTAGAATTCAAGCATTAATAATTTTGACAACTCAAGAATTGCCATACCAATGAATACTGGCTTATCCAGTTTAACAATCTTTTTTTTGAGTGACACTGCATACAATGATGGATGAAATTCTTTATACCCTGTGTACTGAGGCTTACTTGTAAGTTTAATTGCACCCGATTCAGTTGTGACCAGTCTAACATCTTTTCTGTGATGAGGATTTTCCATCGTCTTGCCAAAACAAGCATTGTTCATAAGCTTAAAGAAGTCTTTGTCAAATGCAGTGTTGCCATCTCTTGCACGCAATGTTGTGTTTTTCATTATATAATCTTTCATGAAAGCACTCTGATCAAATTGAATACCTCTGTGAACTTTCTTTAGTACTAACCCATGTCTGATGTAAAACTGTAACAATCGATAGTGACAAACGTAATTAAATTTGTCATTTAGATTGGGTACAAGTTTGTTGTCTTCTTTTTTCCCTGTTAAACTCATTTTTTCAACTGCTAATGGATAATCATTATGGTAATCATGTAGGCGGTGTGGGTACTCCAAGTCTACTTCAAAGATCCAACCCTTTTCATCATTTTGACCTCGAGCCATAATATATTTTGTTAATTTTTTTATGCCATACTGTGACAAATCATACAAACAAAAGTTTTTTAATGGCAACAATTCACACATTGCAAATCCATACAAATTATTAGCGTCTAAGTATGTAATAAATGACCTTGGCTTTGAGGGGTCAAAGTCATCAAGATATTTGTTGTTGGCCTTGCCATAATTGTTTGCTGCTAGACTAATGCCTCCCCTCAATCCACGTTCCACCATTTCACCCATCGTACGATCATACAACAGGTCTATAAATATCTTACTGGATTTCAAAAATGCATCCCATGTCATGCCAGGACTAGTGATGTAGCAAGCTGGGTCAAGACTGTAATGTAACAAACCCTTCTCACGGTAACTTTCAAATACATCTGCTAGCAAACAGACATCAGCCTTTAAGTACTGGTCATGGTAATCACCAATTGTCTGACACCCTAATTTATCCCACGCATTAAGTGCATGTTGATATTCAGAGTCAGAAATACCTTTGCCAATTAGTGTAGAATAAAAATTTTCTTTTGGTGGTAGTCTTGTTTCTTCAAAAACAACCCAGTGATCAATGTACTCATACGGATAGACACCTTTCTTAATTAAGTCTGGCTCAAAATATTTACTCGTTATTGGATACTCACTCAGTCCTTCTGCCAGACTAGCAAGACCTAAAGACAGATGTTGCATAGAGTCATAAAATGCTAATTTATCTAATCTAAAAGTCAAGTATTTTTCTGTTGTCTGGGCAATACAACTTATGTTTTTGTAAGATTCATCCACAGCCTGCATGATAATGTGTGAATCATATCCTTTGAGATTGTGGAAAAAGATTGGTAACTTATATGTCTTAGGATCAATTTTTAGTTTTAAGTTACAATCACCATGGGCAGCACCTCTGTAACGACCAGTTATGTGGTCATGATCGCGAACTTTATTACCATCAAGGGCATCTTCACAAATCCAACACAGCACTGCTTCATCAAAATTCTGTTTGTCTTCTTCTGTCATTACCAAAGGCATCTGACAGTTTTCAAAATACTTTACTACCTGAATATACAGTTGTCTCATTTCTGTTAAAAACTCAGCTGCTGCATTTTCACCCCTATAGATAACAGGCTCAGTATGCTGACCGTCAGACCTAACAAGAATGTATCCAAAAGAACACACCACTTGGTCACTCAATTTTATAGTCTTTGGTAATGACTCTGGAACAGGACCCTCATATGGTACTACTAATGATTCAAAATCGGCATATACTACAAACGGCAGCTTTTGCTGATTTCCATAGTTCTTAAAATACACTTGAGTACCAGGCTCTGGGTACTTAAGTACTGTTTGTACGTCATCAACAGACCTACAATTTAAAACATGTTTGTCTGCTACTACAATAGAAGAAAACCTCTGTAAACATCTTTTACAAACTTCCTGTTTACACTTGTGTTTTGTTACATGATTGTGAATTAGACGTGACATATTTCTGATAACTGTGTAGTGAAAGTTATCACCAGAGCTTATTAGCAACATGTCAACATGCTTATCTTCTGATTGACCATAGGTTGGGGCAAGTGGTGATACTCTAATTGGTTGTAACTTATTTTCAGATTTATTATCCCACACATACACATTTACAGATATACCAGGATTTAATTTTTCAAACAAGTCTATGTCTTCTACCTTAACAGGAAAATCTATACCACTGAAGTTGAGTTCTTTTACAAAATTGGTATAGTTAGATACACGATCAGGTTTTGTTTTTACATAATGTAGTTTAGCATGAACGGCCAGAAGCTAGAAGAGGTCAATAGCTTCAAGTACTTGGGAGCCACCCTGTCCAAAGACGGTAGTTGCATAGCAGAGATCCGTATCAGGATAGGTACAGCAACATCCGCAATGGCCAGGCTGGACAGGATATGGCGAAGTAACTCCATCAGCTTCACCATCAAGTACAGGCTTTACAAGTCCCTCGTAGTGTCTATTCTACTCTACGGCTGTGAGACTTGGACACTGCTTGCAGACTCAGAAAAGAAAATCCAGGCCTTTGAGAACAAGTGCCTGAGGAAGTTGCTCCGCATCTCGTACCGCGAGCACAAGACCAACGAATATGTACGGAGCATCGTCACTTCCCTGGTGGGCCCACATGAACCCCTTCTGGCAACCGTGAAACGGCGCAAGCTTGCTTGGTTTGGCCACGTGACCCGACACAACACCTTGTCCAAGACTATCCTCCAAGGCACTCTCGAAGGAAGTCGTCGGCGAGGTCGTCAGAGAAAGAGTTGGGTCGCAAACATAAAAGAATGGACCGAACTCGAGATGCCAGACTTGCTTGCCACCGCCCAAAATAGAACTCAGTGGAGAGCACTGTCTGTTGCTGCTGCCTTTCAGTCCCCCCAACGCCAAGGGACTGATGATGATGATGAGTTTAGCAAGCACACACCACATAAAACATAAATTATCATTGTTTTGAATATTGACTACAGCCTTTTTGTTTGCAACCTCTGCCGGCAGTGGTATCCATGATCTACCTAAAATAGGATGATATCTTGACTGCTTCAGTTGTAGTTCATGTACAAGGCCTTCATGCCAGCCAGACCCTTGCATTTCTGCTCTGTCAATTGCTTCATGGAAGTCTGGTAACAATCTTTCTCTAAACACTCTCTCTAGTTCTCTTCTCGAATTAACTGTGTGCTGCCTTGTCGAGATATACGTTACAATAACTTCACCAACATCTCTGACAAATTCTATTTTTGCAACAATCTGAATCTTTACACTATCAGAAAGAAGGTTATTTTGTATGACTAAAAAAGATCTTTCTATTGATTCATAGACATTGTAAATATTATATATAGGTAAGTCAGTTGTGTGAAACACGTTTCTTAATCTTTGACGGTTGTCCATCTTTTTTATTTGTCCGACAAAAAAATAAATAGAAAATTATATAGTGTAAAATGGCACTTTATTGACTGTAATCCCAACAAATCATCCACTTTCCTGGTATGTGTCTTAAGGTCTTGTGCTCATGCTGCAGGTGTAATATCACTTTATTGACAGTAACAAATTCAATATAATCATGTTGTTTACTTATTTGGTAAAATATGTGTAAACACATAATCTCAAACCAGTCACAGTTAGCATCATAAACTATAAAATCTTGTGTCTTAAGATCAACAGTCTTGTAATTATAACGTGGTGGTCTATTAGAATATATAAAAGTTACATTATATACCATGTATATTTTCGTTGGTGTTGAGAGTTTTATCAAAGGGTGTTTAACTTGTTTTTTTAAGTCATTAAAACGCACAACACCTCTGAAGCTCTGTGTGATATCAAATGCTTGCCCGCTTTGTCTGTCCATCATTTTTATGGACAAAACAAAAGGCTAAATTAACCCATACCCAGTGGGCTGATCTGTCTTTAAGATAAGCTTTAGATGCTTAGTTGATTTCAGTTTGTTTTTCACAATGACTCGTTCGTGTTTGTTGGGGATGACATCGTTTTCTCTGAGACAATCTTCAAAGCTGTCACGATCTTTACAGTAAAACAAACAGATAAACTTTAACTGTTCACGAAAATCTTTCAGTACAGCATTATATTTCTGAGTGAGAATCCATACACTTATGTTTGCATGTCTGCCACTGAAGGCCAGTTCTGCTAGTGTGTTTCTCTTTTTGACAATGTCTTTCTCTGCAGAACAGTCATCGACTATAAACAATGTTGGCTGTCCTTCAAATTGCTTGTAAAAATATTGTAGGTAGTCATTCAGTTTTTTCTCAGGGTCAACTAAGTATATGTTGCTGTCAGTCCAAATGAATAAACGGTTGTGATAAGCTTTGTTGTGTTTTATTGTAGGACAGAATATTACTATGTTTTCAAAATGGTGGATGTATCTTGTTTGTAATAAGTCAAGTACAAATTCAGTTTTACCACACCCTGTCGCACCACAAAATAAGCCACAGTGTGGGTCAAGGGTCATTAGGTTCATTTTAATACACAATATAATTTTAATATATGTGTCCACTCAGTCTGCTTTCTGCAATATTGAGTTGTGCGTCATATATCAGGTACAAATATATGTTTATGGCTTCGGCTTTTTCAACCTTCTTTTGTATCTGAATTGTTATTCCATCACTACCATTCTCGACAGTTCGTCCTGACCCATGAAGATAATCGTCATCTGTACTACGAAGGTCTAGCCACAGTGCATATTTGTTTGTCAGGTATTGTCCGATCCTAACATCATACAGATGTAGATCTTTGCACGCAATGTTTGCTGGTTTATCTCTAATCCTTCCACCCGCAAAATACTTTCTGATCTCATCGTAGTGTTGATAAGGTAACATTCCAGACGCATACACTTGATTAGGGCGGCCTTCAATTGTGCAGGACAAATGTGTAATCTTAGGATTGTAGAATTTTTCTGAATCTCTTTTGTATGGACTCACCGGTTCAACAAACAACATAAGAATACCTTTCAGTGACCTGGCAGGCGTGTTCAAGTTTATGTTCCACATTGGGTCGCTTTTGTCTTTGGGTATTAAACTATGTCTAATCACACGGTCATAATAAATTGGAAGTCTTGACTGGTATAGATTTTGAATGAGTCTGGCTAGTTCAGTATGTGTAACAATTTCATATTCCAAGGAAATGTTAGAGATCTTATATGTTGCACTAAGATCAGATGATTTAATAACTTTGGAGTAGTCATTGAAGGTTAGTTCAAAACTCAGATGGTCATTCAGTGCTCCTTGATAATAAGGCAGATGAGCTGTTAGGATTTCAAACTCAAGTGGAATGTAGAATATGGATCCATATGTTTCGGCCATTATAACATCCATGGCTGTATTAGTTACTTTATCTCCGGCGTCGATTCGAAGTTTACCAACATTATCAGACTGTATGCCTTGGTAAATACGATCTTCTCGTTCTTCTCTTGTGAGCCAAAGATCTTTGTAACAGTAGAATACATCTGAGTCGTCAAGACTAAACACTTCCTGTCCTTCAAGTTTTACTTTAATAGTTCTAACAATTGCTCTGCCAAGATTGTTAACTAGTGTTCTGTTCACGTCTGCGTCTGATGAAAGTTCAATATTAAATGCAAGGCGTGCAGTGCCAGGAACAATAACGTCACTGGGACCTAGGTTTGGAAACTTGACTGTAAGTGTTTGGTTCTGGTCTATGGTACTTGGATTGTTTGTGATGACTATTGTTTGTCGAATGCCCTTAACACCCAGGGGCTCACGTAGTTTTCTGTGTGGGTCTAACTTTGATCCGTAGGACTGTGTCATTTTTATTATGCACACAAAAAAATTAAATTAATAAAACAATGGCAGCGGGAGGATTTAATCATGAAGATTTTGAAATGGATGACATGAATGACTATGATACCAGTATCACAGATATGACTGGAATGGTAACTAGTAGTAGTAGTATGCATCATGAACTGTTAAAAGACAAAGTTAATTCATTTTATGATAGTCTTCGTGAACGACCAGACAACATAGATCCTAATCAGTTTGAATATGATAAAGGTCATTTATATTTAAAAACTGTTGACAAAGGAAAAATACGATTGACTAACAAAAGAGACCCCAGTAGGTTTAAAGCTTTAAGTACAATCAGAGGTGAAGGAGGTGTTGGCGCCTTGCGTCAACTTGGTATTGGTGAAAGAAGGATACCACCTAGAGTTGCTAGCGCTCTAAATGATGCGCAATCAAAATTACCGACTGGGCAAGAGATTGATATGGCTGATAACACAAAACTACCAGAAATAGCAAACACGGTAAATCAAGAAACATCATTTATAAATGATGCTATAAAAACAATTAATGACCCTCCTTTACAAATAGGTGAATCTTCTTTTACATTGCGTGAGATAGCTGCGTTGGATAAAGCACTACAGTCAACAAGGGGTGAGATGGTAAATAATGTAGTCAAACTTAGTGAGCTTGATAGACAAATAGAAATGGAAAAAAAAAAACTTGATACAGCTGACAATGAAAATTATGACATTGAAATGAAACAAAGAATACAACACAGATTAAATGATTTGTATATAGAAAGAGATGCTAGGTTAGAATTAGTTGATAATGGTAGACAAAAACTGAAAACACAGGTCAACAGAATTAGAGAAACTATTCAAAAAATACTTAATGAAGACACTACTCTGTCTGAGAGATTAAAAACACTTTTTAGAGAACAGGGTATCACAATTGCAAGTTTAATTACTGCTTTAGGGTTTATTATTAGTACTATTGTTTTAGCTGTAACAGGTGGTGGTGGTAGCAGTCCGGCTCCACCTACCCCTCCAACTCCATCAGACCCTAAAGATTTACAGTCGTGGGTAAAAAAACAGTTGTCTCATTTATCAGACTTGCTTAAAAAATTAGCTGTAAAAGCAGCAGGTGCTTTGCCAGGTATTATAGGTAGTGTTGTAAGTTGGCTTATTAGTACTACAGCAAAGGTAGTAGGGTTTATGGCAGAACACGTGTGGATCTTTTTGGTATCAGTAGGAGGGTTAATAGTGGGTTATTTAATGAAACAGGTAAAGAAGTAGTATTCCTAATCCAGTAAGGCCTATTACCAATGCAGTTCTCTCTGACTCATGTGTGTTTTCTTGGCCTGTTACTGTCTGTACTGGTGCCGGTTCAGGTGTCGGTGCCGATGCTTGGGCTGTTATTGACATTACTGGTGTTACTATCTGTACAGGTGATGGTGATGATACTGGTGTTACTGGCGTTACTGGTGGTGTTACTGGTTGTATGTGAGAGGTTGTTGGACTCAAGTTTACAGATTGATTGAGTCCTAATTTCTGATCACTCCCTGCAACAACTATTTCATTATTATAATTTGTTATTGATCCAATTTGGAGTTGAAGGTCTGATGGTAACATATATAACCCAATTCCAACTACAAAGTCAACTTTTGATCTAGCATATCTAAGTACGTCTTGATAGTGTTGTATGCTTGATGGTAAATCTACCACTGAATTAATTGAGTCTTCCATGTTTGCTAAAAATTGTTTTTGTGCTTCAAATTTGCCACTACCGTTTAAAATGTTTGATTTAGTTTGAGCTTGTGCTCCTAGTATACACCACACATACGTTCTAATAGACTCATTAATGCGTTCAACTCCTGCTTGTGTAAACCCTTCACTCTTATCTAAAATAAATGTAGTCCAGGCATTAGACTGTTTCTGTTCTATTGATCCTAACCAGACTTCTGATTTTGATGAGAATGAAGAGTAGGGAGGCCAATAATCTTTCTGATATTGTCTGTGACTCATAGCATAATATAATGTTCCCATGCCTTTGTGATCATCAAGTTTTTGTGTAAAGTCATACTTTGTACTGATGTTAAATTCATTACAGATCCGTTCAAATGCTTTCAAATCCATGGGATTGTTAAACCTGTTGAAACTGGATTCAGTGGGTAATGGTGTATGCAGTTCTGACAGTATTCTTCTAAGCTGGTAATACATGTGGAAACGATAGACAGACTTAATCAGTTTGTTTGGGTGATTCAAATGTTCTGTAAAAGAAACACCACAACCTGTAGTTGAACATAGTATAGCAAAGTTAAGTTGGTTTTGAAACATTTGTAGTGGGCTTGATGACCACCTTCTTGCAGTAGAGTCATCTGTAATTGGAGGGTTTAGGTAATGATCATAAGGATTTGGTACTTTGACTTGGAATAAATCTTGTTCAGACAAAGCTATATCAAGTTGATTTAGTTGAATTATTTTTTGTTCATATGTTGGTGCGACATTGTATTTGGCATCCACGTTAAATTGAAACGCGTTTACAATGGCAATTGTTGGTGATTTAAATTCCATTATGCTTTTTTATGTGATAATAAAAAAATGTTTATAACCTTATCAAATCTTGACACAAGCAAACCAGTGTGGTTAACTAATGGAATTGATAATCGAGATGGTAACAAGGCTGTGGCTATACATGAAATGTTCTACACAGTAAAGTGGTTTAATGTAACTGATGATACAAGTTTTTATGCTGTTTATGCAAATTCTGGTAATAGTGGTGTAGACAAAAATACACACTTTATACCATCTGGGTATTATGACTTTTGTACATTAGCTAACTGGTTTCAAAATATATTTAAAATTAAAGCAACTTTAAATCAGGCTAACTTACTTGTTGAATTAGAAGTTCCTACAGGTAGTATACCAGTATTTTCAAGTGAACTTGCATATTTGCTTGGTTTAATAGATGGAAATACAATGCCCATAAATTGGGTAATGAGTTTTGCAGATAATGGTACTAGTGGATGGTATTATACAGCAGTTGAAACTAAAATAACTGGAATATATCCTGTTCATTTGTCAGTACACACAGTGCTAAATGTTTATTTAAAAGAACTGAACACAACTGAGAATGTTCACAATGGAAAGCCTTCAACTTTGTTGAGATGCTTACCAACTGGAACTGCACCCTATTGTGAAAGTGTGGTTGTTAGATTTCCTAATTTGCAGTTTAAGAAATTAGGTTCTAGTTTCTTTGAGTCACTGAGTATATCTGTAACTAATCAGGATGACAAACCAGTTCTTATGCATGATTTTAGTGTAGTGTTAGAAGTTAAATAATTTTATTTTTGTTTATAAAAATGAGTGGTCTTGGTCCAAAGCCGAGAATCATACCAGTTGCATGTCCAGTAACAGAGTTGAAAGATTTGGCTGACGTACAGGATTTTGAGAAGGAAGGGGAAATTGGAGAAATATATGGTTTTGAACTTGATTCAAATGGCATGTACAAGAGGAAAGTAATTGTTGACATGAAAGATGGTGAAAAACAGATTCCTAAACTTGGTCAGCTACGTGATGTTACTGTACCTACTCCACCTGTAAATAATGCGCCTTACAACTTAATACATGTGGGTAGTAAGTGGGTTGTTTCACCTGTACCGGCACCACCACCCACAATTGACTGGGACATAAAGATTGAATTTATTAGTCCTTATGTATACACTGATGATGAAGGCGCCTTAGTGTTTAGGAAGGTTGTTAATTCTGGGCCGCTTATTGTAAGCCTTGTTCCAAGTTTTTCCCTAGACAACAATAGCAGAGAAAAACTGAAAGTTGAAAATTATGAGAGACGGAGATATCTTCTTACAACTAGAAAGGGTAGATCAGATACTTCTGTTGTGTTTATGCCAGCAAGCTTAGTCGTGGCTAGAGAAGTGACAATAGTATTTGAAATTATCATGAAATCTGTTGCTACTGCTAAAGAGGCTCAAATTGCACAAGGAATTAAACTTACATGGAATGAAACAGTAACAGAATCATCAAAGGTCTTTATTGCTATTACAAAAAATAATGATGTTATTAATGTTTCGAGCAGTATTCCCACTGTCAAGGTGGTGGTCGACAAAACAACTTTTGTTCGTCTAACTTACATAAACCTTGAACACATTGATCTTGTTGCATTTTATTATGCCAGCAAATTGTATACTTTTGAAGAGTTGCAAAATGTAATTGCTGATTAAAAAAATATTTGTCAATAAAAAATGGTGAACTTGTATCCACAAATACCGACGCTTGAGCCGACTGAAACAAATGTGATGACTAAAACAACACTTGCGCCTGATCCGCATATGCTAATTGCTTCAGATAAAACATTACAGGCAGATGCATTCAGATTAAATAATATTACAGAAGCTTTGAAATATTTGGAAGGAGAAGAGGCTAAGTACTCACGGTGCAAAAGGAGGTATAAGTCAGTATTTAATTCTGTTCAAAACACTTCTATGGCTATTGGTGCAGTTTCAGCTTCATGTTCTGTAGGAGGTATAGCTCTGTTCGCCACAGGAATTGGGAGTTTGGCTGGAATAGCAATTGAGGCTATCAGCGTTGCTACATGCCTAACATGCTTTGGTTTGGAGGCCTTGAACAAGAGGTTTCACACAAAATTAGAAAAACATGAAGCATTGAGTACTTTGGCGGGTGCAAAGCTGAGTAGTATAAAACTTATTATCAGTAAGGCATTGAATGATAATTTTATTGATGACGAAGAATTTAAGCGGGTCCAGGATGATTTAAATAATTACAAGAAACAGAAGTCTGAAATACAAAATAAAATGAGTAGCCAATCACCTGTAAATATTGAAGAGCTAAAAGCTAGTTTTTTAGCAGAAGGAAAAAAGATTGGTGTTCAGGAAACCACAGAAAAACTACACAATCTTTTAAACAAATAAAAATCAGATTTGGTAATCATTTATTAATGTCATACACTTCACAGAAAAATGTCATGCCTGATTATTTAACCCCATCTGCACCACCGCCAGAGTATTAAAAAAGTTTTTTATTGACCTTGTATCTTGATAAATCTGTCTCAGTGACTTGAGTCAAGTTGTTGTAAGAACTTAGGGTAAGTAATTAATAAGTTCTTATGGCAACTCACTTAAAGGTTACCTATGTTGGTTCCTAAAAGTTAGTTGCAACTTGTTAATAAGTATTAAGTTTCTATTGTCATCACTTGATAGAGATAAAGAGATAGATAAAAGGGGGATCCCAAAATAATAAATTCAATAGAGTCGCATCCGTCATGCTCATCATTTTTTAAAAATTAAAGGGTTGATTCGGAAATAACGAGGGTGTAATGGGAAGACTAAATTTTGATATTAAAAATAGCGTAAATTAGCGACGGATGCGGCTTTATTGAATGTATTGTCCTGGGATCCCCCTTTTATCTATCTCTCCGTGGGCTGTGACTCGTGAGTAGCTCTGGCATGGGCAGTGCCGTCCACTCCCCTGTGAGCAGCTTTGGTCTGGATAGTGACGTTCACTCCACAGTGAGTTGCTCTGGTGTGGGTCAGTAGAGACGTCGGGCGGTTCACTGTGCTGTGAGTAGCTCTGGTGTGGATAGTGACGTTCACTCCGCAGTGAGTTGCTCTGGTGTGGGTCAGTAGAGACGTCGGGCGGTTCACTGTGCTGTGAGTAGCTCTGGTGTGGATAGTGACGTTCACTCCACTGTGAGTTGATCTGGTGTGGATAATGACGTCCACTCCAATGCGAGTAGCTCTGGTGTGGGTAGTGACATCCTGCACTGTGATCTGGTTGGTCCATGTTTTCTCAGTGTAGTCCACCCACCTTCCACCCACCTTCCACACTCATGTAATACCTTAACCCCGGCCTTCCCTGTCAACGGACATACATGTTTGTTTCTGAAATCTGTGTTCAGTCAATGACCAAAAGCCACAGCCCCAGTCCGAGAAATATGGACACAAATTGGCCTCAGCAGGAGGCATAGATCCTCATGTAACCATGCAGTCGCAGGGGCGCATGAGGATCTATGCCTCTTGCACAGAGTTAGATAATGTTAACCTTTTCTTGGCATTGACAGGGTTAAGCCCTGATGCACATCAACAAGATATGGATTGAGCATAGTAGTCCAAAATGGCGCCATAATAGCTTGGCGCATAGAGGCATTATTATATTTTGGCATCCTGTCTCGGAAGACAATAGAGTATGCGCTTGCTGGGTCAGTCACTGGAGTGACCTCTCCAGGGCGCAAGCCTGGGCGAAGTGTATGGAGATCCTGGGGTGCCCAGTCATCAAGATCCCCCTCTCGGCCTCGCTGATGTATCCAAAGGAATGCAAAGCAGTACGTTTGGCGCCAGTTTGGCTGCAGGAGCTGCCAGAACAGTGCGTGAATACAGGCAGCTGTCTGCCTTCGGGGCTCCACTCCTGATTTGAAGGGTTTACTCCCCCACATTTGGCCGTTGGATCCAACCTGATCTCCTCCGTCTTCTAGCCGTTGGCTGTCAGAAACAGCTCATCCGCCTAGTGGTGCAATGTGAACACCACCCCCTCACGTGGTTTAGCATTAGAGGCATTAAGCTCAGTACAATCCACGGCCAGCCCAGGGATATTCCGGCACCGGGTCACTTCAGGTGTCATGGTAGGCGGTGCCAGAGAGTATTCTGGCACCACCCTTGAACTATAAGGATAGATACCTAGCAGTCAAAACTGTCAACCAACCAAACCAATCACTCACCTGGACTAGGCAACAAACCAGCCAACATTGATTATGTATTATGCAAAGAAGTACCCAAGTACCCTTACCCTTCTTCCACTTCCTCCTCCCCTCCCCCGCCCCTCTCTTTCTCTCTCTCCCCCACCCCCCCCCCTTTTTTTTTTTGTTTTTGAGTTACCCTTGAAGATGGTTTCACAACTACCTACTCTCCACTTATACCAATATTCTCTTACTGAATTTGATTATTTGCTTTGTTTCAATGATATTACTTGTTGTCAGTGTATCATGCTAAATGCTGTTTTTTTTTTATTTTCCCGGGGTCCACCCGTTTTTCCCCCGAGGTAGTCCTCAACTTGAAGGTGATATAAAGTTTGCCTTCGGGTTGGTGTTTAGCAGGCTTTGTGTATTAGACACTCAGCCTACTTCGTGGCCAAAGGTACTCCCCGTTCCTTCTCTCCCCCCCCCCCACCCCATCTCTCTCTCTCTCTTTCTCTCTCGCTGTCTCTCTCTCTCTCTCTCTCTCTCTGGCCTCACACACACGCATTTACTTTTGTTCGCTCCTGCGCGTGCTTACACACCTCTTGTCTCTCGTGCTCAGGTTCTCCCCGAGTCTCTCTCTTATGAGTTTTTCGTTGACGTCATTTTTACTTTTCCCCGCACTGTTGTTCTTCCTTTTCTTTGATTTGACGTCACCTCCTTCAGTTGCCACATTCTTTCTGCCAATGAAGATAAGTAGCTGCTAATCTCTCTGTTTGTTTGTCTATTTTGACAAAGGGTATTTACCCAAAATATTAATAAATTGTATTGTATGTTACACTATAAGTGTATACGACCAATATCACGGTCGGGTAATTTTATAATTTCCCTTGATATGAAAATAACGAGAATATAATTAGTACCACGGGCAGAGCACGGAGAGGGTTATGACACGGTCCACTTTGGCTACCACGGGCTCACGTGAAGTTGACAAGTGGCCGGCCCTACTAAGCTCGGACTAATGAATGATAATTTCGAGTGGAAATACATCAATCTCACTCTAGCGGTCCCAATGCGGGCAGTACCGAACTGGGAGCTGGGACTAATGAATAAATAATGGGTTACTGGTCAGCGAGGATCAGAGGACGCTGGCCACCATAATAGATGTGGGATAATTAGGAGAGACAGTAATAGGTCCCTGGTCAGCTAGGATCAGAGGACGCTGGCCACCATAATAGATGTGGAATAATTATGAGAGACAGTAATGGGTTCCTTTGATAGCGAGGATCAGAGGACGCCGACCACCATAATAGATGTGGAATAATTAAGGGAGACAATAATGAGTTCCTTTGATAGCTAGGATCAGAGGACGCTGACCAGCATAATAGATGTAGAATAATTATGAGAGACAGTAATGGGTCCCTGGTCAGCTAGGATCAGAGGGCGCTATCCACCAGAGCAGATGGGGGATAGATTATGGGCGACAGTAATAGCTCCTTTGACAGATAGGGTCAGGGGACGCTGACCACCCTGATAGATGTGGAATAATATGGGTGACAGTAATAGCCCCTTTTGACTGGTTGAGACAAAGGGGCGATGCCCTCGGCCAAAACGGGTATATATAGTGGGGGGAAACACCAGCACGGGAGGAGAGCTCACAACGAAGGGAACGAGATAGAGAGAGAGAGAGCTCACAACGAAGGGAACGAGATAGAGAGAGAGCTCGCACAATGAAGAGAACGAGATAGATAGAGAGCACACAACGAAGAGAGAGAGATAGATAGAGGGAGCTGAGAAGCGAGAGACCGAGCTCCGGTATTTTCGCCATTTTAGTATGCCATGCTAGTAGGTTGGTTGTGCCCAACCTATTAGACCCACGATGACCAAGAAATAAAAGACTCTTCTGGAAACACTCTTGTCTGGCTGCGTCTTCCATCTACAACACCTTGCGTGTGGCTGCGGTAGTGTAACACT
This sequence comes from Semisulcospira habei, assembly GCA_036245525.1. NCBI lineage: Eukaryota > Metazoa > Mollusca > Gastropoda > Semisulcospiridae > Semisulcospira > Semisulcospira habei. Next base: position 150,082,918 of record BTPG01000007.1, read on the forward strand.
ACCACCCGTCTTTTCTAAGCGTGTTTCTTTCTCCGTTGGGTACTTCTTTGCATTTTACACACTTGGCAGTCACCTTTTTGGTCTGGATTGATTTTTTTATGTATTATGCAAGAATGTCTTCAAAACTCTAACAGCACACAAAGTCTCCCAGGGGTGGATCTGGTGGTGGGGTGGGGGTAGGGGGGTGTTGCAGAGGTTCTAGAATGTGTGCATGCTCAAACGGATTGCCCCCAAGTAGTGGAAAGTCTTAGTTGAGGCAAAGCAACATTGAAAATCTGTTGTATCAGAAAATATTAAGAAGTACCCAACGGAGAAAGAAACACGCTTAGAAAAAACGGTACAACACAATTTATTAATATTTCGGGTAAATTCTTTCTAACTGGGGTCTTTTGTCATCCAGTAAAGAGTCCGCTGCTATCTTTTCTGAACCTCCGTTGGTGGCTTTCAAGAGGGATATTAATTTACGAGACATGCTTGTTCGCTCTACTCTTAAGCCTCGTTCTACCACCAGACCCTCCGGCTCCACACCGTGCAATGTTCCAAATTGCAAGACATCGTCCTTTTATTTGCCCTTCTACAGTGGTGAATGGTCCACGCTACAAATTCAACATAGACAGATACTTCACATGTCAAACTACCAACGTGATTTATGTCATCTCCTGTGTGAAATGCGGCCAACTCTATGTTGGAGAGACGGAAAGAACCATCAACGACCGTTTTAAAGAACATCTTCAGTCGGTCAAGTACCATTACAATAGACCGGTCGGGCGACATTTCAACCAGGTCGATCACTCCGTCTCGGACATTCGTGTTAAAGGCCTCTGGCTTATGCAAGCCAGTAATGTCTGGGCCAGGAAAGACCGAGAAAATTTTTTGATTAATACTGAACTGGGCACTGTGGCGCCACTCGGGATGAATATGAAAGATTAACTTTTTGGACCTTACCTGTGTCTGCTAACTGTCATTTACTTTACCGAGTCGCTTCTGTATGACTACTCACTAACCAGATAGGTGCGGCTGGCGCTGATTGATATGTACTTTGTGCCTCCCATGGGGACTTTTTCAGCGCTGGCCATACGTTAACTTGCCCAGCACGCACAGTATCTTGGGCAAATATTGGTCCATTGCTGGATAATGGCCGATATATTGGGCCAGTATGCGAGAGCTTAGCGCCATGCTGAAACCAACACGCGCGCCGGTATCGCGTGAGCCCGCGCGCGCGCCGGTATAATCAATCTTGGTGCCAAGCTGGAACAATCACGCGAGCCGCCGGAGGCTGTACCGCGCCCGCGCGCTGCTTCGACTGCAAATGTTGGCACACGATAGGCGAGCCAGTCTGGCCCAATTCGCAACATTGACAGATGAAATTTTAAATCTAGCCGACATTTATCTTGAAAATAAATATACAACGGCAATCTTTTACCATAGTTTGGGCACGCCGTGACTTTTTTTTTGTTTAAATAATTTTTTTTATATAACATTTATTCGCCACATTCTATGTTTTGTCAGACACTGCATTGCATGCCGGTATCGATAGCACCTGCTGCGATTATTTCCGCCAAATTTGACTGCAGATCAAGGCTACAAATTCCATTGCCAGACCAAGTTCCAGCTTTCTTTCTTCTATATTTCTTTCGCTGACGCCACGTGCACTTGCTGATTAAGGTATACGTACGTGTATAGTACGATTTTAAACTTCTCCTTGAGAAAATATGGATTTTAAAGATGAGTCGTACTGGTCGAAGAGGAGAAAAATCAGGAATTCCCACTACAAGATCGTGCAGAGCTGGAGAACCTCAACACAGTCCTAGACAACGCGCGGCGACCAGGAACAACATGGTAATTATACATTTGAAATCTGAATATTGTTTGCGTTTTCTTGTTTTGTGGTGTGCTGCTTGGGTTGATCAATTTAGTTATGTATAATTTACATGCAGTTTCGTGTTTCGTTTTATGCTTTCTGCTCTATGCAGGAAAACTACAGAGAAAGGTAAATTTTGATTGCGATTCTTTTGGACAAATTTTATTTGTAAAAACCGTTTTATTTTTTTTTTCTGTGTGTGTTTGCAGATTCTGTACTTATCCCATTGGAGGCTTGGACTTTAAAGATTGTGTACGGAGGACAATGCCCTTTTTGATGACAAGTCAGTGTCTGGATATATTGTACAACCTCACTGAAAAAAGGGGAATGAAGCCTTCAGCAGACTGTGTAACTTGCACAACGCAATGATTGGTAAATTATAATTAAGTAATTAATGCTCTGTTTTATTATTAAAACAAGATAGGATAAAACATAACCCACAAAGTCCCTTCTATATGAGTGCTGTCAACTCGCTTTTGTCTTTGATCTGATTCCGATGTTGAATTATCTATTGAAAAAGTCTCACAGATCTGCCAATGCGTCAGTGAGTTCTATAATGCCTCAGTGCGCGAGCATGACTTGGCCCCGGTAGCTGGACTCACAATCCAGGGGAAAAAACGGATTTGTTCAATAGCATGTCCGTTGAAAGGTCCTGGTAAATCAAAGTGGCACAGTTGGAGTGCGCCTGAGTTGATCAGTGTTCAGGTCGTACTCCATAGGCAATAGATTTCCCTGTCCCCCATAACCCGCCCGTCAGGGCCGTCCATGATCACCTCGGTGCTGTGGACGTTAAACCCGAACTAACCAACCAACCATGACTTGTGACCCAGTTTCTCGGCTGGCCTGGAACAAACTAAGTGGCCAAACTGAAACAGCCGTGTGACGCGTATGTCAAGACATACGCGCCACGCGGCTGTTTCAGTTTGGCCACTTAGTTTGTTCCAGGCGAGCCGAGAAACTGGGTCACAAGTCGTGCTCGCACACTGAGGCAGCGAGTCTCTCAGCTGTCAGGCTAGCTGATGAGCGGGCTTCCTGCAAGGCGCAGTACAGCAGGAAAAATGACTACCTTTTGTTTTCATGACTTTCTTATTTACCGTTCTAGTGTGTGATGCAAAACTTTGTGAGATCTGTTTTTTTCTCTTTATTTCCACCTTATCCTGCTAGCTACTGGTTTGTCACAACTATAGTGTGTTTGGTGTCAGTGTGTTGGGCAGAATGTCCGCTTTTAAACAAACAAAGCTTTACTCACAAACCAGATAGGTGAGGCTAGCGCTGGCAGAATTGTATAACAAACCAAGGGGAATTACTCAGCGCTGGACAGAACAGTTAGATCCCCTGCCCCCGCCTATCAGGCACCCATTCGCCAGCCCACAGAGAAATATGCAGGTATAGAACAAGACGATCATCTACATCCCTACCCCGCCTATCAGGCACCCATTCGCCAGCCCACAGAGAAATACGCAGGTATAGAACAAGACGATCATCTACATCCCTTAGGGATGTAGATGATCGTCTTGTTCTATACCTGCGGGATGTAGATGATCGTCTTGTTCTATACCTGCGTATTTCTCTGTGGGCTGGCGAATGGGTGCCTGATAGGCGGGGGCAGGAGCAGTGTCCAGCGCTGAGTAATTCCCCTTGGTTTGTTAAACAAAGCTTTGCATCACACACTTGAACGGTACATAAGAAATTCATGAAAAACAAAATGTAGTCATTTTCCCTGCTGTACTGCGCCTGGAACAAACTAAGTGGCCACTTCTAGCGCTGGGCCAAACAGCCGAGGTGATTGATTTGTCAAACATCATTTGTCATGACGCAAGTTTTAGTTTTTACGTATTCATTTAGTTTTACATGATATGAGTTTCACTTCATAGGCTTGAGAAAATTGTGTCAAAACTAGAACTCCATAGTACAATTTCAGTCTTGCTATAATTTGTGTGAAAGCAGGTTGACACTGGTCACCTGCATCCACTTCTTAAAGCGCGTCGATGTGTGTGTGCATGCATGCACGCGCGCTCCAAACATCTCCAAGAGGCGCCTGGAGTGCGCATGAGGATCTATTCCTCCTGGAGATGCGCGCATGTTTGTGTGAGAGAGAGGGCCACTCGTGCAAGAGAGAATGCCGTCATATTTTAGAGCTCATTCAGATGTTGGAGCCTGCACTGCAGGGAGTTAGCACTTTATAAATTTAATTATTATTATATTTAGAGTATTAGGTCAGTATCTCCGTAGTGACGGAGTTGCCTCTTTTACGTCACCGCCGGTCTGACTTTCTCTAGAAGTAAAGTTTTTTTTAGTGTTTTAATGCTTTTCTGAAAAGAATTAATTTTTACTAAAGAAGTTGAAAGGATGAAAAGCTGGCTAACGAACTTATCCAATGTCTTTCTCCAAACTAGCTATAGGTTCAAGTAATTATGACAAAAATTACGGTCTCTAATCTGGGTCAACCGACTTCCTATAAACGGTTGTTTATGTCTTCAATGTGTCATTCAATATGCTCGGAGGTTGTCTTAGCCGCCACCCACTTAAGAAAGTATTTCACCAAGACCAAGTTTTAAATTCAAGCTTGTGTGTACAGAAATATCAAAGATAAGAACTCTTGTTTACATACATATGCACGCATACATTCGCACATACGGCGCTTCACGCCAAATGTACGTTCAGCAGCGAAGTTAGTGTAACTAGACATGACGTAATTTTTATCTTGTTGCTTCAATTAGAGGTTTAGCCTGCTTGCCTTGACATGGACATGCTATTAAATTCGCCCCACTGCGACCTTTCCTAAAAGCTCCTTTCTATAAATAGAAGGGACTTAAAAGACTTAAAAGAAAACTGAAGTCCAAAATGGGATCAAACCATTCAAGTGACTGCATGGATATTGCAAAACTGGCCGAAGTGAGTCTTTGTTTTGGGTCATCTGTCAGATGGTTTTTAGTTTTAGCCATTGCCCGTCATGAAACATGCATCAATTGGTATTTCTCTGAGACTAAGCAAGCCACAGTCTTCTGTAAATGTTCAGACTTGGCCCAAGGGTACTTTCCACAGTATAAACACCAATTTCAGTGACCTCTCTTAAAGTCAACTCTACAGGATTCAGTAATCAGACATGCATTTTATTTTCAGATGGTGTGAGAAGGTGCCATGGTAGTGCAACAGACATAGGCCACGATTTAACTAAATGGCTTACTCAGTTACTGGATCAATTGATCGCGATGGGAATAAGCAGAGGTGGGAGGCGGCAAAGCGAGCACACACAGACTGACAGTGAATTAGTACAGTTTTAGTTTCTCTGCAAGCTGCTAAACCCTCTGGCTATCAGTACTGCCTGACATTGTGATGATTCCTGCAGGACACAGACTGACAGTGATTAGTATAGTTTTAGTTTCTCTGCAAGCTGCTAAACCCTCTGGCTATCAGTACTGCCTGACATTGTGATGATTCCTGCAGGACACAGACTGACAGTGATTAGTATAGTTTTAGTTTCTCTGCAAGCTGCTAAACCCTCTGGCTATCAGTACTGCCTGGCATTGTGATGATTCCTGCAGGACACAGACTGACAGTGATTAGTATAGTTTTAGTTTCTCTGCAAGCTGCTAAACCCTCTGGCTATCAGTACTGCCTGGCATTGTGATGATTCCTGCAGGACACAGACTGACAGTGATTAGTATAGTTTTAGTTTCTCTGCAAGCTGCTAAACCCTCTGGCTATCAGTACTGCCTGGCATTGTGATGATTCCTGCAGGACACAGACTGACAGTGATTAGTATAGTTTTAGTTTCTCTGCAAGCTGCTAAACCCTCTGGCTATCAGTACTGCCTGGCATTGTGATGATTCTTGCAGGACACAGACTGACAGTGATTAGTATAGTTTTATTTTAGTTTCTTTGCAAGCTGCTTAACCCTCTGGCTATCAGTACTGCCTGACATTGTGATGATTCCTGCAGGAATCATTGCGACTTATAGTGCAATACAGACAGCCAAAGGGTTAATCATACCTGTTGTCATCAGATTTATCATATTAAGTAGAAACTAGAATGTAGTGCATGTTTTGTGATTTTGTTAAAACTACAATTTCTTTTGTTATGAAACGTTATAAAATATATGTTGTGTAATGGTTATATATGGTATAGATCTGTCATTTCTGTCTACCATCTTATAATTTTTAATTAACTTTTTTTCCGGTCAAAGCAACATCAACTTCAAACATTGGACATTAATTTCAACTAAACTGTCCATGACAGAAGAAAATTAAACTAATTTTGATTGCAATATTAAGTTTCATTCTGATTCAAATATTCAGTTTGCTACACTGTTAAGTCAGTCGGGCCAAGATGCTTGTAAACATATTGTTTATTTTTACAAGTATAGTTTGCCTGATCACTTAAGCTTGCCTCATGTTTTTTTGTTGTTGCACATAACATTTTAATAAGACATACATGTTTTGTAACCATCTGTTGCAGAAGTGTTTATGTTTGAAAAGTGATGGCAGCTACTGGCTAGTTTAGGGCTTTCAAGCAATGTAGAGCAAACCTGCTTTTAGTTGCAAGTTATTAAAATGCTAACTGGCTGCATGCATGAACTTTTACTCCCCCCCCCCCCCCCCCCCTCCTCCCCATTACACTTAAGGTTTTATTTGATACTATTTTTAACCCATTCAATCCAGAGGCTGATTTTGTCAGATTTGCTTGAAGGCTACATTACAAATTTTGCGACAGATTAACCATTTTAGTTTATGGGTAGTGCCAGAATAGCTTGGTGTCTCAGGTGCCAAGCTATTCTGGCACTACCCTTGAATTATCATAGTCAAATTAATTTCAAGCATGTGTGTATTAGGATGAAAAGGGTTAATAAGGACAATTCATATGAGATTCTCTTCTTTCTTTTCATAACCAATGTTGTTTGTGCCAAATCCTGTATGTTTAGGAGGAAATTTAGTCTCCAATCGAATTATGTCAGTATATTCTGTTAATCTGTATGAAAGTTATTTATGGGAGCAGGTAAAAAATGTGCTGTGTACAAAATCTGTTATGTTTACAGATCCTATTGTCAGTACCTGAACATCTGTGTGTATGTACATTCAGAGATGGTTTTTGTATGTCATGTATCAGAACAATTGTTTTCTTAATTCAATAATTGTGGGCTTTTTTTTTTTTTTTTTTACATTTTGTGTATTGTTACAGACAGGTTTCTTTTTTGTGTGAAGGGGGGGGGGGGGGGGGGGATGTAATTAATCCATTGAATCCTGCCTGAGGGTGTTTTTTTTTTTTAACTTCAGATTGCCCTGTGAAAGGTATGTTATGGGTAAGGATATATAGATCAACCATTTTAGTTCAAGGGTGGTGACAGAGCTGTGCACCAAACTGTTCTGGTACTATTCTTGAGATATCATGGTCAAATTATTTCAGGCAGTAATGTATCAGGATGGAAAGGGTTAAATGAGATAATCATTGTCCTTCATTTCGGTATAGTTAGTGTTTTCTTTTCATAAAACTGAAAATCAGATTAAACTTGTGCATCACTGTGAATCTGAGTTCAGGTCTTTCTTTTTAAGTTGTGTTTTGAGTTACATATTTTGATGAACGTTTGATTTGATAACTATCAGATTAATATATATATATGTTTGCATGATGGTCTTTTTCCTCAGAAAAAAATATCAATATCCAAATCTGGGACACTACTATTCATGTTGGAAAAAGGTTGGCAGAATATTTGCTACATGTTGGCACCAGAATGGATTAAGCATGGCACTATATTGGCAGCCAATATTCACCATCCTGGCCCTAGGATGGATCCATCTTGGCACTATATTGGCAGCCAATATTCACCATCCTGGCCCTAGGATGGATCCATCTTGGCACTATATTGGCAGCCAATATTCACCATACTGGTTCTAGGATGGATCCAGCTTGGCACTATATTGGTAGCCAACATTCACCCGATACTGGGCCAACAATGGATCCAGCTTGGCAGCCAACATTTACCCGATATTGGGCCAACAATGGGCCATTTTGCGCTTCCAATATTGGACCAATATTGCCACCCATATATCGGCCCAATATCTGAGCCAATATTGGGCCAATATTGGACCTATATTGGTGTGCTGGCTGGGTGGATCCCTTGCCCTTCCCTGTCGGGCGCCTGGTCGCCGGTCCTTGGATTTATGCGCGGGTGTGGGGGGCGATCATGTGCATTCCCTTGGGGATGTATGTGGTCGTCTTGTTCGCATGCCTGTGCGTTCGTCCGTGGGCTGGAGGGTGCCTGTTGGGTGGGGCTGATGGCTCTGTTTGTTTGCCTTCCCCTCCCCCCCTCCCTTTTTGTTTTCTCTCTCTCTCTCTCTCTCTCTCTCTCTCTCTCTCTCTCTCTCTCTCTCTCTCTTTCTCTCTTCCCCCTTTCTCTCTCTCTTCCCTTTCCCCCTCCCCTTCCCCCGCCCCTTTTGTCTTTCTCTCCCCCCACACCCGGTCATTCACAACTACCTACTCTCCTCTTATACCATTATTCTCTTACTGAATTTGATTATTTGCTTTGTTTCATCGATATTCCTTGTTGTGTACCATGCTAAATGCTGGTTTTTTTTTCCCGGGGTCCTCCCGTTTTTCCCCGAGGTAGTCCTCAACTCGATGGTGATATAAGGTTTGCCTTCGGGTTGGTGTTTAGCTGGCTTTGTGTATTAGACACTCAGCCTACTTCGTGCCCAAGGGTACTCCCCGTTCGTTCTCTCTCTCTCTCTCTCTCTCTCTCTCCCCCCCCCCCCCCCACTCTCTCTCTCTCGCTGTCTATCTTCTCTCTCTCTCTCCCCGGCCTCACACACGCGCATTTACTTTTGCTCGCTCCTGCGCGCGCTTACACACACTCTTGTCTCTCGTGTTTAGTTTCTCTCGGAGTCTTTCTCTTACGATTTTTTTCTTTGACGTCATTTTTACTTTTGTTCTTCCTTTCCTTTTCTTTTCTTTTTACGTCACCTTCAGTTTCCACATTCCTTCTGCATCTGAAGATAAGTAGCGGCTAATGTCTCTGTTTGTTTGTCTATTTTGACAAAGGGTATTTACCCGAAATATTAATAAATGTACCGTTTTTTCTAAGCGTGTTTCTTTCTCCGTTGGGTACTTCTTTGCATTTCACACGCTTGGCAGTCACCTTTTTGGTCTGTATTGCAGAAAATATTAGTCGTCCACCTCAAAACAGACAGCATGCTTAGACCCTTTGCGTGTTAGTTGTCTGTCCTGGAGCACACCGCTTAAACCCTTTCGATATCGGTAGTGGTTTTTGTCATGGTGATTCCTATAGGAATCACCGCCACAAAATCTGCAACCGACATGCAAAGGGTTAAACTTCTTTGCCTTTAGTCTCTCAGTTTCACGTTCTCTTTACTGCATTGAACAGTGTTTCGCAATTTAAGTAACGATATTGCCATTCCATGTTCAGGTTAATTAACAAATGCACTCTTCTGGTGGCATGCTTATTTGTGTTCGTGAGTGCAGTGCGTGCATGTGTGATCATGGAACTGAGGATGTGTATGCACTGTGTGTGTGTGTGTGTGTGTGTGTGAAACTTTTAACTCATTCAGCCTGACAGCCTTATTTCCCGTATGTGTGTGTGTGTGTGTGTGTGTGTGCGTGTGTGTGCGTGTGTGTGTGTGTGAAACTATTAACTCATTCAGCCCGACGGCCGTATTTCACAAATTTTGGAGGCGTCATCTAATGACTGCACCAGTTACAGGAGATGGATCGACCATGATAATTCAAGGGCAGTGCCAGATTAGCTTGGCGCCGACAGGCGGCAAGCTAATCTGGCACTACCCTTGAATTATCATGGTCGACCGATCTCCTGCTGTAGTGCGTCAGGGCTGAATGGGTTAGCCCTTTGGCTGTCGGTAAGTCTTAGTCACGATTAATTCTTATAGGAATCATGGCGAATAAAACTGCTAGTGACAGCCAAAGGGTAAGAAGCCAACACATCCATACACTCTTACAATAAAGACTTATGTCCATGCAGAATGACTTTATTTCTGATATGCCAGGTACTGCAATTCCCATCCCAGTGAACCACTTTTTCCCACATCATTTCCTTGGGCACAATTCATGTTTCATACCCCTCTTGACTTCCTTGGTCACTTGTGGACAAAGATTACAAGGACACCAACCCAAATACAAGAGACTTGATGGTGTCACATCTTGTGGACAAAGATTCTCTTGGCTTGACTTCGCGAACGAAGATTCTATAGGGCTTGCCCACGTCGTCTGCAGGCATTTTCGTGGCTGCGGAGGCCAATCCGGGACAGGCAGACTCGACCGCAGTGGCTGCAGGGGAAGGTCTGGTCAGGGTTCTGAGTTACGGCAACTCGGTTTTTTCTCCTGAGCCGTTTGTCCTTAAGGTTAGCTCTGCGAGAGTCCTCAAAGGAGACGGCTGCCTTGTAGATGGTGGAGCGCCAGGTGTCACGGTCCGCAGCAAGCGAAGACCACTGGCGGTGGTCGATTTGGCAGGCACTAAGTCACTTAGGACAAAGATTACAAGGACACCAACCCAAATACAAGAGACTTGATGGTGTCACATCTTGTGGATAAAGATTAGAGTTTGGAAACCTGGGTACAAAACGGTTTCAGCAAGAGGCATAGATCCTCATGAGCCCCCGCAACTGCAGGGGCTCATGAGGATCTATACCTCTTGCAGCTGAGGTGTGCTCAAATTTGCATTTAAATAAGCAGGGAAAAGCTAGGTTAGTGTTGTCTACTTGGCCGTTTGGCAAAAGCACAAGCCAGATGAGAGGTCAGCAGTAAAACAAAGATTTCCCCTCGACATGTACACATCTGCAATTGCATGGGCGACTCATACTGTTCATGATCAGTGTCACTGTGTTAGCCCATGTCATACTGAGGCTAAAAGCTTCAAATGTGTACACTGCTATATCTAGCTACATTATAGTACTTACGGATAAGGATATAGACTAATGGCTTTAGTTCAAGGGTGGTGCCAGAATAGCTTGGCGCCTAGAGGCGCCAAGATATTCTGGCAGCACCCTTGAACTATTTTAGTCGCACTTATTTCACACGCTGGTGTATTCCGAATGATAAGGGCTAAGTGGACATCATTCAATGTAACACATACACACGTACATAACTGCAGTTTTATTTCCATGACCAGCAAAGATAGTTTTGACGCTGGATTCCATGCTGCAGACTTTGTTGCCTCACAGTTTGACTAAATCACAGGGAGTACAAAATGCCTTCAGAAAGATTCACAGAAACTTTCTTGAAAAAAATCCCACCTAAAAATGGGGTTTATCATATGAATATATTCTTTAAAGTATACATGGCTGTGCACACTTGTGTTTGATTTATTTCAGACTGTGTAGCAAGGTACTCGCCGCAGGGGTGTGATTTATTATACTTGCTCTATGACCATGTTACTTGTGCTGGACACAGGCTTGTGTTTTCAGTTTTGCCTGCTTTACGCAGAGGGTTGATAAAAATGTGCAACACTTCAACTTGAAGTAATGGTTAAGTTAACACACTATATCACTAGGTAGCCAGTGTGAAAAGTTGCAAAAATCACATGAACGACTGGCATTACTGTCAGCTTTGCACAATGTTTTTACACTCGGTCATCCCCACCAACTGGGCAAGTCATGACGGGGAGTGGTGTGTACCTGTCACTGGCTCCTGATGCAAGCAGGGGGTGATCTCAAAGATCTCTGTTTGATTGATTGATTATTGGTGTTTAACGCCAAGCAGGCGACAAAGGCCATCTCATGGCGGTCAAAGATCTATGTGTCATGTACACAGGTACCTCACAAAATGAGCAAAGCCTCCCAAAACCACATGATTTACGCAAATAATCACAACCCCTGTGGCCACCAAAACCATAAACCTGACTTGACGTTTGATTATTGTATGTCAGCTGCAGCTGGCTTGTCCACGGCTGTGCATGAGCCAACAGCAGCCGAAATCAGCCTGAGAATCTTTTATGCACTTGGAAATCTCCCAAAAGATTTATGGTACAGTGAACAACAGAACACGCATCCTAACAATATCAGTGTTACTATATATCACAAGCACGTATACAAACACCGGCCACTAGTGAAGTGGTTTCCACATACAACTGTTCACCCTGCAGTACTGGTACGTATTGATGTAAAGCAATGCATGAGACACTCCTACATGCCTGCAAAAGAACACTCCCCCCCCCAAAAAAAAAAAAAAAGAAAAAAAAAAGAAGAAGAAAAAAAAAGAAGTACATGCAATGTAAAATATGACTAACTGAAACACTGTATTTTGTAAACCAGATTCATGTAATCAAAATAATAATAATAATAATAATAACGGTCATTATATATTGGGCTTTGCGCGATTCTGTGAATCAGCTCGAAGAACCAAACACACACACTGATGTGAAACACACACATTCACTCTGAAGACAAACATGGTACAAGACAAACAGGACATTCAAGTGGTGCAAAGGGTCAGCTCAGCTACTGAGGTTTCGGAAATCTTGATCACTTGTATTTGAAAGTTACAAAGTGGCCTAAACTGATACCAAAGAGGGATGTATGTAAGACTAAGCCACAATAGGTTATCTGCTGCCATATTTCCATTGGGGCACATACAGGGAAAGACTTACAATTTATTTAAAAGTAAACATTCCAACCAAAAAATTAAATGTTCAAGTGCAAAAGATCATGTACAATTGAAGACTTGAAACAAGTCATTGCTTTAAATATCAAATAATTCTGTTCATGCAGACTGGTTCCTGCCTCATCTCAGAATCGAGGCCTAGGCCCCTTGGGGGTCATACGGATCAAAGCCTCTTACGCTGATAATATCAATAACAACGGTTTTGAAACATGCCTTTCTTCAAGTGCATTAACCCTTTGGGTGTCGATAGCGGTTTTAGTCGCATTGCGACTAAAACCGCTATCAACACCCAAAGGACTAACAGCGCCCCCATCTGGACGCGACTGAAAACTGACAAATGATCTCTAAAGCCTGGACAGAACAGAAAAGTTCTAAAGTGTGTCTCATCATGGTCGATACACAGGTAGAAATCTGACAATATGTTCGCGACACACAGGGCAATTGTGCGGCTCAGGCAGGATCTGCGCACAGTCTGAGCACATGGCGATATGTCCGCAGTCCAGCGTGATCACCTCGCGAGGGTTGGTGAGGCACACCACGCACGTCTCACTCTCACTCAGTTCCTCACCGTCCCTGCCCTGGGCGCGGCGACGCAGCATCAGCTGCCGGATCTCGTCAAAGGTTTTCTTGGTCTTGATGTGCTCCAGGTACTTCCTGGTCAGCCGCCACACCAGGAATCCCAGCAAGCCACCGGCAACGATGCCCAGAATGATGGAGACCACGCGGTAGGTGGTGCCTCGTGACTGGAACTGGCGGATGAGCTGATTCTTGGTCAGCTTAGTCAGGAAGTACTGGTCGCCCGTGTGTGGCGGCCCCAGCTTCACCCGCCCGTCCTCCAGCAGGATCTCCCCGATCCCCATCAGGCTCGTGCCCACCACCAGCATCTCCTCCGTCTCCTGGATGCCGCGACACACCTGCACAGCGCACACAACACACGTGTAACTCCAAAACATCCCTCTACTAGAATGATACACCAGCAGTCAAAGCTTCACCCTTTGGCTGCCAGTACTGCTTATTGTTGTGATGATCCCTGCAGTAATCATCGCAACAACAATCGCTACAGACAGCCACATGCTCAGATTACATCTGTAGCGCTATATTGTTGTGATGATCCCTGCAGTAATTATCGCAACAACAAGCGCTACAGACAGCCACATGCTCAGATTACATCTGTAGGTATCAACACTGTCCAACTGCAAGAGGTATAGATCCTCAACTGCGGGGGCTCATGAGGATCTTTACCTCTTGCTGACACCAATTTGACTCCATGTTACTTGGGAGATTTTTTTTTTTTTTGGGGGGGGGGGGGGGGGGGCTCTCCGCTGCCAGTGGACGTGCACTGTGTTTTTGAAATCATTGTCAATTCAACATCAATGATCCCCATCCATCAAAGGAAGATGGATCTATACAGAGCGGCTTCAATAACAGACACAGAGTCCCCATCCCCCCCACTGCGGGGGCTCATATGGATCTAAACCTCTTGTACAAGTTGTAGTTTAGTGGTGTTCAATTTTTCTAGCCAGAGAGTTATAACTTATAGACATAAAAAACACAACACACACACACATTCAAAACAAATCAAGGTCAGCAACTCGTGTTCACACTGTGGTGATAAAAGACACACACCAACCTCGCCAAATATTCTGTCAATGCCGGCCTGCATGGCGGAGGTCTTGGTGGGGATGAACTGACTGTGTGTCACTTCCAGCTCGTCCAACGCTCTCTCCGCTTCCGTTGCCTCGGTAACCAGGATGTGGGAGTGATAGGGATCAGCAGGATCCACCAGCACAAAGGGCACAGAATCGATCGTGTCACGTAGAACTTTCTTCACGTCACTCCTGGTGATAAACGCAAATGACAGGCTGCACTTCCAGCATGCAAAAGGTCTTCAGGACCACAGTGGCAGATGTTGGTCAGTTCACAGCTGTGAACGGGCAAACAGCAGCTGATGTCAGCCCAATCATCACTTTCGCTAATTAACTCGTTTAGCCCGGCCACCCTACACCGGGAGATGGATCAACCATGATAATTCAAGGGTAGTGCCAGATCAGCTTGGCGCCTGAAGGCGCCAAGCTAATCTGGCACTACCCTTGAATTATCATGGCTGATCTATCTCCTGCAGCTGGTACATAGTCGGTTAGGTGACACCTAAACTCAGGAAATGTAGCCATGAGGTGAAAATGAAATGGGTTAAACAGTTGATGAGCCTCAAAGGACATACTATCAACCCATTTCACCTTATGGCCACCAATGCTAACAGTGCTAGGTTCAATACCTGGTTCTGCCAATGCCATCAGACTTTTCTCCTCTAGTACTTGTCACCGTTAACCCTTTTAGCGCCAAGGTCCCATTTCTCAAATTTTGGAGGTGTTGCCTAACGACTATGTACCAGTTGTAGGAGATGGATTGACCTTGATAATTCAAGGGTAGTGCCAGATGAGATGGGCGCCTGAAGGCGCTAAGCTAATCTGGCACTACCCTTGAATTTTCATGGTCAATCCACCTCCTGCTGTAGGGACTTGGGGCCAAATGGGTTAACTGGTGTGTGCACTGGATCCAGAAATGAACCTTCCAACAGCATTTGTTAGAGGCAGAGTACATAATGCAGAAAAGTTACTTAGTAGGCAAAGAGCTAAACAGAAAGAGTGTACTTGGGACCCCTAAATAAAAGTGTTGTATGCAAATTTGTTGTCCAACGTTGATTCCTGCTTGTGTAAGTGAAGTTTACTGCACGTTTTAACTCATTCAGCCTGACGGCCGTATTTCCCAAATTTGGGAGGTGTCATCTAATGACTATGCACCAGTTGCAGGAACTATCATGGTTGACCCATCGCCTGCTGTAGTGCGTCAGGGCTGAATGGGTTAATGCAAACATTCCCTTGCAGAAGCATTTCAAAGATTGTATCCTGCACATGCAATTGTGAAATCCTGACACATGGCATGATGGTTTTAACACTGAGCATTATTGTCACTGTTGGGAGTTGTCATTTGAAGAATGCATAGCAGTTCGGAAGACTGTGCGACCAGGAAGTTCAAAGCTGGTGTCAGAACAGCCTTGAAATGGTTGATCAGGGAGGACCAACTATTTTAAAACCCTAGTAGCCAGTCAGACTACCACCTAATGACCTATGTTCAATCTGGGAGCCCAAATTGTTTTCTATAGCCTGAACACTTTTGTGTGGGCATGCATTGTGAAATTTGCATATTTGCCATCTGAAATTCCCAAAACATGTTGCTTTGCCTGACCAGAGAACTGCTTGCATTTCGTGATGGGCGAGTGCATTTGGTCCGCCCTGGTTGATCCATCGTCTACTATAGTGTATTTGGTCCGCCCTGGTTGATCCATCATCTACTATAGTGTATTTGGTCCGCCCTGGTTGATCCATCGTCTACTATAGTGTATTTGGTCCGCCCTGGTTGATCCATCAACTACTATAGTGTATTTGGTCCGCCCTGGTTGATCCATGGTCTACTATAGTGTATTTGGTCCGCCCTGGTTGATCCATCGTCTACTATAGTGTATTTGGTCCGCCCTGGTTGATCCATGGTCTACTATAGTGTATTTGGTCCGCCCTGGTTGATCCATCGTCTACTATAGTGTATTTGGTCCTCCCTGGTTGATCCATGGTCTACTATAGTGTATTTGGTCCGCCCTGGTTGATTCATCGTCTACTATAGTGTATTTGGTCCTCCCTGGTTGATCCATGGTCTACTATAGTGTATTTGGTCCGCCCTGGTTGATCCATGGTCTACTATAGTGTATTTGGTCCTCCCTGGTTGATCCATGGTCTACTATAGTGTATTTGGTCCGCCCTGGTTGATCCATCATCTACTATAGTGTATCTGGGCTGAATGGAATAAGCCACTTCAGGGCCCCATGTAAGACAAAGAGATTAGATCCATCGTCTACTATAGTGTATCTGAGCTGAATGGAATAAG
Source organism: Semisulcospira habei (assembly GCA_036245525.1). Classification (NCBI taxonomy): domain Eukaryota; kingdom Metazoa; phylum Mollusca; class Gastropoda; family Semisulcospiridae; genus Semisulcospira; species Semisulcospira habei. Next base: position 150,099,344 of record BTPG01000007.1, read on the forward strand.
CCACTTCAGGGCCCCATGTAACTTGTAAGAAAGAGATTAACCCTTTGGCTGCCAACTGTGCTTTTTGTCAAGGTGATTTTTTTGCATGAATCAAAACATGCTACTGACAGCAAAAGGGCTCAAGAGAGAAAAGCAGGTGGGATGGAAATAACACCAAGCTAAAATGACGTTTGAACTCACCAGAATCCTTGCGTCCTTTTGGACTTGTGTTCGATAAGAGTGGAGTGAAGGATAACCCCAACTTTGTTGCCATCCTGGCTTTTGAATGTTTTCCCCATTTCTCGTACAACTCCCTCCACAGCTGCATACGCAATACAGTGGTCGTCTGTCATAATAAGCCTTTTTTCTAGGTCACCAAGCTTAACTGTCTCAACAGTCTGAAACACAAACACAGATTCACAAAGTGCGGGTGAGAAGCGTGTATGTTTGTGTGTGTGTGCGTTGTGTTTTTGGGTGCAGCTAACAAATTTATAGTGGTCAGGCTGCAGTTACAGCTTTAATATATATTAGGAGGCACACTTTCACTTCAATTGTTCGGTTATGTACTATAGCTGTGATCTGCAAACCATCAAACAATGTCTTTTGTTTGATCCAGTGGGTTATGTAAGAATGATTAACTAAGCATGACTGATACAAGACGGCGCAATGCAAAACAGCACAGAACTCATCTCCAGCTAAGATAAATCATTTGGTAACTGACGGTCAAAGCTATTGGAAACGAAAGTACAGAACAGGAACCTACATCCGGACTGTGCTCCAGATTTTTTTTTTTACCTTTAGCTTAGATGCTGTTGCCACTCTGGACTTATACATGTTATAAAATAATGCCGCTAGTAGGCCAGATAAAGATCCTCCTACAGCGATTAGTTTCTCTGCTAAGTCCATCGTGTAAATCATTTTCGCTCTCAACCGATCCTCCAAGGGTATTTAGGGGGAGCAACGGAGCGTTGTGTTATCTCCCATGGTGTCAATTTATATTTAAAAAAAAAAGAGTAGCACTAAAAGAAAACAAAATACAATCGACAAAACCGTCGCTCAGATTAACTGCCAAATATATAACAAGTATTTCGGTAATGCTGGTTATATAATTTTTACTGTAAAATTAATATTGAACGTGCGTTCGTTCATCGTTTCGTTTCGTTTACTTTCAGTTTCACCCTATAGACGGCGGGAGGTTCAATCTAGAAAAAACGGAGGTTGCAGTGTGCCATTTGAAACAGACTCTTTGTAAGATTGTGACACTTTTTCCGTTAGCTAACGTGTAACGTACAAACACAGTGCAACATGCAAATACGAATGTTTTATTTCTGTATTTTGTTCTGATACAGTCAGATTGATACGTAGACCTCTCGTCCTGGTAACGGGCTGCCCGGCACGACTGCTGTATTTTTTTTCTTCACAACAGTCATGCCGGGCCGTTGTCCGTCTGTACACCGCTGAGGAGAGAGAGAGAGCGTTGTTGCGAATTTGGTTAACTTTCGCTGTCCTGTTAATTAATGCCTGCCATTTGTATGCTGACGTCAACTGCCTAAAGGAAATTTTTCTGTTCTTGAAAAGGAGGGGGGGGGGGGGGGGGAAGGGAGGGTTAGAATTACAGTGTTGACTGTGACTTTGTGAGCACAATTCAGCAGATGTCTACACAATTAGCGTAGTTCCCAGCGGCACAACATATCCAAACAGTCCAGTGCATAGTCTGAGTTTCCCTGCCAACTGGCCAGTTGTATAGATTGCATGCAGTGAAACAGATCTTGATTGTAGTTTGTAGAACACAGCACTGCTATTGTGCTAACACCATTCATCATGTCATGACCAATACACCTGCTAGCAATATATTGACCTGGCTAGCAACCCACTGACCTGGCTAGCTGGTGGGGAAGTGGGAATGAGCACTATAGAGATTTGCCTGATTGATGAAATAAAAATGATTTGCTGAGTGCAGCTCACAATAGCACTTATCAGTTCATTTATGCTTTACTTTGCATACATGTACATATTCTGGCCATTTGACCTGTGCACAAGTACTGCAGTATCTAACCCTGCTACATCTTTTCACAGCACTTGCATTAACCCTTTGGCTGTAGCCACGTTAACCCCAAGGCCGCATTTCCCACATTTTGGAGGTGCCACCTACTGACCTAGTGGCTATACCAGTTTCAAGAGAAAGATCGACCATGATAATTCAAGGGTAGTGGCAGATTAGCTTGGTGCCTGATGGCACCAAGCTAATCTTGCACTACCCTTGAATTATCATGGTCGATTTATCTCCTGCTGTAGTGGGTCAACATTAAAGATTAAAAGATGCTAACCCATGTCGCCCAAAATAGGCGCCTCGACCTGTGACCCTAGAACTAGGAGTCCAATACCCCATGAGCTACAACCCATACCCCTCGTTAGGAAAAGTCCCAAATAGAAAGGGGATCCAAACAATGGACTTAAGTGAGCATGCTTTTCGTAATTTGGATGAGAAATGGTAGGACTAGAAGAGTTTAATACATCCATCCTTTCAGTCTCCGTCTCCGTCTTGGCTTGACTTCGCGAACGAAGATTTTATAGGAGTTGCCCACGACGTCTGCAGGCTTGTTCGTGGCTGCGGAGGCCAATCCGAGACAGGCAGGTTCGACCGCAGTGGCTGCAGGGGAAGGTATGGCCAGGGTTCTGAGCTGCGGCATCTCTGTTTTTTCTCCTGAGCCGCTTGTCCTTAAGGCTAGCTCTGTGAGAGTCCTCAAAGGAGACAGCTGCCTTGTAAATGGTGGAGCGCCAGGTGTCACGGTCCGCAGCAAGCGAAGACCACTGGTGGTGGTCGATTTGGCAGGCACTAAGTGACTTCTTGAGACAGTCTTTGTATCTCTTCTTTGGTGCCCCTCTGTCACGGTGTCCAGTAGCAAGCTCGCCGAACAGGGTGATCTTTGGTAGGCGATGATCCTCCATCCTGGAGACATGCCCCGCCCAGCGGAGCTGTGTCCGCAGCAGCAAAGCCTCGATGCTCACAGTTTCAGCCTGTTCAAGGACCTCGACGTTGGTGACATAGTCACTCCAGTGAACGCCCAGGATGGTACGCAGGCAGCGCTGGTGGAAGCGTTCGAGGAGTCGTAGTTGGCTGCGGTAGAGGGCCCAGGACTCGGAACCATACAGCAGGGTGGTGAGGACCACAGCTCTGTACATGCTGATCTTGGTGCCTGTTTTCAGCTGTTGATTGTGCCACACCCGCTTGAAAAGTCGCCCGAAAGCGCTGTTCGCTTTTGCCAGCCTGCTGTCAAGCTCCTTGTCCAGCTTGGCGTCCGACGTGATAATGCAGCCAAGGTAAGTAAACTGGTGCACTGACTTTAGTTCAGACTCGCCAATGGTGATGTGAGGAGGGCGATACACTGTCTTGGGTGCCGGCTGATGGAGGACCTCTGTCTTTTTCAGACTGACCTCGAGTCCAAAGAGCTGGGCAGCATCTGCGAAGCAAGACGTGATGCGCTGCAGGGCTCTCTCTGTGTGTGCAACGAGGGCAGCATCATCAGCAAAAAGCAGCTCACGAATCAGTTGGTCTAGGGTTTTCGTGTGGGCCTGCAGTCGTCTGAGGTTGAACAGGCTGCCATCGAGACGATACCTGATGTACACTGCATCGTCATCATCGAGGTCCACTGTGGCCTGCTTCAACATCATGCTAAAAAAGATTGTGAAGAGGGTCGGTGCCAGCACGCAGCCCTGCTTTACGCCGTTGAGAATAGGGAATGGTTCTGAGAGGTCATTGTTGAGTCTGACCTGGCCTTGCTGGTCCTCGTGTAGCTGGACAATCATGTTGAGGAACTTTGGGGGACAGCCAAGTCGCTCCAGGATCTGCCACATGCCTTGCCTGCTCACAGTGTCGAACGCTTTTGTTAGGTCGACAAATGTTACGTACAGCCCTTTGTTCTGCTCGCGGCACTTCTCCTGTAGCTGTCTCAGCACAAAGACCATATCGGTGGTGCTCCTGTTTGCTCTGAAGCCACACTGGCCCTCTGGGAGTTGGTCTTCAGCGATGGCAGGTACCAGCCGATTCAGGAGCAGCCTTGCAAGGATTTTCCCAGCAATGGACAGCAGGGTAATTCCCCGATAGTTGGAACAGTCAGACTTCTCGCCTTTGTTCTTGTACAGGGTGATAACGACTGCATCACGGAGATCTTTTGGTAGTGTTCCTTCCTCCCAGCAGCAGAGAAAGAGGTCATGGAGCTTGTTGTGCAGTGCTGTGCCTCCATGTTTCCAGATCTCTGGCGGTATTCCATCAATGCCTGCTGCTTTGCCACTCTTGAGCTGGTGGATGGCTGTGAGGGTCTCTTCAGCGGTGGGCGGTTCGTCCAATTCAACCTTTACTGGGAGATGTGGGATTTGTAGGACGACTGCTTCTTGAACAGTGCGCTCAGCGCTGAAGAGGCTCTGAAAGTATTCCGACCAGCGGTTCAAGATGGAGGTATTATCTGTGAGGAGTGCCTGGCCATTCGCGCTTTGCAGGGGACTTTGTACCAGGTGCCTGGGGCCATACACTGCTTTCAGTGCTTCGTAGAAGCCCCTGTAGTCACCATTGTCAGCACAAAGCTGGGTCCTCTGTGCAAGTCTGGTCCACCACTCATTCTGGAGATCTCTGAGCTTGCGCTGGAGACTGCTGCAGACGAGGCGGAAGGCAGACTTCTTCACAGGGCAGGAAGGCTGGGCTAGGTGGGCCTGATGGGCGGCTCTTTTTTTTGCTAGGTGTTCCTGGATCTCTACATCGTTTTCGTCAAACCAGTCTTTGTTCTTCTTTCTGGCGAAACCCAAGACTTCCGCAGAGGATTTTGCTATAGCAGTTTTCAGTTGTTCCCAAAGTGTTTCAGGGGAGGAGTCTACTGGGTCCGCTGTGTCTTTGAGCCTGCGCTGTAAATCTGTCTGAAAGGCAGCTTTCACATCGTCACGCTGAAGGCTGGCAACATCAAGCTTTTTCTTGGGGGGCCCCCATTTCTTGGGTTTTGGCTTGAAGTGGAGCCTGAGTTTGCAGCGGACAAGGCGGTGGTCAGTGTGGCACTCTGCGCTGGGCATCACTCTGGTGAGGAGGACGTCACTGCGGTCCCTCTGACGCACTAGGACATAGTCGATAAGGTGCCAGTGTTTGGAGCGAGGATGCATCCAGGTGGTCTTTCGACTGTCCTTTTGCTGAAAAGTAGTGTTGGTGATGACCAGTTGCTGCTCCGCACAGAACTCCAACAGTAGGCGGCCATTGTCATTGCAGTTCCCCACGCCATGCTTGCCGAGGACTCCTTTCCAGGCTTACTGTAATTCCCTCCTTGCTGGTATCTCATCTAGGGCAGTGGGCAGATGTTCACATCTGCACGGGACATAGACGACCCCGCCCTCCACGAGTCGCCTGCTGCCTTGCAGGCCTGACCGCTTGGCTGCGGAAAGGCTAAGGGAGGAAACCCCTGACATCAAAGCCCCCGTGTCTCCGGGGAAGGCTTTTGAGCCAGAGACTAGGACAAGGACAGTCTGATATAAAACCTACGACCCGAGGACCTCGATGCCATCGTCCCAGCTTGCTAGGCCATGGCAGATGAACCAAGGGTTTAAAGGGTGGGGCCAGTACTGCGCACACTGCACTCCACCAAAAAGCTCCACCGCGCAGGCTTTAGGAAACGTCCACGGACCATGACACTGACCATTCCAAGTCCTGTCGCGACGGGCGAGGGGCGAAACGGCAGGTGAAAGATGTCACTGGAAGCCGCAGTCTCAAACCTGCATGCAGGCGGTTCAGGATATTGGTCGCCTGATGTTGACCTGGGGATGACAACATCACTCGGCACACCCTGAACGACCAAGCAGCCTTCTCTAGGGACAGCACTGCTTGCTCCACACGGAGAGGGGCCTAGAAAAGGTGGCCTAACCAAAGCTCGTCCCCTCGCAACCCCAGTTGGCTAGCCGCGGTCAACGGGCATCTTCTCCTGCGGTCAAAAAACAAGAAAGAATAACGGATCCACTCTCATGACGACCACGACCGGACTCAACGTAGCATGCTGGAACGTCCGAACCATGCTCGACAAAGCAGACAGCGGACGCCCTGAACGTCGCTCCGCCCTCATTGCCCATGAATTGCGGAGGTTAAACATCGACATCACCGCGCTCAGCGAAGTACGCCTTCCGGACGAAGGCAGCCTCCAAGAACTTGGTGCTGGGTACACCCTCTACTGGTCAGGCAGGCCTGCATCAGAAAGACGGCTTTCAGGCGTGGGTTTCATGGTCAAGACATCCATTGCGACTAAGCTGGAAAACCTACCAACGGGCCACTCAGACCGCATCATGTCCATGCGCCTCCCACTGAGACACCAGCAGCACGTCACCCTTCTCAGTGTGTACTCCCCAACCCTCCTGGCAGAGCCTGCTGAAAAGGACAAGTTTTACACTGACCTGCGCAGCCTCCTACAGAGTACCCCTGCAGACGACAAAGTCATCATCCTCGGCGACTTCAACGCCAGAGTGGGCCAGGACTCTGAAGCCATCCTTTCAGTATTACTTACGTAATTGGTCAACCTATCCCCCCCCTGCATTACGACAATTCCCCCCAAAAAAAGAGTAAATAAAAACCCTGAAGAAATTAAAGAAAATGTACCTCATGATACGAAAGTAGTATACTTTCTGCCTATACTGTATAGCTATTTCATTTATATTGTGTTCTCAAGTCGTCACAAACACTGTCAAATATTATTCTCTGTTTACAGTAAAGTGTGTCTGTCCTGATCATCTTGGTGAACATGAGTAACAAAAATGTGGAAGAGGCCAGTGAAAAACTGGCGAACCTGAGTGTCTGTGAGAGGAGCCCTCTACGAGGTAAATGCAGCAATCCTTGTGAATATCCATGGGTTTTACGTCACAAGATACACAGGGATAAATTTCCGTTTATGAATGATGTATGGTCATCGTTCATAGCCACAATCGATTGTCACCAATTAAAACATTCACCTTGTGACTGTCCACAGTGCTTTTTGTCTACCGTATTTAAAAAATACGGTAGACTTTGAAATGGGGCTGGGTCGGCGCGCATTCCTGAGCATGCACATGATGTTTCTGGCATTGCGGCGCCAAAATTCTGGCAAAGAAGTAACACAATAAAAATGACGTCACGTCTAGCTATGCAAACCTTGCTACTATGCTAGAGAGAACGTCTTTTTGGCGCCAAGCGCCATATTTGTGTGTGTATGTGACAGCGACTAGAGCCCATGTTTGAGGATGGACAAGCTTGAAATTTTAGGATATTGTCCCTAAAAGAATTATCTCGGGACCTTTTTTTAAATGTTTTGATTAAGATGCTCAATGGCGAGAAAATGGCCGTATCACAAAAACTGGTTGATCCACACTGGAGTCCGTAAGTTTTCTTATATTTTTACTAGATATTTTGCGTATAGCTAGATAAAAGGGATATATTGAATGAGTTCGTTAACCAGCATTGTATCTGTAAAACTTTTTGAGTGATAATTAAATATTTTTTGAAAAAATATATATAATATTCATGTTTTTGGGATTAATTTCACGAATTATATGGGTTAATCTTAAAACAATTGAATCTTTTTTAGGAAAAAAAGCATCTTCTCATTAATATAATAATCACATGATTTTTCATATACGGTATTTACAAAAGCCTGCAGTTTGTCTTGGCTGTCAGGTACGATTAGGTCAATTGTGACCTGTATGCCCTAGGTGTGAAAATCAGTTTTCTGCACCACCTTTTTGGAGTCATTTTTAAAACAGCTAACATAACTTTAATTTTTCTTTTACAAAAAAGCTATCTTCTCATTAATACCCGCATGATTTTTCATAAACAGTGTTTGATAAGCCTGCTATTTGTCCTGGCCATGGGGTAGGATTAGGTCAAATTGTGACCTGTTAGCTCTAGGCATGAATATCAGCAAGAAAATTGCAAAGTTGATTCTCTGATACGTCAAATGTTAGTACTGCGATGAGTGACGTATAACATCGAGCTGTCACTATGAACACGGCGTCGTGGGGCCATGATGTGAAGCTTGAAGTGACGTCATTTCACTGCTCGTGCTGTTATTCTTCTTCAGAATAGCTATGCTACGCCAGACCACAGAGCTTACAAATGGCGGGAATCGCGATGTGTCCATCTTTATTTATGCGTGCCAGTGGGTGATCAGAGGGTGGGTTAGAGTAGTAGATATCATGGATTCCTGTTGCTATACGAGCCCACAGAGGGTACTAATGGTGGGAAGCGCTGTGTGTCCGTCTTTATTTGTGTGCGCCGACGTGTGTGTTGATCAGAGGTTGGATTAGAGAGGAGGGAAATGGATCAGGATTATAAGCCTAGTAATAACTAATATGAACAACTCTGAATATTCCTAAAAGATAAACGCATCTGAGCTCCAAACAATACGGTAGACTTTGGGATGAAATCCTCATCTTGTTATTCCTGCAGAAATCACTGCAATGGACAGCCAAAGGGTTAAAACTAATGGAACTATTAACACTTTTCATTGTGATACACTCCTGCTTGAAATTAATTTGAGTGTGATAGTTCATGGGTGGTGCCAGGATAGCTTGGTGCCTCAGGCGCCAAGCTATTCTGGCACCACCCTTGAACTAAAATGGTTGATCTGTCTCCTGATCTGCAATGTAGCTGTCACAGGAGCAAATTTGTAAAAATCAGCCTCAGGATGTAATGGGTTAAGAAGATTAACTGTCCTCAAAGAAGGGGTTTCTGAATCACATTGATTGTTATGAGATAAGCAACGCCCAAAAGTATAAATTAATTTTCGTGCCTCTCATCCATCAACATAGTATACACTATAGTACTACTACAAGTAGAAAACATGGTGCCGGTGCGTCGGTTCACACTTAACCCATTGCATCCTGAGTCTGATTTTTAAAAAAATCAGTTTACTGATGGTCCTATGAAGGCTACAGTACACAGATTACAAGACAGATCAGCCATTTTAGTTCAAGGGTGGTGCCAGAATAGCTTGGCGCCTCAGGCGCCAAGCTATTCTGGCAGCACCCTTGAACTATATCAGTCAAATGTATTTTAGGCAGGTGTGTATCAGAATGAAAGGGGTTAAGATGTTTAACTCTATGGCTGTCTGAAACGGTGCTTGTGGTGATTCCTTTAGGATTAGGAATCAGCAGGACAAAAAACACTACCGACAGACAAAGGGTTAACAAGATTTATCACCCCTTATATTTTATGATGCATTTTTTTACGGACCGATTTCTGAAAATTGTAATGCATGTCAGAAAGGTTTTTTTTTACATTTCTTGTCACAATTATCAGAAATACATCCGAAAGATGTTCAGACTCCCTACTCTCCACGATCGTCCTGTTCTGACCAACCATCCCTGCACAAGCAGACCTCGGGGTCAGAGTCGGAGGAGGATGGGAGGCGTGAGGACCAGGTGCGATTCAACAGGCTGGTGAAGAAGGCCAAGCACCTTGCCCAGGAGGGGAGAGTGCGAGAGGCTGTCGAGCTGAACAAACAGGCGCTGAAAATACACCACCATGAGAAGCTGGCGCGACGCATCGCCAAAATGGAGGTAGGCAGTCACACTTTCGCAGCACCCACAAGTTGTAAGAGGTGTGGAGAAACACGAGGCTGTGGAGGCTCTTTAGACCCATGCGTCCCGCTGGCAAGTATCACCTGTTGATGCCTGGACTTGTACTGGCGTTGCTGCTCAGTGGAAAAGATGTGCCCTTGACTCACTCACCCCCGACTCAGGCGCCAAGCTATTCTGGTACCACCCTTGAACTATCATGCTCCATCTGTCTCTAGAATTGTAATACAGTCCTTCAGAGGGCAATTTAAACATTTGAGGATTTCTGTCCTGGGGTAGAAAGAGTTAAGCGTGTTTTCCACCGAGCTGTATCATCAATAGCACTTTCAGCAGCCATGAGGTTAAAAGGGCACCGCCGTTCACAAGCCCGTGTCTGTTAAAAATGATAGTGTTAATAAGCTAACTCTTGGCCCCAACGCCCTACAGCAGGTGATGGATCGACCATGATAATTCAAGAGTAGTGCCAGATTAGCTTGGCGCCATCAGGCACCAAACTAATCTGGCTCTACCCCCAATCTGGCTCTACCCTTGCGTGATCATGGTCAATCCATCTCCTAGAGCTTGTTCATGGCAGTTAGGTGAGATCTCTAAAATTTGGAAAATGCTGTGATGGCGTTAAATGGGTTAATTTGTTTTTTCAAGAGTGTCGGAATCAAACAATATATCCTTGAGGGCGTCATTTGGTATCCTCAAGGTAAAAATTCATTTAAAAAAAAAAAGATTTCTTCAAAATATATTATAGTACAGTTATTATTGTAGTTAAGAGGCAGATCAACCACAATAAGGGTGGTGCCAGAACAGCTTGGGGTGGTGCCAGAACAGCTTGGGGTAGTGCTAGAACAGCTTGGGGTGGTGCCAGAGCAGCTTGGAGTGGTGCCGGAACAGTTTGGGGTGGTGCCAGAACAGCTTGGGGTGGTGCCGGAACAGTTTGGGGTGGTGCCAAAACAGCTTGGGGTGGTGCCAGAACAGCTTGGGGTGGTGCCAGAACAGCTTGGGGTGGTGCCAGAACAGTTTGGGGTGGTGCCAGAACAGCTTGGCACTAAGCTTTTTTGACACCACCCTTAACCTTTTATGATCCGTCATTATCTTGTTGTAGTGTGTCTAAATAGGATAGTTTCTGTTTTGAAGAGTGAACCAAATTACAGACGGTTTCACCTGATAAAAAAAAGACTGTTTTATTTATTTCAGGAGTATTGGAATCAAACAATTTTGTGTCTGTCAGTCACTTATTAACTTTTCATTTCTTTTTCATTGCTAGGAGTACCTCAAGAACTATGGTGACGATGATGATGATGATGAGGAGGAAAATGAAGAGAATGATGGTATGGTGGAGCTGGGTGCCGGGTTCTTCTTGTTCAAAGACCTGTGCGCCAAACTGTACTCGCACCAGAAGCAGGGCGTGATGTGGATGTGGGGCTTGCACAAGAAGAAGAAAGGTGGCATCCTAGGAGACGACATGGGGTGAGCAAAGCCCTTTGGTGCATGTATTGCGTCTCTTTAGGATTATGAATCAATTTCACCCCGAGTCCCTCCAGCAGAAGATCGATTGACCATGATAATTCAAGGGTAGTGCCAGATTAGCGTGGCGCCTGAAGGCGCCACGCTAATCTGGCACTACCCTTGAATTATCATGGTCAGCCCATCCATCCCCTGCAACTGTTACATTACATAGTCGTTAGGCAACACCTCCAAAATTTGAGAAATGGGACCTTGGGGCTAAAAGGGTTAACCCTATGGCTGTGGTAGAGGTTTTTGTCTTGGTGATTCCTGGAGTGTTATCGTCTGCAGCAGTCAAGAGGCTGCACGCTTAACTCTTAACCTTTTGCCACCGTAGTCTGCCAACTTGATTTTTCCCTGCTACCGTAGTAATTTTGACAAATTTCATTGGCCTTGTCTGTTGTAAAAATCTTATCATACCCCAACATATTTGGTATCAGTGGAAAAAGCAATTCAAGGTGAACTCGTAGACACTATGCTGAAGAAACTATTTTGTAATGTTAAGATTTTACAGGTGTATAAAGAAGATGGGATAAGAAGCCAAAAATCAAAAACAGTTTCACACTGGGTTCCACTGAAACTAAACATGCTGTTAGTGTATTAGTTAGCCAGAGTGTGAAAATTACACTCACCTAGCATTCCAGAGACATATTCATTCTAGTGTGTCACCAGTAAATAATCCAGAAAGAAAGGCACAACAGAAAAGTTTCTTCACACATAAAAGTTTTTACACCAAAATCCGCCATTTTTTTTTGCACATGGGGACGTTTTGTATTAGAGCTTCTAATTCGTTGGTTTCAGCCCATACAAACAAGAAAAGTCACTCTACAAGTAAAGAAATGAGTGCTTGACATATTATAGTAGATTGCTTCCCTTAGACCATACTGCCGGTATTGGCAATGGGGAAACTAGGCCAGCGCACATATGTGTGCGTCCCGTCGGCAACGGAGCTTTGCTTGGGGCACACATATGTGTGTTCCGTCGTCAAAAGGTTAAACCCCCAGAACTAAATGACTTCCATTCTACAGAATGGAAGTCATTTAGTTCTGGGAGTTTAAGAGCCAACTAGTAAACCGGAGGCCAGCGGATGCGTAATTCTTGAACTCGCTTTCGCGTACTATGTGCAGGAATAGTCGGTTGAACTTCATTGTCACATTTCTGGAAGTGCTACCTAACGAGTGTTCCAGTTGCAGGATATGGATCGACCATGATAATGATAATTCAAGGGTAGTGCCAGATTTGCGTGGCGCCTCATGGCGCCAAGCGAATCTGGCACTACCAGACCTGCCAACCACTACGATTTTGCCGTATTTCCTACGCCAATGTTCCCAATACTACGATCATTAATGAAATTCTACTCTGAAGAAAAAATATACCAAAATCTTTTTTGGTGTTGTTTTCATTTTGTAGTCGGTCAGACGATTTGGGGCCAGTGAGAGCGAGCGAAGCAAACAGACAATAAAGTTGTGTTGTATTGAGAGATTTCTGTGCATCAAGCGTTTGGCGTTGAGCGAACAGTAACTTACGTGCTAAACCCTACTTGTCTTGACACATTTAGCCCCGATGTACTACACCAGGAGATGGACTGACCGTATTAACTCAAGGGTAGTGCCGACCTGCCAACCCCTACACAGCTATGGTAGTAGAATTTTGGACAAGTGGTAGTAGTTTTGAAGATGTCCAGCGTAGTTTTGTGATATATAAAAATTATGTTGCCAGCGATTCCTACTTTTCAGATTTTCTTGTTCTCATGTCTGATGCTAAATGGGTCAAGACAAGTAGGGTTGTGTGATATATAATTATGTTGCCAGCAATCCCTACTTTTCAGATTTTCTTGTTCTCATGTCTACAGCTCAGTGTCCTACTCATAGTCACACACTTGCTCAATTCCATCTGCAAGAGGCACGGGTTCACATGAGCCCTTGCTGTCGCACTCGCAGGTCAGCCCGTGCCTCTTGCTGGCTTGGCTGTAGGCTGTCAGGTCTTGGTGTTTTGCAGGCTGGGGAAAACGATCCAAGTGATAGCGTTCCTGTCGGGCCTGTTCGACATGGAGAAGGTGAAGCACGCTCTGATCGTGGTGCCTGTCAGCGTCATGGTCAACTGGGAGAAAGAATTCAACAAATGGTAACAAGCCGCACCTTCTGAGGTTCCCCAAATCTGCCCTTACTTGCCCGCGGGTCACTGCTTCTCAAGTTGTGAGAGCTTGGGCCACATAATTATAATAAAATTAAGATATTACATTTTTTCCACCAAACTTTTTCCTCTGAAAATTGTTCCACATACTTCACCTGTTTGATTCTGCCACCACGCTTCCCAAATGTTGAAGGTGCCACCTAACGTGCAGGAGATGGATCGACCATGATAATTCAAAGGTAGTGCCAGATTAGCTTGGTGCCTGAAGGCGCCAAGATAATCTGGCACTACCCTTGAATTATCATGGTTGATCCATCTCCTGCTGCAGGGACTCGGGGCTAAATGGGTCAATTTACTACGATCCAGATTTTTATTTTGTATGTATGAAGTTAGCTATCAATAGAAAATGAAAACAAAACTGCATGTCTTTATTATAATAATAATACAGTCATCTGGATTATGTAGACACCTTTGTAAAGCGACCACCTTTTAAGGAGACCATCCGTGTTTGGTCTCGTGGTGCTACTGCTGCTTACATGCTGCCTTGTTACCAACTGTTTGAGGTGACCACTCTTTCCCTGTCCGCTGGTTGGTGACCTTAAATACAGGTTTAACTGTAGCCGATGGCATGACTTATTACAGTAAATATCACCTGTAGTCAGTTCCTTGTCACACTTTACACCTGTGCGTATCAGGGCCCCTGGCATCACAGTCAACGCTTTCCACGGCAACAGCAAGCGTGAGAGGGAGCGTTCACTGGAGCGTGTGCGTCGCCGTGGCGGCGTGTTGATGACGACGTACGGGATGGTGGTGACCAGCTGGGATCAGTTGTCCAACGCTGACGGCTGCGAGTTTGTCTGGGTAACGCTTTCACTTCATTTGCGAGTGACGGTCTGTGATTTTGGCCAGGAGCCGTACGGTTTACAAATCACAGACTAGTACATTTAAACCCCTTTGCTGCTGAGAAAAAGTGAACAAGATCCATCCACAAGAGACATAGATCCTCATGAGCCCCCGCATTCGCAGGGGCTCATGAGGATCTATGTCTCTTGCCGAGACCAGTTTGTGTCTGTGTTCCTTGGAGAGTTGTGCCTCTTGGTTGTCGAGAGATGAAACATTTCACAAACGCGATATCCGTGCAGTGGCACGGGTAGGCGTTATGGTTGATGGCTGAGAGCTTGTCTGGGCAGCATCGTACGGCGCCGAGCTAATCTGGCACTGCCCTTTAACTGTCATGGCTGATCTGTGACCCATCTGTCGTTTGTTGCACACAGTCCAGACCGAAAGGGGGACTGTCCTGCATGTCAAGTCGAATGCAAGGAAGTTGTTTTGCAGAATCGCATGATTTGCTTCACCGTTTCGCTGTTGGTGGCACCTTTTGTCGATGTGAGTCCTGCAGGAATCGTTTCTCCAAAAGGCGCTACCGACAGCCAAAGGGTTAACTGGTACGCAGTAAGTCATAATCAGTTGAGAGTTGACCCCCTTAGTGCATGCAGCTGCTGGTACTGTTTGCAATACACGTGGGTGGCAGACTTCAGTCCTGGAGACTGATTCAGCTTTTTCAATATTCCTGAAAGCTAAATTTCAGCTGTTTGGTTGCCAGCCTGTTCCATCTGCAACAGGCATAAATGCTCATGAACCCCTGCGGACGCACCAGTACAGTATTGCGGACGCACCAATACAGTATTGTGGACGCACCGGTACAGTATTGCAGACGCACCGGTACAGTATTGCGGCCGCACCACCGGTACAGTATTGCAGACGCACCGGTACAGTATTGCGGCCGCACCGGTACAGTATTGCGGACGCATGAGTACAGTATTGCGGACGCACCGGTACAGTATTGCGGCTGCACCGGTACAGTATTGCGGACGCACCAGTACAGTATTGCGGACGCACCAGCACAGTATTGCTGATGCACCAGTACAGTACTGCGGACATAAGTACTCATGAGGATTTGTGTCTCTTGCTGGCCGTTTATTATTATGGGACAGTCAGTCCACAGACCGTTTTCAGTCGTGTCAATTTTTCGCACTGTCGCCCATGAATACGGTACTGTTGATTGCATGCACCGGGAGGTTGAAGAGCGTGTTTGCGTGTTGCAGGACTACGTGATCCTGGACGAGGGACACAAGATCAAGAACCCCACCAAGACCACCAAAGGCATCCACGCTGTCGGGGCGAAGCATCGCCTCATTCTGACCGGCACGCCCATACAAAACAACCTCAAGGTATGCACCCCATGATTCTACAGCAAGCACAAGTTTGCATTGTAAATCCCCACCAGCCCTTACGGGCCACAGACGGCAAATTCAGATGAGAGCGCTACAGCATCAGCATCATATTAACCCGTATCACCCCACAGCTGAATTTCCCACATTTTGGAGGCGTCACTTAATGCCTGTACCAGTTGCGGGAGATGGATCGACCAGGATAATCGAAGGGTAGTGCCAGATTAGCTTGGCGCTATCAGGCTCCAAGCTAATCTGGCACTACCCTTCGATTATCATGGTCAATCCATCTCCTGCTGTAGGGCATCGGGGATAAATGGGCTAAACAACTACCACCCCCCCCCCCCCCCCCCCCCCCCCCCACCACCACCCCTGCAGATGGCTGATTTAAATTTTAAATGAAGTCAAAAGAGTCTATGTATTAAACAATAGCAACTCTTTTTGAAATTTTTTCCTCTTCAGGGGAAAAAAATTGAAAAGAGTCATTTTTTAAAATAAATTTGACTAGCGATCATTATGGGACTTTGCTAAGGCACATCCTTTTGGGTTACTTATTGTGCACCACAAATTCACTGTGTGTCTGAGGAAGTGCATTGTTCTGGGCATATCTGATGGTGTGCGTGCTTGTGTGCAGGAACTGTGGACGCTGTTTGACTACGTCCACCAAGGATCGTTGCTGGGGACACTACGCACCTTCAAAATGGAGTTTGAGAACCCCATCATACGGGTCAGTTCTTTTAGCCAAGAGACATTTTAGCAGGGGACTGATCGACCGTGATCGGCGCCAAGCTCTCCTGGCACCAGCCATGCACTATTAGATTCAAGCTGTTCCCTGAGTGTTAACCCTCTGGCTGTGATGGGCGCCAAGCTCTCCTGGCACCACCCATGCACTATCAGATTCAGGCTGTCCTCCGAGTGTTAGCCCTTTGGGTGTTTGTAGTGCTGTTTGTCACGATGGTTCCTGCAGGAGTCAACACGACAATAACGGCTACTGACAGCTAAAGGGTTCACAAGTCCGAGGACAAGTTCCAGATTGTTTTACTGTGTTAGTATTCTTTAACCCCCTTCCCCCCTCCCCTCGCCCCCCCCCTCCCCCTCCCCTTTTCCGTTTGATTTTTGGGCCGCTGGGAATGTAGATCTGGCGTCAGGAGGCCCAGTGTGCTTCGTGTGCCTAGCCCCCACCCGAAACAGGGAGTTGGACCCAAACAGAAATTTTGGTGTTCAGATGGTGTTAAGATTTTCTCAGCACTAAACAGGTTAATCATATTTCACACTGTGCTGGTGTGTTTAATACTGTGGCTGACCTGTGTGAATTTTCCACTTGTATCATGTTCTGCAGGCCAGAGAGCGTGATTCTACCGGTGGGGAGAAGAGACTTGGCCTGGAGATGGCTGAAAGTCTCAAGAAAATCATCGCCCCGTTCTTCCTTCGTCGCACCAAGGCTGAAGTGAAGCACAAGGAAAATCAGCTCGACGACAAGGGACCGCACAATTCCATCAAGTAAATGACTCGGCCTCAGATTAACTCATTCAGCCTGGCGCACATATTTCCCAAATTTTGGAGGCGTCATCTAACGACTATGCACCTGTTGCAGGAGATGGATCGACCATGATAATTCAAGGGCAGTGCCAGATTAGCTTGGCGCCGACAGGCACCAAGCTAATCTGGCACTACCCTTGAATTATCATGGTCGACCGATCTCCTGATGTGCATCAGGGCTGAATGGGTTAAGCAGATTTTTTGCTTTTACAGTTTACCGAGCAGACAGATAGAACCACATTTCCGCTTGCCAAAATGTTGTAACGTTCCTAACATTGTCATGAGTATATGATAACATATTGGCAATTGAAACCGTGATCACCTCCTGACAGCAAATGAGCAATAATTCTGGAGTTTATGGGCCGAGCCATCATATCTGTCATAATTTGTGTGTTCAATTTTCCTTGGTCCAAGTACAACTGTACCGTTCACAATTTCTCAAAGGATGTGTACGCTAGAGCCACAGACTTCAAGTGTTGCAGTGGTAGGACTTTGCTAAACACGCCCACTCTCGTGACCTCACTATTTAGGGTGTAGGTTAACCCAGTTGACTGCAAGCCTACATTTCTCAAATTTTGGAGGTATCACCTAACGAGTGTCAGTTGCAGAAGGATCGACCTTGATAATTCAAGGGTACTGCCAGATAGGGCACTACCCTTGAATTATCATGGATGATCCATTTCCTGATGTAGGACGAGGATAAATGGGGCTAAAAGGTCAAGCATGAGGACCACATCCTCATTCGTAAAAGCCTCAAGGTCCCATTTCTCAAATTTTGGAGGTGTTGCCTAACGACTGTGTACCAGTTAAAGGAGACTGATTGACCATGATAATTCAAGGGTAGTGCCAGATTAGCTTGGCACCTTCAGGTGCCAAGCTAATCTGGCACTACCCTTGAATTATCATGGTCAATGATTTTCCTGCTAAAAGGATTATACTACTACTGTTTTACTGCTGCCCTGTTTCGTCAACACAGTGTACTGGGGTGTGCCACATATTACTATATTTTTGCACTGTATTCATGACAGAATGCCGACATTGATGTACAAGAATGACTTTGTTGTGTGGCTGTTCTTATCCGACGCCCAACTCAGCATCTACCGTGATTTTCTGCAGCTGGACAGCGTTAAGGAGGTCTGTGTCATTTGTTTTTGACTTTAGAGTATGTCATCATTTGCATTACCCGTTCAGAAAGCTGCTTTTAGCCACAAGGTCCCATTGCTCACATTTGGGAGGTGTTGCCTAATGACAGTGTGCCAGTTACAGGAGATGGATTGTCCATGATAATTCAAGGGTAGTGCCAGATTAGCGTGTCGCCTTCAGGTGCCACGCTAATCTGGCACTACCCTTGAATTATCATGGTCAATCCATCTCCTGCTGCAGGAACTCGGGTCTAAAAGGGTTAACCACTTTACCATCAGTAGCACTTTTTCTTGAGGTGACTCTTACAGTTACAGGAATGGCCTGGCCCGAAAGTACTGCCAACATCCAACGTTATTAAAGTATAAATTGTTAACTCATTAGGTCGCACTCCGTAGGTTTGGTAGAGTCATGGGTGTAAGTTGGCTGACGGAAAATATCTCTAAATTCAAAATCTCACATCACTGTCCATAGACATAGGCTGCATTTCTGCTGTCGTTAGTTCATCGCCAAAGACCCGCAGCTGTCTATCTATATAAAATTAATTCAAAGTTGATTGCAAGAGGCATAGATCCCCATGAGCCCCATAATGGCAAGGGCTTATGGGGATCCGTGCCTCATGGGGACCTGTGCCTCGTGGGGATATGCGCCTCATGGGGAGCCGTGCCTCTTGGGGACCTGCACCTCTTGGGGATCTGCGCCTCCCAGGAATCTGCACCTCCCGGGGATCCGCGCCTCTTGGGGATCCGCGCCTCTTGGGGATATGCGTTTCTTGGGGATCTGCATCTCTTGGGGATCCACTCCTCTTTAAGATCCTTACCTCTTGGGGATCCGCACCTCTTGGGGATCTGCGCCTCTTGGGGATCTGCGCCTCTTGGGGATCCGTGTCAGGGATTCCGCTCCTCTTGGGGATCCTCGCCTCTTGGGGATCCGTGCCTCAGGGATTCCGCTCCTCTTGGGGATCCTCGCCTCTTGGGGATCCGTGCCTCAGGGATTCCGCTCCTCTTGGGGATCCTCGCCTCTTGGGGATCCATGCCTCTTATAGCTGGATCATGTTCACTTTATCTTGGCAGTCAAGCAGTTAATCGACTGGTGGCTTATGATGATCTGTAAGAGACATAGCTCCTCATGAGCCCCCACAGTCGCACTAACTTACCGCAGTCGCGGGGGCTCATGAGGATCTATGCCTCTTGCAGCTGATCATTTAGTATCGATACTTCTCACTGAAATCACTCTGTACACATATTCCTTTGATGGCTGGGGAACTTTACTGTTGAATTTACAATGATTTTGAAAATGCAATCTAGTTTCATATGAGGGTGATAGATTGAGTGACCATAGCCGTTATTTGCAGCTGCTGGCGACCAGCAAGTCTCCCCTGGTGGCCCTGACAGTGCTGAAAAAGATCTGTGACCACCCGCGACTTCTGTCTGTTCGAGCGTGTCACCAGCTGGGTCTTCATGGAGATGCGTAAGTGTCAAGCCGAGTTGTATGGGAGAACTTAAATCCTAAGCCACAAAGCTAGGTGCTCTGCTAACTTTGTGGCTTGCCCAGGAAGTACGCTGACATGCAATAGCCCTAGTGCACTGCTGGGTGGGCGAGTGGGTTGTGAGGGGGGTGGGGGGGTGGGGAGCTGTAAATATAAGTAACAAAATAAATGAGAAAAAGATTTTTTGATCACTGCCATTTCAGCCCTAAACGGACTGTACCTCACAAAGGTTTATAGTTTACACTTTCCACCAGGTATCCAGTATACCACAATTTTCATACCTGGCGTACTTCAGGATGTATTCGAGGCACATGGCAATGGGACTTGTCAGACCCATGGGAAAAGATCACCCATGATAGTGTAAGGATGTTGCCAGAAAAGCTTTTCTGTCCTCACCATTGATCTGGCAAGGTCACGAAATATCCAGACACAGGTTTCCCAAGTGGCAAAACGTCCTCGGCCCCACTGTCGTGTGCGGGCCCACTGCGGCCATCATGGGGCCAGTCATCTTTGCTTACTGGGTGAAGGGATTAATTTGTGGGTAGATGTGTGTCAGGAGAAGGGGTTAGCTGTTTGGCAATGTGATTCATGCTGGAATCGCCTCAACAAATGTGCATCCTGTATGTCAGGTATAATGGGGTTAATTTCAGGATGGATGAGGATGAGCTGGAGCTGCCCAGTGCGTACGAGAGCGCCGTCACACAAGTGCAGCAGCTGGCTGACGAGGTTCTGGTCGGGGAGGCCGGCAAGATGGGGTTCCTGGTGGCCCTCATGCAGCAGCTGAAGGACGAGGGACACCGATGCCTCATCTTCTCACAGTCGCGCAGAATGCTGGACATCATACAGAAGGTTCTACGCAACGCGGTACGTCCATCCCTCAGTCGTCCCTGACATTAGCATAGATCTATCTTGTTATAGGTATAAAGCGTCATCGTTCTCACCAACCTTTCTTCATTTCATGTGGAGACCATTTGTGCAAGACACTTTAGCATCCACATCTTCGTGCAAGGAACATGGACACAAAGTGGTCTCAGCAAGAGGCATTGATCCTCATGAGCCCCTGCTATTGCAGGGTTTCATGAGGATCTATGTCCCTTGAATTTGGATCTCGTTCAGTTTTCCTTGGCGGTGGAGGTGTTAATGTTTTCAAGCGTCGTGAGGGTGTATGTCTTGCAGATTCAGATTGATATCTCCAAGAGGCATGAGGATCTATGCCTCTTGGAGATGTTTGTAGTTGCCTTGCCCCAGCAGTTCAGGGATTAAGAGGCGTAGATTCTTACATCCCCCCCCACCCCCATTGGTGTAGAGTACAGTTACTTAGGCCATTTGTGTTTTTGTGTGCAGGGCCACAAAGTGTTGCGCCTAGACGGAACTGTGACGTCGTCGTCGGGGAGAGAGGAGAGAGTGCAGAAGTTCCAGAAAGACCGCTCATTCAATGTCTTCCTGCTCACCACGCAGGTACCCGCACCTCTACCTGTCTTTGTCTTCACCTAAAATTCTCTGCGTTTCATGTTCTCACCACACAGGTACCCGCGCCTCGACCTGTCTTTGTCTTCATCGGTAATTCTGTGTCTCATGGGCAACAGTCTTCAGTCTTTGGAGACTGATTTTTCTAAACCCCAGAAAGCTGAACTTAGCCATTGTGTTCAGACAGAACGACCCTTCAGCCAGCCTGTTGTTTCTGTGCAAGAGGCAAGAATTCTCATGAGCCCATGCATTTACAGGTGCTCATCAAACTCTATGTCTCTTGTTGGCCATGGATTAGGGGGCACGTTTAGTCTGCGCACCGTTTTCAGTCACTTCAGTTTTGTGTACTGTCACCCACGGTGTTTAATTGATGTTAACCCAAACATCCTGAGGCTGAGTTTGTCCAATTTGATTATTGTCTATGAAGGCTGCATTACAGATCAGGAGATAAGATTCGACTGTTTTAGTTCAAGGGTGGTGCCAGAATAGCTTGGCGCCTCAGGCGCCAAACTATTCTGGCATCACCCTTGAACTAAACCAGTTGAATCTATCTGCAGGGTGGAGAACTCGCCTCGGATCCACGATTTTCCAAGGAAAGGTAGCGTCTTTTCTGAGAAAATGAAATAGAGTTCCGAGAAAAATTCGCGAAACACATTTTCTCCAAGTCTCGATCCGAGTTTATAAATAGGACGAGTTCAGGTCCGTGTCCAGCTTTTACTTTCTCGTCACTGAATGTGGCGCCCACGAGTGTAACATTGTATGCACTGCCCCGCAATCTAGTATTTAAGGCTTACAGGGCTTCCGTTTTAGTGCGTCTCCGTTGCACTAAAACTCAAAATCACGTACTGAAAATGTACCTAAGGGGTAGTCGGACGGCACTAAAATTCAGTGCATCTGCGTCCGAGAAACATCATTCTTGCGCCACCGTGCGTACCCTAACCGAGGTCGATGACAGTCGTTCTTTGCGTTGGTTCGTTTAGCCACTCGCTTGGTCGCGGCTGCGTTCAAAATCGCCCTGACTCCGGGGTCCGTGCGAGTGTCACACTGGACGGGCAAGTTTACGCCCAGTGTGGTGTCAGCATGTTATTACAAAGTGCGCGCTACATGTTGAACGCGTTACTTGCTGTGACGTCACCATTCATACTATTATTATGGGATGCGGCATCGCGCGTTTCATTTTCGATCTTGAACAAAGTTGTAAATGGCGGAGCAAAAGCAAAGAAAGCTGGAATGCTTCGGATTCTTAAATCCGGCACCGTCTGATCATGATAATCGCTTAGAAGAAAGTTCACTTCGACACCGCCATTTCCATTGAAAAGCGACAAAACCAGAAATGATACCCATGGGCTGTCAGTGGCACCGCCGCTGCGACGCAGTTTCAGAGTTCATGGCTGCGTGTATTTACGTGGCTTAAAGCACAACGGCACACGGATGACCCGCGCAATATGCATGGAGGCAAACTCAAAAAGCAAGTCCAAAAATTTGAACAGAAATAAGTTTGTCAGTTTTTTTTATCATGGTCGATCCATCTTCTGGTACACAGTTATTGGGCAAAAGCTCTAAAATGGGAGAAATACGTCTTTCGGGTTAAATGGGTTGAAACCAACTTTTAAGTACATCAGTTCACACACACACACACACACACGACACACACACACACACACACACACACACACACACACACACACACACACACACACACACACACACACACACACACATTCAGAGAGAAAGAGAGAGAGAGTTTAGACGTCTGACTTTGGTTGTCAATCTGCTTTCAGCAGAAAAGGCTATATTCTCAGTTAAAATACATTATCAAATGATCATGCAAATAAATACAGACTTTTACACGACAGCTCACCAGTTAAAGAATCAGTATCATGAAAAGGACACACACTGTCACAGCAAATTTAAAGAGGAGAGAGCAGAATGAGTTAATTTATTTTCAAGAACATACAGGTGATGCAGTTGTTCATTAAATAATTTTGCGGACCCTGTATTATGTTCAGATGGGGGTCTGTGTACCCTCTAAAATTTATACCTGGGGGTCTACAGACCATTTAACCTGTTGTGAAAACAGAAGGCCTGTTAATAAATACTCATCACTTGAACGTATGTATGCCCCTGCAGAAACCACAGTAAAATGTGGTCTTCTTTGCAGGTAGGCAGAAGTTCCATCTCTTCCTCCAGTATTGCCGATGGTGTGCTGAAGAGGTCGCCAAGACCGAAACACCTGTCCACTCCGGCTCAATATCTGGACCCCCACTTGGGGGACCTAGATTTAAATTTCCATGCACTGAGTGGCTGGAACAGTGGGATATGTGATACGCCCCCCTTCGGGGGTGGGGGGGGGCTTCCATATGCATTGCTTTCAGTCACTTACTTAGCGCACCCCCTCTTTCCTATCTTTTTTTTTTGTGTGCTTGGACCAAAGTAGATCTATGATCATTGGTCTATCATTGGCCCTCTGACCACCTCGCTATTCTCGTCTCCCTCAATCTACCTCCCCCGAAAAAAACCAAGCTCATTGTCTCTCGCCGCAAACTAAAATCTGTCAACCGCGAGAGCTTCTTCGACGAAGCTGTCGACCTTCTCTTGGACCCCGCCCCCTCTCCCGATCTTGCATCCCATTTCGATTCCTCCCTTCGGAAACTTCTAGATACCCATGCCCCTGTCACCACCTGCTCCATACCCAACCGACTCCCCTCCCCCTGGCTCACTGATGACATAGCTGAGGCCAAGCGCGAGCGCCGACAAGCGGAACGCCTCTGGCGCTCATCTGACCTCATCGTTCACAGACAGATCTTCCAAACAACTAGATCCAAAGTCTGCAAAATGATCTCCGAATCTAAACGCAAACACCTTCAAAACCAAATCCTGGAATCCACTTCTTCCAAAACCCTCTACGCCACCATGAACACACTCCTAGGCACTTCTAAAGACTCTCCTCTCCCCAACACACACAGCAAAGAAGAACTCCCGTTCGCTTTTTCTACCTATTTTTCGGACAAAATCCATACTCTGCGCGACACACTCGACACCCTGCCTCCCCCGCCTTGCCCTCCCGACCCCACCTTTTCCGGCACTCCCCTCTCGTCCTTCTGCCCCGTCTCTCAGGATGAAGTCCTCAAGACCATAAAGTCCATGTCCTTCAAAACCTGCGAACTCGACCCCCTCCCAGCTTCTCTCTACCGTGACGGCCTTCCAAAACTTCTACCCTTCATTACCGACATCATCAACGCATCTCTAGAAAATGGCACCGTCCCCGATATCTTCAAGTCCGCCATTGTCCGTCCTCTCCTCAAAAAACACAACCTCGACCCAAACGAACTCAAGAACTATCGCCCAGTCTCCAATCTCTCTTTCCTGTCCAAGCTTCTTGAGAAGATTGTTCTCAACCAGCTCAACCTCCACCTCACCGACAACAACCTCCTCAGTCCATTCCAGTCTGCCTATCGCAAACATCACAGCACTGAAACAGCCCTTCTACATATCTTAAACGAGCTGCTTCTCTCCACCGACTCGGGCAACATCTCCCTTCTTACACTACTCGATCTCTCTGCCGCCTTTGACACTATAGACCACTCTATCCTCCTCCACCGACTCCACCACTCCTTCGGCATCACTGACTCTGCTCACTCCTGGTTTCTCTCCTACCTCTCCGACAGACAGCAGTCCGTCACCATCAACGGCGTCTCTTCCAACCCGGTAACGCTCTCCTGCGGAGTTCCACAGGGATCCATCCTAGGCCCGGTCCTTTTCACACTACACCTCTCCTCTGTCCAACATCATCCAGTCTCATCGCATACACCACCACCTCTACGCTGACGACTCACAACTGCAAGACAAAGATAAACTCGACAACACTCAGTCACTACTGACTCGCACGGCTGACTGCTATGAAGACGTGAAAAACTGGATGACAGCAAACAAGCTGAAACTGAACGACGATAAAACGGAAGCCATGCTGGTAGGCACTCGCCAGAAACTCTCCCAGCTCCCTCCCTCTCTCCACCTTCAACTCGATAGCACCCCTATCTCCCTCTCTGACTCAGCCAAGAACCTCGGCGTCATCCTCGATTCCTCTCTGACCATGACCAGCTTCGTCTCCGCCACGACCCAGGCATGCTATTTCCACCTCCGCCGCATCAGTCAGATCAGAAAATACCTCGCTACCGAAGCTGCCACCAAACTTGCTGTCTCTCTCATCTTATCTCGCATCGACTATTGCAACTCTCTCCTTTGCGGTCTCCCTCACTCCACCATTTTCACTCTCCAACGCGTCCAGAACAATGCTGCCCGCCTCGTCCTCAGAAAGAAAAAATCCGACCACATCACACCCCTGCTCAAACTCCTTCACTGGCTCCCCATCCCCCAACGCATCCAATACAAAGTTCTGTCTCTCTGCTACAAATCTCTGAACAACCAAGCTCCTAACTATCTCTCCAACTTACTTCACCCCTACACACCTTCCCGCTCCCTCCGCTCTGCCTCTGCCCCTCTCCGCCTCCACATCCCTCGCACCAAAGTTAACACTTTCGGTCCCCGCTCCTTCTCCGTCTACGGTCCATCCACCTGGAACACTCTCCCACTCTCTCTCCGTCAGAAACACTCTCTCTCCTCCTTCCAGTCCGCCCTCAAAACTCACCTCTTTCAACAGTTTTAGCACTATATCACCACACTCCCCACCCCAAGCTGACCGTCGTAATGTATTTCACTGTTTGTGGTACGTGAGTCATTGTCTAAAGCGTGCGCATGCGTGCGCGAGTTGTGAGTGCGCGCTTAGAGTTATAATTATTATAAGTGCATTATAAATACCGTAATTATTATTATTTTATTATTTATGCACACTTCTCTCCCTTGACAGTGCTTTTTCCTACTCACTTGGTAGTTTTTTTCTAAATTACAAGCACTGGCAGTCAACTCTTTCGGTCTAGTTTTTTTCATCACTTGAACGTTTGGCGGTTCACCGGAAGTTCAGTCCTCAGTGTCGGCCATTGTTAGTCTGTTGTGATACTGATCAGTAGCCTACCATGTCGTGCTTTTCATGAGTGATTAACCGGGGAGACCCTTTGTGATGTATTTTACTCTGTAATCTTGAGTTTGCATGTAGTCAAATTTGAGCCTTTTCTGTGTGCTATCTCTCACAAAAAGCCAGAATATTTACCTCTAAAAATGAAAAATATCGATATTTTTTCCGGGCATAGCCCCCTGGACCCCCTACCGGGGCTTTGCCCCTGGACCCCACTGGGGCCTAGGCGGCACCTGGACCCCAGCCACTTTTCACAGATTTTTACTTGAGCTTGTTCTCCACCCTGTATCAGACTAATCTGTAATGCAGCCTTCATAGGAAAATACTATCGGTTAAATTTATTTCAATCAATGGGTGTGTCAGAATGAAAAGGGTTGATGTAAGTCCCAGAGGAAAACCGGTTGATTGTTTGATGTTTTGAGGTGACTCAAACTATTTGTGAACATTTTGACTGTGGAGGGTATAATTATTTGTGGTCAGTTACTGAACATGGTATGCTGACAAATTCAACCCTTCGTTGCACAGATAGCGAAAATAGAATATTCATGTCTGGATCACAGGATCCGGACATGAAGCCCACATAAATCAGTAAATGTCTTCCTTTCAGCACCCATAGTAAACCATTGGTACGATATCGACAGGAACTCTGGTGGGTACGGTGGGGCACGTATGGGCCTTTCTGAGCGCACTGACCAAACTGACCTCGACTGCACATTCTCTCTTTCTCATAACTCTTGTGATGATGAATTTGTTTTTTCAAAATACATTACCGATGGCATTACTATCTGGGAATACACTCTATTGCCTATAGATTTCAGCAAAATTGTGTGTAGCACACAACTGGGGAGGAGACACCGGGGATCCAAGCACTATGACCCCGGGTGGCCTCCCCTTACTACCCTATCCCGGCGAGCACAGGGCGACCTCGTCAGTTTCACTCATAGCTCGACCGGGGACGGTCGAGTTTTTGCCTTTCTCCGTTCTACGGGTTTCAGTGGTTTTTGACTGTGGGCTTGAATTGGAGTCTTCGACTCAGCCCTGGACTCACTACATTCGTGGTTTTTCCTTTGACAATTGGACTCATTGTGACCTGTGCGCCGACCGGTTTTACCGGCTCTGACTTGTGAGTTCACCCTTGGCTTGGCCTTGGGGTTCGACGACGCACGTGACTTGTGCCCGGCTGGTTTGTGCAAGGTGGACTTCTTCGCCGGCGTAGCTGGTTTAGGGCCTTATGGCTTCTTCTGTGTCGAAGACTTGCCGCCGTGCGGGGACTTCCAGTGGCCGGTTGATGCACTCGACTCTTGCTTGCCGTGTTCGGGCTGTGCTTCGGACGGAACGTGTGATGGTGGCGCCGCTTGGACGGAAGACCGGTGTTCGCGCAGGTGGGACTTCTTCAGGCGTGACCGGTCCCCTCGCCCGCTTCGGTCTCCACGGGATCCTCCACGGGTGGACGTACTTCCCTCGGCGCATCGGGCTTTCCGGCCCACAGGTAAGTCCCCTTCTTGTACCGTTACCTCGCAGGTTCTCCCTCCCCTCTCCGAGTCTTCGGAGCAGGGTAGGCGAGTTTCGGAGTCACGCTCCCCACGCTCTGCTTCGTTAGCGCGTGGCTTGAGCCCATTTTGGTTCCCACCCCCCGCTCTGCTTCGGGCGAGCGGTCTGGGAGAGATGAGCGTTCGTCGGCCACCCCCGGCTCTAGGTCTCCGGAGCGGGGACGGGTGACGGAACGCAAGCATAAGAAAGAGAGTAAACGTGATAAGAAATGCTCTCGCTCACGCACCGAGGCTTCGGAACGTGACTCGAGACCGTTAGTAATGCTGCCTCCCCGCTCTGTATTTTCCGAACGGGCAAGGCATGCTTCGCTTTCTTCCCCCCCCCGCCCGCCCCGTCTCGCCTGGGCGGGCCCGGGGTGTGGTTGACTCTCGCCCCCCACGCTCCGAGGAGTCGGAGCGGGGGTCGCGTGCACATAATGGTCCCCTCCCCGCTTCGCTTCGCCTGAGCGGGCTTGGCGTGACCGTAGACTGTCCCCCCCCCGTCTCGTATCGACCGGACGGGCCCGGTGTGACTTGGACCCTCGCCCCCCCCCCCCCCCCCTCGCTCCGAGGCTTCGGAGCTGGGGCAGCGGGCTCATAAATCGTCCCCTCCCCGCTCCGCCTTTCCTGAGCGGGCTTGGCGTGACCCTAGACTGTCCCCCCCCCGCCTCGTATCGACCAGGCGGGCCCGGTGTGACATCGCGCGTCCTCCACGGTCCGACACATCGGACGGGGGGCCGCGTGCCCGGTATTTGTCCCCTCCCCGCTCCGCCTTTCCTGAGCGGGCTAGGGGAGACTATTGGCGGTCCCCCCCCCCCCCCCCCCCCCCCTCGCACCGGTTCTCCCGGGCGGGCCAGGGGTGACCAGGCCACTTCCTCGGTATTCCGATCGCGGTTTGTCGCTCACGTCGGCTGCCGCGTGCGGATCCCGACTTCGAGGTGGACCGTCGCTTTGCCACGGTCCCTCCGTCGCCGCGGCGCGCCTCTTTGCGTGCGTCGCGGGCGGCTGCGTCTACCTCGCGCGCGGCGGTGCGGCACTCTCGTAGCCGCTCGCCCCTTTCGTCTTTGCCGCGAGAAGATCAGTTTGGAACGGACGTCCTCAGCCTTCATCCGTCGGACTCGGCCTCGGCGATCTTCTTGCAGGACTCGGCGGCGGGTTCTCCTTCCCGCCTTTTTCCGCTGTCGCGTCGGCCTCCGCCTCGTCAGACGTTGCCGGCCCTTCGCTCGGATCACAGTCGGTCCACGCTATGGGTGAGGCTTCAAGGCTTATCGCCAAGTCCCTACCGCCCGACGTCTCTCCGCCTTCGCCTCCTCCGAAGAGACAGGCTTCGGCCATGGTCGACGCGCAGAGGCAAGTCCAGCGCCGCAAGTCCCTCCCGCAAGCCGGCTTCCGGGACCTCACCGATGCTTCTCCGCCCAGCTGCGTAACGACGCTTTCGGCGACACGGGATACTTTACCGCCGCTCGATCGCCGGTGGGAATCAACTTAAGCTTCCGCCAGGCCTAGTACGCTGGACACTCCCAAGCCTTCGCCTTACCTTTTCCAGCGGTGGATGTGGCGGCCTTACTACAGGCGGGCGGCCGCAGGCTCGTCCAGAACTCGTGGCCTCGGCCTCTCGACAGGATCGCCTCCTTAGCGCGGATCTCGCTGGCGTGCTCGGGTTTGGAACTTTGCTACCCAGGCAGCACTGCAGTGCCTACAGGATACGTGGGACCTGGAGGCTCAGTCCCCGCTTCGTGACGTGCGGTCCATCCTGATAGCGGCCAACCGGTCCGCCTACCATTCTTCCGCCACCGCCAGGGCAGCGGCTGCCAAATGCGACCTCTGGAGGAGGGATACTCTTTTGCGCCTCTGCTCGGACCTTCCCTTGTCAGTGAAGACCCAGCTCCGTCACGCCCCCTTAGGGGGTCCTCAGCTGTTCGGCGACACTTGGCACACCTTTAAGGAATCTTCCAAGGACTTGTGGCCCAAGCCTGCATCTAACCCAGCCTCGACCCGCTTTCGCGCCCCCCGCACGGCGGGGGTCGTGCCCAGCGGTCTTTCAGGCCCTCCTTCTCTACAGTCGGATCTTCACGAGGTCGGGCCCGTCCATTCCAGGCTACTCAGGCCGGCCCCGCCCCTCGCCCTTCTTGGCCCCGCGGTGCCCGTAGATCGGGCCGCGGTCGGGCTCTTTGACTCGCCCCCGCCTCCGCCCCCGCCTCATTAATCGGGCCTCCCGTCGGCGGGCGGCTGTCGCTCTTCAGCGATCTTGGAGATCGCTGTTCCCGGACGACCCCTGGATTCTTTCCACCGTTACCGCAGGCCTGCAACTTCGTTCCTGTCGCCTCCGCCTCTTCGCTGAGCACCCTTGTGGACCCAGGAACCGCTCGACGGCACACAGGCGGACGCTCTGCGCGGGGAAGTGGCGACCCTCCTCACCAAAGCGGCGACAGAGGTGGTTTTGCGGCAGGACTCTCCGGCGTTCTACAGCCGACTCTTCTAGCTCCCAAACCAGGCGGCAAGTGGCGTCCAGTTATCGACTTATCAGCTTGGCCTCGATTCAGGATGCTTATCAGCTTGGCCTCGATTCAGGATGCTTGGCCCCTCGATTCAGGATGGAGACGGCCAGGACACTCCGTGCGGCCCTCCGGCCGATGGACTTTGCGATCCGCCTCGATCTGTCAGACGCCTATCTGCACGTCCCGATTCATCCGTCGTTTCGCCGGTACCTTCGGTTTGACTTGGGGGGATCGTCTACCAGTTCTGCGCCCTTCCTTTCGGCCTCAACATCAGTCCGTGGGTGTTTACAAGACTGCTCGACGCCGTGATAGCCAATTTCCGTCAGCGCTCCTTGAGCCCGGCCTCCAATTACTTGGACGACCTTCTACTGCGCAACTTGGTCTCCGCAGCCCTCCAGACGGACAGGGATGCCCTGCTTTCCCTTCTGCGTCGTCTAGGTTTCCTACTCATTGGGGAAATCCGTTCTTCTCCCTCTCGACGGTTTCTACATCGGGGGATGGAATTCCTGACCGACCTCAACCTTGCCCGCCTGCCTCTGGCCAGGCGACAGAAGATAGTCGACTTAGCGACTTCGATGGGGATGGGATCCTCCTTCACCGCCAGGGTCTGGCTTCAACTCCTGGGCCTCCTCAGGGCGGCTGCGGACCTGCTTCCCTTGGGCAGACTTTATGCTCGGCCTCTCCAGCTACGTCTCCTTCTTCACTGGCGACCCTCGGGCGCTCTGTTGGATCTAGTACCTGTCACGCCTCGGGCTCGTCCTCACCTCGAGAGGTGGGCGGACCTCGCTTGGCTGGCTTCGGGGGTGCCCTACACTCCCCGCCGCCTCGGTGGTCTCTCTGTACAGAGGCGAGCCAGGCCGGCTGGGGCTCGCACCTGTTACCGGATTTCTCTCGGCCTCGGGCGTTGGCTTCGGGAGCTGTTCGGGAATCACGTCAACTGGCTGGAGCTGAAGGCAGTTGGATTGGCATTCGACGTTGGCAGGAGACCTTGGCCAATCAGGACGTCCTTGTGCTCTCCGACAACTCGACGGTGGTGGCTTACATACAGAATCAGGGTGGCACTCACTCGCCCTCCCTTTGCGTTCTTCGGTGCCACCTTCGCCTCTGGTGCAGGGATCGAGGCATTGCCCTACGAGCCCGCCACATCCCTGGCCACCTCAACGTGAAGGCGGACGCCCTGTCTCGTCGCGGACAGTTGCTCCACACGGAGCGGTCCCTACGCCCGGATATTTTTCGCCTGCTCTGCTCTCACTGGGAAACGCCGCTAGTGGATCTGTTTGCCACCAGATGAAGCAGCCAGCTCCCGGTCTACGTCTCGCCAGTCCTGGATCCACTCGCTTGGGCAGTGGACGCGCTCCCCATTCCTTGGGTCGGCCGGATTGCTTACGCCTACCCCCCGGCAGTCCTCGTTCCGAAGGTACTGCGGAAGCTTCTGGGATGCTCGGCGGTCCTCCTGCTGGTGGCCCCCTTCAACTGGACCAAGAGCTGGACCACGGACCTCCTCGCGCTTGCGACGGACCCTCCTCTGGAGCTTCCTACCCCTTCCACGATGCTCAAGCAGCCCCGTCAGCGGCTTTTCCATCCGTGCCCCGTACGCCTCCGCCTACACGCTTGGAGGTTGTCCGGCACGCCCGCGCCGCTAGAGGTTCTCGGATGCAGCAGTGGCGGCAATTGCAGCAGCCCGCAGACTCTCTACAAGGAAGGTGTACGAAGGCAAGTGGAGGGTCTTTCAGACCTGGTGCACCTCCCATGGGCACCCTCCCACTAACCTAGCCTCCCACCAACTGGCGGAGTTCTTCCTGTGGCTCTTCGACGACCGGGGCTTAGCCCCGGTCGCCATCAAGGGCTACCGCGCTACGTTCGCGGACATCTACCGTCACCGGTGTCTTCCGGACCCAGGCGCCTGCAAGGATCTGTCGAATTTCTGGCTCACTTTGAACTCCGACGTCCGGTTTCACGTTCCCTAGTACCCCGGTGGGATCTTGCCTGGGTACTGACGTGGTTGAATACGGACCGGTTGAGCCCCTCCCCTTGGCTCGGTTCTCAGACTTGACCCGGAAAACCTGTTTCCTTCTGGCTCTCGTTACAGCGTCCCGAGTCAGCGAGCTTCACGCGCTCTCGATGCTCCCAGCCTGTTTGCGGTTCGTTCCGACGGCTCTGCGCAGAGGCTCTCCGATCCGTCCTTCCTGGCCAAGAACCGCCGCCCGCGGCGGCTCCTCAGGTGCTAACGATACGGCCCCTCTGTGGAGCGGACCTCTCCCCTGGATCGCGGCAACAGGACCTAGTGCGGGCGCTAAAGATTTACCTGCGCCGCTCTCAGCCGCAGCGCCGGGGGCGCTCGCGCCTCTTCTTACCTTGTCCGCGGGCAGACGCCACATCTCGGCCCAGATCGTGTCATCCTGGCTGCGGTGGGTGATTAGGTCAGACTACCTAGACCTCTCCCCACGCGGCGCTGAGCCTTTACAAATCCGGGCGCATGAAGTGAGAGCAGTAGCCACCAGTCTAGCCCTGGACCGCAACTGCTCGGTCAAAGATATTTTGGCAGCGGGTGGCCGGCGCTCAGACTCCACTTTCGCACGCTTCTACCTTAAGAGACCTATCCGGCTGACGTGACTCCCTGGCACGGGGTGGGCGACATCTCCGCGGCCCAGCACTCCCTCCGAGCGCTGCTGGCGTCTTAGGCACATCATAGCTGAAATCGTCGGGAGTTCTCTCTCGAGGGGGCCGGCGGAGTGGTTGGGTTGTGGTTAGATACGGCACCCTCCGCCTGTTCGCCATTCTCCCAGATAGTAATGCCATCGGTAATGTATTTTGAAAAAACAAATGAATTTTTTTCTAAAATGTATTTTTTTGAAAAATACTTACCGATGGCATTACTCGAAT
Source organism: Semisulcospira habei (assembly GCA_036245525.1). Taxonomy (NCBI): domain Eukaryota; kingdom Metazoa; phylum Mollusca; class Gastropoda; family Semisulcospiridae; genus Semisulcospira; species Semisulcospira habei. The sequence goes on from BTPG01000007.1 coordinate 150,132,331, forward strand.
GGCCCTCCCGCCTGCCCCGCTTGCCTCTTGTGGCTATGTGTGAAACTGACGAGGTCGCCCTGTGCTCGCCGGGATAGGGTAGTAAGGGGAGGCCACCCGGGGTCATAGTGCTTGGATCCCCGGTGTCTCCTCCCCAGTTGTGTGCTACACACAATTTTGCTGAAATCTATAGGCAATAGAGTGTATTCCCAGATAGTAATGCCATCGGTAAGTATTTTTCAAAAAAATACATTTTAGAAAAAAATTCATTTTTCGTGCATTGCAGGTGGGCGGAGTGGGGCTGACCCTGACAGCGGCTGACAGGGTGGTCATCTGTAAGTACGGCCTGTTCACATTTTACAGTTCACTTACGGCACCAGTTGGTGTTAGACGACAGTGATGGCTCAAGGGGTCTTCTTGAACAACCCATATGCTATGACAGGATATGGGTCGACCTTGATAGTTCAAGGGTATTGTCGGAATAGCTTGGCTCCTGTAGCTATTCTGACACCACCCGTGAACTATCATGGACAATCTTTCTCCAGAACTGTGATGCAGACCTCAATGATATGTACAGAAACTGATAATTTCACCATCAGGATGTAATGAGCTAATATTTTGCATGGTTCCTGGATGAACAAAGGAAACCTTTCATTGCAGGATGAAAGCTTTAGGCTACGGAGCATTTCTTACCTCATTCTACCCCATCACCGAAATCCCCAAATTTTGCCGTTGTCCTCTGAAGACTGCATTGCAGTGCAGGACACAGATCGACCATGATAGTTCAAGGGTGATGCCAGAATAGCTTGGCGCCTATGGGCGCCAAGCTATTCTGGCATCACCCTTGAACTATCATGGTCGATCCTTATCTTGCTGTGGTGTGTCTGGGGTAGAATGAGTTACAAGCTAGCGCAAGCTTCGGGGGGTGGGGGGTGCGGGGTGGGGGTGTCCAAACACCCCCATAAGGGACTTAGTTATACCCCTGCTGATGATCATAGATGTTTTCTTTTAATTAGTGCAAATGCTGATATTGGGCATGTCTGTGAGAAGGCCATAAGTTTAGTGCAAATGCTGATATTGGGCATGTCTGTGAGAAGGCCATAAGTTTAGTGCAAATGCTTTTATTGAGCATATCTGTGAGATGCTACATTTGGGAGGTGTCGCCTAAAGACTATATATACCAGTTGCAGGAGATGGATGGACCATGATAATTCAAGGGTAGTGCCATCAGATGCCAAACTAATCTGGCACTACCCTTGAATTATCATGGTCCATTTCTATTGTGGTTGTGTGTGGGGGGTAGGGCGTATGGCCGAGCACAGACGGAAGTAAACTAAACCAACTGTGCTTTCAGACGACCCCAGCTGGAACCCAGCGACTGATGCGCAGGCTGTCGATCGTGTTTTTCGTATTGGACAGACGCGAAACGTGGTGGTGTACAGACTCATCACATGCGGCACTGTGGAGGAGAAAATCTACCGACGTCAGATATTCAAGGACTCCATTACGCGTCAGGCAACGGGCGGCACCAAGGACCCCTACAGGTGAGGAAATGCTCACAGCCATTCAAAGCAGTCTAAGAGTAGTGCCAGATTAGCATGTTGCTTGCCAGAGGGGGCTAAGCTAATTTGGCACAAATTGTTAAATTTAGCCCTGATGGGCAGGAGATGGTTCGACCATGATAATTCAAGGATAGTGCCACATTAGCTGATGGCACCAAGCTAATCTGACACTACCCTTGAATTGTCATGCTTGATCCATCTCCTGCAACTGGTATGTAGTTGTTAGGTGAAACCTGCAAAATGTGGCTGTGGGGTTAACTAAAGCGAACACGCTGATGCGACACACACCTTCAACTATCCTCACTGCCGCATCTCTAGTTCAAGGTAGTGCTAGATTTTTGCCTTCGCTGAAACCACATTTGGTGAGCTGGCCATGATAGTTTTAGGATAGTGCCAGACTGGTGTTGGGGATGCACATTGTGAGACACATGACAGTTCCACAGTAGTGCCAGACTAGCGTGGCACCTTTAACCCATTCAGCCCCACGCACATATTTCCCCAATTTGGAGGCGACTATGCACCTATTGCAGGAGATGGATCGACCATGGTAATCAGGCATGGGAATTAGAAAATTGAAAAGTCTGAAACTAGGGGGAGGGGGGGGGGGGGGGTCCATGGGCATGCTCGCCCCCCCCCCTCCCCCTCCCTGTGAAATTTTAAAATCTAGATAAAAAATTTTCTCCACGCTCAACAACTTGCCATTTTCCCCACATGTACAGTGCGCAAGACGGGAAGCGAGCATGAAAAGAGTGCGTTCAGTGTTGTATTGCCCGCTTGCACGGTAAAGTAACAACATTACAGCCACAATAGGCAACGCGTAAACCTAGCAGGCGGCATATCACTTGAACGAATGCCTCGCAGTGTATAATGACCGGTGCTCAGTTACTTTTTGCACCCCTTTTTTTTTTTTTCGGCGGACAAATTTTTTTTTTTTTTTGGCGGCTGAGCAATATCATTTCGGCGGAAATTTGCGTTTAGGCAGACAATTCCCATGCCTGATAATTCAAGGGCAGTGCCAGATTAGCTTGGCGCTGAATTATCATGGTCGGCCCATCTGTAGTGCGTCAGGGCTGAATAGTGAATAGGTTAACCCATTTGTTTAACCCCATGACCTGATGTCCCAAATGTTGGAGGTGCCGGCTAATGACTACTAGTGACACGAGTTGGATCGACTGTGATAATGCCACTGGACACGTTAATTTTTAAAATCCTTAATTTTTCAACGACTAGTCACCGCAGTGCAAGGAGCATAGATATAGTTTTGTTTATGTTTCCAGCTGTAGTCACCGAGTATAGGTTTACAGTTGCTGAATCCTACGTTGTCCTCTAAATGCTTCCACAGCTGTATTCACCGAGTATATTAGCGTATAGGTTTACAGTTGCTTAATCCTACGTTGTCCTCTAAATGCTTCTACAGCTGTATTCACCGAGCATATTAGCGTATAGGTTTACAGTTGCTGAATCCTACGTTGTCCTCTAAATGCTTCCACAGCTGTTGTCACCGAGTATATTAGCGTATAGGTTTACAGTTGCCTGAATCGGACGTTGTCCTCTAAATGCTATGTCGCAGTTCAGGAGGCGATTTGACCATGGTAGCTGAAGGGTGGTGACAGGATAGCCCAGTGCATGCAGGCACCACTCTTGGAACTATGATTCTGGATCAATGTCTCCTATTGTGTTGAGGCTGAATGTTTTGTAGAGTTGAATGCAAGGTTATAAACAGCAGTGGTGCTGGTCCTTAATTTTGGACCTTGAACCAAAAGGTCTGAAATCACAGAACAGAGAATATTTGTTGGGAAACACGTGCATGTATATCATGATCACACTTGCAGGGAGGGCTCAGTCCCCTTGATCATTGGCGAATGCTAGTAGATTTTGCTGAAAGTCGAGCGAATATAGATATCGCAACAAGGCGCAATGGCCACCTTGACACACATGACACAGCCACACGCAGCAACAAAGAGCAGATTACAATCACTGATTTTATTTGTGTTTTAACAAGTGAAGCATCATCATCAGGGCCCAAAGGCGCAGGGCTGTGCATAGTGTGTGTGTATTAACCCCTTCACTGTGAAAGAGTGAACCTGATCCAACTGCAAGAGACAAATTCTCATGGACGTGTTCTGTGTACGGCTGGGGCTCTTGGCATTGAATTAACTCATTCAGCCCGGGGCACATACTTTCCCAATTTTGGAGGCGTCATCTAACGACTGTGCACCTGTTGCAGGAGATGGATTGACCATGATAATTCAAGGGCTGTGCCAGATTAGCTTGGCGCCGACAGGCACCAAGCTAATCTGGCACTGCCATTGAATTATGGTCGACCCATCTCTTGCTGTAGTGCATCAGGGGTGAATGGGTTAACAAAGATTTCCAAAACAGTTCAGCAGCAACGGGGTGAAAGAAAGGAACTGCTTTTCAACACGAATAGGAATAACAGGTTTTTTAAGCATTTTTTTTTTTTGTTCTTTGCTTGCAGTTTGCACACTTGGCATTTGCCAATTAGTTGTGCAAAATGCAAGAAAATGACCAAAAGAAAGTGTTTTAAGTCTGGAGGTCAGTGTCATGGATTGATCCCTCTGCTGTTAGTGGGCTTTGGTAGCACATTTCATTTGCGTCATGGAATAAATAATTAATTAATCTCTATGCTTGGTCCTCGTGCAAGTTTATCATCTGCTAGCTCTTGGTTGTATCACTTTTGCTGCAATGAATCGTCATAACAAAAACCGCTAGTGACAGCCATTCTGTGCTTCATCGCTAGAATGTCAGCTGCTGTGTGCAAGAGGTCAATAGGCCGATGTTTGCCGCAGTTGGTCCACGTGACTTTGCTTTCCAGGGTAGTACAGGCATCTGCAAGATATGCAGGTTGTACATTATGAGGCAAAGGTTAACAGGTACAAAGGGTATACAAAGGGTAGTCGCTCAAGGTCGGTATTGATGCTGTAAGAGCCGTAGATGGTTATAGAGCATGGGCTTGCTTAGTCTGTCCAGTATACATAGCAGCATAATTTGCACAGATTTCACAACAGGCGCAACTCTCTCCTTTCCAGCCTTCCTCACTCCACCACTTTCACTCTCCAGCGTGTCCAGAACAATGCTGCCCGCCTCGTCCTCAGAAAGAAAAAATCTGACCACATCACTCCCCTGCTCACACTCCTTCACTGGCTCTCCATCCCCCAAAGCATCCAATACAAGATTCTGTCTGCTACAAATCTCTGAACAACCAAGCTCCTGCCTATCTCTCCAACTTACTTCACCCCTACACTCCTTCCCGCTCCCTCCGCTCCGCCCCTCTCCGCCTCCACATCCCCGCACCAAACTCAGCACTTTCAGCCCCCACTCCTTCTCCGTCTACGGTCCATCCACCTGGAACACTCTCCCACTCTCTCTCCGTCAGAAACACTCGCTCTCCTCCTTCCAGTCCGCCCTCAAAACTCACCTCTTTCAACAGTTCTAGCAATATATCACCACACTCCCCACCCCAAGCTGACTGTCGTAATGTATTTGTGGTACGTGAGTCATCGTCTAAAGCGTGCGTGAGTTGTGAGTGCGCGCTTAGAGTTATAATTAATATGAGATAAGTGCATTATAAATACCATAATTATTATTATTATTATTATTATTATTATGTGGTGTAAAAGTATAGTTGTCACCCACCAAAGTGCCTGTGATACTGGTTTGAAATCAACATGGCAAGGCACCTGAGCTGGTCGCAACTGTACATTGCAATACTCATTGTAGTTTGTAGCCCAAGTACCTGATGATTCTTTCTTTATAATGCTTTTTTTGTACTGAAATGTGATAGATAAAATGATTTTATTCAAAATTCTTGCAGTACCAGTAAATCAAATGTAATGACTGGTTTCTCATGTGAATGTATATATAGCTGCCACCCGCCCAAGTGCCTGTGATATTGGTTTGAAATCAACATCACAAGGTGCCTGTGTGGAGGGCAGCTATACACCTGTCTTGATGAGAGGAAAGGAAAGGCATGTTCAGTCTTGATTTTAACCCACCACATCCTGAGGCTGAATTTCAAATTTCCTTATTGTTCTATGAAGGCTACACTACAGATAGATCAACCGTTTTAGTTCAAGGGTGGTGCCAGAATAGCTTAAATTATCAGTCAAATTTGTTTCAAACAATAGCGTTTCAGGATGAAAAGGTTGAGTAGTTATATGTTGAGTATCGGAAGATAATGGGTCACGTTCTGTAGCACTCTAGCCACAAGAAACAAACTGAACAGACACTGTCTCGCTTTGTGGCAGGTGCTACACAAAATAACCCAGTATGAGAGACATCCTGTCATTAAATACCATCATTTTAGGTGGCAGTTGCTTGACATTAAAGACCATCACCTCGTTGGCTGGAGCCAACTAAATTATGGTCTTTAGTAACAGGCCATTTGTCAGCAATCTTTCAAGCAATCTTTCAAGAGAAGTCTTGAAGTCACCTTTCTTTCTAAGACAGCTGCTCAAACAGGTGGTTCTCAAGGGGACACATTATACAGCAGTTCAAACTGGTTGCGTTAAATGTACTAGTTCAGAAACGGTGTGTGCCCGCGAGTAACCACAACCGGCTCAAAGACCTGTGATATTTGTCAGTCATCAACATCACAAAGTGTTTGAACGGCTAGCGACAACTCGCACACTCACGGGAGGTCAGTAACAAAAAAAAGACAACACTGGGCGTAGCAGTGGCAGTTAAAGAAAAATAACCCTTTGCAGTAACCAGTAGTTGAAAAGCCAGGCCGAGGAATTTTCGCAGGTAATCACTGGTGATTACTGTGTAGCTGTTAGCAGCTCATACGCACCTGTGATATTGGTTAAAAATGAACATCAGCAAGGGCATAGGCTAGTGACAACTACACTGCAGTCCACGTGCCAAGTGAAAGTCAATATCAGCAAGGGCGTTGCCTGGCAAGAAGTGCACATGCCAAGGGAAGTCACTCAGTGCTGAGTGACATCCCTTGACGTGTGCACTCTCTATTTGCTAAGGCGATGATTCTGATAGGAATCATCGCAGCAAAAACCACTACCAGCAGCCACAGAGTTAGCGCGGCGGTCCGTAGAGTTGACATTGACAAAAACCACTACCAGCAGCCACAGAGTTAGCGCGGCGGTCCGTAGAGTTGACGTTGACAGATTTGGAGTTCAGGAGACGAGCTCGACCACAGCAGTTCAAGGTTTGTGCCAATCTATTCCAGCATCGCTGAAGCACCACCCTTGAACTACCTTGGTGGATCCTCCGCACATTGTTGAAAGGTGTTGAGTGTCACTGCGAGATGGGCTTTGTTGTTTACACAGTGTTGGAAAACTAACTAAATGGGGGAGTAACTAGAAAAGCGTAGAAATGCACTAAAATGTATCGAGGCATTAACAGCCTGTGTTAACCTGTGTAACCCCACAGCCACATTTTTCAGGCGGAGATGTTATCCCACAATTGTGTAGCACGAGATGGATTGATAATTCAAGGGTAGTGTCAGATTAGCTTGGCGCCTTTAGGCGCCAAGCTAATCTGACACTACCCTTGAATTATCAATCCATCTTGTGCTGTGGTACATCGGGGCTATATAGGTTAAGATTAAATGATATTGATCTTCACCTTCACATTAAAGACCTCGTTGGCTGGAGCCAACTAAATTATGGTCGTTGGTGACAGTTTCAATGTTCGCACAGGTCATAGAAAATTATATATATATATATATGGATTGATCAACAACATACCGGTCATGGACTCTTTTTCGTATACGTGTACAAGAGCTATCTTCCCCAGCACTTGCAACAGAGGACCCATTCGAAAACACGGACCCTTAAAGGCAGGTGCTACAGAAAAAAACCCGCAATTCTTTGCTGGAGACAGGAGGATTCTTTGTAAACAAGCTATGAATGACGCAATAGAGAGAACAATATCGTCTTTGGCATGAAAATTAACCCTCTTGTGCATGCAGACACAGGTATTAAGTTTTAAGTTTTAAGGGGTGTGGGGGCTTGGGAGGGAGGACGAAATAAGGCCACGTTCCCCAGCACCCATCAGACAGGACCCTTTTTCAAACACGGACCCTCTATGGCAGGTGCTAGAAAAGATAGTCTCCAGCGCCACAACTGCTGAAATAAAATGTGATGAACAAAATGCATTAAAAAATTCTGAACTTTTGTTACAGTGGGTTGTGTTTCTTTTTTGAAGTGTTTTACTCGAGTACTTTAATGCAGTCATAACAAATCTGGTAATGTTGACCCTAAGGTTTGGCACAAAATGTAGGACTATTTTTTTCTTTTGGTGGATGTCCTTATCTCTTTTTTTGGTGCAAAATGGGGATGGAAAAGGCCACCTTCTCGCAACACCTACAAAAGAGGACCTTTTAAAACATGGACCTGCTGTGGCAGGTGCTATGACAAAACAGCCAAAACAGGTTGAGGGAGGGTGGGGGTGGGTGCGGGGCTGGGCGAGATGATAAAACTGTCGGCCAGCGTATTCAAACCGACACATTCGAGATCCAAACCTTTTAGGGTGGACGATAAAAGGTCACTTTCTTTAACACATGCTGTAGACGGTCATGGAAGGACACTGACCGTCTGTGGCAGGTGCTAGACAATTTGACCACGTCATAAGACACTGGAGGAAAAGAAATTGGTAATGAGAGAAAAAGACGCATAGAAACTGGGGGTCAGCTGCACGAGTGTGCTTAGTCCTGCGTCAGCCGCTAAGCAAGGTGCTCCGCTGTAGCGGCCCGCACAGGACTTGGTCCACTTAGGCCAGTAGCTCCCGTGACAAATGGGTGTTTTATTATTTAAATCCATCCCCTCAAGTGCCAGTGGTGGATTGCTTAGTCCTGCGTCAGCCGCTAAGCAAGGTGCTCCTTCATTAGCCCAGTGCTAAAAGCCCCGGCTACCCAACGCACGTGGATGCAAAGTGGTTTCAGCAAGAGGCATAGATCCTCATGAGCCCCCGCAACTGCGGGGGCTCATGAGGATCTATGCCTCTTGCAGTTGGGATTGTGCTCAGCCTTTTCTCAGCAATGTAAGAGTTAAGTTATGGATGCAAATCACCATGAATAAAAGTCTGCTGCATATGGAGATCACTGCGTTTGATTGAGCAGACAAGGAATTTCGGGTGCTCACGAGGATCTGTGGCTTGGCTATCTATGCTCCTGTAGGAATCATCGTGACAAAAACCATCGCCGACAGGTTTAAGCTCACAGACTCTAGGTGCGAGCGGTGGGGACAAAGGTTATAAACAGCAGTGGTGCTGGTCCTTAATTTTGGACGTTGAACCAAAAGGTCTAAAATCACAGAACAGAGAATATTTGTTGGGAAACACGTGCATGTATATCCTGATCACACTTGCAGGGAGGGCTCAGTCCCCTCGCTCATTGGCGAATGTTAGTAGATTTTGCTGAAAGTCGAGCGAATATAGATATCGCAACAAGGCGCAATGGCTACCTTGACACACATGACACAGCCACACGCAGCAACAAAGAGCAGATTACAATCACTGATTTTATTTCTGTGTTTTAACAAGTGAAGCATCATCATCAGGGCCCAAAGGCGCAGGGCTGCGCATAGTGTGTTTGTTTATTAACCCCTTCACTGTGAAAGAGTGAACCTGATCCAACTGCAAGAGACAAATTCTCATGGACGTGTTCTGTGTACGGCTGGGGCTCTTGGCATTGAATTAACTCATCCCGGCGCACGTACTTTCCCAATTTTGGAGGCGTCATCTAACGACCATGCACCTGTTGCAGGAGATGGATTGACCATGATAATTCAAGGGCAGTGCCAGATTAGCTTGGTGCCGACAGGCACTAATCTGGCACTGCCCTTTTGGTCGACCCATCTCTTGCTGTAGTGCATCAGGGGTGAATGGGTTAACAAAGATTTCCAAAACAGTTCAGCAGCAACGGGGTGAAAGAAAGGAACTGCTTTTCAACACGAATAGGAAAAACAGGTTTTTTTAAGCATCTTTTTTTGTTTTTTTTCTTGCATTTTGCACGCTTGGCATTTGCCAATTAGTTGTGCAAAATGCAAGAAAATGACCAAAAGAAAGTGTTTTAAGTCTGGAGGTCAGTGTTATGGATTGATCCCTCTGCTGTTAGTGGGCTTTGGTAGCACATTTCATTTGCGTCATGGAATAAATCTCTTAGGTCATAATTAATTAATCTCTATGCTTAGTCCTCGTGCAAGTTTATCATCTGCTAGCTCTTGGTTGTAGCACTTTTGCCGCAATGAATCATAACAAAAACCGCTAGTGACAGCCATTCTGTGCTTCATCGCTAGAATGTCAGCTGCTGTGTGCAAGAGGTCAATAGGCCGATGTTTGCTGCAGTTGGTCCACGTGACTTTGCTTTCCAGGATAGCACAGGCATCTGCAAGATACGCAGGTTGTACATTATGAGGCAAAGGTTAACGGGTACAAAGGGTATACAAAGGGTAGTCGCTCAAGGTCGGTATTGATGCTGTAAGAGCCGTAGATGGTTATAGAGCATGGGCTTGCTTAGTCTGTCCAGTATACATAGCAGCATAATTTGCACAGATTTCACAACAGGCGCAACTCTCTCCTTTCCAGCCTCCCCCACCCGGGTCTGCCCTGGGGGACTTGGGTGGGGTTAGGTACTTTTTAGTTCCCAGGGTCACCCTGGTCAGCCCCACAGGGTAAGTTTTCCAATTTTAAACTCTCCCTACTGTCTGCACTGCCTGTAGCTCTTGATATTGGATGTGTGTTGCTAAATGGTGTTAGCTTTATTTAGGCCCCATGTGTTAGGTTTATTTAATGTATTTGACCGGCTGGCGACATACATTCAATGTTCTGTTTATTTTTATTTTTTTTCACAAGCAGTGCAGGCACGTCCTGAGAAAGCCTTGTTGCTGTCGGGACGTTAAGCAATGTACAATCAATCAATCAATCCTTTACAGCCTCCCTCACTCCACCACTTTCACTCTCCAGCGTGTCCAGAACAATGCTGCCCGCCTCGTCCTCAGAAAGAAAAAATCCGACCACATCACTCCCCTGCTCAAACTCCTTCACTGGCTCCCCATTTCCCAACGCATCCAATACAAGATTCTGTCTCTCTGCTACAAATCCCTGAACAACCAAGCTCCTAACTATCTCTCCAACTTACTTCACCCCTACACTCCTTCCCGCTCCGCCCCTCTCCGCCTCCACATCCCCGCACCAAACTCAGCACTTTCGGCCCCACTCCTTCTCCGTCTATGGTCCATCCACCTGGAACACTCTCCCACTCACCCCACCCGGGTCTGCCCTGGGGGACTTGGGTGGGGTTAGGTATTTTTTAGTTCCCAGGGTCACCCTGTTCAGCCCCACAGGGTGGGTTTTTCTCTCTATTCTGGGGCATGTGTTTCTGTCTACCCTTTGTCCATTCACCTGTATTTGCCTTTTTAAAACTCTCCCTACTGTCTGCACTGCCTGTAGCTCTTGATATTGGATGTGTGTTGCTAAATGGTCTTAGCTTTATTTAGGCCCCATGTGTTAGGTTTATTTAACGTATTTGACCGGCTGGCGACATACATTCAATGTTCTGTTTATTTTTTATTTTTTCACAAGCAGTGCAGGCACGTCCTGAGAAAGCCTTGTTGCTGTCGGGACGTTAAGCAATGTACAATCAATCAATCATAAACTCTCCCACTCTCTCTCCGTCAGAAACACTCGCTCTCCTCCTTCCAGTCCGCCCTCAAAACTCACCTCTTTCAACAGTTCTAGCAATATATCACCACACTCCCCAAGCTGTCGTAATGTATTTGTAGTATGTGAGTCATCGTCTAAAGCGTGCGCATGCGTGCGCGAATTGTGAGTGTGCACTTAGAGTTATAATTATTATGAGATAAGTGCATTATAAATACCATAATTATTATTATTATTATGTGGTGTAAAAGTATGGTTGTCATCCACCAAAGTGCCTGTGATACTGGTTTGAAATCAACATCGCAAGGCACCTGAGCTGGTCGCAACTGTACAACATTGCAATACTCATTGTAGTTTGTAGCCCAAGTACCTGATGATTCTTTCTTTATAATGCTTTTTTTTTGTACTGAAATGTAATAGATAAAATGATTTTATTCAAAATTCTTGCAGTACCAGTAAATCAAATGTAACGACTGGTTTCTCATGACATGTGAATGTATATAGCTGCCCAAGTGCCTGCGATATTGGTTTGAAATTAACGTCACAAGGTGCCTGTGTGGAGGGCAGCTATAATACACCTGTCTTGATGAGAGGAAAGGAAAGGCATGTTCAGTCTTGATTTTAACCCACCACATCCTGAGGCTGAAATTTCAAATTTCCTTATTCTATGAAGGCTACACTACAGATAGATCAACCGTTTTAGTTCAAGGGTGGTGCCAGAATAGCTTAAACTATTATTATCAGTCAAATTTGTTTCAAGGTTGAGTAGTTATATGTTGAGTATCGGAAGATAATGGGTCACGTTCCGTAGCACTCTAGCCACAAGAGACAAATTGAACAGACACTGTCTCGCTTTGTGGCAGGTACTACACAAAATAACCCAGTATGAGAGACAGCCTGTCATTAAATACCATCATTTTAGGTGGCAGTTGCTTGACATTAAAGACCATCACCTCGTTGGCTGGAGCCAACTAAATTATGGCCTTTAGTAACAGGCCATTTGTCAGCAATCTTTCAAGCACTCTTTCAAGAGAAGTCTTGAAGTCACCTTTCTTTCTAAGACGGCTGCTCAAATAGGTGGTTCTCAAGGGGACACATTATACAGCAGTTCAAAGCGGTTGCGTTAAATGTACTGTGGTATTACTAGTTCAGAAATGGTGTGTGCCCGCGAGTAACCACAACTGGGCCAAAGACCTGTGATATTTGTCAGTCATCAACATCACAAAGTGTTTGAACGACTAGCGACAACTCGCACATCACTCACGGGAGGTCAGTAACAAAAAAAAACAAAAAAAAAAAACAACACTGGGCGTAGCAGTGGCAGTTAAAGAAAAATAACCCTTTGCAGTAACCAGTAGTTGAAAAGCCAGGCTGAGGAATTTTCGCAGGTAATCACTGGTGATTACTGTGTAGCTGTTAGCAGCTCATACGCACCTGTGATGTTGGTTAAAAAATGAACATCAGCAAGGGCATAGGCTGGTGACAACTATACTCCAGTCCACGTGCCAAGTGAAAGTCAATATCAGCAAGGGCGTTGCCTGGCAAGAAGTACACATGCCAAGGGAAGTCACTCAGTGCTGAGTGACATCCCTTGACATGTGCACTCTCTATTTGCTATTTGATAGGAATCATCGCAGCAAAAACCACTACCAGCAGCCACAGAGTTAGCGTGGCGGTCCGTAGAGTTGATGTTGACAGATTTGGAGTTCAGGAGACAAGCTCGACCACAGCACTCAAGGTTTGTGCCAAGCTATTGCAGCATCGCTGAAGCACCACCCTTGAACTACCTTGGTGGATCCTCCGCACATTGTTGAAAGGTGTTGAGTGTCACTGCGAGATGGGCTTTGTTGTTTACACAGTGTTGGAAAACTAAATGGGGGAGTAACTAGAAAAGCGTAGAAATGCACTAAAATGTATCGAGGCATTAACAGCCTGTGTTAACCTGTGTAACCCCAAGGCCACATTTCTCAGGCGGAGATGTTATCCCACAATTGTGTAGCACGAGATGGATTGATGATAATTCAAGGGTAGTGTCAGATTATCTGACACTACCCTTGAATTATCAATCCATCTTGTGCTGTGGTACATCGGGGCTAAATACGTTAAGATTAAATGATATTGTTACACAAGACCTTCACCTTCACATTAAAGACCTCGTTGGCTGGAGCCAACTAAATTATGGTCCTTGGTGACAGTTTCAATGTTTGCACAGGTCATAGAAAATTATATATATATGGATTGATGAACAACATACAGCTCATGCGCCCTTTTTCGTATACGTGTACAAGAGCTATCTTCCCCAGCACTTGCAACAGAGGACCCATTCGAAAACACGGACTCTCTAAGGCAGGTGCTACAGAAAAAACCCCGCAATTCTTTGCTGGAGACAGGAGGATCCTTTCTAAACTAACTATGAATGACGCAATAGAGAGAACAATATCGTCTTTGGCATGAAAATTAACCCTCTTGTGCATGCAGACTCAGGTATTGTTAAGTTTTAAGGGGTGTGGGGGCTTGGGAGAGGGGGGGGGGGGATGAAATAAGGCCACTTTCCCCAGCACCCATCAGACAGGACCCTTTTTCAAACACGGACCCTCTATGGCAGGTGCTAGAGAAGATAGTCTCCAGCGTCATAACTGCTGAAGTAAAATGTGATGAACAAAATGCATTTAAAAATTCTATACTTTTGTTACAGTGGGTTGTGTTTCTTTTTTGAAGTGTTTTACTCAAGTGCTTTAATGCAGTCATAACAAATCTGGTAAGGTTGGCACAAAATGTAGGACTATTTTTTCTTTTGGTAGATGTGCTTATCTCCTTTTTTGGTGCAAAATGGGGATGGAAAAGGCCACCTTCTCGCAACACCTACAAAAGAGGACCTTTTAAAACATGGACCCGCTGTGACAGGTGCTAGACAAAACGGCCAAAACAGGTTGAGGGAGGGTGGGGGTGGGTGCGGGGCTGGGCGAGATGATAAAACTGTCGGCCAGCGTATTCAAACCGACACATTCGAGATCCAAACCTTTTAGGGTGGACGATAAAAGGTCACTTTCTTTAACACATGCTGCGCACGTACTTTCCCAATTTTGGAGGCGTCATCTAACGACTATGCACCTGTTGCAGAAGATGGATTGACCATGATAATTCAAGGACAGTGCCTGATTAGCTTGGCGCCGACAGGCACCAAGCTAATCTGGCACTGCCCTTGAATTATGGTCGACCCATCTCTTGCTGTAGTGCATCAGGGGTGAATGGGTTAACAAAGATTTCCAAAACAGTTCAGCAGCAACGGGGTGAAAGAAAGGAACTGCTTTTCAACACGAATAAGAATTAACAGGTTTTTTTAAGCATCTTTTTTTGGTTCTTTTCTTGCAGTTTGCACGCTTGGCATTTGCCAATTAGTTGTCATTTGCCATTTCATTTGCGTCATGGAATAAATCTCTTAGGTCATAATTAATTAATCTCTATGCTTGGTCCTCGTGCAAGTTTATCATCTGCTAGCTCTTGGTTGTAGCACTTTTGCAGCAATGAATCATCATAACAAAAACCGCTAGTGACAGCCATTCTGTGCTTCATCGCTAGAATGTCAGCTGCTGTGTGCAAGAGGTCAATAGGCCGATGTTTGCCACAGTTGGTCCACGTGACTTTGCTTTCCAGGGTAGTACAGGCATCTGCAAGATATGCAGGTTGTACATTATGAGGCAAAGGTTAACAGGTACAAAGGGTATACAAAGGGTAGTCGCTCAAGGTCGGTATTGATGCTGTAAGAGCCGTAGATGGTTATAGAGCATGGGCTTGCTTAGTCTGTCCAGTATACATAGCAGCATAATTTGCACAGATTTCACAACAGGCGCAACTCTCTCCTTTCCAGCCTCCCTCACTCCACTTTCACTCTCCAGCGTGTCCAGAACAATGCTGCCCGCCTCGTCCTCAGAAAGAAAAAAATCCGACCACATCACTCCCCTGCTCAAACTCCTTCACTGGCTCCCCATCCCCCAAAGCATCCAATACAAGATTGTGTCTCTGCTACAAATCCCTGAACAACCAAGCTCCTAACTATCTCTCCAACTTACTTCACCCCTACACTCCTTCCCGCTCCCTCCGCTCCGCCCCTCTCCGCCTCCACATCTCCGCACCAAACTCAGCACTTTCAGCCCCCACTCCTTCTCCGTCTACGGTCCATCCACCTGGAACACTGTCCCACTCTCCGTCAGAAACACTCGCTCTCCTCCTTCCAGTCCGCCCTCAAAACTCACCTCTTTCAACAGTTCTAGCAACATATCACCACACTCCCCACCCCAAGCTGACTGTTGTAATGTATTTGTGGTACGCCAGTCATCGTCTAAAGCGTGCTCATGCGTGCGCGAGTTGTGAGTGCGCGCTTAGAGTTATAATCATTATGAGATAAGTGCATTATAAATACCGTAATTATTATTATTATTATTATTATGTGGTGTAAAAGTATAGTTGTCACCCACCAAAGTGCCTGTGATACTGGTTTGAAATCAACATGGCAAGGCACCTGAGCTGGTCGGAACTGTACATTGCAATACTCATTGTAGTTTGTAGCCCACGTACCTGATGATTCTTTCTTTATAATGCTTATTTTGTACTGAAATGTGATAGATAAAATGATTTTATTCAAAATTCTTGCAGTACCAGTAAATCAAATGTATCGACTGGTTTCTCATGTGAATGTATATATAGCTGCCACCCGTCCAAGTGCCTGTGATATTGGTTTGAAATCAACATCACAAGGTGCCTGTGTGGAGGGCAGCTATACACCTGTCTTGATGAGAGGAAAGGAAAGGCATGTTCAGTCTTGATTTTAACCCACCACATCCTGAGGCTGAATTTCACCCCACCCGGGTCTGCCCTGGGGGACTTGGGTGGGGTTAGGTATTTTTTAGTTCCCAGGGTCACCCTGGTCAGCCCCACAGGGTGGGTTTTTCTCTCTATTCTGGGGCATGTGTTTCTGTCTACCCTTTGTCCATTCACCTGTATTTGCCTTTTTAAAACTCTCCCTACTGTCTGCACTGCCTGTAGCTCTTGATATTGGATGTGTGTTGCTAAATGGTCTTAGCTTTATTTAGGCCCCATGTGTTAGGTTTATTTAACGTATTTGACCGGCTGGCGACATACATTCAATGTTCTGTTTATTTTTTATTTTTTCACAAGCAGTGCAGGCACGTCCTGAGAAAGCCTTGTTGCTGTCGGGACGTTAAGCAATGTACAATCAATCAATCATAAACTCTCCCACTCTCTCTCCGTCAGAAACACTCGCTCTCCTCCTTCCAGTCCGCCCTCAAAACTCACCTCTTTCAACAGTTCTCCCCCACCCGGGTCTGCCCTGGGGGACTTGGGTGGGGTTAGGTATTTTTTAGTTCCCAGGGTCACCCTGGTCAGCCCCACAGGGTGGGTTTTTCTCTCTATTCTGGGGCATGTGTTTCTGTCTACCCTTTGTCCATTCACCTGTATTTGCCTTTTTAAAACTCTCCCTACTGTCTGCACTGCCTGTAGCTCTTGATATTGGATGTGTGTTGCTAAATGGTCTTAGCTTTATTTATGCCCCATGTTGTAGGTTTATTTAATGTATTTGACCGGCTGGCGACATACATTCAATTTTCTGTTTAGTTTTTTTTTTTTTTTTTTTTTTTTTTTCACAAGCAGTGCAGGCACGTCCTGAGAAAGCCTTGTTGCTGTCGGGACGTTAAGCAATGTACAATCAATCAATCAATCTTTCAACAGTTCTAGCAATATATCACCACACTCCCCAAGCTGACTGTCGTAATGTATTTGTGGTATGTGAGTCATCGTCTAAAGCGTGCGCATGCGTGCGCGAATTGTGAGTGTGCACTTAGAGTTATAATTATTATGAGATAAGTGCATTATAAATACCATAATTATTATTATTATTATGTGGTGTAAAAGTATGGTTGTCATCCACCAAAGTGCCTGTGATACTGGTTTGAAATCAACATCGCAAGGCACCTGAGCTGGTCGCAACTGTACAACATTGCAATACTCATTGTAGTTTGTAGCCCAAGTACCTGATGATTCTTTCTTTATAATGCTTTTTTTTGTACTGAAATGTAATAGATAAAATGATTTTATTCAAAATTCTTGCAGTACCAGTAAATCAAATGTAACGACTGGTTTCTCATGACATGTGAATGTATATAGCTGCCCAAGTGCCTGTGATATTGGTTTGAAATTAACATCACAAGGTGCATGTGTGGAGGGCAGCTATAATACACCTGTCTTGATGAGAGGAAAGGAAAGGCATGTTCAGTCTTGATTTTAACCCACCACATCCTGAGGCTGAAATTTCAAATTTCCTTATTCTATGAAGGCTACACTACAGATAGATCAACCGTTTTAGTTCAAGGGTGGTGCCAGAATAGCTTAAACTATTATTATCAGTCAAATTTGTTTCAAGGTTGAGTAGTTATATGTTGAGAGTCGGAAGATAATGGGTCACGTTCCGTAGCACTCTAGCCACAAGAGACAAATTGAACAGACACTGTCTCGCTTTGTGGCAGGTACTACACAAAATAACCCAGTATGAGAGACAGCCTGTCATTAAATACCATCATTTTAGGTGGCAGTTGCTTGACATTAAAGACCATCACCTCGTTGGCTGGAGCCAACTAAATTATGGCCTTTAGTAACAGGCCATTTGTCAGCAATCTTTCAAGCACTCTTTCAAGAGAAGTCTTGAAGTCACCTTTCTTTCTAAGACGGCTGCTCAAATAGGTGGTTCTCAAGGGGACACATTATACAGCAGTTCAAAGCGGTTGCGTTAAATGTACTGTGGTATTACTAGTTCAGAAATGGTGTGTGCCCGCGAGTAACCACAACTTGTCCAAAGACCTGTGATATTTGTCAGTCATCAACATCACAAAGTGTTTGAACGACTAGCGACAACTCGCACATCACTCACGGGAGGTCAGTAACAAAAAAAAAAAAACAACAAAAAAAAAACAACACTGGGCGTAGCAGTGGCAGTTAAAGAAAAATAACCCTTTGCAGTAACCAGTAGTTGAAAAGCCAGGCCGAGGAATTTTCGCAGGTAATCACTGGTGATTACTGTGTAGCTGTTAGCAGCTCATACGCACCTGTGATGTTGGTTAAAAAATGAACATCAGCAAGGGCATAGGCTGGTGACAACTATACTCCAGTCCACGTGCCAAGTGAAAGTCAATATCAGCAAGGGCGTTGCCTGGCAAGAAGTACACATGCCAAGGGAAGTCACTCAGTGCTGAGTGACATCCCTTGACATGTGCACTCTCTATTTGCTATTTGATAGGAATCATCGCAGCAAAAACCACTACCAGCAGCCACAGAGTTAGCGTGGCGGTCCGTAGAGTTGATGTTGACAGATTTGGAGTTCAGGAGACAAGCTCGACCACAGCACTCAAGGTTTGTGCCAAGCTATTGCAGCATCGCTGAAGCACCACCCTTGAACTACCTTGGTGGATCCTCCGCACATTGTTGAAAGGTGTTGAGTGTCACTGCGAGATGGGCTTTGTTGTTTACACAGTGTTGGAAAACTAAATGGGGGAGTAACTAGAAAAGCGTAGAAATGCACTAAAATGTATCGAGGCATTAACAGCCTGTGTTAACCTGTGTAACCCCACGGCCACATTTCTCAGGCGGAGATGTTATCCCACAATTGTGTAGCACGAGATGGATTGATGATAATTCAAGGGTAGTGTCAGATTATCTGACACTACCCTTGAATTATCAATCCATCTTGTGCTGTGGTACATCGGGGCTAAATACGTTAAGATTAAATGATATTGTTACACAAGACCTTCACCTTCACATTAAAGACCTCGTTGGCTGGAGCCAACTAAATTATGGTCCTTGGTGACAGTTTCAATGTTTGCACAGGTCATAGAAAATTATATATATATGGATTGATGAACAACATACAGCTCATGCGCCCTTTTTCGTATACGTGTACAAGAGCTATCTTCCCCAGCACTTGCAACAGAGGACCCATTCGAAAACATGGACTCTCAAAGGCAGGTGCTACAGAAAAAACCCCGCAATTCTTTGCTGGAGACAGGAGGATCCTTTGTAAACTAACTATGAATGACGCAATAGAGAGAACAATATCGTCTTTGGCATGAAAATTAACCCTCTTGTGCATGCAGACTCAGGTATTGTTAAGTTTTAAGGGGTGTGGGGGCTTGGGAGAGGGGGGGGGGGGGGGATGAAATAAGGCCACTTTCCCCAGCACCCATCACACAGGACCCTTTTTTTCAAACACGGACCCTCTATGGCAGGTGCTAGAGAAGATAGTCTCCAGCGTCATAACTGCTGAAGTAAAATGTGATGAACAAAATGCATTTAAAAATTCTATACTTTTGTTACAGTGGGTTGTGTTTCTTTTTTGAAGTGTTTTACTCAAGTGCTTTAATGCAGTCATAACAAATCTGGTAAGGTTGGCACAAAATGTAGGACTATTTTTTCTTTTGGTAGATGTGCTTATCTCCTTTTTTGGTGCAAAATGGGGATGGAAAAGGCCACCTTCTCGCAACACCTACAAAAGAGGACCTTTTAAAACATGGACCCGCTGTGACAGGTGCTAGACAAAACGGCCAAAACAGGTTGAGGGAGGGTGGGGGTGGGTGCGGGGCTGGGCGAGATGATAAAACTGTCGGCCAGCGTATTCAAACCGACACATTCGAGATCCAAACCTTTTAGGGTGGACGATAAAAAGGTCACTTTCTTTAACACATGCTGCGCACGTACTTTCCCAATTTTGGAGGCGTCATCTAACGACTATGCACCTGTTGCAGAAGATGGATTGACCATGATAATTCAAGGACAGTGCCTGATTAGCTTGGTGCCGACAGGCACCAAGCTAATCTGGCACTGCCCTTGAATTATGGTCGACCCATCTCTTGCTGTAGTGCATCAGGGGTGAATGGGTTAACAAAGATTTCCAAAACAGTTCAGCAGCAACGGGGTGAAAGAAAGGAACTGCTTTTCAACACGAATAAGAATTAACAGGTTTTTTTAAGCATCTTTTTTTGGTTCTTTTCTTGCAGTTTGCACGCTTGGCATTTGCCAATTAGTTGTCATTTGCCATTTCATTTGCGTCATGGAATAAATCTCTTAGGTCATAATTAATTAATCTATGCTTGGTCCTCGTGCAAGTTTATCATCTGCTAGCTCTTGGTTGTAGCACTTTTGCCGCAATGAATCGTCATAACAAAAACCGCTAGTGACAGCCATTCTGTGCTTCATCGCTAGAATGTCAGCTGCTGTGTGCAAGAGGTCAATAGGCCGATGTTTGCCGCAGTTGGTCCACGTGACTTTGCTTTCCAGGGTAGTACAGGCATCTGCAAGATACGCAGGTTGTACATTATGAGGCAAAGGTTAACAGGTACAAAGGGTGTACAAAGGGTAGTCGCTCAAGGTCGGTATTGATGCTGTAAGAGCCGTAGATGGTTATAGAGCATGGGCTTGCTTAGTCTGTCCAGTATACATAGCAGCATAATTTGCACAGATTTCACAACAGGCGCAATTCTCTCCTTTCCAGCCTCCCTCACTCCACTTTCACTCTCCAGCGTGTCCAGAACAATGCTGCCCGCCTCGTCCTCAGAAAGAAAAAAATCCGACCACATCACTCCCCTGCTCAAACTCCTTCACTGGCTCCCCATCCCCCAAAGCATCCAATACAAGATTGTGTCTCTGCTACAAATCCCTGAACAACCAAGCTCCTAACTATCTCTCCAACTTACTTCACCCCTACACTCCTTCCCGCTCCCTCCACTCCGCCCCTCTCCGCCTCCACATCTCCGCACCAAACTCAGCACTTTCAGCCCCCACTCCTTCTCCGTCTACGGTCCATCCACCTGGAACACTGTCCCACTCTCCGTCAGAAACACTCGCTCTCCTCCTTCCAGTCCGCCCTCAAAACTCACCTCTTTCAACAGTTCTAGCAACATATCACCACACTCCCCACCCCAAGCTGACTGTTGTAATGTATTTGTGGTACGCCAGTCATCGTCTAAAGCGTGCGCGAGTTGTGAGTGCGCGCTTAGAGTTATAATCATTATGAGATAAGTGCATTATAAATACCGTAATTATTATTATTATTATTATTATGTGGTGTAAAAGTATAGTTGTCACCCACCAAAGTGCCTGTGATACTGGTTTGAAATCAACATGGCAAGGCACCTGAGCTGGTCGGAACTGTACATTGCAATACTCATTGTAGTTTGTAGCCCACGTACCTGATGATTCTTTCTTTATAATGCTTATTTTGTACTGAAATGTGATAGATAAAATGATTTTATTCAAAATTCTTGCAGTACCAGTAAATCAAATGTATCGACTGGTTTCTCATGTGAATGTATATATAGCTGCCACCCGTCCAAGTGCCTGTGATATTGGTTTGAAATCAACATCACAAGGTGCCTGTGTGGAGGGCAGCTATACACCTGTCTTGATGAGAGGAAAGGAAAGGCATGTTCAGTCTTGATTTTAACCCACCACATCCTGAGGCTGAATTTCACCCCACCCGGGTCTGCCCTGGGGGACTTGGGTGGGGTTAGGTATTTTTTAGTTCCCAGGGTCACCCTGGTCAGCCCCACAGGGTGGGTTTTTCTCTCTATTCTGGGGCATGTGTTTCTGTCTACCCTTTGTCCATTCACCTGTATTTGCCTTTTTAAAACTCTCCCTACTGTCTGCACTGCCTGTAGCTCTTGATATTGGATGTGTGTTGCTAAATGGTCTTAGCTTTATTTATGCCCCATGTTGTAGGTTTATTTAATGTATTTGACCGGCTGGCGACATACATTCAATTTTCTGTTTAGTTTTTTTTTTTTTTTTTTTTCACAAGCAGTGCAGGCACGTCCTGAGAAAGCCTTGTTGCTGTCGGGACGTTAAGCAATGTACAATCAATCAATCAATCTTTCAACAGTTCTAGCAATATATCACCACACTCCCCAAGCTGACTGTCGTAATGTATTTGTGGTATGCGAGTCATCGTCTAAAGCGTGCGCATGCGTGCGCGAATTGTGAGTGTGCACTTAGAGTTATAATTATTATGAGATAAGTGCATTATAAATACCATAATTATTATTATTATTATGTGGTGTAAAAGTATGGTTGTCATCCACCAAAGTGCCTGTGATACTGGTTTGAAATCAACATCGCAAGGCACCTGAGCTGGTCGCAACTGTACAACATTGCAATACTCATTGTAGTTTGTAGCCCAAGTACCTGATGATTCTTTCTTTATAATGCTTTTTTTTGTACTGAAATGTAATAGATAAAATGATTTTATTCAAAATTCTTTCAGTACCAGTAAATCAAATGTAACGACTGGTTTCTCATGACATGTGAATGTATATAGCTGCCCAAGTGCCTGTGATATTGGTTTGAAATTAACATCACAAGGTGCATGTGTGGAGGGCAGCTATAATACACCTGTCTTGATGAGAGGAAAGGAAAGGCATGTTCAGTCTTGATTTTAACCCACCACATCCTGAGGCTGAAATTTCAAATTTCCTTATTCTATGAAGGCTACACTACAGATAGATCAACCGTTTTAGTTCAAGGGTGGTGCCAGAATAGCTTAAACTATTATTATCAGTCAAATTTGTTTCAAGGTTGAGTAGTTATATGTTGAGAGTCGGAAGATAATGGGTCACGTTCCGTAGCACTCTAGCCACAAGAGACAAATTGAACAGACACTGTCTCGCTTTGTGGCAGGTACTACACAAAATAACCCAGTATGAGAGACAGCCTGTCATTAAATACCATCATTTTAGGTGGCAGTTGCTTGACATTAAAGACCATCACCTCGTTGGCTGGAGCCAACTAAATTATGGCCTTTAGTAACAGGCCATTTGTCAGCAATCTTTCAAGCACTCTTTCAAGAGAAGTCTTGAAGTCACCTTTCTTTCTAAGACGGCTGCTCAAATAGGTGGTTCTCAAGGGGACACATTATACAGCAGTTCAAAGCGGTTGCGTTAAATGTACTGTGGTATTACTAGTTCAGAAATGGTGTGTGCCCGCGAGTAACCACAACTTGTCCAAAGACCTGTGATGTTTGTCAGTCATCAACATCACAAAGTGTTTGAACGACTAGCGACAACTCGCACATCACTCACGGGAGGTCAGTAACAAAAAAAAAACCAAAAAAAAAAAAACAACACTGGGCGTAGCAGTGGCAGTTAAAGAAAAATAACCCTTTGCAGTAACCAGTAGTTGAAAAGCCAGGCCGAGGAATTTTCGCAGGTAATCACTGGTGATTACTGTGTAGCTGTTAGCAGCTCATACGCACCTGTGATGTTGGTTAAAAAATGAACATCAGCAAGGGCATAGGCTGGTGACAACTATACTCCAGTCCACGTGCCAAGTGAAAGTCAATATCAGCAAGGGCGTTGCCTGGCAAGAAGTACACATGCCAAGGGAAGTCACTCAGTGCTGAGTGACATCCCTTGACATGTGCACTCTCTATTTGCTATTTGATAGGAATCATCGCAGCAAAAACCACTACCAGCAGCCACAGAGTTAGCGTGGCGGTCCGTAGAGTTGATGTTGACAGATTTGGAGTTCAGGAGACAAGCTCGACCACAGCACTCAAGGTTTGTGCCAAGCTATTGCAGCATCGCTGAAGCACCACCCTTGAACTACCTTGGTGGATCCTCCGCACATTGTTGAAAGGTGTTGAGTGTCACTGCGAGATGGGCTTTGTTGTTTACACAGTGTTGGAAAACTAAATGGGGGAGTAACTAGAAAAGCGTAGAAATGCACTAAAATGTATCGAGGCATTAACAGCCTGTGTTAACCTGTGTAACCCCACGGCCACATTTCTCAGGCGGAGATGTTATCCCACAATTGTGTAGCACGAGATGGATTGATGATAATTCAAGGGTAGTGTCAGATTATCTGACACTACCCTTGAATTATCAATCCATCTTGTGCTGTGGTACATCGGGGCTAAATACGTTAAGATTAAATGATATTGTTACACAAGACCTTCACCTTCACATTAAAGACCTCGTTGGCTGGAGCCAACTAAATTATGGTCCTTGGTGACAGTTTCAATGTTTGCACAGGTCATAGAAAATTATATATATATGGATTGATGAACAACATACAGCTCATGCGCCCTTTTTCGTATACGTGTACAAGAGCTATCTTCCCCAGCACTTGCAACAGAGGACCCATTCGAAAACACGGACTCTCTAAGGCAGGTGCTACAGAAAAAACCCCGCAATTCTTTGCTGGAGACAGGAGGATCCTTTGTAAACTAACTATGAATGACGCAATAGAGAGAACAATATCGTCTTTGGCATGAAAATTAACCCTCTTGTGCATGCAGACTCAGGTATTGTTAAGTTTTAAGGGGTGTGGGGGCTTGGGAGAGGGGGGGGGGATGAAATAAGGCCACTTTCCCCAGCACCCATCACCCAGGACCCTTTTTCAAACACGGACCCTCTATGGCAGGTGCTAGAGAAGATAGTCTCCAGCGTCATAACTGCTGAAGTAAAATGTGATGAACAAAATGCATTTAAAAATTCTATACTTTTGTTACAGTGGGTTGTGTTTCTTTTTTGAAGTGTTTTACTCAAGTGCTTTAATGCAGTCATAACAAATCTGGTAAGGTTGGCACAAAATGTAGGACTATTTTTTTTTTTGGTAGATGTGCTTATCTCCTTTTTTGGTGCAAAATGGGGATGGAAAAGGCCATCTTTTCGCAACACCTACAAAAGAGGACCTTTTAAAACATGGACCCGCTGTGGCAGGTGCTATGACAAAACAGCCAAAACAGGTTGAGGGAGGGTGGGGGTGGGTGCGTGGCTGGGCGAGATGATGAAACTGTCGGCCAGCGTATTCAAACCGACACATTCGAGATCCAAACCTAGGGTGGACGATAAAAGGTCACTTTCTTTAACACATGCTGTAGACGGTCATGGAAGGACACTGACCCACTGTGGTAGGTGCTAGACAATTTGACCACGTCGTAAGACACTGGAGGAAAAGAAATTGGTAATGAGAGAAAAAGACGCATAGAAACTGGGGGTCAGCTGCACGAGTGTGCTTAGTCCTGCGTCAGCCGCTAAGCAAGGTGCTCCGCTGTAGCGGCCCGCGCAGGACTTAGTCCACTTAGACCAGTAGCTCCCGTGACAAATGGGTGTTTTATTATTTAAATTCATCCCCTCAGTGCCAGTGGTGGATTGCTTAGTCCTGCGTCAGCCGCTAAGCAAGGTGCTCCTTCATTAGCCCAGTGCTAAAGAGCCCCAGGAACCCAAAGCACGTGGATGCAAAGTGGTTTCAGCAAGAGGCATAGATCCTCATGAGCCCCCGCAACTGCGGGGGCTCATGAGGATCTATGCCTCTTGCAGTTGGGATTGTGCTCAGCCTTTTCTCAGCAATGAAAGAGTTTTAAGTTATGGATGCAAATCACCATGAATGAAAGTCTGCTGCATATGGGGATCACTGCGTTTGATTGAGCAGACAAGGAATTGCGGGTGCTCACGAGGATCTGTGGCTTGGCTATCTATGCTCCTGTAGGAATAATCACGACAAAAACCGTCACCGACAGGGTTAACCTCACAGACTGACAGGCGAGAGCGGTGGGGGACTTTGCCTAACACTCTACTCACTAGAGACAGGTTCGAGTCACTGCCTCTGTGAGGCAGGTGCTAGGGAAACAACCCACAACTGTCCGCACCGTGTGTATCTGCCGCCCGCCTCAAGTGCTGGTTTGAAATGAACATGAGGCACCTGTGTTGATTGCGGCGGTACATCACTGGCTGCAATAGTTTGTAAACAGTTTTACGTTTTTATAATTTTTTTTTTTGCACCGAATGTCATGATAGAACGAATAATGATTTTCCTTCAAAAACACTAAAATAAAAGTGACCTGGTTTCTCACGTGCATGTATGTGGCAGCCGTCCGCCCAAGTGCCTGTGATACTGGTTTGAAATCAACATCACAAGGTGCCTGTGCGGAGGGCAACTACACACCATTCTTGATGAGCCGACGGGAGTGTTCGTTCTCGTTTCCAAATTCATTGCCGTTATCTAAAGTAAATATTTCTTCTCTGGCAGATTGTTAATAATGTTGTATAATTTATGCAGCAGGAGACAACTTTCTGTCACACTGTCCATTTTAACACTACCCACAGGACATGGAAAAATGATTTTATTCAAAATTCTTGCAGTACCAGTAAATCAAATGTAACGACTGGTTTCTCATGTGAATGTATATAGTTGCCACCTGCCCAAGTGCCTGTGATATTGGTTTGAAATCAACATCACAAGGTGCCTGTGTGGAGGGCAGCTATACACCTGTCTTGACGAGAGGAAAGGAAAGGCATGTTCAGTCTTGATTTTAACTCACCACATCCTGAGGCTGAATTTCAAATTTTCTTATTGTTCTATGAAGGCTACACTACAGATAGATCAACCGTTTTAGTTCAAGTGTGGTGCCAGAATAGCTTAAACTATCAGTCAAATTTGTTTCAAGCAATAGCGTTTCAGGATGAAAAGTTTGAGTAGTTATATGTTGAGTATCGGAAGATAATGGGTCATGTTCCGTAGCACTCTAGCCACAAGAGACAAATTGAACAGACACTGTCTCGCTTTGTGGCAGGTGCTACACAAAATAACCCTGTATGAGAGACAGCCTGTCATTAAATACCATCATTTTAGGTGGCAGTTGCTTGACATTAAAGACCATCACCTCGTTGGCTGGAGCCAACTAAATTATGGTCTTTAGTAACAGGCCATTTTTGTCAGCACTCTTTCAAGCACTCTTTCAAAAGAGGTCTTGAAGTCACCTTTCTTTCTAAGACGGCTGCTCAAACAGGTGGTTCTCAAGGGGGACACATTATACAGCAGTTCAAACCACTTGCGTTAAATGTTCTGTGGTATTACTAGTTCGTGTGCCAGCGAGTAGCCACAACAGCCCAAAGACCTGTGATATTTGTCAGTCATCAACATCACAAAGTGTTTGAACGGCTAGCGACAACTCGCACATCACTCACAGATGTCTGTAACAAAAAAAAAACAAACAACACTGGGCATAGCAGTGGCAGTTAAAGAAAAATAACCCTTTGCAGTAACCAGTAGTTGAAAAGCCAGGCCGAGGAATTTTCGCAGGTAATCACTGGTGATTACTGTGTAGCTGTTAGAAGCCCATACGCACCTGTGATGTTGGTTAAAAATGAACATCAGCAAGGGCATAGGCTAGTGACAACTACACTGCAGTCCACGTGCCAAGTGAAAGTCAATATCAGCAAGAGCGTTGCCTGGCAAGAAGTACACATGCCAAGGGAAGTCACTCAGTGCTGAGTGACATCCCTTGACACGTGCACTCTCTATTTGCTAAGGCGATGATTCTGATAGGAATCATCGCAGCAAAAACCACTACCAGCAGCCACAGAGTTAGCGCGGCAGTCCGTAGAGTTGATGTTGACAGATTTGGAGTTCAGGAGACAAGCTCGACCACAGCAGTTCAAGGTTTGTGCCAAGCTATTGCAGCATCGCTGAAGCACCACCCTTGAACTACCTTGGTGGATCCTCCGCACATTGTTGAAAGGTGTTGAGTGTCACTGCGAGATGGGCTGTTGTTTACACAGTGTTGGAAAACTAACTAAATGGGGGAGTAACTAGAAAAGCGTAGAAATGCACTAAAATGTATCGAGGCATTAACAGCCCGTGTAACCCCACGGCCACATTTCTCAGGCGGAGATGTTATCCCACAATTGTGTAGCATGAGATGGATTGATGATAATTCAAGGGTAGTGTCAGATTAGTCTCTTGTGCATGCAGACACAGGTATTAAGTTTTAAGGGGTGTGGGGGCTTGGGAGGGGGGAGGACGAAATAAGGCCATGTTCCCCAGCACCCATCAGACAGGACCCTTTTTCAAACACGGACCCTCTATGGCAGGTGCTAGAGAAGATAGTCTCCAGCGCCACAACTGCTGAAATAAAATGTGATGAACAAAATGCATTTAAAAATTCTGAACTTTTGTTACAGTCGGTTGTGTTTCTTTTTTGAAGTGTTTTACTCAAGTACTTTAATGCAGTCATAACAAATCTGGTAATGTTGACCCTAAGGTTTGGCACAAAATGTAGGACTATTTTTTCTTTTGGTAGATGTCCTTATCTCCTTTTTTGGTGCAAAATGGGGATGGAAAAGGCCACCTTCTCGCAACACCTACAAAAGAGGACCTTTTAAAACATGGACCTGCTGTGGCAGGTGCTATGACAAAACAGCCAAAACAGGTTGAGGGAGGGTGGGGGTGGGTGCGGGGCTGGGCGAGATGATAAAACTGTCGGCCAGCGTATTCAAACCGACACATTCGAGATCCAAACCTTTTAGGGTGGACGATAAAAGGTCACTTTCTTTAACACATGCTGTAGACGGTCATGGAAGGACACTGACCGTCTGTGGCAGGTGCTAGACAATTTGACCGCGTCATAAAGACACTGGAGGAAAAGAAATTGGTAATGAGAGAAAAAGACGCATAGAAACTGGGGGTCAGCTGCACACGAGTGTGCTTAGTCCTGCATCAGCCGCTAAGCAAGGTGCTCCGCTGTAACGGCCCGCGCAGGACTTAGTCCACTTAGGCAGCTCCCGTGACAAATGGGTGTTTTATTATTTAAATCCATCCCCTCAGTGCCAGTGGTGGATTGTGTTTCGTACTCCTTTATTAGCCCAGTGCTAAAGAGCCCCAGGAACCCAAAGCACGTGGATGCAAAGTGGTTTCAGCAAGAGGCATAGATCCTCATGAGCCCCCGCAACTGCGGGGGCTCATGCGGATCTATGCCTCTTGCAGTTGGGATTGTGCTCAGCCTTTTCTCAGCAATGAAAGAGTTTTAAGTTATGGATGCAAATCACCATGAATGAAAATCTGCTGCATATGGGGATCACTGCGTTTGATTGAGCAGACAAGGAATTGCGGGTGCTCACGAGGATCTGTGGCTTGGCTATCTATGCTCCTGTAGGAATCATCATGACAAAAACCATATCCGACAGGTTTAAGCTCACATACTCTAGGTGCGAGCAGTGGGGACTTAGCCTAACACTCTACTCACAAGAGACAGGTTCGAGTCACTGCCTCTGTGAGGCAGGTGCTAGGGAAACGACCCACAACTGTCCGCACCGTGTGTATCTGCCGCCCGCCTCAAGTGCTGGTTTGAAATGAACATGAGGCACCTGTGTTGATTGCGGCGGTACATCACTGGCTGCAATAGTTTGTAAACAGTTTTTATGTTTTTATAATTGTTTTTTTTTTTTGCACCGAATGTCATGATAGAACGAATAATGATTTTCCTTCAAAAACACTAAAATAAAAGTGACCTGGTTTCTCACGTGCATGTATATGGCTGCCGCCCGCCCAAGTGCCCGTGATACTGGTTTGAAATCAACTTCACAAGGTGCCTGTGCGGTGGGCAACTACACACCATTCTTGATGAGCCGACGGGAGTGTTCGTTCTCGTTTCCAAATTCATTGCCGTTATCTAAAGTAAATATTTCTTCTCTGGCAGATTGTTAATAATGTTGTATAATGTATGCAGCAGGAGACAACTTTCTGTCACACTGTCCATTTTAACACTACCCACAGGACATGGAAACCACCCTCACACTGTCCATTTTAACACTACCCACAGGACATGGAAACCACTCTCACACTGTCCATTTTAACACTACCCACAGGACATGGAAACCACTCTCACACTGTCCATTTTAACACTACCCACAGGACATGGAAACCACTCTACACTGTCCATTTTAACACTACCCACAGGACATGGAAACCACTCTCACACTGTGCATTTTAACACTACCCACAGGGCATGGAAACCACTCTCACACTGTCCATTTTAACACTACCCATAGGGCATGGAAACCACTCACACTGTCCATTTTAACACTACCCACAGGACATGGAAACCACTCACACTGTCCATTTTAACACTACCCACAGGACATGGAAACCACTCTCACACTGTCCATTTTAACACTACCCACAGGACATGGAAACCGCTGGTCTGTTAACCCATTACATTCTGAGGCTGATTTTATTTAAGAAAATAATTGCTTATGGTCTTAAGAGGGCTACATTTCACACTAGGAGATAGATCAACCATTGTAGTTCAAGGGTGGTGGCAGGATAGCTTGGCGCTGCAACTATCATGGTCAAATTTATTTCTTGCAATACTGCGTCGGGATGAAAAGGTTGCAAGGCAGGTGTACCTATGTAGTTGCAGTCAGCTCAAGTACCTGTGATACTGGTTTGAAATCAACATCACCAGGTGCATGTGCCGACTTCAAACTACATGCCATTTGTGAGTTTATAGGTTGAAGTCTCACGTTTCAAGGCAAAGACTGACCAGGACCATTCAAGGGTAGTGTGGTGTTCCGAACTTTTGGGGGTGTCATTAAACGACTGTATCAGTTGTGGACCGACCCTGACAATTCAAGGGTATTGCCATATTACCTGAGCGCCTGTGCTGAACTGGTTAAAAATGTTGCCTTGTAACGGGGCTGTTTGCGCACAATCAGAATGGGTTATGGAGTTCTTGCCCACCCATGTCGACTACATCCGCTGCAAGTCCACTACCCCTTCAACACTGTCGAAGGAACAATGGTAATGTGGGGGTTTTCTTGCAGATGAAAGAGGGTAATTTTTGATAACACTACCCACAAGAGACAGAAAACAACGCAATGTCTCTTACAGGCAGGTGCTATGAAAAACACCCCAACCCTTTCTCTTTCTCTCAGTGCAGGCTGATCTCTATTATATGTTTAGCAGGAGGTATTTGTTCGTGTTGTGCCTGTATAAGCCGCAACCCGCTCAAGTGCCTGTGATATTGGTTGGATGCCAACTTCACAAGGTGCTTGTGCCGAGTGCAACTGTACGTCATCACCGTGATGAATTCCACAGCAAGTTTATGGAGGCAATGTATGCTGGTCTCTGATTTTGGACCTTACGACTTCAGCCGTAAGGTCCAAAATCAGAGACCAGCACACAATTATACATTTGCATGATTCTTCAAAAATTGAAATGTTTTGTGCCTGAACAAAAGATTGGAGAAAATGTCCGTCTGTAACAATGAATATCACAACAGTACAGAAATGTCTCATTTTTTAAAAAGATTTGTTTAAAGTGTTTAATTGATGAATTATCCTATTTATTTAATCAATTATTTATTTATTATTTTGCTGATTAGTGTAGCAATGGGCTGCTCATAGTCCTGTGATATTTCATCTGCTATCAACATCACGAGGGATATGTGCAGGCAACGGCTACAGTTACACTACTATGCTCTGTGTTTTTGCTATCAACATCACGAGGGATATGTGCAGGCGACAGCTACACTGTACTATGCTCTTTGTGTTTTGGAACGAGTTTGAAAATTAAATTATCAAAGTCTTTGTTGGAAGGTTGAAGAATCCACTCCAAAACCCCTATTACCCTTGGCCGTGGGGCAGTCTACCATTGACGACACACCTAACACTTTGACAGCAGTAAATTTGAAAGGAGGCTGACATTACACATAATCTACTTGTGAAGAAGAGATATGAAAGATGAAAGGGTGAACAGTTTCACCGAAACGGATACAGTAGCCAATCAGAAACTGAACACGTAACTGCGAGTAGCCAATCAAACATTGAAACGACTTGCAGTGACCAGTCAGACACTCAATCATCGATTAAGCAGTTTACTAAGCACAAACTGAACCGACGATTAAGCAGCCAATCAGAAACTGAACCGACAATTGAACAGCCAATTCAGTAGAAACGGAATTATTTCCCGCCTTTTAGTTTTATACGTTTCGTCAGCTGTACAGTAACCAAGTCAACAGATTTCATAAATTAACAGAATTAGTTCACGACAGATGCAGACACACTGGTTACCTCGGTGGTGCATAGCGGATGGGAGATATGAAGAAATATTGCGCGTCGAAGGGAGGCAACTTTCCCTAGAACCTACACCAGAGCGCCAAGTCCAGACACTGACATTCAGATGTACGTGCTTAGGGAAAATCGCCCGTATGTCGGCAGTCAAGCAGGCAGCCAGAACGCTTACAGAAATGTGCAACTGTTGCAAAACTTATTCGCGGCTTGGTCTAAATAGAAATATTTCGAGTGGATAATTGTTATGTATCGTAAATAAGCCAACCAGGTGATGACTGTTTCTCAGAGAGGGACGAATAAAATCTACATGACAAAAAACAAATGCGGGTAACGATCGGTGTTGCTGCATTTACATGATGCCAACGGGTTGTGAAGAATAATCTTGTACCGCATGTTACCGGAACACAAAACGAAATTCACCAGACCTAAGTCACAAGATGAGAAGGGCGTTGTAAAATTTCTGGACAAACTTGTCGAAAGCAAAATCGGTTACAAGGAAAAGACTGCCTGGTGTAAAATCTAGGGGGAAAGGCCAGGAGGGTTGTGATTTCACTTACCCGCCAAGGAGGGCGGCGTCCAGCGGCTGAACGTCGTGGTGGCTGGCACGTCCTAACGTGTATACTCGTCCAAAAATATCAGGAAGCCAGGTTATCTTTTCTGTGTTGGCCGCAATTCTGGGTATACCGAGCAGCTGGGCTGGCCACAGCGCCGTTTGTTGAGGTGATTCCTGCAGAAATCGCCTCAACAAACGGCGCTGTGGGCAAGCGGGTATCGCAGAAATCCTAACTTCCATCACGACTATTCTGAAAATCAAAACTTTGCTCACTAAAAGTCTCTGTGGTCCTCAGTGATGGCGCGGTCATCTCTCGAATGCTGGGAACGCCAGAGCAGCCCGTATTTAACGGCTCAGCCTCCGATCTGGCCCTGGGCGTTGAACACCTCTCACCAGATGGCGTATTGTCCTGGAAAATCACCCCCAGGCCCACAGTCGGGATTTGTGAACATGACATCTGTATAGATGTATAGACAAGGCGTCGTCGTGTTCAGCGCTTTGTTTCGGGAGCAGTTCCTTTTTCGCATCCACCGCCGTCTGCTTGGATGGACATTTATGGCAGGAGTTCGCATTTAGAGCCAGGTCGACCCTGGTACTTGAAGGGTAGTGCCAGATTAGCTTGGCGCCTCAGGCGCCAAGCTAATCTGGCACTACCCTTCAACTGTCAGGGTCGATCCACAACGCTTATCCGTATACGTTTCGTCTGTATTTTGGTTGGTGTTTCCGAAATATTGTCCATTTGGCCTCGAGTAGGGAAACGCACACAAAAGGTGAACTGGATTGCCCATCGAGTCATTTTTGTTTGCGTATTGCCCTGGGTGCTCACTCAGAAAAAGCTAGGGCACCCTGAGGCTATGCCGAAAGAGTCATATTGTTCAAGAGCCCCCCCCCCCCCCCCCCCCCTCCCGTGGATGACCTCCACGATCTATTCTAAAGATGTAAATTTCGTCCATATCAAAGGTGATTAGATATGTGTGTTATTTGCGTTTCAGGGTTTGTGCAGCTGTTATGTATTAGACCTAATAACGTATACAATATCTTTCATTTGACCAAGACAGCTCTTCCCCCCCACCCACCCCCCCCCCCCCAAAAAAAAAAAAAAAAAAAGAAAAAGAAAAAGAAAAGAAAGAAACCCCCTAAAAACCACAAAAATAAATTCGTTTTCGTGATTTAAGAAAAGCTCTCCCGCATACCGTTTTATGTTATTTATGATCTCCCTGATCTCCCCAAGAATAGACATAAATTCTTACAACCCCGTGTGGTCTGCAGGAATACATGAGGCTCTATGTCCGTTGTAGGTTGGTTGGGCTGTAGAGCAGTTTGTTTTTAGTTCCCCCCAAGCCAAATGCCCAGCTGACGGACTGACAGACTGACTAGGTCACACCTCTGCTGGCCCCTGTTGTGTGTGACGCAACTGAGCGTTTACTCACCGGCTGCGTCAAGACCCAGCGAGCAACAGTTTCTCTGGCACACGTGGGCCTTAGTTTGCCGGCAGTGTCAGCTACCTATCTTGTGCTATTTACCCCCCCCCCCCCCCCCCCCCCCCCATACACACACACCACACTGCCCAGAAAAATGAACTGGATTCAGCTGCAAGAGTCATAGATCTTCATGAGCCCCCGCAAATGCGGGGGCTCATGAAGATCTATGCCTCTTGCTCAGGCCCATTTGCACCTGTGTCCCTTGTACGGTTGTGGCTAGTGCCTTTCAGAAACAAAACTATGCGTTCGGTGGCAGAGAGAAGGGTCCAGATAGACGGATTTCTTTGGTGAATAGTTCGACTCGTATATGAACCTATTTTCAGTGTTCACTCCGCTTATTACAAGTTCGAATTTAACACAAGTCGGACACAGCAACCGGCTTTCTAGAGGTCCCCGCCACACATTGTCTGTGTAATTTTACTCCGTTTATAACAAGCTTCGGTTATAACAAAAAAAAAAAAAAAAAAACATGTCTGGGTGCCCCAACAGGAACTGCAGTCTAACATTTGATTCCAGGAGATCCCCAAAAGGGAACACGCTTTCTTTTTTTTTTTTCTTGCAGTCGCGGCAAGAGTCATGGATAACAACGCGCGAGCCTCTGCGGCCATAGCTTCAGAGCCTGACGAGAATCTATGTCTCTTGTGATTGGGGAAGGCTGGGTGGGTCCTCCCCTGGATTCTTGTTGTGTACGGCTGAGGACGTCTTAGTTCATCCTCCCCCAGACACACCACAGCAAGATGAGGATCGACCATGATAGTTCAAGGGTGATGCCAGAATAGCTTGGCGCCCATAGGCGCCAAGCTATTCTGGCATCACCCTTGAACTATCATGGTCGATTCTGTGTCCTGCACTAGAGTGCAGTCTTCAGAGGACAACGGCAAAATAAATTGGGGATTTCGGTGTTGGGGTACAATGAGTAAAGTTACATTTTTGTGTTGATTTATAAAACGGTTAGAATTTTGAACGATGAGACGGCGTTTAACTCCTTCGCGACGTGCCACACCCGGGTACGCGGCGTAACGCCGCGTACCCGGGTGTGGCGCGTCGCGAAGGAGTTAATTCTATCGTCTGGCTGTTCAAACCACGTTAGTTTACTTTTTGTTGTTCAAGGCACCAGAGTGGTCATGGACGACCCAAGCGGGGGGGGGGGGGGGGGGGGGGGGGGGGGGGGGGGGGGGGGGGGGGGGGGGGGGGGGGAGAGGAAGGGGGAACGGAGACAGCAATTACCTATGCCGTACGACCTGCAGACTGATCAGTTCGGCGGCACAGCAATTGTACCGCTTTGATTTACCAGGGCCTTATTACGGACATGCTATCTGAATACTTTGATTTACCAGGACCTTATTACGGACATCCTATATGAATGCGTCACGTGTCAACAAGCCCGTCGTTTTACCTTTGGACACTCGATGTTCTTTCGTGCCGTCTATGCTTCTGTGTCTGTTGGTCAGCCCGCCCCCCCCCCTCCACCCCCCCCCCCTAACGCACACACACCCCCCGCCCTTTTCCATACAAGGCAAGAGTCCAGTTTTCTGTCCCTTCAAATGCTAATAAGCATATGAGAGATTAGCTAGTTGATCAGGGTGTGAGGGAGTCATGCGCCCCCCCCCCCCCACGTCTCCCGAGGACCCAGAAGCAGGCAAGCGAGAGACGCTCAAATCCGCCCTGGGAGAACCCGTGGGTAGGGGTCTCCGTCTTTCCTCCCCCACCGAGGACCCGGGAGTGCACAAGCGAAACGCTACCTTTCCGTACATCTGGCTACGTTCTATTTATACTTGTTAATGTTTGATAATCTCAGTATCCCTAATCACCTCGGTGCAGAGGGACAAAAACAATGGATAAACGGATGGATAACGATAATCTCAGTATCCCTAATCACCTCGGTGCAGAGGGAGATAAACGGATGGATAACGATAATCTCAGTATCCCTAATCACCTCGGTGCAGAGGGAGATAAACGGATGGATAACGATAATCTCAGTATCCCTAATCACCTCGATGCAGAGGGACAAAAACAATGGATAAACGGATGGATAACGATAATCTCAGTGAGAGAGTCCGAAATAGCTCAGGCGGTTCAGCGTCGGAGTAGGAGAGCGAAGGGAATCGCCGGGTCGTGGGTTCGAATCCCCGTCCCAGCCCCGGTAGCTGGACTCGCAATCCAGGGGGGAAAAGACGGATTTGTTCCATAGCATTTCCGTCGAAAGGTCCTGGTAAATCAAAGTGGCACAGTTGGAGTGCGCCTGAGTTGATCAGTGTTCAGGTCGTACTCCATAGGCAATAGATTTCCCTGTCCCCCATAACCCGCCCGTCAGGGCCGTCCATTATCACTTCGGTGCCGTGAACCTTAAATATATAATTAATATTTAAGGGTACTGCCGGATGAGCTTGGCGCCTGAAGACGCCAAGCTCTTCCGGCACTACCCTTGAATTATCTCGATCGATCCATCTTTGGCTGTAGTACTCCGGGGCATTCGTTCTTGCCTGTCGGAAACAGATTCTTGGTAATCCACCGCCCCCCCCCCCCCCCTTTCCAGGGTGTCCAAGAAGATCTATATCCTTGCTCGAGCCATGTAGACGTGTGTTTTGACAAGTGCTGATTCTTTCAGTCTGTAATTACCAGGAGAGCGACACGAAAAGCGTATACTGCCTGGGAGGATTTTTCACCTAGCATGACGCCGCTGTGACTGGGTTGTTGTGCAGGGTGGTGTGTGTGTGGGGGGGAGGGGGGGGGGAGGCACGGTGGCGCTGTAGGGAGAACAATAGTTGTTTTAGTGCATGCAAGGAGGTACCCGCCTTAGCTTGTTATTTGTAAAGCTTAGCTGGTAAAGTCACACATTTTCCATATAAAGTCCCCCCCCCCCCCCCCCCGCATGTCTTCGTTGCCTATAGTCCCTGATATTGAACGTGTGGTCTGCCTCGGGGGGGGGGGGGGGGGGGGGGGGGGGGGGGTGGGGGGGGGGGGGGGGGGGGGGGGAGGGTTTAGGTTTATGTGTGAATTTCGGAAGCGCTTTAGGGAATGCAATCATTGTTTTAGCGCGCGCAGAGACGTACCCGACTTAGACCGGATTACTGGTGGGGTGAGGGGCGGGTAGATGTGAACTGACCTGGAAGCGTTGTTGAAGAACAATACGTGTGTTCAGGGAGGTGCCGGCTTGCCCCCAGGAGGGGCTGTGAGTGTCGCCGTGCTAAGAGGATTAGCGCCGACTTTCCTCCTGTCACCA
Source organism: Semisulcospira habei (assembly GCA_036245525.1). Taxonomy (NCBI): domain Eukaryota; kingdom Metazoa; phylum Mollusca; class Gastropoda; family Semisulcospiridae; genus Semisulcospira; species Semisulcospira habei. Next base: position 150,169,674 of record BTPG01000007.1, read on the forward strand.
GTGACGCGCAACTGTTGTCTGGGTGGGGGTTTACTTTTCACTCGACCCTTTGAGCCATCAGCCAGAACACAGAAGTACTTGATACCGAGAGCCATACATCTGTGACCAGCCTCTTCACCGTGGGCGAGGGTCACGAGGCTCCATTCCGCTCGTAGTCCAGGCGTTAGTTGCATTGAGGAGGCTTCCGTGTCAGCCTGCGGATGCTTTCCCAGTATGCAGAGCTCCTCGGGCCGCAGACGACTGCAGACTCCGTGCACGGTCATGCCAGTGCAATGCATAGTCGTGCGCGGATGCGCACGACTATGCTTTACACTGACATGATCGTGCACGGAGTCCACTGCGGACGGTTTTTTTCAGTTGTACATGCCTCCGTATGGCCGATGACTTCCTCAGAGCACTTTGCACACGTGGCCAACCGCTCCCAGCAAGAGGCGTGGGTTCTCACGAGCCCCTGCAATCTGCACGGGCTGATGAGTGTCTGTGTTTCTTGTCCACGGACTGCGTTTGATGAGTTCCTGCTGAGTACCGAGCGAGTGGTCTTCGTCATTATCCCATTGATCCCCCGACGCGCTACAGCAAGAGATGGATCGACCAGGATACTTCAAGGGTAGCTACATCCAGTTCGGCACTACCCTTGATTATCGTGATTGACCCATATCCTGCCACTGGGGAGTGGTACATGGGAAATTCAGCTGTGGGGCTGAAAGGGTCATGTTGGAGGCTGCATTGTGGCACTTTGAATCAAAAACGGATTGCTTTGTTCAGCTTTAATGGGCACTTTTACATTTCTTAAACCCATCCATCCATCCATTCACACACACACACACCCTGAGCATGCGGCTAGCATGGAGTGGATGCGCATTACAAGTGGACAACATCATCATCATCATCCATCCATCCATCTATACATCCATCCATCCACTCAGTCATGGCCAATCTGTCTGGAATAATAGTCTTTAGTGGATGCCTCCAATATTTCAACATTGTTGTTTTCTTTTCTTTCTTTCCCCCCCCCCCTTTTCCCTTTCTTTTAAATAATAAATAAAGAAACATGTTTTAAAACTACAACGACAGGATAACTCTTCCTTTCCAAGTGTAAGAAAGTGTTTTGTTATTTCATTCATTTTAGACACTTTGCAGTCAGTGCGTTGGTGTGGACATATTGTGTTGTGGTGTCGGGAGCTTCGCAGACTGTATCAGATACACACATCAGGATACTCCCCCACCCCCACCCACACCCCCCCCCACCCCCTGTCCTAACCAATTTTACCCCACGGCCGCATTTTCCAGATTTTGAAGTTGTCACCTAATGACTATGTATCAGTTGCAGGAGATGGTTTGACCATGATAATTCAAGGGAAGTGCCAGATTAGCTTGGCGCTGACAGGTCAACCCATCTCCTGCTGTAGGGCGTTGAGGCTGAATGGGTTAAGTTAACCTCATGACAGCTAGTCATCTACCGGTGGTTAAGTTAACCTCATGACAGCTAGTCATCTACTGGTGGTTACGTTAACCTCATGACAGCTAGTCAGACCTGTGGTTACGTTAACCTCATGACAGCTAGTCAGCTACCGGTGGTTACGTTAACCTCATGACAGCTAGTCAGACCTGTGGTTACGTTAACCTCATGACAGTCAGCTACCGGTGGTTAAGTTAACCTCATGACAGCTAGTCAGCTACTACCCCCACCGAGTCTGCCCTAGGGGACCTTGGTGGGGTTGTCTACTTTTTAGTTCCTAGGGTCACCTTGTCTAACCCCTGCAAGGTGGGTTCTACTCTTTTGGGGGTTTGTATTTCTGTCTTTCTGGTCCATTCATCTGTATTTTTCTTTTAAAATTCTCCCTCCTGTCTGCGCTTCTTGCAGTTCTTTTCTTCATTTAGCGCAGGCACGTCCTGAGAAGGCCTTTGTCGCTTGCGGGACGTAAAGCAATCTATACTCACTCACTCACTTAGTCAGCTACCGGTGGTTAAGTTAACCTCATGACAGCTAGTCAGCTACCGGTGGTTACATTAACCTCATGACAGCTAGTCAGACCTGTGGTTACGTTAACCTCATGACAGCTAGTCAGCTACTGGTGGTTAAGTTAACCTCATGACAGCTAGTCAGCTACCAGTAGTTAAGTTAACCTCATGACAGCTAGTCAGCTACCTGTGGTTAAGTTAACCTCATGACAGCTAGTCAGACCTGTGGTTACGTTAACCTCATGACAGCTAGTCAGCTACCGGTGGTTAAATTAACCTCATGACAGCTAGTCAGCTACCGGTGGTTAAATTAACCTCATGACAGCTAGTCAGCTACCAGTAGTTAAGTTAACCTCATGACAGCTATTCAGCTACCGGTGGTTAAGTTAACCTCATGACAGCTAGTCAGACCTGTGGTTACGTTAACCTCATGACAGCTAGTCAGCTACCGGTGGTTACGTTAACCTCATGACAGCTAGTCATCTACCGGTGGTTACGTTAACCTCATGACAGCTAGTCAGCTACCTGTGGTTAAGTTAACCTCATGACAGCTAGTCAGCTACCAGTAGTTAAGTTAACCTCATGAAAGCTAGTCAGCTACCTGTGGTTAAGTTAACCTCTTGAAAGCTAGTCAGCTATTATTATTATTTTATTATTACATGGTATTTATATGGCACATTTCTCATATTTATAATATAACTCAATGCGCAGAATGTAGCCGCGAACTGAACCCAACAAGCACGCTCACGTGAATCGCGCGCATTCACTCACACACTGTACGTAAACACAGAACATTCACGTGGTGCTAAGGGCAAGCTCAAGCGAGCTACTGAAGTTTTGGGAAATTCAAATCGTTTTGTATTTGAAATTTGATTACGTTGGCTGAAACTGATACCAAAGTGGAGGGGGAGGAAGAGCCGGAGTACCCAGAGAAAGAATCCCCGACGGTCCACCCAAATTAACGGTGACACTTACTAGAGGAGAAAGTCTGACACCGGAACCCGTAATCGAACCTCGCACCTTTAGCATTGGTGGCAGCCGCCTTAACCACCGCGCCACGGACCGCCCCGTGGTTACCGGTGGTTACGTTAACCCTTTCGCCGTCGATCTCACCTTTTGGCGAGTAACTCAGTCGAGTTCACTGCACTTGATCGTGACTCTAATGTATGAGGTAGTTTTGGTCTATAATAGTGCATCATGGGACAGGGGAATCCACTCTTTCATTCTGGTGCAAACTTGGAGTGTTTTGAGCGAAGAAATTGCGAGTTTTTCTGACTTTTTGGGACGGTGCTTTTTCGTGATGGCTGAAACTTCGAAAGGGCGAAGTGAGCGGCACAAGAGACTATCTACGGAGGAAGTTTTGCGTCGTTTGAACCTCCTACCATCACAAACTGATGTTGATTCGGACGAGGAGCATCCATGTGGCAACAAAGTTGACAAAGAGCTTTTAGGAAGTTTGCAAGGTAGCTCTGATAACGATCCGACCTATGAGCCAGAACCGAGTACGAGCAATCTCGCGAGCAGATTTTGTGTAGAAGAGTGTTGTGTATTCTTCATGGACTATGCTTGTGAGTTGGTGTGTTATAGATTATCTGTAGAGCTCTGAACAACCAACTATCCTTCACTTGTGAGTTGAACATTTTCTCAATATATTTCTTGACATGTTATCATGTGTTTGTTACTGTGTTGGTGACTGCCTTGTGTATAAACTGTCTGTTGTGTGTTGAGAACACAGATTTTGTCTGTTCTTCTTCTTGCATCAGGCCAGATATAAAACTTTGAGTGAGTAACATAGAAGAAAAAAGTGCCATTGTACAAATTTGTTTTCTCATCTACATTTTTTTTCCCAAAAATGAAGTAATTCGGTTTAGTGGTTTAAGAGTTATAGCCTTTTAACGATAAGAGGTGTTATGCCACAGCGGTCTGGCAAAACAGCTGCGGAAATGCAACATTTTAACATCTGTGGCGGCGAAAGGGTTAACCTCATGACAGCTAGTCAGCTACCGGTAGTACCCCTTGTGGAAAGGACGTAACAGCACATTTCCGCGAAGCAGTCAAGTGGTTAACATTTTGTAGACTGTATTCGGTACTTGCTAACATGTCATTGTTTTATTGTGTGTTTACGTGCAGGTATTTCACGCGCCAGGAACTTCGTGAGCTGTTCCAGTTGGATGAGGAACGTCATTGCTCCACGCAGCAGCAACTGGAGGAGATGCACGGCCTGGACCGACGTCGGGACCCCGAACTGGACTCGCACATCGCCTTCCTCCACTCTCTCGGTCAGATACTGTTACACAGTTGTTGTTACATCCCATTGCTACAGCTGCTACACAAGCCGATACATGTATCTCACGAACCGCTGTGCCTTTGTAGTTTACACTGTTGTCCTTTGAAGATGGACACTTTCATTTTTGCTGGGGTGACAGTCTTCAGTCAGTCCTGGAGATTGATTCGGCTTTTGGAAAGTCCCAGAAAGCTGAATTTCAGCTTTTTGATTCTGAATAAACCCCCCCCGTTCTTTAGCCAGCCTGCTCCGTCTGCAAGAGGCACAAATTCCCATGAGCCCCTGCATCCGCAGTCACAGTTACATTCTGCATCCTCAGGATCTTGAGAGATTTTCTGTCTCCTGCTGGTGTGAGGCAGTCTGCGGACCAACCTGCCACCATACAGCGCACGTCCATGGGTCTGCAGACCGTTTTCAGTCATCTTAACCCTTGCTGAGATAATCTGACCAACACTTATCTGCAAGAGGTATAGATCCTCATGAGCTCCTGCAAGCGGGGACTCATGAGGATCTATACCTCTTGCTGACACCACTTTGAATCCATGCACCTGGGACAGCTGGGGTTTTCGTCTGTTGAATAAACGACGATTGCAGAACACAGTATAGGTCAACTGGCACTGAACAGGTTAATTTTTCGCGCTGTGTTTTCTTTGAATATATTTTAATTGTGTGTGTACTGTGTTTTGACTGAAATAGTACAGTAGACACTTCCCCTACCTCTCAGTTTTCCCAGGTGCAGCCAGCTTGTGTGTGTTTCTCTCATTGTGTCTTTCTGTGCCGCTAAACCTTGCTCCTGCCTGCGTTTCAGACATATTTGGGATCAGCGACCACGACCTGATGTTTTCCCAGGAGTCTCAGCTGGAGGAGGAGCAAGAAGACCCGGGCATGCCGAATGTCGACAGGCACTCGGAGGATTACATCAAACTGAGGGTTGGTGGCAAAGTCCAGCAGCTCTAGTACATTAACCCCTTCACTGCCACAGGCCATGGGCTGTCTTTCTGAAGTCTTTGTTATTTCCACGCAGAAAGGCGCGCGCAGTCCAAGAAACATGGGCACACAGCGGTACATGTGTCAGCAAGCGGCATAGATCCTCATGAGCCCCCGCAACTGCGGGGGCTCATGAGGATCTATGTCTCTTGTAACTCGGGGTCGGCGGTGAAGAGGTTAAATGATATAAGCCTGTTGTTTTGTGAATTTAGGCCATATAGCTCAGCCAGACACCTTCCATAATGGATGATTTTCCCGTAATCAGACATAGGTCAGAACTGTACCCGGTATGTCTTTTTGATGAAAACGGTGGATTAAGAGCGTGAACAGACGTGATGTTGATATCGCATGTTTGTCCAGGTTTTAAGTCCACCGTTTTGTTGCTCATTTTCCCAGGCTTTTAATCCACTGTTTTTGTCGAAATGTGCAGTTTTGACCTACTCCTGATTTGGAAACAATGTCTATTATGCAAGAGGCACACATTTACATGAACTGGTGTATACCTTGGCCCTGTTTTATATGCAAGAAGCTGCGGTCCTCTTGAGTCTTTGCGCCAGCACCCGGGTCTGCCCTGGGGGACTTGGGTGGCGTTAACTACTTTTTAGTTCCCAGGGTCACCTTGGTCAGCCCCACAAGGTGGGTTTTCTCCTCTATTCTGGGGCATGTGTTTCTGTCTACCCTTGGTCCATTCGCCTGTATTTGCCTTTTTAAAACTCTCCCTACTGTCTGCGCTGCCTGTAGCTCTTGATATTGGATGTGTGTTGTTAAATGGTCTTAGCTTTATTTAGGCCCTATGTCTTAGGTTTATTTAACGTATTGGACCAGCTGGCGACATACATTCAATGTTCTGTTTAGGTATTTTTCACAAACAGTGCAGGCACATCCTGAGAAAATCTTGTGGCTGTCGGGACGTTAAGCAATGTACAATCAATCAATCAATCTTGAGTCTTTGCAACTTGTGAATGTCTGATCCAGTTGGTGAATTGTAAAAGGGTCACCATTTCCTTTCCTCCCCTTTAGGTACAGAAGGCTAAGGAGAACATCGAGCGTGAGTCGAGCGTGCCCGGCACGATGGAGGAGCGATTCCGCGCTAGCTATCAGTACCCACCCATCTCCGTCTACGCAGCGCCCGAAAACCAGGCCCTCATGAAGGGTGTGGGCGGCCAGCCAACAGGGGGTCAGGCGTGGTCGGGAGCGAGTCAGCCGGGTGGGCAGCCGAGGCAGGTGGTGGTGGCGGGTCGGGGGCCGGATGTGCCGGTGTTCAAACCCAGTCAGGCCGACTCCAGTCGCATCATGTACAACAGGATGCCAGGTATAGTCACTGGATCGAACACCACTCGTCTCACCCAGTTAATGTAGCCCCAACGCCTGAGAGCAGGAGACGGATGGACCATGATCATAGCTACTAACCCTCCCGAATTTTTCGGGAATTTCCCGAATTTTTTCAAGTCCCGATTTTCCGGTTTTTTTTACATTTTTTCCGATTTTCCGATTTTCAAGCTTTGTTTTAAAATTCAAGGCATTTTGGCGTACCGCTCGGGGTCACTGGCAAGCGCCTGTAGTTGAGAGCCTGCTGCTAAACTGTACCGCTAAGCTTTCGGGGACCCACAGCCAGTCTTGATCACGCAGCAAATTTGCATCCATTCTGTGTTTGTTCCGGTTGCTTCAAAATTGCCCTGGTCTAGAGCACATGCTTAGCGATTTTCACAACTGGTATTTTCGATTTTCAACCAAATGATGCCTCCAAAGAAGCAGAAGTGGTTGGTGAAGTTCCATCCAGACTACAAGCGTTCCTAACATCGACGAATCGAGAAAGGGCGAACACTTTGCCGTTTGTAAAATGTGCCGGGCAGACATAAACATCGCTGCACAGTAAACCTAGGCGGGCTGACGCGCACTGTGTTTGATTATTCGGCTGGAGCAAGGTGTGTACAGCCCCCCCCCCGCCCCCCCCCCCCCCCTTCCCGTTGCTTGATTTTCCAGCCACGGTCTAGTGCCTACACCCCCCCCCCCCCCCCCCCCCCCCCCCCTGTTGTTTGATTTTCGGCACCTGGGAGCAAGCGGGCTAGCATCGTGGAGGCCGCAGCTCAGGAATTTTGTTGCCTCAGGGTTGGCAGCTATGCATAATTCAAGGGTAGTGCAACTGGTACATAGTCGTTGAGTGACACCTTCAAAATTTAGGAGATGTTGCCTTGAGGCTCAGTGGGTTAACCCATTGATTTCACACAGTTAACCCCACGGCCGCACTTCTCACATTTTGGATGCGTCACTCGACGACTGTGTACTAGTTGCAGGAGATGGGTCGGCCATGATAATTCAGAGGTAGTTGCAGATTAGCTTCGCGCCTAAAGGCGAAAAGCTAATCTGGTGCTACCCTTGAATTATCATAGTCGACCCATCTCCTGCTGTAGTGTGTTAAACGGGTTAATTCGAGCGTCACACGATGTTAGTTGATTCTCCACACGCTTCATTAAAAAAAAAATTCTTGAAAAGCTGATTGAGACTGTAAGTAGGTCCACGAGCTTTGTAGCAGATTTCACCCGGTAACAAAGCCCGTGACAACGGAAGACAATTGTTAGTGTTCTGTGTAACCGTAGCAACGTGCACTGATGGTGGCAGGTCAGCCCAATGTGTTCCGCGTGGAGATCCAGAAACCCGCCAAGCCGGACGTCAAACCTGGAGCGAAGGTCACAGCTCACACCTCCGACTCTTCCGATGTTGTGGACCTGACGGAGGACGACGATGATGTGGTGGAGACAAAAGCCCCCATCAGACCCGTCCGCGTGGAGCAGGGCGCGAGAGGAAGAAAGCCTGACAGTCCGTCGCAACTTGAGGAAAAAGGGGTGGAGGTGACAGTTATTGATGATGGAGATGTGAGTGTTTAACCCATTTGAAGCCAAAGCTCAAACTTTGGAGATGTCACCTGACGATTATTTTCTAGTTTCAGGAGATGGATTGACTGATTATTCAAGGGTAGTGCCAGATTCCCTTGGTACCTGCTGGCGCCAAGCTAATCTGGCACTACCCTTGAATTATCACAGTCGATCCTTCTTCTGCTGGATCAGGGCTAAATGGGTTAATTGTATTTATTTATGGATCTATTTATTTAATTATTGATGGTGTTGTTTGCACAAGGCTAGCTTATCATGGAAGCCTCTCCAAAGCACTGCATATTTTATCAGCTCAATATTTTACCCTTTTGGCTGTTGGTAGAGGTTCATGATTCCTGTAGGAATCATGCCGACAAAAACTACCAACAGCAAGAGGGTTAACAAGATGTGTTGGACACAGATCTTCATGAATCCTGGCATCTGCAGGGGCAGATAGAGATCTGTGCGTCTTGCTGGACTAGTCTGCGTTTGTGTCCTAAGCATGGAGTCGCGCACAACAGTCCAAATGACAAGAAATAACAGAAGTGATGTGATACAGTCTAAAATTACAAAGCATCCACAGTAGTTACAGTTTTTAGTCCTATTCAAGAATGAAGAGGTTTCCCCCAAAAAAAACAACAACAAAAAAACAACAACAAAAAAACTACCCCAGCTTCGTTTATGTGTGAAGAGCGACTGTGAGCATAGCACATCTGTGAGTTTGTCCTCTGTAGACTACAGATCAAGAGGCGCAGATCGACCATGAGAGTTCAAGGGTTGTGCCAGAATAGCTTGGCGCCTGGAGGTGCCAAGTTATTCTGGCACAACCCTTGAACTCTCATGGTCGATTCTGTCTGAGCTCTGGTGTTTTGGGGTCGGATGAATGAAAATGTGATGAGGTTATTAAATCCCTCTGTGTGGTTTCTTGTGCAGAGTCTGCCTGTGATACAGAAGAAGGTCAAACCACAACCATCACCAACACCTGAGGACGATGTGGCAGCAGGCATGCTCAATCTCTCCATCACCATCCAGCCTGCTGATGAGGAGCCGCTGAAGAAGCCTGCCACGCCCGGTGTGGCTGAACAAAAGAGTGACCTAAAACAAGTGAAGAGTGAGGGGGATGTCAAACAAGGCAAAAGCCGAGCGGGACTGGAACGTGCGGAGCTCATGAAGACCAAGGGCATTGGAGCAGGAGACGTCAAGAAGGAACAGAGCTCCACAGGAACATTGTCTGTTCCGCAGATGAAGGAAAAACTGCAGGAAAGTCCAGCAGCTGAAGTTAGTGATGACGCCGTGTTCAAAAGTCCTCCCCCTCGCAGCGTGAGTGACAACCAGAAACACAAGCCACACAGTGCTGGGCCCAAAACACCAAAAACGCCAAAAAACCCCAGCCAGCAGCGTGTGATCGAGGAAGAGCTGATCATCTCCCCTAGCGCCTACACGCCCCTCATGCAAACCCGTCAAAAACGCCGTCGCATCATCAGCTCCCCAGGGTGCATGCTGGTGAAGGAAACGCCTGGCCGGGCAGACGGCGATGGCGGGGATGTCAGCAGCACCAAGCTGGTGGAGGATTCTCCGGACGTGTCCGTCAAGAGTACAACGGGGTCATCCAGCGGTCACTCCCAGAGCGGGGACCAGACAGACCCGTCAGACGAGCTGCAGTCCTTCCTGAGCCCAGAGGACCAGGACCTGATTGAGGACAGTCTGGTGGCTGACGATGAGGAGGGCGATGTGGACAGTCCACCCCTCGCAGGCAACCTGAGTGATGATGCCGAGGACCTCAGTCCCCGTGTGCGTGCAGCCAGCAGTGATGTAAACGGCACCGGTGATCACCTGCAGGATGGGGTCAATGAGGATGATGACGAGGTGGTGATAAAGAAGAAGCGACGCAGCGTGTGTCGCCGGGTGGCCGTGGTGGAGAGCTCTGATGAAGAGGACGAAGAAAAGGAAAACATTCACCCGTCCTTCTCCAGCAAAGACGACGATGGCAGCTATGAAGATGATGAAGGCAACGCGAACCAAAACAGTAACGCCAGTGCTGACGAAGAGGAAGATGGTGAGGTGGGAGAAGAGGAAGATGGTGAGGTGGGAGAAGAGGAAGATGGTGAGGTGGGAGAAGAGGAAGATGGTGAGGTGAGAGAAGAGGAAGATGGTGAGGTGGGAGAAGAGGAAGATGGTGAGGTGGGAGAAGAGGAAGATGGTGAGGTGGGAGAAGAGGAAGATGGTGAGGTGGGAGAAGAGGTAGATGGTGAAGTGAGAGAAGAGGAAGATGTTGAGGTGGGAGAAGAGCAAGAGGGAGGACTGGAGGAGGACGATGAGCAAGGTGCTGGTGATGAAGGTTACGATGATGATGCTGAGGATGAAGACCAGGAGAACCAGTCGGTGGTGGTGTATGATGAAAGCATGGTGGAGGGCGAGGCAGACAAGGACAACGGTAAGAACGCTAGAACTAACTACTAAACGCTAGAACTAACTACTAACGCTAGAACTAACTACTAACGCTAGAACTATCCTCTTGACTGCCAGTGGAGACAGGGTGTAGTTTTGAAAATCATTGTCAATTCAACGTCGGATCCCCAGCCATCAAAGAAACATGGATACAAAGTAATTGCAGCAAGTGGCGTAGATCCTCATGAGCCCTCGTGACTGCGAGGGCTCATGAGGATCTATACCTCTTGTGGTTGGGTGGTGTTTAATATTTCTTGGCAGTGAATGAGTTAAAAAACCCTTATGCATGCAGCCACCAGTACTGTAAGCAGTACAATCACACACTGTAAGCAGTACAATCACACACTGTAAGCAGTACAATCACACACTGTAAGCAGTACAATTACATGCTGTAAACAACTCAACCACACTGAAAACAGTACAGTCACACACTTAACAGCACAATCACACGCTGTAAGCAGTACAATCACACACTGTAAGCAGTACAATCACACGCTGTAAGCAGTACAATCACACGCTGTAAGCAGTACAATCACACGCTGTAAGCAGTACAATCACACGCTGTAAGCAGTACAATCACATGCTGTAAGCAGTACAATCACACGCTGTAAGCAGTACAATCACACTGTAAGCAGTACAATCACACACTGTAAGCAGTACAATTACACGCTGTAAACAGCTCAACCACACTGAAAACAGTACAGTCACACACTTAACAGCACAATCACACGCTGTAAGCAGTACACGGCTGTTTCAGTTTGGCCACTTAGTTTGTTCCAGGCGAGCCGAGAAACTGGGTCACAAGTCGCGCTCGCGCGCTGCCTCAGCCAGTCTCTCGGCTGTCAGGCTAGCTGATAAGTGGGCTTCCTGCTAGGCGCAGTACAGCAGGGAAAATGACTACCTTTTGTTTTTCATGACTTTCTTATTTACCTTTCAAGTGTGTGATGCAAAACTTTGTTTGTTTAAAAGCGGACATTCTGCTCAACACACTGACACCAAACACACTATAGTTGTGACAAACCAGTAGCCAGCAGGATAAGGTGGAAATAAAGAGAAAAAAACAGATTTTACTGTCTGTGTTGAGTTTTGTCACAAAATAGATGAAGTTCCAACATCAATAACACAAATACGATACAAACTACATCAAAACGGACTTGCATGTGCTAGAAGTAACATGCCTAGAGTAAGTATGACTTACCAGATCAGAGATACCGTGGAAGGGGCCGGAGAGCGGAGGGTGATAATGAGGTCACTGTTAGTGCCAGTACTCTCACAGGCACATAGCAGTAGCACGGATCTGTCAACGCTGGACGCACAGTTCTTTGGCACTATTTCAGTTTTACTCCAACACCCTATAGCAGGAGATGGATCGACCATGGTATTTCAAGGGTAGGGCCAGATTAGCTTGGTGACAAGCACAAAGCTAATCTGGCACTACCCTTGAATTATCATGATCAATCCATCTACTACAACTGTTATTCAGTCGTTCAGTAGATGACACCTCCAAAATTTGGGAAATGCAGCTGTGGTATTAAACGGGTTAATGAAAACTGTTGTGTGGTAAACAAGATGATCTCACTCTTGGATAGTTTCTCAGGACGAAAATGTTTAATCTGGAAAAGTCTGCTTTGACTGAACATGAACGGACCACCACAGAACAAAGAAATTCAATACACCTATGCACATCAGCCTGTTTGGCACACCAAAACCTCCTCCGACAGCAACTTAGACCAACTTTGTGATTAAGAAATAAAAGATTAGCTTAATTGTCAGTAGAAATTCGATGGTGTGATATAAAAAAAAAAAAAACACTGCCGCGCGTGTGTGTAACGACAGCATAACAATCACCTGCTTCCATTTACTATTTTCTTTTCTTCACACGTGGCATGACTGAGTACAGCACAGGTGACACTAGTGCCTTCAGTGTGTTCTGAGTAATTTGAGCTTCTCTGCCTCCGTTTGCAAGCCGTATGTCCTGCTCTTTAGAATGTTTATTGTTGCATGCGTCTCTTCGCCTCCCTGCTCACCATGGAGTGCCTGTCCAAAGCCACATTGTGCAATAAAGTCTGCACAGTGGCACTCAAGTATGTGTTGTTTTGGGATTATCTTTACTGCTGGAAAGTTGGTTCTAAAGAAGATCATGTAGTTGTCTATGCTGTTTTTGATTTCTTGGATGCCAACACCTGTTCTGATGATTGGTAGTTTATGTGAAACATTCTTGTGAACTTTGGAATACAGTTCATTAAGCGTTTTGAACTTGGAGGATATATCCTCTGCTTTTGCGTGTAGGTTGTGGTCATCTGTTATCTTTATTGTGTTGGTGAGAACACTGTCACTGGATATCACTGTACACATCAGGCCTCAGATAACGATGACAGTGGTTCCCAACAAAAGATCGCCCATGACAGGCCTGCACGTATAGGGCCTGTTTTTTGTCAATTTGTTTACCTCCTTCCACATATTCGACACAGAGAATTGAGTCTATATTCATGGACACTGACAGTATGTGATCATGTACAGACCAGATCGCCACTCTCCGCATCATCGTGGAACAGTCTCTGGAGTGGAGCTCCCCGCTGTACGTCAACTTTGTGGATTATGAGAAAGCATTTGACAGCGTGGACCGAGAGACTCTGTGGAAACTCCTACGACACTACGGTGTACCCACAAAGCTCGTCCGCCTGATCAAGAGCAGCTATGATGGCATGACATGTCGCGTGATCCACGAAGGGCAGTTCACCAGGGAGCTCCAGGTCAGAACTGGTGTCAGGCAGGGGTGTCTGCTGTCTCCGTTCCTCTTCCTACTGGCCATAGACTGGGTCATGAAGATGACCACAGAGCACAGACGAAGTGGAATACAGTGGACACTGTGGACACAGCTTGACGACCTCGATTTTGCAGACGACTTGGCATTACTGTCCCACACTCATCAACAAATGCAGGACAAGACCACGAGGCTTGCTGGCATCTCGTCCCAAGTGGGCCTCACCATTCACAAACAGAAAACAAAGACAATGAGGCTGAACGCAACCAGGGAAGAACCAGTCTTGCTTGCTGGCACCACGTTGGAGGAGGTGGAGTCCTTCACCTATCTCGGGAGCATCATAGACAAAAAAGGCGGCACTGATGCAGATGTCAGAGCACGAATCGGTAAAGCCAGAGCAGCCTTTCTCCAGTTGAAAAAAGTGTGGAGTTCCAGAGAGCTGTCACAACACACCAAAGTCCGGATTTTCAACTCCAATGTAAAAGCAGTTCTCCTATATGGAGCAGAGACATGGAGATTGACAAAAACCACAGTCAACGGAGTACAGACCTTCATGAACAGTTGCCTTAGAAGAATTTTGAAAATCCACTGGCCAGAGAAGATCAGCAACGTCAGACTCTGGGAGAGAACAGAGCAGATAACAGCAGAGAATGAAATTGGGCGAAGAAGATGGGGATGGATCGGTCACAGTCTGAGAAAGCCAGCTTCCAGTATCACTAGGCAGGCATTGTCATGGAACCCCCCAGGGAAAGAGGAAAAGAGGTAGGCCGAGAAACTCCTGGCGTCGAGACCTCCAAGCAGACATCAAGAGACTGGGAACCACCTGGAGTAGAATCGAAGGAGAAGCACAGGACAGGAGTTGCTGGAGGTCTCTCGTCGACGGCCTATACCCGGGTAGGGGTGACAGGCGTAAGTAAGTAAGTAAGACAGTATGTGAGGTGTCCTCCATTTTCACAATCTACACAATTTAACTTTCAAACTTTCACATAAACATACGTTACGACTGATATTAGGTCCTATAGCTAGAAAGGGACTAAACAAAAAAGTCACGTTCATTTCAGGAGTAGCAAGCACTCCGACGTCACAAAAGCAGAAAATGCACAAGAGAGTATGACACATATTCCCGTGACTGACTGCATGAATGTTTTTATCCCACTAAAAACCTTACAACAAGAATCTCTAGTTGTGGATGAAACTCAATGCTAATAGCAAGGAATGCGGCATCTTGGATACCACTTGACTTCTGGCTATCGTCTGTCAGTCTCCTCATTAATTCCGTCTCTGCTCCCATGGGCCTCTCGGGCTCCTACAAACCAAACCAGACCATTAATTAATGTCAGTATGTCTGCAGTCTTGTTAACTTAACTATGTACAAAAGAATGTAATGTCTGACTAAATGCTTTGCTATAGAAAAACATTATAAAAAGACTTAATGAAGTACATGAAAGAAATGATAACATTGATCTGTGCTACTGCTCCGTCCTGTCTGTGACTGAGAGTACTGGCACTGACAGTGACCTCATTATCACCCTCCGCTCTCCGGCCCCTTCCACGGTATCTCTGATCTGGTAAGACATACTTACTCTAGGCATGTTACTTCTAGCACATGCAACTCCGTTTTGATGTAGTTCGTATCGTATTTGTGTTATTGATGTTGGAACTTCATCTATTTTGTGACAAAATTCAACACAGACAGTGAAATCTGTTTTTTTCTCTTTATTTCCACCTTATCCTGCTGGCTACTGGTTTGTCACAACTATAGTGTGTTTGGTGTCAGTGTGTTGGGCAGAATGTCCGCTTTTAAACAAACAAAGTTTTGCATCACACACTTGAAAGGTAAATAAGAAAGTCATGAAAAACAAAAGGTAGTCATTTTCCCTGCTGTACTGCGCCTAGCAGGAAGCCCGCTTATCAGCTAGCCTGACAGCTGAGAGACTCGCTGGCTTCACCGCGTGAGCACCACTTGTGACCCAGTTTTTCGGCTCGCCTGGAACAAACTAAAAGGCCACTTCTAGCGTTGGGCCAAACAGCCGTGAGTACAATCACACGCTGTAAGCAGTACAATCACATGCTGTAAGCAGTACAATCACATGCTGTAAGCAGTACAATCACATGCTGTAATAATAATAAGAGTACTTTATTATCTCGAAAAGAGAAATTCGGTTGTGGTACATTTATAACAAATAGTACAAACAAGACATAAAAACATTATAGCATAATTATGAACATTTTCTCCCTGCACTTGCACAGCTACAAATTCCAAATGGATATAAAGTAAACACTACAAAATCTTTACACATAACTCTTGCACTTAACAGCACAATCACACTGTAAACAGTATAGTCACACTGTAAACAGTACAGTCACTGAAAAGCACAATCACACTGTAAACAGCACAATCACACTGTAAACAGTACAGTCACATACTGAACAGCAAAATCACACTGTAAACAGCACAATCACACGCTGTAAACAGTTCAATTTTCACACTGTAAGCAGCACAATCGCACACTAAACAGTAATCACACACTGTAAGCAGCACAATCACACACTGTAAACGGCACATGCATGAACATGGGGGTAAGACCGTACCATTATCTTCTATACGGGTAGAGTATGATTATGAGCGAATTTCAGTACAGCGTACCCGGTAACCTGTGTTTAGCAGCCCACTCGGCACCGGCCTCCACGTGGCGTGGTTGGGTAGTCCCCTCAGTCCCTGACTGAGTGGGCTAGCAGACGGGTGCCATCTTTGTCCAGGATTAGGACTTGATGTCAGCAGATATGTTGTTCAATCTTTTTCACTGGTCCAGTTTTTAAGGAGCTGTGCTAACCCAGGTCTTACCATGTTGGATTGGTCCTTAAAAATACACATTAGTTTTTGGTCCTTTGGATCCCAAGTGTTTGTCGTGCTTGGAGACCCGTGTCGGGGGAGAAGAGGATCCTGGTGGCTGAGGTTTCCTTTGAGTTGCGGCTCACTGGTGCCAACATTCCACTTTGGCCTTGACTTCTACTTAAATGGGAGGCTAGTCATGCCGGCCTAGTCAATCGGCTCTTGTCACGTTGAGCCCTATCCCACTGTTGACATGCGGGTTGATATACGGAGCACCATGCTATAGCCTCTGCTGCTGATTAGGTGCTTTACGCCAGTCTTCTCCTGCATTCAACAGTGTGATAGAAGGCGGTGGCTCAGACGGTTCAAACGGGCTTACCCCCTGAGTATATCTTTCGGGCAGTCTCTTTCTCTTTCTCTTTTTTTTTTTGAGATTATTTTCTTTTCGACGGTAATTTGTTTCTGTTGTTAACTTGTATTTTTATTCACTAGCTTTAGTCAAGTAAGAATTTAACAAAAGAGCATATACTAGTGTGTTCAGGAGACATAGGGCTGTCTTAGCAGTCTGTTTTTGTCAGGGAGGTTCGGGTCGGGATGAGGCCACTGGTGCCGGCCATTAGATGCCTTGGCGACGGGCTTCACACGTCCCGAGTCATTGTCCATTGTGTAGCTGTTATTGTAATTTGTGGAATGATTTTTGCCGTTTATGATTATTTTCTATCACAGCAACAATAAAGTCGTCTTGAATCCAGCAAAAGGGTCTGCTGCTGTGAAAGTCAAGCACATGTAGCAGTGTGACCATGGAAAACTCTGGTCTGCAATTGATGATACCTGAACTAAACTTCCATCAATGCGAACTGCACAATGCCTGTCTTGATCATGCTTCAAGATAAAAGCTACAATCAATAACAAGCACAAGTTATTCTGATATACAATCAATAACAAGCACAAGTTATTCTGATATACAATCAATAACAAGCACAAGTTATTCTGATATACAATCAATAACAAGCACAAGTTATTCTGATATACAATCAATAACAAGCACAAGTTATTCTGAAATACTGTAAATTCCAGGCTATTGAGCGCACCTGTATATAAGCCACACCCACACCCACTAAATTTGAGACAAATCTCTACTTTATTCACAAATGAGCCGCACTGGTTTATAAGCCACAAATATATACAACAATATGGGCAGTGGGCAGATGTTCACATCTGCACGGGACATAGACGACCCCGCCCTCCACGAGTCGCTTGCTGCCTTGCAGGCCTGGCCGCTTGGCTGCGGAAAGGCTAAGGGAGGAAACCCCTGACATCAAAGCCCCCGTGTCTCCGGGGAAGGCTTTTGAGCCAGAGACTAGGACAAGGACAGTCTGATATAAAACCTACGACCCGAGGACCTCGATGCCATCGTCCCAGCTTGCTAGGCCATGGCAGATGAACCAAGGGTTTAAAGGGTGGGGCCAGTACTGCGCACACTGCACTCCACCAAAAAGCTCCACCGCGCAGGCTTTAGGAAACGTCCACGGACCATGACACTGACCATTCCAAGTCCTGTAGCGACGGGCGAGGGGCGAAACGGCAGGTGAAAGATGTCACTGGAAGCCGCAGTCTCAAACCTGCATGCAGGCGGTTCAGGATATTGGTCGCCTGATGTTGACCTGGGGATGACAACATCACTCGGCACACCCTGAACGACCAAGCAGCCTTCTCTAGGGACAGCACTGCTTGCTCCACACGGAGAGGGGCCTAGAAAAGGTGGCCTAACCAAAGCTCGTCCCCTCGCAACCCCAGTTGGCTAGCCGCGGTCAACGGGCATCTTCTCCTGCGGTCAAAAAACAAGAAAGAATAACGGATCCACTCTCACGACGACCACGACCGGACTCAACGTAGCATGCTGGAACGTCCGAACCATGCTCCACAAAGCAGACAGCGGACGCCCTGAGCGTCGCTCCGCCCTCATTGCCCATGAATTGCGGAGGTTAAACATCGACATCGCCGCGCTCAGCGAAGTACGCCTTCCGGACGAAGGCAGCCTCCAAGAACTTGGTGCTGGGTACACCCTCTACTGGTCAGGCAGGCCTGCATCAGAAAGACGGCTTTCAGGCGTGGGTTTCATGGTCAAGACATCCATTGCGACTAAGCTGGAAAACCTACCAACGGGCCACTCAGACCGCATCATGTCCATGCGCCTCCCACTGAGACACCAGCAGCACGTCACCCTTCTCAGTGTGTACTCCCCAACCCTCCTGGCAGAGCCTTCTGAAAAGGACAAGTTTTACACTGACCTGCGCAGCCTCCTACAGAGTACCCCTGCAGACGACAAAGTCATCATCCTTGGCGACTTCAACGCCAGAGTGGGCCAGGACTCTGAAGCCTGGAAAGGAGTCCTCGGCAAGCATGGCGTGGGGAACTGCAATGACAATGGCCGCCTACTGTTGGAGTTCTGTGCGGAGCAGCAACTGGTCATCACCAACACTACTTTTCAGCAAAAGGACAGTCGAAAGACCACCTGGATGCATCCTCGCTCCAAACACTGGCACCTTATCGACTATGTCCTAGTGCGTCAGAGGGACCGCAGTGACGTCCTCCTCACCAGAGTGATGCCCAGCGCAGAGTGCCACACTGACCACCGCCTTGTCCGCTGCAAACTCAGGCTCCACTTCAAGCCAAAACCCAAGAAATGGGGGCCCCCCAAGAAAAAGCTTGACGTTGCCAGCCTCCAGCGTGACGATGTGAAAGCTGCCTTTCAGACAGATTTACAGCGCAGGCTCAAAGACACAGCGGACCCAGTAGACTCCTCCCCTGAAACACTTTGGGAACAACTGAAAACTGCTATTGCAAAATCCTCTGCAGAAGTCTTGGGTTTCGCCAGAAAGAAGAACAAAGACTGGTTTGACGAAAACGATGTAGAGATCCAGGAACACCTAGCAAAAAAAAGAGCCGCCCATCAGGCCCACCTAGCCCAGCCTTCCTGCCCTGTGAAGAAGTCTGCCTTCCGCCTCGTCTGCAGCAGTCTCCAGCGCAAGCTCAGAGATCTCCAGAATGAGTGGTGGACCAGACTTGCACAGAGGACCCAGCTTTGTGCTGACAATGGTGACTACAGGGGCTTCTACGAAGCACTGAAAGCAGCGTATGGTCCCAGGCACCTGGTACAAAGTCCCCTGCGAAGCGCGAATGGCCAGGCACTCCTCACAGATAATACCTCCATCTTGAACCGCTGGTCGGAATACTTTCAGAGCCTCTTCAGCGCTGAGCGCACTGTTCAAGAAGCAGTCGTCCTACAAATCCCACACCTCCCAGTAAAGGTTGAATTGGACGAACCGCCCACCGCTGAAGAGACCCTCACAGCCATCCACCAGCTCAAGAGTGGCAAAGCAGCAGGCAGTGATGGAATACCGCCAGAGATCTGGAAACATGGAGGCACAGCACTGCACAACAAGCTCCATGACCTCTTTCTCTGCTGCTGGGAGGAAGGAACACTACCAAAAGATCTCCGTGATGCAGTCGTTATCACCCTGTACAAGAACAAAGGCGAGAAGTCTGACTGTTCCAACTATCGGGGAATTACCCTGCTGTCCATTGCTGGGAAAATCCTTGCAAGGCTGCTCCTGAATCGGCTGGTACCTGCCATCGCTGAAGATCAACTCCCAGAGGGCCAGTGTGGCTTCAGAGCAAACAGGAGCACCACCGATATGGTCTTTGTGCTGAGACAGCTACAGGAGAAGTGCCGCGAGCAGAACAAAGGGCTGTACGTAACATTTGTCGACCTAACAAAAGCGTTCGACACTGTAAGCAGGCAAGGCATGTGGCAGATCCTGGAGCGACTTGGCTGTCCCCCAAAGTTCCTCAACATGATTGTCCAGCTACACGAGGACCAGCAAAGCCAGGTCAGACTCAACAATGACCTCTCAGAACCATTCCCTATTCTCAGCGGCGTAAAGCAGGGCTGCGTGCTGGCACTGACCCTCTTCACCATCTTTTTTAGCATGATGTTGAAGCAGGCCACGGTGGACCTCGATGATGACGATGCAGTGTACATCAGGTATCGTCTCGATGGCAGCCTGTTCAACCTCAGGCGACTGCAGGCCCACACGAAAATCCTAGACCAACTGATTCGTGAGCTGCTTTTTGCTGATGATGCTGCCCTCGTTGCACACACAGAGAGAGCCCTGCAGCGCATCACGTCTTGCTTCGCAGATGCTGCCCAGCTCTTTGGACTCGAGGTCAGTCTGAAAAAGACAGAGGTCCTCCATCAGCCGGCACCCAAGACAGTGTATCGCCCTCCTCACATCACCATTGGCGAGTCTGAACTAAAGTCAGTGCACCAGTTTACTTACCTTGGCTGCATTATCACGTCGGACGCCAAGCTGGACAAGGAGCTTGACAGCAGGCTGGCAAAAGCGAACAGCGCTTTCGGGCGACTTTTCAAGCGGGTGTGGCACAATCAACAGCTGAAAACAGGCACCAAGATCAGCGTGTACAGAGCTGTGGTCCTCACCACCCTGCTGTATGGTTCCGAGTCCTGGGCCCTCTACCGCAGCCAACTACGACTCCTCGAACGCTTCCACCAGCGCTGCCTGCGTACCATCCTGGGCATTCACTGGAGTGACTATGTCACCAACGTCGAGGTCCTTGAACAGGCTGAAACTGTGAGCATCGAGGCTTTGCTGCTGCGGACACAGCTCCGCTGGGCGGGGCATGTCTCCAGGATGGAGGATCATCGCCTACCAAAGATCACCCTGTTCGGCGAGCTTGCTACTGGACACCGTGACAGAGGGGCACCAAAGAAGAGATACAAAGACTGTCTCAAGAAGTCACTTAGTGCCTGCCAAATCGACCACCACCAGTGGTCTTCGCTTGCTGCGGACCGTGACACCTGGCGCTCCACCATTTACAAGGCAGCTGTCTCCTTTGAGGACTCTCACAGAGCTAGCCTTAAGGACAAGCGGCTCAGGAGAAAAAACAGAGATGCCGCAGCTCAGAACCCTGGCCATACCTTCCCCTGCAGCCACTGCGGTCGAACCTGCCTGTCTCGGATTGGCCTTCGCAGCCACGAACAAGCCTGCAGACGTCGTGGGCAACTCCTATAAAATCTTCGTTCGCGAAGTCAAGCCAAGCGAGATATACAACAAGAAATAAAGTTTATAATCTTAGGATAATCGCATTTATGAAGTGTCATCATCGTCCTGTTCACTGAATCCGCTGAAGTCTTTGTCTTCAGTGTTGAAGTTGAATGCCTTCAACTTGAAAGCTGCATCGTATGCATTTTGTCTCGTTTTCAGCATGACGAGGGTGTGTGCTTGAGCAAATGATCTGAATGCTTCAATTGTATGCGGCTTTGATTAAAAAATGTGAACAGTTAACACTGTAGCAACATCACATGAACAGTTAACACTGTAGCAACATGAACTGTTAACACTGTAGCAACATCACATGAACAGTTAACACTGTAGCAACATGAACAGTTAACACTTTAACATGGAGCTCATCGAAAAATTAGTGAACAGTAAACACGATATTTTGAGTTACAGAGAAGCTAAGAATAGACGAGGGTGTGATGCTCCTGGAATCGTAAAAATCCGCAAACAAGCCGCATCACTGTTTAAGCCGCAGGGTTTAAAGCTGGGTAAAAAGTCGCGGCTTATTACAATTTTTCTATTTTTTACATCTTTATTGCACTTTGCCCATCACACACTAGCACACACAAACTACACTCTGCCACATGGGGCATAGTCCATACTGCAATTTGCCATCACACACTAGCACACAAACTACACTGCCACATGGGGCATAGTCCATACTGCAATTTGCCATCACACACTAGCACACAAACTACACTGCCACATGGGGCATAGTCCATACTGCAATTTGCCATCACACACTAGCACACAAACTACACTGCCACATGGGGCATAGTCCATACTGCAATTTGCCATCATACACTAGCACACAAACTACACTGCCACATGGGGCATAGTCCATACTGCAATTTGCCATCATACACTAGCACACAAACTACACTGCCACGTGGGCTGTTTTCAGGCATTTCAATTTTAGCACTGTCACCCATGCTGCCTGTGTGTGCCTGTTTCAGATGTTGAGGAGGAAGAAGCAGGAGAAGAGGAGGAGGAGGCTGCAGTGGATATGGAAAGGATTCAGGAAATGCTGGTGGAGGCCAAGTAAGTTCTGTGCATTTTGCAACTTGGGTCTCCGCAATGTTAATGTTAGACCAAGTCGGTGGCTCTGGAATCGTCTTCTTTAACTCAAGGAATCGAGTTTAGTTCAAGGGTGTGTACAATAGCTTTATATTTAAGGGGTGATGCCATGATAATTGTATAGTTTAAGGATCTGCCAGAACAATTTTATACTTAAGGGTGGTGCCAGAATAGCTTGGTGTCTTAGAGGCGCCAAGCTATTCTGGCACCACCCTTGAACTATCATGGTCAATCAGTATCTGGTACTGCGTCAGGGCGGAACTGTTTAGAGGATTTTTGATTGTGTGCTTTGCAGGAAATGTTATAGACAGAAGCGCTACAGAGAAGCCAAGGACTATGTTGACGCTGTCTTAGAAATGCTGCCCGACCCCGAGCTGTTCAACATGGCCCAGAAAATACAGAGCAAGATCGACGCTGGACTGTGATGATACTCAGAACTACGTGTACTGGACACTAGAGAAATATGGGACACGTTCATCATGTTGCGCACTCAGGTATGCTGTGGATTATGTGTCACAATAAGAATGTTGACATACTGCAGCATGTTCAGTAGAAAGGTGGGGAACATTTGCGAAAGGAGAAGACTGTTTAATGCTGAGCCATACAAGTATACAGACGAGAGAAATATGGGACACTTTCATGTTGCGCACTCAGATATGCTGTGGATTATATGTGTCACAATAACAATGTTGACATACTGCAGCATGTTCAGTAGAAAGGTGGGAAACATTTGCGAAACAGGGATGTCACTGGAGCTGGACACCTATAGGACAAATGTCCTGGAGGGTGGCAGAGGGATAGGACATTTGTCCTGAATTGGAACAAAACAATAGGACATTTCGTGCGTGACAAAACTGATAGTAAAACAGAAACCACATAAACACAGGCTGAGTGAGATATTTATTGACTGTTGACGAAAAGGACATAAACGTAAAAAGGCAAAGAAAAGTGAACAAGTTATTATGTCATTCAGATAATACTGTCATCGCAGATTCGCATGAAAAACATATCAGGGCCTTGTAACAGAGGTAGCAAATTCTTCATGCTCAGGCTCACAACTCACAAACTAAATTGTCATTTTGGCACTTCAAGGAATTCACAGTGCAAGGAAATGTACTGACTCATCATCATCATCATCATCAGTCCCTTGCCCGAACTGGGCGTTGGGGGGACTGAAAGGCAGCAGCAACAGACAGTGCTCTCCACTGAGTTCTATTTTGGGCGGTGGCAAGCAAGTCTGACATCTCAAGTTCGGTCCATTCTTTTATGTTTGCGACCCAACTCTTTCTCTGACGACCTCGCCGACGACTTCCTTCGAGAGTGCCTTGGAGGATAGTCTTGGACAAGGTGTTGTGTCGGGTCACGTGGCCAAACCAAGCAAGCTTGCGCCGTTTCACGGTTGCCAGAAGGGGTTCATGTGGGCCCACCAGGGAAGTGACGATGCTCCGTACATATTCGTTGGTCTTGTGCTCGCGGTACGAGATGCGGAGCAACTTCCTCAGGCACTTGTTCTCAAAGGCCTGGATTTTCTTTTCTGAGTCTGCAAGCAGTGTCCAAGTCTCACAGCCGTAGAGTAGAATAGACACTATGAGGGACTTGTAAAGCCTGTACTTGATGTACTGTACTGACTAGAATAGCATTATAAAAATATTAGACCATGTACTGACTAAATGGAAATGTAATGATTAGTAAGCCTAAGGCTATAACAAAAGGAGATGAGCTTTCTGTAAGAAAATGTATAAGAAAAAAAAATCATTCCAGTTACTATTTTTTTGGTTTACTTGTTCATGTTGTCATTAACCCATTCGCTACCAGAAACCTGCTGTGGCCCATGCTTCCAGCATGGGCCACAGCAGGTTTCTGGTAGCAAATGGGTTAAAGATTTAAATTCTCACACTTTTGTGGCTAATAGATATGATGAACAAATGTAGAAAACTAATGCAGAAAATACTTTAAAAAGGCCTTGTCAATAGGCTACATTTGTTAGATTTATCTGACACTTCACTACATGTAGTAGGCTGCTACACTGACTTGAAAATCAAATTAATGACACCCTCAGACTCAGTGGAACTGATATGAGCTGATCACTCAGGAGAAGTGGATGGTTTTTCTGAGTCCTGTTGAACAGTGGTACCCCTCCTAGCTGAAAACAGAACCCTTTTCTTGTCAGCTGCCCACTTG
Organism: Semisulcospira habei; assembly: GCA_036245525.1. Taxonomy (NCBI): domain Eukaryota; kingdom Metazoa; phylum Mollusca; class Gastropoda; family Semisulcospiridae; genus Semisulcospira; species Semisulcospira habei. Next base: position 150,194,224 of record BTPG01000007.1, read on the forward strand.
TCAACAACACTGAAGACAAAAGGGTTAGGACCGTTGACTTGATCAGGCCCTTCCATTTGTACCAAGGCGATGTTTACGGAATCAACTCTACACGACCCTCGCTCGTGCAGTCTCGCTTTCGCTAAAAATAGCTGAACTTTAGGGTCAGCCAATCAGAGGGCGTTGCCGGGAATAACACACTACACGTCACTCGCTCGCGCAGTGTAAAGCTGACTACCGCAAAGCGCCAGCCTACTCGGAAAGAAATGTCGCTAGCGGTGTCCGCGATCAACGGAAAAACAATCGGACACATGTCCTCTTTTGGAAACAAACAATCGGACATTTGTCCTGCTGATCTTTCTGTTCATCGGACATTAGGCCAAGTCAATCGGACTATGTCCGGTGTCCGACGGCCAGTGACATCCCTGGCGAAAGAAGAAGACTGTTTAATGCTGAGCCATACAAGTATACTGACGAGAGAAATATGGGACACGTTCATCATGTTGCGCACTCAGATATGCTGTGGATTATGTGTCACAATAACAATGTTGACATACTGCAGCATGTTCAGTAGAAAGGTGGGAAACATTTGCGAAAGAAGAAGACTGTTTAATGCTGAGCCATACAAGTATACTCACGAGAAAAGAAATGCAACATTTTCAGAAACACTTGAGTGTTAACGACAGGTTCTGAAAATGTCGCATTTCTTTTGCTAAGTGTTTCCGATGGTTCTGAAAATGTGTTTCTGATTGGTTTCGAAAATGTTGCATTTCTTTTGGTCATCGGTATATATGGCAAAGTAACATTGTTTCATACTGAGACTTAGGAATATGTGATGTGCGTAACACCCACAATGCTTGTACTTGGTCATGTTAAGTGGATACTTTAAAAAAGATGATGTGCTCAAAATGTGACGCCTTCAAATTGTCCATGTTGTTGATACCTTATTAGAATGGGACATTATTAGAATGGGACATTTTCAAAATGTGACACACTGAAGAATTCTATTTAGGGGAAGGTGTTGCCAGGTCGCTGAGCACCATTTTGTAGTGGACACTAAAGAAAGAGTGATAGCGTGCCCCCAGTGTCCGCTGATTAGTGTTTATTTGCCGCACAGGTGTAGGTCAACACAGCACAACCTGTTTAGAGGGCCCACCTAAATACAATACAATAATACTTTATTAATCCCTCGTGGGGCAATTCACTGTCTGCCCATACAACACATGACATCATTCTCTCGTAGAAATGATGGTTGTTAACCCTTATCATTCGGAATACACGTGTGTGTGTGAAATAAGTTTGACTAAAATAGTTCAAGGGTAGTGCCAGAATAGCTTGGCGCCCCTAGGCGCCAAGCTATTCTGGCACCACCCTTGAACTAAAGCCATTGGTCTATATCCTTAACTGTAAATACTACAATGTAGCATGCATATGGCAGCATACAGATTTGAAGCTTTTAGCCTCGGTAGGGTATGGGTTGAACACGTTTGGCCTACACAAAGCATTCAGAAGGTGGACATGGCACAGCCCGAACGGAGAGCATCATAACCAAATTGACTACATCATGGTGAAGAGACGCATCCAAACCAGCGTGAACATTGCCAAGACTAGACGTTTTCCAGGAGCAGACATTGGAAGCGACCATGACTTAGTGATGATGACCTTCCGACTCCGCCTAAAGAAGGTCAACAAGCAGGGTCCCACCAGAATCAAGTTTGACCTTGAGAAGCTGAAAGACCCGGAGGTAGCGGAAGCCTTCCAGGCAAAGATAGGAGGAAAATTCGCGCTACTGCTACTTCTAGGTGCAGAATGCATGGATGTGGGCACACTGATCGACACATTTAACACTGTTGTAACCCAAACAGCCAGTGAGATCCTTGGCAAACACCGACAAGCAAAGAAACCTTGGGTTACAGCCGACATCTTTGCTCTATGTGACAAGCGTCGAGAATTAAAGAAAAAGAAATCAGAGGTAGAAGGAGCTAAACAATACAGGGAAATTAACCAGGATATCAAGAAAAGCATGAAAAAGGCAAAGAATAAGTGGATTGAAGATCGGTGTAAATACGTAGAAGAAAATCTGAACAAATATAATAGCAAAAAAGCATACCAGCTGGTGAAAGACCTGACCAGTGTAAAACAAGGACGCTCCTAGATCATTCAAGATAGTGAAAGGAACTGTCTTACGGAAGACCAAGACATACTGAAGAGATGGACAGAGTACTGCTCAGATTTGTACAACCACCGAGCTACAGGGGACCCAGGCATACTTGTCAACCCACCCGTGACCAAGAATAGCAACTATCCCATCCTCCGAGAAGAAGTAGAGGCTGCAGTGAAGTCGCTGGAAAAAGGGAAGGCAGCAGGAGCAGACAACATCCCTGCAGAACTAGTCCAAGAAGGGGGGAGAAGACATGATAAGCGCCTTACTAACAATCTGCAATAAGATCTGGCAGTCAGGGGATCGGTCCACACCATGGACCCAATCACTTATAATAACTCTCCCCCAAAAAGGCAACTTACATCAATGCCAGAATTATCGCACGGTCAGTCTTATATGCCACCCAAGCAAAGTCATGTTAAAGATCCTACTGAATAGGCTGAAGCCACAGGCAGAGGAAATCATAGCTGAGGAACAGGCAGGCTTCAGACCAGGGAGCAGCACAACTGAGCAGATCTTCAACCTGAGAGTTCTATGTGAGAGGTACCTCCAGCACCAGCAAGACCTCTATCATACACAAACCAAGGGGAATCACTGCGAGAGGTACGGAATATTATTACTTACGCCAGTCACCCCTACCCGGGTATAGGCCGTCGACGAGAGACCTCCAGCAACTCCTGTCCTGTGCTTCTCCTTCGATTCTACTCCAGGTGGTTCCCAGTCTCTTGAACGGGATATTATAGAGGATGCAAATGATTGTCTTGTTCTATACCTGCATATTTCTCTGTGGGTTGGCGATTGGGTGCCTGATAGGCGGGGGCAGGGGATCTAACTGTTTGACTGTCCAGCGCTGAGTGATTCCCCTTGGTTTGTGTACAATTCTGCCAGCGCTAGCCTCACCTATCTGGTATGTCTTTGTGGATTTTAAGAAAGCATTTGACAGGGTGTGGCATGCAGCCCTTTGGTTCACCATGAAGCTATACAACATCAATGCCAACCTGATCAAAGTCATAGCAAACCTTTACAACAAGGCCACTACGCAGTCTGCTTCAACGGCAAAATAGGAAACTGGTTTAGGACTACAGTCGGAGTCAGACAAGGCTGCTTGCTCTCACCTACTCTTTTCAGCATCTTCCTGGAAAGAATCATGACGGACGCTCTGAAAGATCATGAAGGAACTGTCAGTATTGGAGGCAGAACAATTACGAACTTGCGCTTTGCGGACGACATTGATGACCTTGCAGGAACAGAAATGAAATGAAATGAAACTTTATTTTCCAAGGACAGAGAAGGAGCTAGCTCAGCTGGTGGAAAAGCTGGACAGCACAGAACAGAGAGGAATGGAGGGAGCTGGTTGCCAAGTCATCAGTGGTGCCCCAACGGTCGGCAAGACTACGGGATAAAGATAGATAGATAGGGTATGGGTTAATAATAACAGGCGACACTGTGTCACCTTCAAGACTTCTCTAAAGAGAGCACCTGTCATGTCAACCCCTTGGCTGTCGGCAGCGCTTTTTATCTGGCAGAAAGCATGGCAACAAAAGCTGCTACCGACAGATAAAGGTCCTTGCAAACCAGGTGGTTGTTGGGAGCAGGCTCCACTGTACTTTCATTTGCTGACAGAGATCGGTTAGATGATACAGGATATGGGTTGACGATGATAGTTGAAGGGTGGTGCCAGAATAGCTTGGCGCCTGGAGGCGTCAAGCTATTCTGGCACCACCCTTGAACTATGGCATGGTATGGTATGGTATGGCACGGTGTCTCCAAGGCGCACATATCCATCTAATTAAAAATGCTCAAGGCGCCGCCGTAGGGATGGAAGCTGGAGCTTTGAAAGCCTGCTGCTATTAAGCGCTAATTTATGTGCAAATCTCCACCCGGCTATTAACTTCGGTGCATGTGAAATATTTCTACGGTGCCTTCTCTTTTCAGTTAGTGGTAATGGGATTTTTAACGTGCGCACTTGATGATTATGCGTGCTGTCCACACGAAGGTGAGACAGGCAACCGTAAGCCACGTTTGTACGTAAATTTGACTCGATGGGAATGAGGAAAAGTCCACATCCCATTCCTGCCCACTAGGGGATTCGAACTCGGGATCTTACAACTGCCAGCGCAGTGTCTTACCCACTAATTTATGTTCCCACTATCATCGTCAGTCTGTCCCCGGCATTGTCATGTGAACTTTAGAGGGCCGCTCTTGAGCTGGGTGTTTGACCCGTGTGTTTAGTCAGGCATGGGAATTGTCCGCCTAAAGGCAAATTTCCGCCGAAATGACATTGCTCAGCCACAAAAAAAAAAAATTGTCCGCCGAAAAAGAAAATTGGGGTGCAAAAAGTAACTGAGCACCGGTCATTATACACTGCAAGGCATTCGTTCAAGTGATATGCCGCCCGCTAGAGTTACGCGTCGCCTATTGTGGCTGTAACGCAGTCGTTACTTGACCGTGCAATGCTCCCGGACCCTCCTAGTTTCAGACTTTTTTCACCTTTTTAATTCCCATGCCTGTTTAGTGTGTTATAGATTGCAGATTCTGTTCCAAGTGTAAAGTTTTTTCACCATGGCCTTGTGTCGACATTTAGTACCGGGTATATTGATCTTTCATGTTTGCTCCCCCGACCGCACCCCCTCCCCCATTTTCTAATTTTGGATGTACAGAAACGATGTGGTTTGGTACAGTTGCACACATGCGCAACCTCACGCACATAATCGCACACACACACACAACACTTGTCTGCAGTGCTCTCCCCTCTTCCCTGTATGTTGACTGTGTAACGGTGTATAGCCATGTACATTATATTATTCAGATGATCTCGCACACTATACAGCGTGTACATACATGTAGATATGTTTTGCCATTTTTCTGTTTGTTTTTCATCACTAAGTTCAGGAATTCAGGGGCGGTCCGTGGCGCAGTGGTTAAGGCGCCTGCCACCAATGCTAAAGGTGCGAGGTTCGATTACGGGTTCCGGCGTCGCATTTTTCTCCTCTAGTAACTTACTTACTTACGCCTGTCACCCCTACCCGGGTATAGGCCGTCGACGAGAGACCTCCAGCAACTCCTGTCCTGTGCTTCTCCTTCGATTCTACTCCAGGTGGTTCCCAGTCTCTTGATGTCTGCTTGGAGGTCTCGACGCCAGGAGTTTCTCGGCCTACCTCTTTTCCTCTTTCCCTGGGGGTTCCATGACAATGCCTGCCTAGTGATACTGGAAGCTGGCTTTCTCAGACTGTGACCGATCCATCCCCATCTTCTTCGCCCAATTTCATTCTCTGCTGTTATCTGCTCTGTTCTCTCCCAGAGTCTGACGTTGCTGATCTTCTCTGGCCAGTGGATTTTCAAAATTCTTCTAAGGCAACTGTTCATGAAGGTCTGTACTCTGTTGACTGTGGTTTTTGTCAATCTCCATGTCTCTGCTCCATATAGGAGAACTGCTTTTACATTGGAGTTGAAAATCCTGACTTTGGTGTGTTGTGACAGCTCTCTGGAACTCCACACTTTTTTCAACTGGAGAAAGGCTGCTCTGGCTTTACCGATTCGTGCTCTGACATCTGCATCAGTGCCGCCTCTTTTGTCTATGATGCTCCCGAGATAGGTGAAGGACTCCACCTCCTCCAACGGGGTGCCAGCAAGCAAGACTGGTTCTTCCCTGGTTGCGTTCAGCCTCATTGTCTTTGTTTTCTGTTTGTGAATGGTGAGGCCCACTTGGGACGAGATGTCAGCAAGCCTCGTGGTCTTGTCCTGCATTTGTTGATGAGTGTGGGACAGTAATGCCAAGTCGTCTGCAAAATCGAGGTCGTCAAGCTGTGTCCACAGTGTCCACTGTATTCCACTTCGTCTGTGCTCTGTGGTCATCTTCATGACCCAGTCTATGGCCAGTAGGAAGAGGAACGGAGACAGCAGACACCCCTGCCTGACACCAGTTCTGAACTGGAGCTCTCTGGTGAACTGCCCTTCGTGGATCACGCGACATGTCATGCCATCATAGCTGCTCTTGATCAGGCGGATGAGCTTTGTGGGTACACTGTAGTGTCGTAGGTCCTCTAGTAAGTGTCACCGTTAATTCAGGCGGACCGTCGGGGGTTCTTTCTCCGGGTACTCCGGCTCTTTCCTCCCCCACGACTTTGGTATCAGTTTCAGCCCGCTTAATCAAATTTCAAATACAAACGATATTGAATTTCCAAAAACTACAGTAGCTCGCTTGAGCTTGCCCTTAGCACCACGTGAATGTTCTGTGTTTATGTACAGTGTGTGAGTGAATGCGCGTGATTCACGTGAGCGTGCTTGTTGAGTTCAGTTCGCGGCAGCGCTATGAGCCGATTTTCAATTGGGATAAAGCGCCTATTTAATGCGCTAATTATTATTATTATTATTATTATTATTTGAATGCAACTATTGGAGACACGTCAAATTCAATATGGATGTGTTTATTTGGGTTTTTATCATATTTTATTAAAATAATCATCAGTTATAAATTTCACCTTCGTCCTGTGTTTCTGCTATATCCCATGGGCATGCAGCCACTGGGGCTGTTTAGTCACTGTTTACAGTCACACACACTGTTTACAGTCACGCACTGTTTACAGTCTCACACTGTTTACAGTCTCACATGCTGTTTACAGTCTCACACACTGTTTACAGTCTCAGACACTGTTTACACATACCAAGGGCAATTAATTGGACAAACAGATCCCCTGCCCCCGCCTATCGGGCACCCAATTGCCAGCCCACAAAAAAATGCGCAGGTATAGAACCAGACGATCATCTACATCCCTTAAAGGATGCATCAGGTCTAGCCTATAACCCATGTCTTTTTGTGGAACTTAGGAAGTAGGCAGGAGAAACACACATACACACACAAGAAGGTGCACTACTAAATGTGGTCAGGTAAATACTCTGATTTCCCACAGTAGATTACTTACGCCTGTCACCCCTACCCGGGTATAGGCCATCGACGAGAGACCTCCAGCAACTCCTGTCCTGTGCTTCTCCTTCGATTCTACTCCAGGTGGTTCCCAGTCTCTTGATGTCTGCTTGGAGGTCTCGACACCAGGAGTTTCTCGGCCTACCTCTTTTCCTCTTTCCCTGGGGGTTCCATGACAATGCCTGCCTAGTGATACTGGAAGCTGGCTTTCTCAGACTGTGACCGATCCATCCCCATCTTCTTCGCCCAATTTCATTCTCTGCTGTTATCTGCTCTGTTCTCTCCCAGAGTCTGACGTTGCTGATCTTCTCTGGTCAGTGGATTTTCAAAATTCTTCTAAGGCAACTGTTCATGAAGGTCTGTACTCTGTTGACTGTGGTTTTTGTCAATCTCCAAGTCTCTGCTCCATATAAGAGAACTGCTTTTACATTGGAGTTGAAAATCCTGACTTTGGTGTGTTGTGACAGCTCTCTGGAACTCCACACTTTTTTCAACTGGAGAAAGGCTGCTCTGGCTTTACCGATTCGTGCTCTGACATCTGCATCAGTGCCGCCTTTTTTGTCTATGATGCTCCCGAGATAGGTGAAGGACTCCACCTCCTCCAACGGGGTGCCAGCAAGCAAGACTGGTTCTTCCCTGGTTGCGTTCAGCCTCATTGTCTTTGTTTTCTGTTTGTGAATGGTGAGGCCCACTTGGGACGAGATGTCAGCAAGCCTCGTGGTCTTGTCCTGCATTTGTTGATGAGTGTGGGACAGTAATGCCAAGTCGTCTGCAAAATCGAGGTCGTCAAGCTGTGTCCACAGTGTCCACTGTATTCCACTTCGTCTGTGCTCTGTGGTCATCTTCATGACCCAGTCTATGGCCAGTAGGAAGAGGAACGGAGACAGCAGACACCCCTGCCTGACACCAGTTCTGACCTGGAGCTCTCTGGTGAACTGCCCTTCGTGGATCACGCGACATGTCATGCCATCATAGCTGCTCTTGATCAGGCGGACGAGCCTTGTGGGTACACCGTAGTGTCGTAGGAGTTTCCACAGAGTCTCTCGGTCCACGCTGTCAAATGCTTTCTCATAATCCACAAAGTTGACGTACAGCGGGGAGCTCCACTCCAGAGACTGTTCCACGATGATGCGGAGAGTGGCGATCTGGTCTGTACATGATCGGTTCTTCCTGAATCCTGCTTGCTGGTCTCTCAGCTGGGGGTCAACGGAGCTCTTCATTCTCTCTAGGATGATCCTGTTGAAGACCTTTCCTGGCATGCTGCTGGTACTGACAGCAAGGTGATTCCTCTGTAGTTGGAACACTTGCTGAGGTCGCCTTTCTTGGGAAGCTTGATTAGGTACCCCTCCTTCCAGTCACCTGGCATCACCTCCTCTTCCCAGATCTTTCCAAACAGTGGGTACAGCATCTCAACTGTTGTCTCTAGGTCTGCTTTCAGAGACTCCGCTGGGATGCCATCTGTCCCTGCTGCTTTGCCATTCTTCAAAAATGCCACTGCTTTTCTGATCTCTTCCCGGCTGGGTCTGTCACAGCTTATGGGTAGGTCGGTCTCTGCCGGCTGGATGTCGGGGGGGTCGGGTGGGCTAGGTCTGTTCAGCAACTCTTCAAAATACTCGGCCCATCTGTCGAGTTGGTCTGCTCTGTCCCACAGTAGATGCTCAAGACAATACACAACAATGTAACGATACAAGTTTTGCCTCGAGGTATAGAATACTCACAAACCAGATAGGAGAGGCTAGCGCTGGTAGAATTGTATACATACACTGTTTACAGTAGCACACACACTGTTTACAGTAGCACATACACCAGCGCCAGTGACTGCATACACCATGTGGTTACCGGTAAATGTATTTTGTTTAGTTTCTATAAACCTTTACACCAAGATGTGCAAGCCTGCTCTTGTTGGAAACGAAAAGAGGGTGTGCAAAAGTAGTTTGTGCCTTGTCGATCTGGGCCAATAGGGGTGCAGTAATACTCCTGTGCATGCAGCGACTAGCACTGTTACTGTTGGACGACACTTGACAATGTTGGCAATGCGGCCTTGCAGTTAAACAGGCATCCAGGCACCAGAACTGTAAACAGTGTGCTGCTGTGAACAGAGAGGTGCTGCAAACAGTGTGTGGTTGCAGCAAGATGGATCGATCATTATAATTTAAGGGTAGCGCCAGATTAGCTTGGCGCCTGACGGCGCCAAGCTAATCTGGCGCTACCCTTGAATTACCACGGTCAATTCATCTCCTGCTGTGTGTTTCGGACATAAATTGGTTAATAAAGGGCTGCAAGGATCAGTTGTTTTTTTGGTACCATGCCCAAACACTACAGACCAGTTGCAGCAAGATGGATCGACCATGATAATTCAAGGGTAGTGCCAGATTAGCTTGGCGCCAAGCTAATCTGGCACTGCCCTTAAATTATCTTGGTCGAGTCATCTCCTGCTGTAGTGCGTCAGACCTAGATTGGTTAATAAATGGTCACAGTGATCAATTTCTTTGTAACTTGCCCAGGACGTATCAACAAACTACATCTATCGTACAGGTGGCGTTCGTGGGCAATAATTCCCCACCCGGGTCTGCCCTGGAGAACTTGGTTGGGGTTAACTACTTTTTAGTTCCCAGGGTCACCCTGGTCAGCCTCACAGGGTGGGTTTTCCCTCTATTCTGGGCATGTGGTTCTGTCTGCCCTTGGTCCATTCACCTGTATTTGCCTTTTAAAAACTCTCCCTACTGTCTGTGCTGCCTGTAGCTCTTGATACTGGATGTGTGTTGCTAAATGGTCTTGGCTTTATTTAGGCCCCATGTCGTAGGTTTATTTAATCCATATCATACTGAGGCTAAAAGCTTCAAATATGTACACTGCCATATGCAAGCTACATTATAGTACTTACAGATAAGGATATAGACCAATGGCTTTAGTTTAAGGGTGGTGCCAGAATAGCTTGGCGCACTACCCTTGAACTATTTTTAGTCAAACTTATTTCACACACTGGTGTATTCCGAATGATAAAGGTTAACATATTGGAACGGCTGGTGACATACATTCAACGTTCTGTTTGGTGTTTTTTTAACAAACAGTGCAGGCACATCCTGAGAAAGTCTTGTTGCTGTCGGGACGTTAAGCAATGTACAATCAGTCAATCGTGGGCAATAATCGTGTGATTCGGAGAGAAAATGAAAAATAAAATGTTTCACTTTTGGTCAAAATAACTATCAGGCACTTGCAAACATCATTCTGCATACATCTACCCGTCCTATTTACAGTACCGATTAGGCACTTATAAACATCATTCTGCATACACCCACCCGTCCTATTTACAGTACTGATCAGGCACTTATAAACATCATTCATTCTGCATACATCTACCCGTCCTATTTACAGTACCGATTAGGCACTTTTAAACATCATTCTGCATACATCCACCGGTCCTATTTACAGTACTGATCAGGCACTTGTAAACATCATTCTGCATACATCCACCCGTCCTATTTACAGTACTGATCAGGCACTTGTAAACATCATTCTGCATACATCCACCCGTCCTATCTACAGTACTGATCAGGCACTTGTAAACATCATTCTGCATACATCCACCCGTCCTATTTACAGTACTGATCAGGCACTTGTAAACATCATTCTGCATACATCCACCCGTCCTATTTACAGTACTGATACACGGAGGTTAACCCATGTAACCCCATGTCCACATTTAGGGATGTCATGTAACGACTATTTAAGAGTTGCAGGTAATGGATCGACTGATAATTCAAAAGTAGTGCCAGATGAGCTTAGCGCCTGATGGCACCAAGCTCATCTGGCACTACCCTTGAATTGCCATGTCGATCCATCTGCTGCCATCGTGCGTCGAGGCTTAATGAGTTAATATTTTTGAGATTCAGAATTATTGCCTGCATACTTAAATACACATTTCACACAAAACAAAGGACTTGGAATACAGTTTATTTTTACGTAATCAAATTTTAATACAGAGGCATACATGTACATCACATTCGAATCAAGCTAAGAATGTCATTAAACCATAGGGACCATCACAAACATTCATTTTTCTCTAAAAGGTATTTTTTCGAAAAATACTTACCGATGACATGACTACATGGGAATATCTACTTCTAGGCTCAATTTTAGCCTACTTGCCCGTTGTGTGCCCACACAACCCGAGAGGCCTTCGGGGAACCCCCCAGAGGGGCCGAGAGTTATCTCCCCATACCTGCCTTACCAGATCCGGTCACGACACCATTCAGTCTGATACTTCGCTCGAAAGCGGCAAGCGGGGCAGGAGGGAGGGTTATCCGAGTCATGTCATCGGTAAGTATTTTTCGAAAAAATACCTTTTAGAGAAAAATGAATTTATTTCCTCAAAAACATTACCGATGACATGACTACATGGGAGAATTGCGAAGAGGAGGCGGGTGCCGCCCACAACTCCCCCAACAGGACAACGCCGTCCACCCCGTGGCACACTCCCGACAATTTTAGCGAAGTGCAACCTACGGTGCCGGTGGCACCGGGAGGGAGTGTTGCGTCGCGGCGATGTCCCCCCCCCCAGTGCGAGATTCTCTCGCTGGCTAGCCGGGTCCCGGAGGTAGAAACGGGCAAGACCGACTCGGTGTTTCAGCCCACGGCTGCCACGATGTCCTTGACAGTGTTTCGCTCAAACGCGACGCTCGTGGCCATAGCTCGTACCTCGTGTGCGAGAATGTGCAGCCTCTTAGCTCCCTCAGGGGCTATCTCTTGATAAGCGGAGCGTATGACCCAGCGGAGCCAGGAAGAGATCGTCTGGGCTATAATGTCACGCTGTTTGGGTCTTAGAGGTAGGAAGAGGCGCGACCGCCCCCTGCGGACGAGCTTAGATCACCGCAGAAAGATTTTAAGGGCGCGCACGGGATCCTGTAGCCTGGCCTCCTGGGACCGGGGTCGGTCTCTCAGCGGCCTAATGGTGATCACCTGAGGCGGAGTTAAAGGCGACCTGTTATTTGCCAGAAAGGCCGGGTCCGTGAGGAGCCGGACGGAGCCGTCTGTTCGGAACTGCAGACCGGCAGGGCGTGCTGAAGGCGCATGTAGCTCGCTCCCGCGCGAAGCGGTAGCCAGTGCCAGCAGGAAACAAGTCTCGCGTGCCAAGTCCGCGAGCTGGGCCAAAGGTAATGGTACGAAGCGGGCGGAGTTCAACCACGTGAGCACCCAGGGTAGGTCCCAGCGAGGAAGGAGCGAGCGGAGTGTAAGGCGCTGGGTGCCGAAGTGTCCCATAAGGTCGGCTAGGTCCTTGCCGGCGCCCGGATCGGGTCGTCCCAGGTGACGATAGGTGTCCGCCATCATGGACAGGTAACCGCGTACCGTGATGAGGGTTAGGCTTTGGTCTCGAAGAGCCAGAGAGAGAAGTCCGCCAGCGGAGGATGAGTCAGATCCGTGGGCGTAAGGCCAAGATCGGTACACCAGGAACAGAGGACTCGCCAGTTCCCTCGTAGGCTCGAAGGGTCGACAGTCTCCGGGGCGCAGCGATCGCCTCCATAGCTGCATCTGAGTATACTCTAGCTCCGGGGGTTTGCCGCCCAACCTCCAGGCGTAAAGGAGGAGCCACCCCAGGCAGGGGTGGAACAGCGGCTGGCGCGGTTGCTTGAGCATGGTCCGCGGGGTGGGCAGCAGCAGGGGCGGGTCTGTGGCGAGGCTGAGCAGGTCGGTGGTCCAGGAGCGGTTCCAGACGAGCGGTGCGACCGACAGGAGGAACGCCGAAGAGCCCCGCAGTTAGAGGAGGACTTAGGGCACGAGGACGGTAGGGGGACCGGTATAGGCCACAAGTCCGTCCCAGGGAAAGGCGAGCGCATTGACAGCCCAGGCAAGGTGGTCGGGAATCGGGGAGACGAAGAGGGGAAGCTGGTGGTTCCACCTCGGGGCGAACGACTCGGCCTGGGGAGTCTCCCAGCGGGCGCAGATCATCTGAAAGATGTCCTGTCGCAGGGTCCATTCCGTGTGTAGGAGTTGGTCGCGGCGAGACCGAGAGTTGGCCAAGACATTTAGGCATCCGGGAACGTGCGGGGCTTGAAGGATAATGCTCCGGTCCTCGCACCAACGCATCTTCCTGTAGAGGAGCATACCCAGGTCAGGGGAGCGTGTGCCACCTAGCTTCTGGATGTAAGCGACCACGATCGTGTCGTCCGAAAGCACGAGAAGCTCCTGGTGTCGGATGAGGTACTCCCCGGCGTGAAGGGCTCGCCATACGGCCTGCATCTCCGGACAGTGGGTGTGGGTGTGCGCCCAGTGGGAGGGCCAGGGGCCCGCCTGGAGGGGGAGAGGCTAAGGGAACTCCCGACGCTAGCCACGTAGGGCCGGTCCACCGACGAAGGTGCGGACGAAGCATCTGGGGCACTGGGACCGCGGCCGTCAAGTCTCTGGAAGACGTGAGCCAATGGAGAAGATGCAGTTGAATTGGCCGGGAGTAGAGACGCCCTAGTGGGATAAGATCCGCTGCGGCGTTCATCAAACCCCGCAACTGAAGCCAGACTCTGGCGGGGCCTGCATCCTCCCGAGCTAACTGGTCGGCTAGATCAGCAATCCTCTTGATCCGGGGCACCGGAAGGCGTACCGTGTTGAGGTTGGTAGGGAGTTCCATACCCAGATGCACAACCCGGCGGGAGGGAGAGATCCGACTTGCCGTCGTCTACTAGGAAGCCCAGGTGTGCCAGGAGGTGCAAGAGAGCATCTCTGTCCGTGGCTAGCGCGGTCTCCGATTGGTTGCACAACGGAGGCCGTCCAGGTAGTTCGATGTGGACTGGAGGAGGACTGTCGGGCTAAGGCGACTAAGGCGTCCATCCGCCAAGTGAAGACCCAGGGGCGGAGGTTGAGTCCGAACGGCAATCCTACCGAAGGCGCTCGAGCGGTGCGCACTAGTGTCCTGAACAGAACGGAAGGAGTCGGGGGCGCGACCGAGTCGCGCAAGCTAGGGCTGACGTCTCTCCTGGCCAGACTCAGTGAGTAGGGCGCTACGCCGGCGTACAGATCCTCCGGAAGGATCAGCGGGCTTAACGGGGAGAGACGGGAGAGGAAGGCCAGTCACGTGGGACGGCACATGGCAGACTGCTGCAGGCCGGGCTCAGTGAGGCGGGCGCTGTGCCGGCAAACAGACCCTCCGGAAGGGTCAGCGGGCGTGGCAGCAGTGGCAGTCCTCTGATCAGCCATCAAGTGACCTGAAAGTGGAACGGAGGGAGTCGGGGCGCGACCGTGTCGCGCAAGCTAAGGCTGAAGCCTCTCTTGGCCAGACTCCGAGAGCAGGGCGCTATGCCGGCGTTCAGATCCTCCGGGGGGAGCGGCGATGATCCCGGCGAGGCGAATGATCCCTCCAGCGGCGCTCGAGGGGCGAGCGTGAGTGTCTAGAACTGACGGTGGAACGGGATGAGTCGGGGGCGCGACCGTGTCGCGCAGGTTGAGGCTGACGTCTCTCCTGGCCGGACTCAGTGAGAAGGGCTCTATGCCGGCGTTTAGATCCTCCGGAAGGATCAGCGGGCTTCTCGGGGAGAGAGAGAGGATGAAGGCCAGTCAACGTGGGACGGCTCATGGCGGACTGCTGCAGGCCAGGCTCAGTGAGGCGGGCGCTGTGCCGGCAAACAGACCCTCCGGAAGGGTCAGCGGGCGTGGCAGCAGTGGCGATCCTCTGGTTAGCGCGCAACGCCGGGTCCCGACAAGCAGACCGTTCTGAGGGGCCGATGCGAGGAAGGGCGGTCGTTACCGAAGGGGCGGCGGAAGTGTCCACAGGAGCCGGACGAGAGATAGTAGACGGAGGTCGCTCTCGCCGATAAAACTCCAGAGGTCCGACCAAACGTCTCCGGCCAAGTCGCACAGACATCACGAGGAACGAACCGCCGACCCGTAGAGACTGAGTCGCCGAACAGCAAGGGTCCACCCAAGGGGGCACGGTGAAGTTGCGCTCGCAGGTCCGGCGGCAACGTACTGCAGGGGCGGAGCAGGGCATCTCGACGCATGAGGTCGCAGTTGGCCGAAGCCACCATCGCGTTGACCGAGGAATGGTAGGCGGCGCAATTGGCGGTCTCCGCGAGGACCAGCAGGTCTCCTAGGAGGGGAGAGATGGAAGGATGCCAGGATACCTCCACCCGACGAACCAAGGCTTGAGTGAGGAGCTCCATAACACCCGAGCAGGCTAAGGTGTTACGGACCAAGGTCGCTGTCTTGTCCAGGCCCCGCAGCGGGGACCGCCGCAGCAGAGTCAGACCGCCGGCTAGGGACACCGCCGAAGGGTCCAGCGTAGGCAGAGGGATGGAGAAGGCCTGGGAGAGTCCAGCATACCAGTCCCGCCGAAACAAGATGTCTAAATCCGCGGGTCAGCGATGGTCGGAGAAGAAGACCGGCTCCTGGGACGTGGCCAGCTGTAGGTGCGACGAAAAGACGTCTCGAAGACCCTTAAAGCCGGGCGGTTGGGGAAGCGACCTAAACTTCTTGACCTGCCTCTCCGCGTCAACGAAGGCGGCGACCTTCCTCTTCAGCTCCGGGGAAGCTGCCGCGTGCGAGGTCGAGCGATCCTCGTCCAACAGAGCCGAGACCGAGACTTCGGGTAGCAGGCTGAGCGCATCGTCCTGCAGGGGGCGTCGAGAATCCCGCTGACGGTGCTCGCGAGGCGAGCGAGAGCGCGGGCGTCTGGAGGAGGAACGGTGAGGATCAGGGTCGCGGCTGCGTCGCGACGGACGGTGCTGACGTCTCTCCGTGCCCTACTCCGGAAGTAGGCCACTATGCCGGCAAGGCGATCCTCCGGAAGGATCAGCGGGCTTGGTGCGGGGAGAGTGGTGAGGACGGCTCGTCAACGACGGACGGCTCAAGGCCGACTGCTGCTGGTCACTCTCAGTGAGACGTGCGCTAAGCCGGCAAACAGACCCTCCGGAAGGGTCAGCGGGCGTGGCAGCAGTGGCGGTCCTGTGGTCAGAACAAACCGCGAACCCCGAAGCGGGGACCGTTCCGTGCGGGAGTGGCCGAGGAAACAGCCAGGGCGGCCAACGTGTCAAAGGGCGCTGAACGCTCGTAAGCCGGGCGGGCACGCTCTCGGCGGTAAAAGGACCAAGGTCCGCCCACATAACCTCAGGCCAGGCCGCACACCGCTTACACTCTGGTATCAGATTCAGTCCACCCAACCAATTTCAAATACAAACGATTTTGAACTTCCAAAGACTATAGCAGCTCGCTTGAGCTTGCCCTTAGCACCACGTGAAAGTTCTGTGTTTACGTTCCGTGTGTGAGTGAATGTCAAGGAGCTTGACAGCAGGCTGGCAAAAGCGAACAGTGCTTTCGGGCGACTTTTCAAGCGGGTGTGGCACAATCAACAGCTGAAAACAGGCACCAAGATCAGCGTGTACAGAGCTGTGGTCCTCACCACCCTGCTGTATGGTTCCGAGTCCTGGGCCCTCTACCGCAGCCAACTACGACTCCTCGAACGCTTCCACCAGCGCTGCCTGCGTACCATCCTGGGCATTCACTGGAGTGACTATGTCACCAACGTCGAGGTCCTTGAACAGGCTGAAACTGTGAGCATCGAGGCTTTGCTGCTGCGGACACAGCTCCGCTGGGCGGGGCATGTCTCCAGGATGGAGGATCATCGCCTACCAAAGATCACCCTGTTCGGCGAGCTTGCTACTGGACACCGTGACAGAGGGGCACCAAAGAAGAGATACAAAGACTGTCTCAAGAAGTCACTTAGTGCCTGCCAAATCGACCACCACCAGTGGTCTTCGCTTGCTGCGGACCGTGACACCTGGCGCTCCACCATTTACAAGGCAGCTGTCTCCTTTGAGGACTCTCGCAGAGCTAGCCTTAAGGACAAGCGGCTCAGGAGAAAAAACAGAGATGCCGCAGCTCAGAACCCTGGCCAGACCTTCCCCTGCAGCCACTGCGGTCGAACCTGCCTGTCTCGGATTGGCCTCCGCAGCCACGAACAAGCCTGCAGACGTCGTGGGCAACTCCTATAAAATCTTCGTTCGCGAAGTCAAGCCAAGAATGTGAGTGAATGTGCGTAACTCACGTGAGCGCGCTTGTTGGGCCCAGTTCGGGGCAGCGCTTTGAGCCGATTTTCAATTGGGATAAAGCGCCTATTTAATGTGCTTATTATTATTATTATTATTATCATTACACCTGCGGTCCGAGGAACCACCGAACGCGGTAGGGAGACCGAGTGAGTGTCCGTCGGCCACCTAAAGTCATCGCACCGGGAGCACAACGACATTATCGAAGCGTAGGCGGGCTCCCGGTGAAAGCGTAATGGGGCACTCTCGGAGGGCTAACGGGGCTTAAACGGGCTAACACACACGGAGCCCAAGGCCCACGTGCAAAACGGGCGCGACACGGCAACAGCCGACCGTGAGCTAATCAGGCACTACGCACTGAAACGAACCCCAAAGCAAAAGCAGGGAAGCACCCACAGGCAGCCGGCTCTCAGCCCGAGGGCCGGCCGAGGGAACTACCGCTACCTTACCTCTGCAACGAAGGGAAGGGGGGGAAGGGCAGTCAAACCGCTGTCCACAGAAGCAGAAGAATCCCCGCAAGTGGCCCAACGAAGCAGGAAGAGAAGGCCAGGTAGAAGGCAGGGTAGAAGCAGGCGCAGAGCACACGAAGTCGGCAACAAGCGTCGGTAGGCAGAAGACCGGTCGAGGCAGCGAGAGCGCGGGCCAGACACGTCTTCTCTCCACGAGCGAAGTAGAAAGACTGGATGGTCTCGTGACCGGATCTGGTAAGGCAGGTATGAGGAGATAACTCTCGGCCCCTCTGGGGGGTTCCCCGAGGGCCTCTCGGGTTGTGTGGGCACACAACGGGCAAGTAGGCTAAAATTGAGCCTAGAAGTAGATATTCCCATGTAGTCATGTCATCGGTAATGTTTTTGAGGAAATAAAACAATGACTTCCCGTGTTGTGTCCTGTAAGTCTTGGTGAAAGCACAGGTCAGCAAACTGCACAAAACTACCTTTGTATAATTAACCTTTTGTCTATTGGTAGCAATTTATGTACAGGAATTGTGACAAAACCACAAAACTATCTTTGTATAATTAACCTTTTGTCTATTGGTAGGAATTCATGTACAGCAATCGTGACAAAACCGCTGTAACAGCCAAAGGGTCAATTTTTCACTTGAATGCGTAACGCTAGAGCAGTGCGCACATATCCAAAACCAAAGTTTGCTGTCATACTTCAGAGTCGGGCACATCAACTGCGCTACAGTAACGAGGGCCGCAGCGTACTGACACCAGTTTACAGCGAAGGACGAGACAAAAACATGCGAACAACTGGTCAAAAATGCAAGCAACTTTGCTGGTCTGTTGTTTGAGGTCCTAACTCACAGACTGGCAAACAATCGTTCCTGAGGCAAACAATCGTTCCTGTGGCAAACAATCGTTCCTGCGGCAAAACCAAGCGTTCTTAACCTGCATTTCCTACATTTTTGAGCTGCCTAACAACTATATACCTGGTGCAGGAGATGGATCGACCATGATAATTCCAGGGTAGTGCCAGATTAGCTTGGTGCCTCGTCAGGCACCAAGCTAATCTGGCACTACCCTGGAATTATCATGGTCAATGATGGCACCAAGCTAATCTGGCACTACCCTGGAATTATCATGGTCAATGATGGCACCAAGCTAATCTGGCACTACCCTGGAATTATCATGGTCACTCTATCTCCTGCTGTAATGCATTGGGGCAACATGGGCCAAGATCCACAGATCCCTACATAGATCCTCATGAGCCCTCAAGACTTGGGGACAAGGAATTCACAGACAGCATGACGCACAAACATGGCTGAAGAAGACAGTCACTAGACAAGACACTGGTCTGTGAATTTGGACCTTATGACTTTAATGCCGCCAGATCCAAAATCGCAGACCACCACGCAGTTATCAGGATTTAACTCCACGCAGGCTACAGAGGCCATCTCGCTGTGAAGACCAACATGCAGCAAACTTGGCTGATAACAAGACCTGATATCTCAAAGTCGGATACAGTAAACTTCGGACAGAAATGCCTTGGGGACCCAAACGTTTGTGGCCGTATAACTGAAGTTTGATCTAATTAAGTAAATTACAGAGAGAGAGAGAGAGTGGTCAGGAACGGAGAAAAAGTTTCATATATCAAACTATTTTTTTTTTATAAGCGAAGTTGACTATATCAATTTTCAAAGTGATCCACCCCAGTTTTTCATGTAAATTTACAATTGGCCAGTCAGACCAGTGCCCATGCAACTCTGGTAGCATGACAACAGACCATGTGCTACAGACCTGCCCCACGTTCACAACCCTCAGACGGAGACATTGGCCGGAAGAGACAGAGGTGTCCCGCAAGCTCTATGGAGGCCTGGAGGACCTGCGGCGCACGGCAGCATTTATAGAGGAGACCGGGCTGTCCATATAAAAGAGTGTTCGAGGAAGAAGAATGTAAATTTACTTCATTTGTGGCAAACTCGGAATACACCCAACAAATCTGCATTTCCTGGCCTTGTGTCCTTGTCCCGCATCCAAAGTGTATGATAACTGCGACTGCGGAGCTCATAAATATCTGCGTCTCTTGCGGATGGATGTCACCGCCCTCAGCTAGTTTCCGTCTTCTGGCCACCCGTCTGTGAGAGATGTTTCACCACGTCCACCCAGTTCCACCCTCGTGGCCGTTCCTCGGTGTTGGCCCCGAACTTGTCCATCATTCTGCGTTTCTGGGCCTTGGTCAGCTGCTCCTTCCTCTCCTTCTTCATGGCCGCGGGCTGGTCACCGGCACTGGCTGTCAGACTGGCCTGGCTACTTGTCTGCAATTATTAACAGGCAAAACTTTCAGATTTCCCTCATGCCTCCTCAACTACGGCAAAAGTAAAAGATCACCAAGGCTGGCTAAAAGTGTGGCCTGCCTGCTTGCCTACAATTGCTCCCTATGGTACCGGTTTCAGGCCACTTTATAAAATTTCAAATACAAGCGATCAAAATTTCCGAAACCTCAGTAGCTGAGCTGACCCTTCGCACCATGTGAATGTTCTGTGTTTGTCTTGTACTGTGTGTGTGTGTGTGTCACGCGAGCGTGCGTGTTGGGTTCAGTTCACGGCGCTTTAAGCCGATTCGCAGAATTGGGAAAAGCGCCTATATAATAACCGGTATTATTATTATTATCATTAATTTTAACTTTTAATCCTACAGTCACATTTTGCATGTGTCATCTAACAACCATGTACCAGTTGCAGGAGATGGATTGACCATGATAATTCAAGGGTAGTGCCAGATTAGCTTGGCGTCTGATAGTGCCAAGCTAATCTGGCACTATCCTTCAATTATGATCGTTTAATAATAACAACACCGGTTATTATATAGGTTCTATTCCCAATTCTGCGAATCGGCTCAAAGCGCCATGAACTGAACCAAACACGGGACGCACACACATACACTCTGAAGACAAACACAGTACATTCATGTGGTGTGAAGGGTCAGCTCAGCTACTGAGGTTTTGGAAATTTTGATCGCTTGTATTTGAAATTTATAAAGTGGCCTGAAACAGGTACCAAAGTGGAGGGGAAGGAAGAGCCGCCAACGGTCTGCCCGAATTAACAGTGTAGAGGAGAAAAGTCTGACGCCGGAACCCGGTATCGAACCTCGCACCTTTAGCATTGGTGGCAGGTGCCTTAACCACTGCGCCATGGACCGCCCCAATCGTTTCATCTCCTGCAGCTGGTACAGTTTTCAAACTTTGGGAAACGTGGCCCTGGCGTTAAATCCAAGTTGTTCAGTCTCCATGACAGCAATTAAATCAACATGTCAATCAAAACTGTTCATGGTTACAAGATAGTTTGATCTAGCACTTAACAGATATTTATCATAAGTTGTTTTTTTTTTCTAAAAAAATGTGTCTGATGTAAACCATGGATTACAAGCCCAGAAAAATACTGCGTTTGCCTGGACTTCAATATCTCATGTTTGTATTTTTCACTCAATGTCCGCACCAAAAGACACACCGTTTTTGACTTCTGGTACCTCTGATTATCCATCATTTGTTCATGGATTTCTCAAAAGCTTGTCAGAAAAACTCCAATGTAAAAGCAGTTCTCCTATATGGAGCAGAGACATGGAGATTGACAAAAACCACAGTCAACAGAGTACAGACCTTCATGAACAGTTGCCTTAGAAGAATTTTGAAAATCCACTGGCCAGAGAAGATCAGCAACGTCAGACTCTGGGAGAGAACAGAGCAGATAACAGCAGAGAATGAAATTGGGCGAAGAAGATGGGGATGGATCGGTCACAGTCTGAGAAAGCCAGCTTTCAGTATCACTAGGCAGGCATTGTCATGGAACCCCCAGGGAAAGAGGAAAAGAGGTAGGCCGAGAAACTCCTGGCGTCGAGACCTCCAAGCAGACATCAAGAGACTGGGAACCACCTGGAGTAGAATCGAAGGAGAAGCACAGGACAGGAGTTGCTGGAGGTCTCTCATCGACGGCCTATACCCGGGTAGGGGTGACAGGCGTAAGTAAGTAAGTAAGTTGTCAGAAAAAGTGGTGTACTATGCATGTGGCATTGCCAGTTTTAAAAGTACTGATTGTGAAATTAACTGCTTCTCACTACACTTGCTGTGCGAAAATTGAAATGCTGGCTGTACACACCACAGGTATTGGAGCGTCCGGCTGATCCGCCAACAAGGAGTCCAAGTTGTCCTTGACCCACTCAAACAAGGTGAAGGTCATAGGCATTCCTATCAAGTCTGCCATCTGGAAAATTACAAATTGCCAATATAATACAGCTTAACTCATTCGCGGCCAGCGCATCCGGATGTGGCTGGCCATGAATGAGTTAATGAGCCATCAGCATGGGCGACAGTCTTCAGCTTTTTCAAAATCCCACAAAGCTGAATTTCATTTTGGGGGGGTTCAGACGGAACAGCCCTTCAGTCAGCCTGTGCCATATGCAAGAGGCAGACATTCTCCTAGAATACAGACATTCTCCTAGAATACAGACATTCTCCTAGAATACAGACATTCTCCTAGAATACAGACATTCTCCTAGAATACAGACATTCTCATAGAATACGACTTGCTGGCCGTGGATCATGGGGCATAGTTACTCCACGGACTGTTTTCAGTTATTTCAATTTTTGCACCATCACCCATGCATCAGGTCCAAATTTCCAAATCTGAGAGCTGCCTCCTCAAGACTATGGAAGTTTAGTGGCTAAATTGGCCAAGATAGTTTAAGGGTGGTGCCAGAATAGCTTGGCGCCTGGAGGCGCCAAGGTATTCTGGCGTCACCCTTGAACTATCAGTTGATACCTCTTATGTTGCTTTGGTCAGGACGAAATGAGATAGAAGAAAATTCAACTGCAACAACCCCCCCCCCCCCCCCCCCTCCCCCCCAGTCATCGCTGCACTATTCGGACACCTGAGAAAAACTCTGTGATAAGCAAGCAGAACATAGCAACGAGAGACATTCACCCGTATGACCTATCACAGCCATTTTACATCTGTGTTCATATCACGAAGTCCACTGTGGGGTCTATCTGCCCTGTGTGCAGCAGAACCTGCTCGGAGTGACCATCATGAGAAATCGCCTGTGAATGAAGACCATCATTCGGGGGCCTGTCGATAATGACAGGTAACACACTTTCTTGCGAGAGCACCGGTCTTTTATAACTTTTTTCTCGCAAACCAAAGTGGTTGCTTAGAGCAGGTTCTACTTTAACGCTTTGCGTGTCGGTAGCGGTTTTTGTCACGATGATTCCTCAGGAATCATCGCGACTAAAACCGCTACCGACACGCAAAGGGTTAACACACAAGTATTACAGTGAGTGACTGAACGCTTGTTCTCACCTGTTCTTCCAAGCCCGATTTGATGGCTGTTCTCACAGAATCAATCCTGTAAAAAAAAAGAAAACATTTTCAGATAAAGAGTTTTTAATGAGAAAGAAGAAAATATGAAATTAATAATGATAGCAACAATACTAACATTCACAAAAATTCTGAAATAATGAAAATACTAGAAATCATAAAAATACATTAAACTTATATTTCTCTTTTATAATCATTAAAAAATATAAAATACAACAAATTGTAATTTTTTATTTTATTTTTAAATAATAATAATGATTTCTATGGCGCCTAACCTCAGGTAGAGCTCTAGTGCTAGGCACCTTACAAATTAAAAAAAATACAATTACAAAACCCCAAAAATTAAATCATTTAAACGTTGGTAATTTATCATTATTTATTTTAATCTTTAAAATTTTAATCATTTCAATTTTAACCTTTGAAATTTTAATCATTTTAATGTATACAAATCGTGCTGAAAAGCTACCTCTAATTACAACACAAAATTCTATGATTCATCCCTCATGAAAGCCTAGGTGTGACACAGGACGGTATGTTACATCCATGGTACACGCACAAGTGCTTGTTGTAGAACACGTCCAGGTTGATATCCGCCGGCACTTCAGGGTAACTCTCGCCCCACGCCAGCTCCACCACAAACGACCGGTAACTGCCATCTTCACCGAACTGTAATAGCCAAATACATTAAAAATAAGCAAGTAAATGAATAAACGACGACTGCTAATATAACCCCTTGACCGCCAAGAACCCAGGACTACCGCCCAACTGCAAGAGACATAGATCCTCATGAGCCCCCCCGCAGTCACGGAGGGGCTCATGAGGATCTATGTCTCTTGCTGAACCCACTCTTCGCCCATGTTGCTCGTACGGCTGCGGGGCTCGGTGTTGAATAATGAACAAAACAATTCTGCATTCCCCGACAGCGATGGGGTTAACCCCTTCACTGCCAAGAAAAACGGGAACACCGCCCACCTGCAAGAGACACAGATCCTCATGAGCCCGCACAGTTGCGGGGGGCTCATGAGGATCTGTGCCTCTTTCCGACACCACGCGCAGGCTACGTGCAGCTTTCTGGCCAAAAGATGCCGCGTTGGACCAGTAGTGATGTTGCTCAGGGTTGTCACCGTCTTTTGTGCATGTACAAATTGTCATCGTAGTTTGTCTTGTGCACGAATTACCTCCTGCCTACTGCCTGGTGTGTTTTGTATTATTTGTATGTCACATGTTGTGCGGTGCAGGCCACTGGCCTTTTTGATACAATAAACCTTCCTATTCGTACTATACGCTGAGAATGGCAGAGAACAGAGAGGAATGGAGGGAGCTGGTTGCCAAGTCATCAGTGGTGCCCCAACGGTCGGCAAGACTACGGGATATAGATAGATAGATAGATAGATAGATAGATACTTTGTGTCCATGTTCTCTGGACAGTTGTAGCTTTTGGTCGTTTAGTGGACACAGATTTCAGAAACAAAATGTACGTACGTTGGCAGGGAAGGGGTTAGCCTATTTAGGCAGGACACTACCAGATATGGAGCGACTATGACAGCTCAAGGGTAACGTCTGGAAAAATGTGCACCTCTAAGACCAAGCTACTCTGACACTGCCCTTCAAACGAACATGACTGATCTGTCTTACAAACCTTTCATAAGGGTGTTTTGTTTATCGTCCGAGTGCTTTGAGATGCAAATACAACTTGTTTACTGTGCGGTGTACCTTGTACTGGTACGTCGTGGGGTTGACCTGTTTGAAGTTGGCGTCTCCATCATAAATGGACTGCAGCACCTCCACCTCCTCCTGCAACACACAAGTAAACAGTTGCAGTACAGCAAAACCTGTTATTTAATAGTGTTATATGCACTTTAGCCCCAAAGTCACACATTTTGGAGGTGTTGCCTAACGCGACTATGTACCAGTTGCAGGAGATTGATTGACCATGATAATTACAAGGGTAGTGCAAGATTAGCTTGGCACCTGAAGGCGCCAAGCTAATCTAGCACTACCCTTGAATTATCATGGTCAATCCATCTCCTGCTGTAGGGACTTGGAGATAAATGGGTTAAGCACTTTATTTTCAAAGAAAAGTGGTGTTAATGAACAGATGTTTTCTCAAGGGACATCGTCATGGGCCAAAAGTGCCACCTTTCATTAGTTTAAAGACTGTCAATTAAATTGGCTCCGTCCAGCTAAATCAATGATGGTCTTTAACTCTTTGCCTAGGGCGGGCGGCTCTAGTCACCTTGAGACAACTACAGGCAGTGAGATCCACCAAGTGGAGGGTCGCTTAACCCATAAAGCCCTGAAAGACTGAGACGGAATGTAGATCTATCAACCATGATATTTCAAGGTTGGTGTCGGAATCGCTTGGCGCCTACAGGCGCCAAGCTATTCTGACACCAACCTTGAAATATCATGGTCGATTTGTCCCCAGAACTCTGATAACTAATATAAAACTCAGAGGTTATTACTCACAAACCAGATAGGTGAGGCTAGCGCTGGCAGAATTGTACAACAAACCAAGGGGAATTACTCAGCGCTGGACAGATGAACAGTTAGATCCCCTGGCCCCGCCTATCAGGCACCCATTTGCCAGCCCACAGAGAAATACGCAGGTATAGAACAAGACGATCATCTACATCCCTAAAAAGGATGCATTAGGTCTCTTATATAACCCATGTCTTTCTCCGGAACTTAGGAAGTAGGCAGGAGAAACATACATACACAAACACGAAGGTGCATTACTATATGTGGTCGGGTAAATACCCTGAATTCCCACAGTAGATGCACAGAACATTCTCTTGGCTTGACTTCGCGAACGAAGATTTTATAGGAGTTGCCCACGACGTCTGCAGGCTTGTTCGTGGCTGCGGAGGCCAATCCGAGACAGGCAGGTTCGACCGCAGTGGCTGCAGGGGAAGGTATGGCCAGGGTTTTGAGCTGCGGCATCTCTGTTTTTTCTCCTGAGCCGCTTGTCCTTAAGGCTAGCTCTGTGAGAGTCCTCAAAGGAGACAGCTGCCTTGTAAATGGTGGAGCGCCAGGTGTCACGGTCCGCAGCAAGCGAAGACCACTGGTGGTGGTCGATTTGGCAGGCACTAAGTGACTTCTTGAGACAGTCTTTGTATCTCTTCTTTGGTGCCCCTCTGTCACGGTGTCCAGTAGCAAGCTTGCCGAACAGGGTGATCTTTGGTAGGTGATGATCCTCCATCCTGGAGACATGCCCCGCCCAGCGGAGCTGTGTCCGCAGCAGCAAAGCCTCGATGCTCACAGTTTCAGCCTGTTCAAGGACCTCGACGTTGGTGACATAGTCACTCCAGTGAATGCCCAGCATGGTACGCAGGCAGCGCTGGTGGAAGCGTTCGAGGAGTCGTAGTTGGCTGCGGTAGAGGGCCCAGGACTCGGAACCATACAGCAGGGTGGTGAGGACCACAGCTTTGTACACGCTGATCTTGGTGCCTGTTTTCAGCTGCTGATTGTGCCACACCCGCTTGAAAATTACACAACAATGTAAGGATACAAATTTGCCTTGAGTTATACTGAGATACTCACAAACCAGATAGGTGAGGCTAGCACTGGCAGAATTGTACAACAAACCAAGGGGAATTACTCAGCGCTGGACAGATGAACAGTTAGATCCCCTGCCCCCGCCTATCAGGCACCCATTCGCCAGCCCACAGATAGGCGGGGGCAGGGGATCTAACTGTTCATCTGTCCAGCGCTGAGTAATTCCCCTTGGTTTGTGTGAATGTACTTAGCCTTCAAGTCTGTGCTAGACACTTTCACCCTTTTCATCCTGATACTCTAGTCTATTGCTTAAAATATATTGAACTATGATGGTTCAAGGGTGGTGCCAGAATAGCTTGGCACCTGAGGTGCCAAGCTATTCTGGCACCACCCTTGAACTAAAATGGTTGACCTATCGTGTAATCTGTGTAATGTAGCCTTCACAATAAGCAAGTTTTTTTTTTTTTAAAGTCAGCCTCAGGATGTAATGGGTTAAAAGTGGGTCATTAAGTATTGGTCTAGATGTCATGCATTAACATTCTTACCTGTTGCTGTTCTTGGCTACTCATGCTGTGTCAGGTCTTATTGATGTTCACTTGTAGGAAAATTTGTCGCAAAAAGGTCGCATTTCACATCAGTCCACCATGGTCCGTCTGCAACACAAAATGCTGGCCATTTACACATGATGTATGATACCAGCGCAAAATGTGAGTGCTGGTCTGAAATCCTGCCCCTACCTGATTCAATGTACATGTCTGTGAGTTTGGACCTTATGGCTACAAACTGTAAGGTCCAGAATCACAGACCAGCACACAATAGCCATGCTCCTTCCCTGGAAACTTTGTATACATCATGTGTGACAAACTCAAGGTTTCCTGCAAAATGCCTCAAGCTTTAGTCTTGGCATCTCCTGCGGATTGTTGGCATGCATGTATTGGGTCAACTGTGCTGTTCCAGCTAGTGGTTGGTAGCGCTATCAGCTACGGCTAGGGCTGCAGTCATGGATCAAATACAGATTGATGTGATGAAAGACGAAGGTGAGCAGCCTTTAGTTTCAGAACTTCTACTGTGCGTGTCTCCATATTTGGGAAAGAGGAAGCCTCTACAGGATTAGCACACATACAATTGTATGTAGCAATTTTTTTAAGAGTGACTTTCGTGCTTGTGGAACCTCCCCCCTTTTCTGACTTTCTTATTTCCAGCCTGCTACTGTATGAAACAATAAGTGAATAACCGAATTAATCAAGCCAGTCATCGGCCCTGACTGGGTTTGGTTTGAGTGACACTAGCTTCGAATCGTGTCATCTTCATTTACAAAACGCTAAACAAAGTGACGGGCATGGTAGGACCTTATCTGGTTTGAATTGGTCAACTTGGCTGCCTGGATCACTGGACACACTGAACATATAACAAGACGTATCCTGACACAACACACACTGACCAACACGTGAATAGTACAGTTGGTGAGAGTAACCTGCCCTTGAGGTTAAAGGGAGGAGTCGTTGTTACGTACGAGAAGAAACAGTAAACATATCACAGTGTACACATATCTGTAAAGAACAGTACATTTTTATTTTAAAATTATATAATAGTAAGAAGTATATGTTTATTTGATTATCTGATGGAATTATAATCATATTTATTACATCTCTTGACAATGACCCCCACCCGGGTCTGCCCTGGGGGACTTGGGTGGGGTTAGGTATTTTTTAGTTCCCAGGGTCACTCTGGTCAGCCCCACAGGGTGGGTTTTCCTCTCTATTCTGGGGCATGTGTTTCTGTCTACCCTTGGTCCATTCACCTGTATTTTCCTATTTTAAACTCTCCCTACTGTCTGCGCTGCCTGTAGCTCTTGATATTGGATGTGTGTTGCTAAATGGTCTTGGCTTTATTTAGGCCCCATATCGTAGGTTTATTTAATGTATTGGACCGGCTGGCGACATACATTCAATATTTTGTTTATTATTTTTTTTCAAAAGCAGTGCAGGCACGTCCTGAGAAAGCCTTGTTGCTGTCGGGACGTTAAGCAATGTACAATCAATTGACAATGACTGCTCCCTTATATAACATCACAGTATATTAGGCATTGACCGACAAAGTTTGCCGTCTTTCTCAAAATGGAGCCGACGAACACACAGCAAGGTAAGCTACGGTTAAATCGATGTTTGCTGTTATGACGTTCATTTGTAATACGCAGAGAGTTGGGATTAGTCTATTTTGAATGCACCATAGCGAAATTAATGTGTCGTTTGGCATTTACTTATTGTTCTGGTGGCCGTGTTGTAATACAAGGGACAAAACTGCTGAAATGTCATACCTAAGGTCAGATAACAAGAGTCGCTTCCCATATCTACTAAACTCTTCATACCTTATTCCGTTTCTGTTGTCGCCTCAAATATTTTAAAGTATATTGATTTTTAAAAATTTTTATTTATTATTTAACTTTTTTTTTTTGGGGGGGGGGGGGAGGAAGGGGGCAGTGTAGAGTAAGGAATTTTCAAATAAATAATTTAAAAAAAATTAAAAAGAGAGGTCCGTGGCGCAGTGGTTAAGGCGCCTGCCACCAATGCTAAAGGTGCGAGGTTCGAAAACAGGTTCCGACGTCGGACTTTTCTCCTCTGGTAAGTGTCACCATTAATTCGGGCGGACCGTCGGGGGTTCTTTCTCCGGGTACTCCGGTTCTTCCACCCCCCCCCCCCCCCCCCCCCCCCCCCCCGTCCCCCCACCCCCCACACTTTGGTACCGGTTTCAGGCCACTTTACAAATTTTAAATACAAGCCATCAAAAATCTCTGTAACTTCAGTAGCTGAACTGGCCCTTCGTCTGTCTTGTACTGTGTTTGTCTTAAATGGCGTAAATCCGTGTCTGTTACGTGAGTGTGCGTGTTGGGTTTCAATTCGCGGCGCTTTGAGTCGATTTGCCCAAAATTGAGAAAAAGCGCCTATATAATAACGGTATTATTATTATTATTAGAGGTTGAAAACCCTGTAAGTATGTGTTTCATTTTTCACACTTAAATCATTTTCACATACTTTAACTAAGGGCTTTGAACCTCTCTTTTATTTCATGCGGAACCCTTGCGGCAACATTTTTACTTCTAATAAATAAATTGTTTTCCCTTTGGTAGTGGCCCTGGTTGAAACAAGCAGTCGCCCTCTGGGCGTTCAGCTGGTGAACTCGGGCCATACCAACAAGACGTCCAGCCCCATGGACCTGGTGGAGCTGGCGCAGCAAGTACAGAAGGTGGGTCGCGCTGGACAGCATTCCTGCATGCAGGGCCCAGCTACTTTGGCATCATTCTGGAACTGTCATGGTCAATCTATACTCAGTGTGCAGGCCCCAGCTACTTTAGCATCATACTGGAACTGTCATGGTCAACCTGTACCCAGTGTGCAAATGCCATTGGGCTGACATCGGCCACCGTTGGCCTGCATAGGGCTGTGCTCGGGCCAATGTCGGCCTGATGACCATTTGCACGTCCGATATATGTTGCTGAACTGAAAGTATCCAGCTTTTGAAAAAACACTTTCACATTCAGCTGCATTCGCAAGAATGTATGTTGATGTTGGTCCTCACAAATGAGTCAAAACCATCTTACGCCCCTGGCCAAGTCACGCAATGTGGGTAGGTGTCAATTGTTTTTAAGAAGATAAGGAGTTGTCAACTGATATGGAGATTAGCACTATGTATGTACTCTGCAGAAATGTCTGAGCTTCACATACAGAACTGAATGGGAGTGATTGCTAATGCTAGTGCAATACTGGTAAGATAAAACTATTTGAAAAGCTTGACGTCATACAGGAAAATTGTACATCATTACGGTGTACAAACAGAACTCATCTGTGTCAATGACAATTGTTCTGTATTTATTTTTTGCTGTTTGAAATGTTATATGTGATTATGTTTCGTTTCATTTACAGGCTGACGAGTTCACAAGAGCCAACGCTTGTAACAAACTGACCGTCATCGCAGATCAGATCAGGTACCTACAGGAACAAGCCAAAAAGGTGAGGTCACAGGACACTTTCATGTTCATACTCTCAATCATTTCTGGTGGTTTGTATCAATATTTATACCTCATTTGCTGTATTGAAAGCGAAGTTGATGTACCTTGTATTCTGCAGAGGCACAAGTGATAATTAATACAGTACACACAGCATATGAATTTACTGTCAATTTTGCCTCTGCACAATGCCAGATACATTTACATCAATACAGTTAATGTAATACATCGTGTGAGATGTTAACCCATTTAGTCCCCCTGATGCACTACATCCGGAGATGGATCGACCATGATAATTCAAGGGTAGTGCCAGATTTGCTTGGCGCCAAGCTAACCTGGCACTACCCTTGCATTATCATGGTCGATCCTTCTCCTGCAACTGGTTCAGAACATTAGGAAATACGGCCTTTGGGTAAAGTATTAAAGTGCCAATGTGTAGAAACTTGATTTTCACACCCGGGCGTTACAGATCACTTGATAAGAAACTCGCCTGGCTGCACCACGCCACTCGCTCCGGTGATCTGCCACGCATACCTTGTTGTTCATCTGCATTGTTTGTAATCGTGCAGGTGCTGGAGGACGCTCGCAGAGACAACGCGCTACACCACGCGGCCTGTAACCTGGTGAAGAAACCCGGCCAGATGTATTACCTGTACGAGCGCGAGTCTGGACAACAGTACCTCTCCATACTCTCCCCTCAGGTAAGGACGGGGAACTTGCTTCTAGATCGAGCTCCAAGACCACAGTTGGTGGTGTATGGTCCTCTACATAGTAAGATTTCGAGGTTTCATTATTTTGGAGAGATTTCAAAATTTTGGAGTTATTTTCTGAGGTTTCCATCTCAGTTCTGGAGGGAGATCGACCATGATAGTTCAAGGTGACACAAAGAGTTCAAGGGTGGTGTCAGAATAGCTTGTCACCTACAGGCGCCAAGCTTTTCTGACACCACCCTTGAAATATCATGGTCAATGCACATCCTGTCATGACTTTTAATGGGTAAACAGACACGTTTAACAGCTCTACATGACACTCAACGACCATGGTGGTTCAAAGTTGATGCCTAATTAGCTTGACGCCTAAACAGCTGCATTGACTGATCAACCATGGTAGTCAAAGAGTAGCGTCTGATTGGCTTGGTGCCAAAGCACCAGGCTAATCAGGTACTACCCTTGAACTATCATGGTGAATTTATCTCCTGCAGCCATCAGTGTCCAACCTGAACAAGTGAGATAGACAAGGGGTGATGAAATCATAAACATTGAGGCATACAGCAGTGCTACCAAGATTTCACTCATTCTACCCCAGACACACCACAGCGAGATAAGGATCGACCATGATAGTTCAAGGGTGATGCCAGAATAGCTTGGCGCCTATGGGCGCCAAGCTATTCTGACATCACCCTTGAACTATCATGGTCGATATGTGTCGTGCACTGCAAGACAGTCTTCAGAGACAACGGCAAAATTTGGGGATTTCGGTGTTGGGGTACAATGAGTTAAGGTGAGTAGTTTGAGGCAAAGTTAGTTGTTCATCAGATGCTTTTCTGCTGATGTTGTTCTGAGCTCCACATTTTGAGGTCACCAGCCGGGCCAGTGTTAAATGAGTTTCAAGTTGCCTGAAACGTTTTCAAAGATGCCATGGGTGACTGGGCAACCCTTTTCATGATCCCTGAAGACTTGGGTGTTGTGGAGAAATGCCAACAAGAAAAGAATCAATCACTGTCAGAAAAGACAGTTACAACATAATTTATTAATATTGTCGGGTTGAAACCCTTTTTCAAAATAGCATACAAACAAGCGGGGCGGTTCCCACGCCACTGAGAAGTACACATTGTGCTGCTTATTTTTTCTTGGGTGATCAACATTTAGGTGTTGTTGGTATTTGGCTGGTGTTAATTTTGCTTTGCTTGGGGCAGTGTGGTTTACGGTACAAGCTGTACCTATATGTGACTGTGAGATACAAGATGTATATATTAATATATATATATCTAACTGTGAGATTTCTTCTGGCAGGAATGGGGTGCATCATGTCCACACGAATTCATCTCAGCGTACCGCCTTGAGCATGATCAGTCGTGGACGCCCGTCGAGGAAGTGGAGAGGAGAAGCGAGGAGATTGCACTGATGGACAAAATCTACCATGCACAGGCAGCCATTACCGACGCCAGGTTCACTCTCCAAGGAACACTACAGCCCACGGGGGCACCGCAAATCAAAGACGTGTCAGACCACCATCCATAATAACCTAAAAATTCGGACTCCGCAATGTTATAATGGACTTTGTATGTGCAGCTGTGATTCACAATTACTGTGGATTTTAAAAAAAAAATCCTGTTTAGCCATGTTACAAACCTACATGTTGATTGACCATGCTAGTTTAAGGGTGGTGCCAGAATAGCTTGGTACCTGTAGGCACCAAGCTATTCTGGCAGCACCCTTGAACTAGCATGATTGATGAGTTTCCTGTGCTGTAATGTGATCTTCGGAGGACACTCCAAAGTTTGGGAATTTTAACCACAGGTCTCAATATGTTTTATGTAAAGTTTTTGAATGTATGTGAATATCACATATGATAATGCTGTAATTTATTTATTCATCCAAGAAACTTCCTGTGCAGTTCTGTAATCAGGACAGAATATACCACACGTCACACTAACGAAAGTACACGCTCGCAGCTTTTCCTTCCATTTGTACTGCAGTTCTGACATGGTGTCACTAGCTACGGTCGTGCTGTGCATGACAAAATGGCCAATTGATAATTAGGAGTGTCTAGTCCAAATTAGAAATTAGTTTTCATACTTTTTTTCATTGTTTTGCTACTTCTGTGGCTGGAAGCCATTTATATTCATGCAGAGAATGTGTTCAGGTGTTTGACCTTAAAACTCCACTGAGAGTCTTATTTGATCATCATTTATATTCATGCAGAGAATGTGTTCAGGTGTTTGACCTTAAAACTCCACTGAGAGTCTTATTTGATCATCATTTTGCATCACAAAAGTGTTGTGCTTCTTTCAGTGTGGACGTTATCCTTGATATCACCCTTTTTTGTGGTAAAAAGGACAATTCATTGTCTCCGTACCCATCCAGTGCTGAAAATCGTCAGAAAAATACTTGTATGTACCCCAGATGATGTCCAACTCAACTGTGCTTCACCGTGCCCACTCTAATGGTGACTTTTGTATTTGGAGGCATTTGTGAAGATTGTACCGTTATGATTGGTCGATGCATGTGAGCTCATATAAGAATGTAACAAAATCCAGATACAAAAGATGACTGCCAAGCGTGTAAAATGCAGAGAAAACACCAACGATGAAAATACCAGCCATAAATGGTTGATCATGATAGTAGTGCCAGATTAGCTTGGCGCCTGCAAGGCGCCAAGCTAATCTGGCTCTACCCTTCAACTATCATGGCTGATCCATCGCTCATGAGGGTGAATGTGTAGAAAAAGCTGTTATCTTTCACAGTCGCCCACCAAACCATCAGGGAGATCTCAGCACGGGTGGAGGTTCACACAAGAACGCTTGGACATTTAGTTGGTCAGTTTAACCCTCTTGTTGGTGCAGCAACTGGTACACTGTGCCCTGACAGTGTGCATTGTATTGGTGGCCGCAGAGACAAGAAGGTTAATGGCTACTAGATATTTTCCTGCATGTCATTGAAACAGGGGTTGAATAAAATTCAAATCATTCTTGTCGGCCTTCCCCAGCTTCCTCAACAGTGCCTACGTACCTTGACACGCAAGTGTCCGGTGAGGCCTACGTACCTTGACACACAAGTGTCCGGTGAGGCCTACGTACCTTGACACGCAAGTGTCCGGTGAGGCCTACGTACCTTGACACACAAGTGTCCGGTGAGGCCTACGTACCTTGACACGCAAGGGTCTGGTGAGGCCTACATACTTTGACACGCAAGTGTCCGGTGAGGCCTACGTACCTTGACACACAAGGGTCTGGTGAGGCTTGTATGTCTTGTTTGACCCTGACGCACCATCATGAGATAATTGATCAACCATGATGGTTCAAGGGTGGTGCGAGAATAGCTTGGCGCCTATGGGCGCCAAGCTATTCTTGCACCACGCTTGAATTATCATTGTTGATCCGTCTCCTAGATCTTTTTGTTCTTTACCTGCATATTTTTTTTGTGTGGGCTGGCGATTGGGTGCCAGATGGGAGGGGGCAGGGGATCTAATCGTTGTTGTGTCCAACGCTGAGTATTTGTCCTTGGTATGTGTACTAAATGTATTCTGCCCGTGCTAGCTTCCCCTGATCTGGTTTATGAGTCTCCTAGAGATTGTAATGCAATCTTCAGATGCAGCTCGAAAAAATGTGGCAAGACGACAATGAGTTGAATTATGAATTTTATCAGATGTGCGCCCACAGGGTTCCTAGGATGGCAGTCAATGTAGATATGGCATGTAATTAAAAAACATCAACAACTCCCTGTTGTTTTGCTTGTGTTTTGAGCATTAGAAATATCAGGTCTGGCACAGTCCAGTGTTTGAGGCAGTGTGATTCCCACACAGAAGCAGGCTAGTAGAAACCTTGCGAGCCACAATGAAAACTCCCTCTGTTCCTGGCTAGAGGATGAAGCATTGCATGGTGGGGTTGCTCAGTGTCCCCCTGGTGAAGCATCTGCACTGAGGTCCAAGAGGGCCATAAGAGAGACGAATCTCTCATCTGCCTTTACCAACAGGCCATCAAGGACACTCAGTGCAGTAGTCTCTGTGCTATGATCCTTCCTGTAGGCAGACAGGTACACTTCTAGAAGACCATTACAAGACAAGTGTTTCTGAAGCCCCAGGACGACTTTTTCAAGAATCTTTGAAATGAAGGGGAGATTGGAAACTAGTCTATAATTCTTCAGGTTATTTGTATCGAGACCTGGCTTCTTCAAGATAGGCGTAACTACAGCTTGTTTAAACTGTCCAGGGACTGAACCTGTGGAAAGAGATGTCTTGACAATGGCAGTTATCACCGGGACAAGTTCAGAAAGGCACAGTTTTGTGAGGGAGGTTGGAATCGGGTCCAACATGCAACTCTTGGAAGGTGATTTGACAATTCGCTCAAAAATCGCCTTCTCTGTAACATGATCAAATGTGGGACCGTCGTACACAGCAAAAGTAGCTTGTGTGGATGAACGATAGTCCAGTTTATCACGTAGAAGGCTAATTTTCCGTGAGAAGAAATCAGAAAAACGCTGTGGCAGTTCCGAACGGAGGATGTCAGATGGGAAGGAAGTGGATTTTGATTTGCCTAAGAGTTCGTTAGTGACTGAGAACAACTGTTTGCTGGAAGACACTGCAGAGTCAATCTTGTCGCAGTCAAACTGTCTCTTTGCCGCCAGGAGAAACGACCTTGCAGCAGCCCTCTCCTTAACGAAGATCTCTTTGAACACAGTGAGTCGGGTCTTCCGCCATCGTCGTTCAGCTCGTCTCCTCCTGCGTCTCACTTCAGAAGGACTATCTCTAACACGCCTAGTGACAGCTGGGGCATGTTTGTCAAGGACATGTAGAAGCCTGCTGTTGTGGTCGTTTACGAGACCATCGAGATCTCGGTCAGGACACTGTTTATTCATGGAGTCTGCGAAGGCCTTCACATCACATTATCGTGTTCCTTCCAGAATATCTGCCCCATATGCCAAAAAAATCATGTGCATGCTCCGGAATGCGCTCCGACCAGCCCCATTTCAATACGGTAGAAGAAAAATATATATATATATAAAAACCTGTTGGGGTCTACGTCTGATTCACTTTAGTTTTTTAGTTTTACGCGGATAGGGGTTTTATGTTTGGATATATATGCACCCGACTAGTGTGTGTGTTGATCAGTATACACAACTTCAAGTTATTCCCCCTCGCGAGTGCACGTTGCACGTACTCAATAGTACCGTAACTAAGTCTGCCACCTAAAGCATTCATGTACTCAACAGAACAGCATGCGTGCGCGAGGGGGCTGCCTTGTAGTTTCAAATATCAACACGCACTTCTCGGGTGCCAGTGACACCAGCACTGTTCAATGAAAGTGAGGAGAAAGGCGTTTTCTCACGTGAGAAAACGCAAACTGAAGTGGTATGGGCATGTCACGCGTTCAGCAGGGCTTGCCAAAACAATCCTGCAAGGCACTGTGCAAGGAGGACGAAGGAGAGGAAGACAGAGGAAAAGATGGGAGGACAACATCTCAGAGTGGACAGGACTGAAGCTGGGCGATACGCTGAGAATGGCAGAGAACAGAGAGAAATGGAGGGAGCTGGTTGCCAAGTCATCAGTGGTGCCTCAACGGTCGGCAAGACTACGGGATATAGATAGATAGATAGAGAGAGGAGAAAGGCACAGACAATATTTTGAACAATAATCACACTAGATGTTTGAGAAATGCACCAGCGTGAGCTTGTACCTTGAATCACGGTACACAGCCACACTGTACAACACTACTTGGAGGGACCAGAGACCACATGCTATATATATTAACCCATTTAACCCCATAGCCGAGAGCTGTCACTTCAGTAACGACTGTGTATCGGTTAACTCATTCTACCACAGACACACCACAGCAAGATAAGGATCGACCATGATAGTTCAAGGGTGATGACAGAATAGCTTGGCGCCTATGGGCGCCAAGCTATTCTGGCATCACCCTTGAACTATCATGATCGATCTGTGTCCTGCACTGCAATGCAGTCTTCAGAGAACAACGGCAAAATTTGGGGATTTCGGTCTTCAGTGGGGTAGAATGAGTTAATTCACTACCCTTGAATCATTGTGGTCGATCCACCTTCTGAGGTAGTGCGTCGAGGCTAAAATCGGTTAAAATCATTTTGTAGGTGGCTACAATGACACCTGACACTTTTGGGTCTTTAAAACTTTTCTCGTGAGAGTACCGTCTTTTAAGATCACTTTTTCCTTTCCGAACGGGGTTTTTATTTCTTTATTTATTTATTTTTCTTCATATTCTGAGTGCGAAGTGATGTAAGCTGGTATGCAGAAACATGCACAATAATCTGACAACAACCTTGACCTGAATGTGCCTAAAACCAAAGAAATGGTCATGGATTTCAGAAAAATCAAAAGTGACATTGTTCCCCTCACTATTCATGGTAGCCATTTTGAAATTGTTGATTGTTTTAAGTTTCTTGGCACCCACATCTCAAACGATCTTAAATGGGAGGAAGACGCAGATTCTTTAGTGAAAAAATTGTATTTCTCAGACGTCTTAAAACGTTTGGCGTCAGCAGACAAATTTTGATCAACTTCACTACCGGGCAGTTATTGAAAGTATTCTGACCTTCTCCCTGACCATGTGGTTTGGCAGTACCACACAGAAAGAGCGATCCAAATTAGTGTGACGGATGGATCAGGTTTGGCGTTTGTTTGCATCATTAAAAGTCTGGACAGCGGTTGGGTAAAATCTATTTTTAAAACGTCTCGTGCGTGTTCCGATCGCTCTGTAGCGGCACGCTGATGGCAACATCTCAAACAACTCACGGGCTGGGTGGGAATCATCTCGGAGGATGGATCTAGCATTTTTTTTTAGCATTCTTTCGTGGGAGAGAGACTCTAAAGAGGGCAAATCAATATCTAAGATTTTTGATGTAGTGTTTACTACTCTGTTTAATTTGGATCGCTCTTTCTGTGTGTCGGAACTGCCAAACCACACGGTCAGGGAGAAGGTAAAAATACTTTCAATAACTGCCCGGTAGAAGTTGATCAACGTGTGTGTGTGTGTGCACGTGAGTAGCTTAATTACATTTTGATGTGTTTTATGTTCTTCTTTTTAAGTTGCGCAGCACTGAGACGATTTCCTAATGTATATTTACAGGTCAATAAAGTTCTACCTTATCTTATTGTCATCATCATGACATAACACCAATCACCAAGTCATGCAGGAAGTATTCAGCCCAGACAGATACAGCCGAGCGTCATTCATTTTACGCTATATGTCATTGTGACTTAAATCATTACATCCTGCAGATAAAAATTATCAATTTGTTAGATTGGCATCCCAGGTCAGGTCACAGTCCAAGAGACAGGCTGACCATGACATTTCAAGATTGGTGTCAGAATAGCTTGGCGCCTAGAGGCGCCAAGCTATTCTGACACCAACCTTGAAATAGCATGGTCGGTCCACATCCCGTCGTAGTCTTTCAGGGCGTTATGGGTTAACTTATTGTGAGTAGCGCATGAGCCACACATCTGTACTGATGAGCAAAAGAAATGCAACATTTTTAGAATTGTGTGATGATTCTAAAAATGTAGCGTTTC
The DNA here is from genome assembly GCA_036245525.1 of Semisulcospira habei. Classification (NCBI taxonomy): domain Eukaryota; kingdom Metazoa; phylum Mollusca; class Gastropoda; family Semisulcospiridae; genus Semisulcospira; species Semisulcospira habei. The sequence continues at coordinate 150,232,888 of BTPG01000007.1, forward strand.
TTTTGATCGTCAGTATACTACATGACGGTCAGGGGTCAAACACAGGGAAATTCAAAAATCTTTATTGTCCATTAAATATATTACAATAAAATAAAAATTTATTTTTCTGTTCACAAACATGAACAAGCCATTAAACACATATTTAAAACTGCAAACAGGGTAATGCTATTATCAAATCCAATGAGGTACACAGTGCATTTACCGAGATGGATAACCAAGGAATGTGAGGTGTGTATGCCTAGGTTGTTTATGAAGGTTAGTACATTGTACGTGGTTGTGTTAAGTATAATCTTTTCTAATGTACGAATCCGTGAATGGCGCGTGCGTCATGTTATAGTTTCAATGTAGAGACTGAGTTATGGCCAAACACGGGGAAATTCAAAAATCTTTACTGTCCAACACAAACAAACACAAGCCATTAAACACATATTTAAAACTGCAAACAGGGTAATGCTATTATCAAATCCAAAGGGGTACACAGTACATTTGCGAACAGATCTGATACCCATCACCGCCCTAAAGTTCTCACACCAAGCATATATACATGCCCGACGAGAGCATGTTGAAATACGAAACTGCGAGCTATTCCCCCTTGCGTTTGCACAATACGCATGCTCAGTAGTAATGACTATAAGTCGGCCTCTCCGCGAATTCATGTACTCAGCAGCACGGTCTAAGTATTTGCTGTGCTACTCAGCATGCGCACTGTGCGCGGGCGAGGGGGCGGACTTGCAGTTTCAAATACCAACACGCACTTGCTACGTACAAAAACGCAATCATTCATAGGTCCAAATGCACACTGAAAATGTTTGAGAAATGCACTAGTGTGAGCTTGTCCCTTGAATCACGGTTTGCAACCACACTGATGTACAGCACGACTTTGAGTGACGAGAGATCACCTGGCATTACCCCATTTAGTCCAGAGTCCCTACAGCAAAAGACTGATTGACCATAATAATTCAAGGGTAGTGCCAGATTTGCTTGGCACCTCTTGCAACTGGTACATAGTCGTTAAGTGACACTTCGAAAATTTGGGAAAAGCACCCGTGGGGCTAACGGGGTTAAACAGTAGGACCGTTCACACATCTGCTCACCAAGACCCATTCAGCCCTGACGCACTACAGCAGGCGATGGGTCCACCATGATAATTCAAGGGCAGTGCCAGCTTAGCTTGGCGCCGACAGGCGCCAAGCTAATCTGGCACTGCCCTTGAATTATCATGGTCGATCCATCTCTTGCAACTGCCGGTGCATAGTCATTAGATGATGCCTCCCAAATGTGGGAAATACGGCCGTCAGGTTGAATAAGTCAATATAGTAAAACTCCTTTCTCATAATTATGTTGTGGGGGGGGGGGGGGGGGGGGGGGGTGAGCTCACCCGTACGTGGTATACAGCAGTACAGCGTGCTGCGCATCATGGATGTGAGTACATCAAGCCATACATTAGTATCGTTCATCATGTAGGTCACCTTAACCAAAAACAAATCATGATAAAAAATTGACAGTTTTCTAGGTCAGTATCTGCACTACGGGTACTGCTGACATCGTGCAAGATTTATTGTACTATTTTGGCGAATCATTAAGTACACAATTTAAACACTGTGGGTGTGTAGTCGCCCACCGAGTACAGCAAAGGTTTTAATAATGCAATCGGTTTAATCTAAATTAGTTATTTAATTAGTTATTTCTGTGAACTGTCTCCCAAAATCATGACAGACAGCTAGGATCAACAAAAGGAAAAAAGAAAAAAACATGGACGATTGATATACATGGTGTGAGCTTTGTGACAATAAGTAAAGGGCTGGCTTCCGCACCAACAAAATCCTTCTTTTCTCAAAATCATGTAAGCATTTTTCACACATCTGTCCACCCCCCTTGACCTTTGCCATGACTCGACTAAATTAGTATGCACAGGAAGGTCTTATCAGCTACCATTGTGCCAAATGCGATTGAAAAATTTGCGAAAATGTTGATAATAACTACAATTTTATCAAACATTGGCATTTTACACACATTTGCCAGCCTGTGACCTTGACCTTTCCGAAGGGTCATCCAAATTAGTATGCATAGATAGGTCTTACCATCAGGTATCTCTGTACCAAAGTTGGCTTTGAAGTTGTAAAAACAGTATTTGAAAAAAAAAACATCTTTTGTCAAAATATTTGTATTTTGACCTATTTCCTGAGCTCTTGTGACCCTTGACCTTTCCAAGGGATCAACCAAATTAGTATGCATAGAAGGGTCTTCACATCTGGTATCTCTGTACCAAGTTTCGGTTTGAAGGTGTGAATAGTATTTGAGAAAAAACATCTTTTGTCAAAATAATAATAATAATAATAATAAGCGCATTAAATAGGCGCTTTATCCCAATTGAAAATCGGCTCAAAGCGCCGCCGCGAACTGAACCCAACAAGCACGCTCACGTGAAACGCGCATTCACTCACACACTGTACATAAACACAGAACATTCACGTGGTGCTAAGGGCAAGCTCAAGCGAGCTACTGTAGTTTTTGGAAATTCAAAGTCGTTTGTATTTGAAATTTGATTAAGTGAGCTGAAACTGATACCAAAGTGGAGGGGGAGGAAGAGCCGGAGTACCCGGAGAAAGAACCCCCGAATATGGCTATTTTTCACCTATTTCGTGAGCTCTTGTGACCCGTGACTTTTCCGAGGGGTCATCCAAATTAGTATGCATAGATAGGTCTTATCATCAGGTATCTCTGTAGCAAGTTTGGGTTTGAAGGTGTGAATAGTATTTGACAAAAAAAAAAACATCTTTTGTCAAAATATGTCTATTTTTCTCCCATTTCCTGAGCTCTTGTGACCCTTGACCTTTCCAAGGGATCAACCAAATTAGTATGCATAGAAAGGTCTTACCATCAGGTATCCTTGTACCAAGTTTGGGTTTGAAGTTGTAAATAGTATTTGAGAAAAAATAAATTATGTCAAAATATAGCTATTCTTGACCTATTTCCTGAGCCCCTGTTACCTTGACCTTTGTGAGAGGTCACTCAAATTGATTTGTTTGGAAAGGTATTGCCACAAAGTATCCTTGGGCCAAGTTTGAAGACTGTGGCTTGAATAGTCTCTGAGAAAATGCCAACAATACAGTTTACCACGGATGACGGCGGACGGACGACAGACGGACGCCCACTGGCCCAAAACATACTCACTTTTGTTTCGCATGTGAGCCAAATATCATGAGCTGGAACCCGCGCATACTGTTGCAACATGGCTGTCACTCCTTCGTCATACAACGAAGGAGTGACAGCTCTGCAGTAAAAGCTTTCATCTGAACGAAGCATTCACCAACACTGTGCATTTTTCATGTTGTAAATCTGTTTGATGAAAACAAACATCAAACGCCATATTGGGACTACATTGGCTTTACTGGCCTTCTGTAGCCAGTTTGTAAATCTGCAGGGGAAGGAGATGAGAGGTACTAACCCTTACCAGGGCCGGATCACTTAGCTCCTGAAGGGGGTGGGGGGGGGGGGTCCAACTTCTTGTTTGGGACCTTGAATCTGATACAAAAGGCCTCCACGACGCCAAACCTTGCTTCCGCGGAGGCCGAAAAATCATACAGGGGTGGGGGGGGGGGGGGGGGTGGAGGCAACAGACCTTGCTTCCATTCCAGGGGCCGAAAAATCAAACAGTGGTGGGGGGAGGGGGGGGGGGTAGTAGTCCTTATTTCCAGGGGCTAGGGCTTAGCCGTTCCCCTAAAAATCAAACGACGGGTGGGTTGGGAGTGGAAGCGCTCTGTCCTTCACCAAAATATCAACAAACAGGGGGGGGGGGGGGGGGGGGGGGGGGGGCAAACACCCCCGAAAAGGGACTTTGTTATATAATAGCATTTTCACAAATTTGGGGTCGGGGAGGGGGGGGGGGAACCATAGACCCCCCCTGCATCCGGCCCTGCTTATCATCCTCATACACCCTTGCTTGAAATGAATTTGACTGATAGTTCAAGGGTGGTGCCTCCGGCGCCAAGCTATTCTGGCACCACCCTAGAACTAAAACAGTTGATCTATCAGCTAATCTGTAATGCAGCCTTCATTGGACGAAAGCAAATTGTACACAATCAGCCTCCGGCTGTACCAGGCTAAAACAGGCCACACATCTTACTTCCTGTAACCGCCGGCTGTTGGCAGCACGTGTTGTCAAAGTGATCATTGAAGGAATCACTGTGACAAAAAGCGCTACTGACAACCAAAGCTGACTAATCATTTAACCCCAAAGCCACATTTGGACGTGTCGCCTAGCACCAGTTGCAGGAGATGGATCGACCAAGCTCATTGAAGGGCAGTGCGGCCGTATGGCACCAAGCTAATCTTGAACTGCCCTTGAATTAACGTGGTTGATCCATCTCCTGCAACTGGTGCGATGGGGTTATGTGGGTTCAGTACAGTCCGTGTCCTCGGTCGTAGATGACTTCCCTCAATCTGGAGGTGCAAAATATGTCAGCAAGCAGCATAGAGTCTCATGGCCCCCTGCAACCTGCCGGGTGTTATGGAAATCTGTGTCCTTTGTTGATCTATGCAAGGGGTTGAAAGTATTGTACTGAGACTTGTGAAGGTGCTGTTTACAGCTAGTCGTACAGGATGTCTTCAAGGGCAAAGATCCCCCCATGCTTTGCCACCAGATGGTCGTAGCAGTCCTTGTTGACGTGCAAATTCTCCAGACGCTGCCAGCAGAAAATGGTGTTACATACTCCACAGATCATCTTGTTGCAGCCCCAGGTTTTCTGTAAGGGACAGGCGCAGCCCGGACATGCTTGCCGTCACTTCAAAAATAGCTGTCTAGGTATAAAATCCCCCATGCTCCTTAGCAAGATGGGCATAGCACTTTTGTTCGTTGGTGAATTTGTCTAGGCAAAGCCAGCAGAACACTGTGTTGCACGCTCCGCAGATCATCTTGTTGCAGCCCTCAATCTTCTCAATGGGGCACTTGCAGCCTGGACACGCTCGGCGCCGCTCTCTGTCTTGGAGTGCCCACGCCTCCACATCCTGCTCCTGGTCTTTGGTGCTGCGCAGCATGGTGCACGTGATCCCGTCGTGTGACTGGTTGTGACAGGCGGTGCACGTGCGCACGCCACACTCTGGGCACTGGAACACCTCCGCCTGGTCCTCCGTAGACACCCGATACACCATCGGACAGTCAGGCGTGGTGCAGAAACGCGCCGCGTGGCGATTGGACAGCACGTAGGCCGAAATAGCGGCCTTGGCGAGGGCAGGGAGTGCCATGTGACCATTATGTGACAGGTTGTTGAAGTCGCGCCACGCCAGGGGCAGGTCACAACCATCCTGACAGCAGACGATAGGTACTTTGTGTTCCGTGACGGCCAGACTTACCTGCGGTAACAATCGCAAATGAAAGTGGAACATAAAGTCATATCAACTCATTACTAATGAATGCACATCATATATTCATGAATGTCCATCTATGAACTGTTTAACCCATTCAGGCCTGACGCACCACAGCAGGAGATGGGTCGACCCTCATTACCGAAGCTGCCACCAAACTTGCTGTCTCTCTCATCCTATCTCGCATCGACTACTGCAACTCTCTCCTTTCCGGCCTCCCTCACTCCACCACTCTCACTCTCCAGCGCGTCCAGAACAATGCTGCCTGCCTCGTCCTCAGAAAGAAAAAATCCGACCACATCACTCCCCTGCTCAAACTCCTTCACTAGCTTCCCATTCCCCAACGCATCAAATACAAAATTCTGTCTCTCTGCTACAATTCCCTGAACAACTAAGCTCCTACCTATCTCTTCAACTTACTTCACCCCTACACTCCTCCCCGCTCCCTCCGCTCCGCCTCCGACCCTCTCCGCCTCCACATCCCCCGCACCAAACTCAGCACTTTCGGCCCCTGCTCCTTCTCAGTATGCGGTCCATCCACCTGGAACACTCTCCCACTCTCTCTCCGTCAGAAACACACTCTCTCCTCCTTCCAGTCCGCCCTCAAAACTCACCTCTTTCAACAGTTCTAGCACTATAACATCACCACACTCCCCACCCCAAGCTGACTGTCATAATGTATTTGTGGTATGTGAGTCGTTGTCTAAAGCGTGTGCGAGCGTACGCAAGTTGTGAGTGCGCGCTTAGAGTTATAATTATTATAAGATAAGCGCATTATAAATACCGTAATTATTATTATTATTGTATTATAATCCAAGGGTAGTGCCAGATTAGCTTGGTGCCGACAGGCGCCAAGCTAATCTGGCACTACCCTTGAATTATCATGGTCGATCCATCTCCTGCAACTGGTGCATAGTCATTAGATGACGCCTGCAGAATGTGGGAAACACGGCTGTCGGGCTGAACGAGTTACATGGACCATGCAAGACCACAACAGTGTCAAGATCCACCCAGAAAAGATTCCAATGAAGACAGAAACATGCTTACAGAGAAACTTGTCCCACCTGAACACCATTCAATCTGCCATCAGTGCAACCCTTAGACAATAGCTAAGTCAAACCCAAAGTGACACCCTTGAAAGTTGCTGCATCTTTATGTTATGGCCCATTATGTGAAGTGCCTTGATGTGGCCTTTACAATGCTGTTGATATGTTGGATCATGCATATCTGATGCCATGAAAAACAGCCTAGATATGGTCAGAATGCCTCCAAAATTGGCATGTACATCAAGTAATATATCTGATCTTCAGAAATGTTGCATTTGAGACACAGGCACATGAAAATGTTTTTTTTCATATTTTTCCATTGCCTACCCTCCTACTTTTTCTGTTTTTCCAAGTTTACACACGCATGCAATACAGTCAAACTGACTTCTGGTGGGCTGGACAACTTTAAAAAGTTACCATGACACCGACACTGATGAAAAATGAGCTTTCAGACCCAAGGCCATTTCCTTGTGTATCTTATGGCAGCCCAAAAGACAACACCCAGGCATCCTCATTGACCCTGTTGTCTGGTGACAACAAGCTGGAAGAGGCCTGTAACCAGCTGCCATGCCCTATATGCTGCTGGCAATCTTTCCCTAGGCAAAAGGGGTCATGAAACAGCTCTGCAATTTAAACATTAAGTCTATTGAGCTATCCCACAGGAAAAAGACTACACAAAACAACCAAAACTATGCTACGCGGGACACGGCGCATACGCTAACAAGTGTCTGGAGTGCTGATTTAGGAGGTAGCATAGAAAAATGGTTATGTACAGTTCATTTTTATATAAAACACACTTGTCAGAGTCTCAAAACAACTCAGCTCATCTTGCAGATGCAGTAGGCATGTGTGTGCCAAACTTGTGAACACTCCTGTAAAACCCTGTACAGGTACCTGCAACTGCTGGTCCCATAACAATGTACTCAAATGAGCTTTACTCAGTGTACAAGTTAGTTAGTTAGTTAGTTAGTTATTTGGGTTTAACGCCGAGCAGGCGACTAAGGCCATCTCACGGCGGCAGTGTACAAGTGCTTGTGTTTGGTTTAGAATAGACACCAGAGACATCCCTCAGGACAATTACAGCAGAATGACACCTCAGATGCAACCAGTGTAGCAGTACCATGCAAAATAACACTTCTGCAGGTCACATTATTTTGGCCGCTTATTTCACTCTGAGGTCAGCTGTCTGATGAAATGCACATGCTAACACTGTTTCATTGTAGTTTTTATCTTAACCTTTGACCTTAAGCCCCCAACCCCCCCCCCCTCTCCCCCCCCCCCACCTCCAACCCAAACCCCTACCCACCACACCCTACACCCACCCCACACAACTTTAATAACTGAAAGAGTGAATTTTTTTTTAACGCATTTATCAAACTGAACACCCCAAACCCCACCCCTTTCAAGGTCAAGGTCAAAGGTCACAGCTCATGGTCGAAGGAAAGACTCATGACTACCTGTAAGACAAAAAATAAATGAGCAAACACACTAAACCTAGCTCACAGTGCAACAGGTAAACAGGGTGTTGCCATGCAAAACATGCCAAAACGCCTATAAAACAGCATGCACAGCGATTTTTGGGCAAAATTTCAAATTTTTCATGATTTTCTTACTTTTCCAACTGCAAACATCCAAACTCAATGATCTGGTTACACTAAACCATTTTCCGGTCTATGTCACATATGAGACTGTCTCAAAAGGTGGTTGGTCACTACCCCCATCCTCTTTATTTGCTAAAAACATTTATCAGAAATAAAGTTATCAATTTATGGTTGTACCAGTGTCAAGAGAAATGATTGAAGAGATACATAAGATAAAACCAAATCTACACTGGTGACCGTTTAGAAGGTATGAAATAAAAATATAGTTTTGGGGGCTTTTTATCATGTTTGAAAAAGGGACTCTGGTGTGTGCGGTACGGACGAGTACTTCTGTGATCTGTAATAATGCTGTAAGTCCGTGGTTTGTGATGTTAATTTGTTGTTGTATACCTAAATTACTTGTGTCTCAAGTAAAATTGCGTACATTTTCACAAATTCAAAGAAAAATCGTCTTCTCAAAATTACGTGGTCGATCTGGACACGCTTTGTCGGAGAGCAGCCTGAATAAGACGAGCTTGTGAAAAAAAAGCCAAAGAAATGATTATTAACAAATATCACCAGGCAATCGCACACCATCGCTGTATTCAGAAATTCGGGCTGTGCGAGGTTAGACTTTAATCCTGTAGCAGTTACAGCGTTTTGAAATGAACCACGCCGATTTTTGTCGATTTGTCACGATCGATCATTTGAGGCTACCTCCCGCGAGGCAGCGTACTCGAGCTTCCGAGTTGACTAATATGCAAATTGGAAGATCTCGCGAGAACGTGACGTGATTGTTTCTGAGCAAGATGGCGACACCCAGGAGAGAAGGTTGGTTTTAGAATTTTGTCTGTACTGTTTATGATGTCACGGTCGACTCAAGAGTCACAATCGACATTGAATTTTGTCAGTTTCACAGCATAGTTATGAAATGCTAATAAATGTACTAGTATTATCGCCATTCACTTGCAAAATACGATTCTTTTACATATTACAAAGCGCCCACTTTATTCTTGTTCGCACATGGTTGCCCATTTCCTCATACGAGGACCAAAACAAGTTTTGAGTCTTTGTCACGGACGACACATGAATTTTATTTGTGGTCCAGATAAAACATGTTACTTGATACTTTGCGCTTAGGCGTACTTTTTTTGATTGCTTTTGCAAATTGCGTTTGTAAGAATGGCTTAAAATGTTGTGGTTGCTTTCACACCCACCCTTTGTGCTGTCGACCGTGACCTTCGGCTCGAAAGATAAAGTGCTCATAGTTTTTCCGTCCTTTGTCTTTGTCACGAACGACTCATGCGTTCCCATTTCTCCTTTTGATAGTGCTGACTGTGACTACTATTACACATTTTATTTTAGTTTGAATACCTCATCCCAGAAACATGAGCAATATTTTATTTGTTGTTATTTTTGCCTAAGTTCTGAGTGATACCTAGTCGATTGTGACATATTCCATAAGGACTAAGTGAGGCTGATAAACAAACTCCTAGTTTATAAAATGAAAGTAGCATTGTACTAAAACCTGAGCACGAATTTGATATGTTGTTACTGTGTTAGTAAGCTTTTTTCCACAACTGACAGAAATACTACTAACTAGGTTGCTATGATATAAGTTTGAGGCATTCTTTTTAGACTGTTGTAATATTTTATTTTTCATTTTGTACTTGTACTAAGTTGTAGGTCTGTGGGTCCTCCTGAGGCCTCCTCTTGCAACAAAACTCCCTGAATAAAAGCAATGCTGAAAGATGCAGAGCTTACAGAGACTCGCTGAAATCTGATCAAGCGAGGTATGCTGAAGGATTTGGACAGAAATCACAGAAACCTTCAACGACCCAAAACTGACTAGGAGTTGCAGCGGCGCCGAGAACAAGACAGACTGCGTCAAAAACAGCGCAGGTTTGTTTTGTTTTACTTGCGATGTAAAAAACTACACTGCGTTTTGTTTTTAAAAAAGCAACAACCATTAGTATCCTGTGTAAATTTTTGTATTGAAGTAAACTGATCCAATCTTCTGGACCAGTTCCAACGCACACTGCAAAATGTATTTTCATTACTGTTTTACAGAGAAAGGATTAAGGCTGGGCAGAGGGCAGTCGGCCACTAGCAGAGAAAAGGACCACCCGCGCAAAACAACACTTTGAGGATGCTGCAGTGGCTGCACAACGAATGCTGTGGGCAGCGCAGAAGAGAAAAGAACGGGAGCAATGGAATTCCCAGCAAAAACAACGGCACCGTGGGAAGGCCCTTGCATGGTGTCGCAAGAACAAGAGCAGATCAACTGTTGTGGAACTTGGTAAGATCTCATGTTAATTTTTTTCTGAGCTCCAGCACACACGGTGTGGGGATCTTTCCCTTTGCTTTTTATTAAATTGTTATTGAAGTCTACTATCTTACCAATATCGTGCTGTGATTTTAAATCACAAGTTGCCATCCTAACCAAAGTCGGCAAGTATGAGTGTTGTAACTGTGTGTATTGTTTGTACTGTTTGACTTAGCATTGGATCTCATTTGTTTCAGCTCAACCACTAGCTCCACCATCTGCAGACAAGCCAGCACCCACTAGTGACCTTCAACAGACTCCGACTTCGTGTGGTGAAGCTGGGGACAAGAAAGCCATAAACAGGGCTAAGAAGGCTGTCTGCAAGATGCCGAGTTTGTTTGGGCACATTTTTTCTGTCATCACATGCTTTGCCAAGAAATTGCCCCGCAAGCGTAAAGCCATTAGTGACGTTCTAGAGTCACCTTCTGCAAAACTGGTAAAAGAGAGGTTTCTGTCAGAACTGGACAAACGCAAGCATAAACCTAGCATGAAGTGCCTGGCTGCCAGGAAACTGCTGCTTGATACGGTACACATGTACAAGAAACAGGATGGTCAACGGGAAAATACGCAAAAAATATGTCTGCAGCAGCAGCTGCTGTTCATAGTTACCTCGAAGATGTGGCTGTAGATCTGCCTAGAAAAAGGTCAGTGGACAAAAGAACCATGAAACAGAAACAAATTCTTTCCAAACAAGTGAAAAGGCTTCACAAAGACTTTTGTCTAACACATCCCGAGCTGAAGGTTTCATGCACGACCTTTTACAGGCAGATACCGCCCCATATCCTCGCCGCTGGCAATCAATCTCACCGACAGTGTCTATGTGAAATCTGCACAAGTGTCGACAAGAAGCTGGGCGTTCTAAATAAACACCTGGAAGCCCAGATTGATCGACGCGAAAACCTTTCAGAAGCCAGCCTGTGTTCACCCCCAACGCTGGACTGCATAAATCAATTGTGTGTGACGCATGTGGTGTGCAAAATGTGCAAAGCCATTTGTATGCCAACCTGACAGTAGGACCAGAGACGGTGAAATGGACAGCATGGGAGATGGTACAAAAGGGAAAATCTACTTGACTTTGTCAACAAAGAGGGCACTGTAGATCAGCTGATCAGTCTTTTGATGAAAGAACTGGAGTTGTTTTCCAAGCGTTTGTTTTCTGGTGTCGGCACAACCAATTGATTCAAAACTTGCAAGGCAGCTATCAGCAACTGTCCCCTGCTTGCACTGGTGGTGTTAGACTTTGCGGAGAATTTTCTTTGCAAATACCATGTTCTTCATTTTATACCAATAAAACTACACTTTGTTCTCTAACACATTTATTTATCTAAAAACATGAAATCCAGTTGAGTTTTAAACAATTTTTTAGACCATTTTCTCCCTTCTGTATTTGTTGCCAGTAATTTTAACCACATCTCCAATTTAATCCACGTCCTGAGAAAGTCTTGTTGCTGTCGGGATGTTAAGCAATGTACAACCATTCAACTTAATCCCAAATACATACACGGGGCGGTCCGTGGCGCAGTGGTTAAGGCGCCTGCCACCAATGCTAAAGGTGCGAGGTTCGATTACGGGTTCCGGCGTCGGATTTTTCTCCTCTAGTAAGTGTCACCGTTAATTCGGGCGGACCGTCGGGGGTTCTTTCTCCGGGTACTCCGGCTCTTCCTCCCCCTCCACTTTGGTATCAGTTTCAGCCCACTTAATCAAATTTCAAATACAAACGACTTTGAATTTCCAAAAACTACAGTAGCTCGCTTGAGCTTGCCCTTAGCACCACGTGAATGTTCTGTGTTTATGTACAGTGTGTGAGTGAATGCGCGTGTTTCACGTGAGCGTGCTTGTTGGGTTCAGTTCGCGGCGGCGCTTTGAGCCGATTTTTAATTGGGATAAAGCGCCTATTTAATGCGCTTATTATTATTATTATTATTATTTTTTTTTTTTTGACACGGATTATCAGCTACATACATCCTGTTTTTGTCCATACTGAACGTGTCACAATCAACACACATTTTCCATTTATGGGTTATTTTTTACCAATGCACCAGTTCATTTCTGAGTGTAATATTGACCTAGTCTAGTATCTCAACGTTTGTGATGCTTGTCTTCAAAATGTGTCCTGATGATAAAGTGATTTTCTTCATTTCAGTTTCGAGACTTTGTCCATCATGGGGTTTGTCACGATCAACACACTATTTTGTTTGGAGAAAATGCTTGTTTGATGTTGATCAGTGTTGCAGTCAATTCTTATGGAGGAGTTCCACTGAATAAAATCTAGATTGTTTTGGACATTTGTGTTGGTTCTGTTATCTCATTACTTAATTTATTAATTATGTTTTGTGTCGGATGTGACAATGGACAAAGTGATAATTGCTTTTTACACTGATAGACACTTTAAAATGAGTTTGAATTGATTCATTTCACCATATTAGTGTGTTCTTCTATCAAATACCAACTCTCCAAGTCCAGTTCTACCTTTTATATGAGTGTTTCTACCTCAAGACTTTGTCTGCTGTCACGCGTGACACATTCCACTTGGCGAGCATAATCATCAAATATCTTTAAAACTATACACTGCACTGTCTTTTCACCTGCTTTTCCATATAATAGATATATTAAAGTGTTCAAACACACAGATTACATAAGTGCATTTCAAATTTGACTTTAGCACCTTCATGTCCCATTTCTGTTGTCACCTTTTGAGACTGTCTCATATGGCATGTGGTGCACCTGACAGGCCACGGACCGGAGTGCCGTTTCCGTACTGTCCAGTCTCTTAGCCTTAGTCAGTCCCAGTCATCCCCTAATTTTTCAATTCCCTAAAAAACACTACCGCCCACCAGCTGCACATTTGCCATGCACAAAATACCAAAAAAACAACAACACATGACCCGTCTCATTTCTTGGCTATGAAACTGGTTCCTTACCAACCCCACACCCAAGCACAGCTGAAATCAGCGTGCCCCTCAAATCACTACGTCAAAGGCAACTCAACATAGGCCCACAAATGTCCACTGGATAAGCTCAGGATTGTATGAATCAAAGCACCAAACATGTCTCCTCTCAGCTAACCACAAATTTCCAGCAAATTCCAACATTCAGTCCAACTGCAAATTTTCAAACAAGGCAAAAATTATTTTTAAAAACATGGGGCCTCTTACTGCCTCAACTTCCCAATTTAAATGTATACCGTGACCTACACCAGGCAGGGAAAAGACAACTGCGCTGTAACCGTCTTTTCTAAGCACGTGACTTTCTTCCTCGAGCCGTCGTGAGATGGCCTTAGTCGTTTGCTCAGCGATAAACCCAAATAACTAACTAACTTGTTCGTTGGGACGTTCTCTGCATGTCACACGCTTGGCAGCCACCTTAACCCCTTTAAAAAAGACCACCATCTAGCTACAAGAGATATATAGATCCCCATGAGCCCCCACGACTGCGGGGGCTCATGAGGATCTATGCGTTTCCTGGAGGGTGTTGGCTTGTGGTGGTTAAATGAAGAAAGCTTTCAGCAACAACACGTACGTACAGTGACGGGAAAGGGGTTAATGGTCTGGATGTCAAGATCACCTCACACTGACCTGGGCTGACGCATACTTCTTACACTGAATGTTTGGACATACCCAGAGCGCAAAGGCCATCGGGTTGACACCGACCATCGCATGCTTCTTACACTCGAACGTTTGACATACAGACACCCACCCAGAGCGCAAAGGCCATCGGGCTGCAGTTGGCCCGCACTCGACTGTGCATGACCAATGATGGCCGATGTCGGCCCAATGGCCTTTTGCGCATTGGCGATGGCTTTGTTGAATTTATTCCTGGCAAGTCTGAGGGTGCACACACACACACACACACACACACACCTGGCGTTTGATACAGCCCTTGCAGTAGGGGTGAGCACAGATCTCCAGACGGTACAGGTCACCAACATCCACGGGACATAAGCACACCACACACTCCATGTCCTCGTCCTCTGGCTTGTCTCCCTTGCTAACCGCACGCAGCTCGTCCTTGACCGTCTGGATGAGATCTTTGGCTTTCTGTAAATACAAAGTTAGATGTATACATGTGTCCTGGCTTTCTGTCAATACAAAGTTAGATGTGTACATATGTCTCTGGATGAGATCCTTGGCTTTCTGTCAATACAAAGTTAGATGTGTACATATGTCTGGGCTTTCTGTAAATACAAAGTTAGATGTATACATATGTCCTGGCTTTCTGTCAATACAAAGTTAGATGAGTACATGTGTCTCTGGATGAGATTCTTGGCTTTCTGTAAATACAAAGTTAGATGTGTACATATGTCCTGGCTTTCTGTAAATGCAAAGTTAGATGTATACATATGTCCTGGCTTTCTGTCAATACAAAGTTAGATGTATACATGTCTTGGCTTTCTGTAAATACAAAGTTAGATGTGTACATGTCTTGGCTTTCTGTAAATACAAAGTTAGATGTATACATATGTCCTGGCTTTCTGTAAATACAAAGTTAGATGTATACATGTCTTGGCTTTCTGTAAATACAAAGTTAGATGTGTACATGTCTTGGCTTTCTGTAAATACAAAGTTAGATGTATACATATGTCCTGGGTTTCTGTAAATACAAAGTTAGATGTATACATGTCTTGGCTTTCTGTAAATACAAAGTTAGATGTATACATGTCTTGGCTTTCTGTAAATACAAAGTTAGATGTATATAGATGTGTCCTGGCTTTCTGTAAATACAAAGTTAGATGTGTACATGTGTCTCTGGATGAGATCCTTGGCTTTCTGTAAATACAAAGTTAGATGTACATATGTCTGGGCTTTCTGTCAATACAAAGTTAGATGTGTACATATGTCTGGGCTTTCTGTCAATACAAAGTTAGATGTGTACATATGTCTGGGCTTTCTGTCAATACAAAGTCAGATGTGTACATATGTCCTGGATTTCTGTAAATACAACGTTAGATGTATACATGTCTTGGCTTTCTGTAAATACAAAGTTAGATGTATAACATGTGTCTCTGGATGAGATCCTTGGCTTTCTGTAAATACAAAGTTAGATGTATACAGTTGTCCTGGCTTTCTGTCAATACAAAGTTAGATGTGTACATGTGTCCTGGCTTTCTGTAAATGCAAAGTTAGATGTATACATATGTCTGGGCTTTTCTGTCAATACAAAGTTAGATGTGTACATGTGTCTCTGGATGAGATCCTTGGCTTTCTGTCAATACAAAGTCAGATGTGTACATGTGTCTCTGGATGAGATCCTTGGCTTTCTGTCAATACAAAGTTAGATGTGTACATGTGTCCTGGCTTTCTGTAAATACAAAGTTAGATGTGTACATATGTCTGGGCTTTCTGTCAATACAAAGTTAGATGTATACATATGTCTTGGCTTTCTGTAAATACAAAGTTAGATGTGTACATATGTCCTGGCTTTCTGTAAATACAAAGTTAGATGTGTACATATGTCTTGGCTTTCTGTCAATACAAAGTTAGATGTGTACATATGTCTGGGCTTTCTGTAAATACAAAGTTAGATGTGTACATATGTCTGGGCTTTCTGTCAATACAAAGTTAGATGTATACATATGTTTTGGCTTTCTGTAAATAAAAAGTTAGATGTGTACATATGTCTGGGCTTTCTGTCAATACAAAGTTAGATGTGCACATGTCTTGGCTTTCTGTCGATACAAAGTTAGATGTATACATGTGTGCTGGCTTTCTGTAAATACAAAGTTAGATGTATACATATGGCTAGGCTTTCTGTAAATACAAAGTTAGACGTATACATATGTCTGGGCTTTCTGTAAATACAAAGTTAGATGTGTACATATGTCCGGGCTTTCTGCAAATACAAAGTTAGATGTGTACATATGTCTGGGCTTTCTGTCAATACAAAGTTAGATGTATACATATATCTGGGCTTTCTGTAAATACAAAGTTAGATGTATACATGTGTCTGGGCTTTCTGTCAATACAAAGTTAGATGTGTACATGTGTCTCTGGATGAGATCCTTGGCTTTCTGTAAATACAAAGTTAGATGTGTACATATGTCTTGTCTTTCTGTCAATACAAAGTTAGATGTATACATATGTCTGGGCTTTCTGTAAATACAAAGTTAGATGTATACATGTGTCTGGGCTTTCTGTCAATACAAAGTTAGATGTGTACATGTGTCTAGATGAGATCCTTGGCTTTCTGTAAATACAAAGTTAGATGTGTACATGTGTCTCTAGATGAGATCCTTGGCTTTCTGTAAATACAAAGTTAGATGTGTACATATGTCCTGGCTTTCTGTCAATACAAAGTTAGATGTGTACATATGTCCTGGCTTTCTGTAAATACAAAGTTAGATGTATACATATGTCCTGGCTTTCTGTAAATACAAAGTTAGATGTGTACATATGTCTTGGCTTTCTGTCAATACAAAGTTAGATGTATACATATATCTGGGCTTTCTGTAAATACAAAGTTAGATGTATACATGTGTCTGGGCTTTCTGTCAATACAAAGTTAGATGTGTACATGTGTCTCTGGATGAGATCCTTGGCTTTCTGTAAATACAAAGTTAGATGTATACAGTTGTCCTGGCTTTCTGTCAATACAAAGTTAGATGTGTACATGTGTCCTGGCTTTCTGTAAATGCAAAGTTAGATGTATACATATGTCTGGGCTTTTCTGTCAATACAAAGTTAGATGTGTACATGTGTCTCTGGATGAGATCCTTGGCTTTCTGTCAATACAAAGTCAGATGTGTACATGTGTCTCTGGATGAGATCCTTGGCTTTCTGTCAATACAAAGTTAGATGTGTACATGTGTCCTGGCTTTCTGTAAATACAAAGTTAGATGTGTACATATGTCTGGGCTTTCTGTCAATACAAAGTTAGATGTATACATATGTCTTGGCTTTCTGTAAATACAAAGTTAGATGTGTACATATGTCCTGGCTTTCTGTAAATACAAAGTTAGATGTGTACATATGTCTTGGCTTTCTGTCAATACAAAGTTAGATGTGTACATATGTCTGGGCTTTCTGTAAATACAAAGTTAGATGTGTACATATGTCTGGGCTTTCTGTCAATACAAAGTTAGATGTATACATATGTTTTGGCTTTCTGTAAATAAAAAGTTAGATGTGTACATATGTCCTGGCTTTCTGTAAATACAAAGTTAGATGTGTACATATGTCTGGGCTTTCTGTAAATACAAAGTTAGATGTGTACATATGTCTGGGCTTTCTGTAAATACAAAGTTAGATGTGTACATATGCCTGGACTTTCTGTCAATACAAAGTTAGATGTGTACATATGTCTGGGCTTTCTGTCAATACAAAGTTAGATGTGCACATGTCTTGGCTTTCTGTCGATACAAAGTTAGATGTATACATGTGTGCTGGCTTTCTGTAAATACAAAGTTAGATGTATACATATGGCTAGGCTTTCTGTAAATACAAAGTTAGACGTATACATATGTCTGGGCTTTCTGTAAATACAAAGTTAGATGTGTACATATGTCCGGGCTTTCTGCAAATACAAAGTTAGATGTGTACATATGTCTGGGCTTTCTGTCAATACAAAGTTAGATGTATACATATATCTGGGCTTTCTGTAAATACAAAGTTAGATGTATACATGTGTCTGGGCTTTCTGTCAATACAAAGTTAGATGTGTACATGTGTCTCTGGATGAGATCCTTGGCTTTCTGTAAATACAAAGTTAGATGTGTACATATGTCTTGTCTTTCTGTCAATACAAAGTTAGATGTATACATATGTCTGGGCTTTCTGTAAATACAAAGTTAGATGTATACATGTGTCTGGGCTTTCTGTCAATACAAAGTTAGATGTGTACATGTGTCTAGATGAGATCCTTGGCTTTCTGTAAATACAAAGTTAGATGTGTACATGTGTCTCTAGATGAGATCCTTGGCTTTCTGTAAATACAAAGTTAGATGTGTACATATGTCCTGGCTTTCTGTCAATACAAAGTTAGATGTGTACATATGTCCTGGCTTTCTGTAAATACAAAGTTAGATGTATACATATGTCCTGGCTTTCTGTAAATACAAAGTTAGATGTGTACATATGTCTTGGCTTTCTGTCAATACAAAGTTAGATGTATACATATATCTGGGCTTTCTGTAAATACAAAGTTAGATGTATACATGTGTCTGGGCTTTCTGTCAATACAAAGTTAGATGTGTACATGTGTCTCTGGATGAGATCCTTGGCTTTCTGTAAATACAAAGTTAGATGTGTACATATGTCTTGGCTTTCTGTCAATACAAAGTTAGATGTATACATATGTCTGGGCTTTCTGTAAATACAAAGTTAGATGTATACATGTGTCTGGGCTTTCTGTCAATACAAAGTTAGATGTGTACATGTGTCTCTAGATGAGATCCTTGGCTTTCTGTAAATACAAAGTTAGATGTGTACATGTGTCTCTAGATGAGATCCTTGGCTTTCTGTAAATACAAAGTTAGATGTGTACATATGTCCTGGCTTTCTGTCAATACAAAGTTAGATGTGTACATATGTCCTGGCTTTCTGTAAATACAAAGTTAGATGTATACATATGTCCTGGCTTTCTGTAAATACAAAGTTAGATGTGTACATATGTCTTGGCTTTCTGTCAATACAAAGTTAGATGTGTACATATGTCAAAAGTTAGAAGAAACAAGAAAGGCAAAGCCAAGGCTCACGTGTATGATCTATTTACAAAATGTGTGATCTTTGTGACAATAAGGGTTGGCTTCTGCACCAGCAAAATCCATGTTTTCTCAAAATGTAAGCATTTTTCACACATCTGTACACCCCCTTTGACCTTTGCAATGATTGATTGATTGATTGTACATTGCTTAACGTCCCGACAGCAACAAGGCTTTCTCAGGACGTGCCTGCACTGCTTGTGAAAAAAAACAACCAACTAAACAGAACATTGAATGTATGTCACCAGCCGGTCAAACACATTAAATAAACCTAACACATGGGGCCTAAATAAAGCTAAGACCATTTAGCAACACACATCCAATATCAAGAGCTACAGGCAGTGCAGACAGTAGGGAGAGTTTAAAAAAGGCAAATACAGGTGAATGGACCTCGGGTAGACAGAAACACATGCCCCAGAATAGAGAGAAAACCCCACCCTGTGGGGCTGACCAGGGTGACCCTGGGAACTAAAAAATACCTAACCCCACCCAAGTCCCCCAGGGCAGACCCGGGTGGGGTCCTTTGCAATGAGTTTGACTAAATTAGTATGCATAGAAAGGTCTTATCATCAGCTACCTTTGTGCCAAATCTGATTGAAAATTTTGCAAAACTGTTGATAACACCTACACTTTTATCAAACATTTGCCGGCCTCTTTTGACCCTTGATCTTTCTGAGGGATCAACCAAATTAGGGGGAACGACTCAGCGCTGGACAGACAAACAGTTAGATCCCCTGCCCCCACCTTTCAGGCACTCAATCGCCAGCCCACAGAAAAATACGCAGGTATAAGGCAAGACGATCATCTGCAGGTCTCTTATATAACCCATGTCTTTCTCCGGAACTTAGGAAGTAGGCACGAGAAACATACATACATAAACACGAAGGTGCACTACTATATGTGGTCGGGTAAATACCCTGATTTCCCACAGTAGATGCACAAAACATTACACAACAATGTAACGATACAAATTTGCCTCGAGTTATAGATACTCACAAACCAGAGAGGTGAGGCTAGCGCTGGCAGAATTGTATGCATACCAAGGGGAACGACTCAGCGCTGGACAGACAAACAGTTAGATCCCCTGCCCCCACCTATCAGGCACCCAATCGCCAACCCACAGAGAAATACGCAGGTATAAGGCAAGACGATCATCTGCATCTTCAAAAAGATGCATCAGGTCTCGCTTATAACCCATGTCTTTCTCCGGAACTTAGGGAGTAGGCAGGAGTAGGCAAATTTGTATCGTTATTGTTGTGTAATGTTCTGTGCATATACTGTGGGAAATCAGGGTATTTACCCGACTACATATAGTAGTGCACCTTTGTGTTTGTGTATGTATGTTTCTCCTGCCTACTCCCTGAGTTCCTGAGAAAGACATGGGTTATAAGCGAGACCTGATGCATCTTTTTCAAGATGCAGATGATCGTCTTGTCTTATACCTGCGTATTTCTCTGTGGGCTGGCGATTGGGTGCCTGAAAGGTGGGGGCAGGGGATCTAACTGTTTGTCTGTCCAGCGCTGAGTCGTTCCCCTTGGTATACATACAACCAAATTACTATGCATAGAAAGGCCTTACCATCAGGTATCTCTGTACCAAGTTTGGGTTTGAAGTTATGAATAGTAACTGAAATAAAACATCTTTTGTCAAAATATGGCTTTTTTGGACCTCTTTCCTGAGCTCTTGTAACCCTTGACCTTTCTGAGGTCTCATCCAAATTAGTATGCAAAGTTAGGTCTTACCATCAGGTATCTCTGTAGCAAGTTTGGGTTTGAAGTTGTGAATAGTATTTGAGAAAAAACATATTTCATCAAAATATGGCTATTAATTCTCTTATTTCCTGAGTTCTTGTGCCCTTTGACTTTTCCGAGGGATCAACCAAATTAGTATGCGTAGAAAGGTCTTACCATCAGGTATCTTTGTACCAAGTTTGTGGTTTGAAGTTGTGAATAGTATTTGAGAAAAAATATATTATGTAAAAATATAGCAATTTTGGACCAATTTCCTGATCCCATGTGACCTTGACCTTTGTGAGAGGTCACTCAAATTGGTATTTTTAGAAAGATCTTGCCACAAAGTATCCTTGGGCCAAGGTTGAAGACTGTGGCATGAATAGTCTTTGAGAAAATGCCAACATTAACGTTTACCACGGACAACGATGACGGTGGACAGACGACAGGGGACGGACGATTGATTGATTGATTGTACATTGCTTAACGTCCCGACAGAAACAAGGCTTTCTCAGGACGTGCCTGCACTGCTTGTGAAAAAAAAAAAACTAAACAGAACATTGAATGTATGTCGCCAGCCGGTCAAATACATTAAATAAACCTAACACATGGGGCCCAAATAAAGCTAAGACCATTTAGCAACACACATCCAATATCAAGAGCTACAGGCAGTGCAGACAGTAGGGAGAGTTTTAAAAAGGCAAATACAGGTGAATGGACAAAGGGTAGACAGAAACACATGCCCCAGAATAGAGAGAAAAACCCACCCTGTGGGGCTGACCACAACTACAGAGGAATCACCTTGCTGTCAGTACCAGGAAAGGTCTTCAACAGGATCATCCTAGAGAGAATGAAGCTCCGTTGACCCCCAGCTGAGAGACCAGCAAGCAGGATTCAGGAAGAACCGATCATGTACAGACCAGATCGCCACTCTCCGCATCATCGTGGAACAGTCTCTGGAGTGGAGCTCCCCGCTGTACGTCAACTTTGTGGATTATGAGAAAGCATTTGACAGCGTGGACCGAGAGACTCTGTGGAAACTCCTACGACACTACGGTGTACCCACAAAGCTCGTCCGCCTGATCAAGAGCAGCTATGATGGCATGACATGTCGCGTGATCCACGAAGGGCAGTTCACCAGAGAGCTCCAGGTCAGAACTGGTGTCAGGCAGGGGTGTCTGCTGTCTCCGTTCCTCTTCCTACTGGCCATAGACTGGGTCATGAAGATGACCACAGAGCACAGACGAAGTGGAATACAGTGGACACTGTGGACACAGCTTGACGACCTCGATTTTGCAGACGACTTGGCTTTACTGTCCCACACTCATCAACAAATGCAGGACAAGACCACGAGGCTTGCTGACATCTCGTCCCAAGTGGGCCTCACCATTCACAAACAGAAAACAAAGACAATGAGGCTGAACGCAACCAGGGAAGAACCAGTCTTGCTTGCTGGCACCCCGTTGGAGGAGGTGGAGTCCTTCACCTATCTCGGGAGCATCATAGACAAAAAAGGCGGCACTGATGCAGATGCCAGAGCACGAATCGGTAAAGCCAGAGCAGCCTTTCTCCAGTTGAAAAAAGTGTGGAAATGAAATGAAATGAAATGAAATGAAATGAAACTTTATGAAATGAAATGAAACTTTATTTCTGAACGGAAGAAGCAGTTAGCACATGTGCCATTTTTCACGCTTGCCGTTTCTAAACTACAAAGGTACAAATCTGCTAAAGGTACAAAGCTACTAAGATACAAAAGTACAAAGCTACTAACATGAAAGTGCACATAATATAACAAGTCGTTCAAAAATAGATGGATAAGGCAAAATGGAGGGCACCAATTATGATTACTAACAATGTGAACGAAGGAAAAAAAAAAAAAAAAAAAAAAAAAAAAAAAAAAAAAAAAAAGATAGTCTTTAAAATTCCTTTTTTCACTGAAATCAAACACGCGCGCACGCTCGCGCCGCATGCTCACACACACACACACACACACACACACACACACACACACACACACACACGCGCACGCACGCACGCGCGCGCGCACACACACCCATATACACGCACGTGCGCGCGGAGGTTAATATCAAGGCTTTAGGCGATGGAGATACCCGAACCAGTGAATGAGCTGTTAGATAGCAGGTACTTGAAGAGGCTTTCCTTGAAAGAGGGGAGTGAACCAGTGTGTGTTATGTGCGCTGGCAGTTTATTCCAAAACGAGGCGCCCGAGAAAGCAAGGGTAGTTTTAAATAAATCTATCCTCGGGCGTGGTGTGACGAAGTTTCGCCTTGATGTTGAATAGCCTGAAGCTACCTTGGTGAAGAGATTACATAAGTATTCTGGGTGGATTTCATTCCAGATTTTATACATGACTACCCCTTTGTTAAAGAGATGGTGCTTGTCAAGAGGAAGCATTTTTAGTTTTTCAAATTTTTGGTCAGTAGAAAGAGCTGGATCAGGCAGGATCTGCTTCACTGCCCTGCGATGCAAGGAGTTAAGCCTCTTC
Source organism: Semisulcospira habei (assembly GCA_036245525.1). Taxonomy (NCBI): domain Eukaryota; kingdom Metazoa; phylum Mollusca; class Gastropoda; family Semisulcospiridae; genus Semisulcospira; species Semisulcospira habei. The sequence continues at coordinate 150,256,135 of BTPG01000007.1, forward strand.
ATGTGTATGTCACCACTGCCGTCCCATGTCGTGGAGGCATAATCGATGTGGGATTTGACATGGGCATTGTAAAATAGTTTGCAAGTGTCGACATCAATAAAATATTTTAGCTTAGACAGCATAAACACATTTCTAGACACAGTTTTACAGACACCATTGATGTGAGATTGCCATTTCATCTGGTTATCAACAATAACTCCAAGTAGGCGATGTTCAGTTACTTGTGTAATGGTGTGGTCTTGGATTTCCAGGCTAAGCAAAAGTGGCTTGAGCTGATGCTTCTGACGGGTTGCTATCGTCATACATTCGGTTTTGGTGGGATTAAGGATCATTGCATTATTTTCACACCATTTGGAAATTTCACTCAGTCCCTGTTGCAAACGATCATTTAAAGACTCGAGACACTTATCGGGGGTGTGGATTGTTGCGTCATCGGCAAACAAGTCACATTCAATTCTGTCATTCGTAAAATGTAGTGGCAGGTCATTGATAAATATGCAAAAGAGAAGAGGTCCCAGGACAGAGCCCTGGGGCACTCCTCTTGTTACTAAACCACTTGAAGAGTAAGATCCATTGGCTATCACGCGCTGCTGTCTGTCTGTAAGATAGGAAGCGAAAAACGAGGTTGTTTTAAAGGAATGAATAGATGCCTGAGAACTGCCGTCTGATGTATGAAAACAGTTACTTGAAAATGAACCATCCAGATATATGCTGAGCTTGGAAAGGAGCATTTCATGATCTACCATGTCGAAAGCTTTCCGAAGGTCTATGAAAACAGCACCTGTGAATTCGCCTTTGTTCATTGAACTTAGCCACGTGTCAGTAAGTCGCGATAAGGCTGTATGACAACTATGCTTCGGGCGAAAACCTGACTGGAGGGGGTGGATTAATTTGTGTTTTCCCAGGTATTCTAACAGATGCTTATGAATGTGTCGTTCAAGGGGTTTACTTAAGACAGACAAAAGTGAAATGGGGCGATAATTGTTAACATCGGACAGATCTTTTGTTTTAGGTAGGGGAATAACTTTAGCTTTTTTTAGTTCTTTTGGGAAAACATTTTTCTGTATGCATAAATTGTAGACATAAGTTATTGTTTCTACAACATAGGGAAGTGATAGTTTCAGTATTTTGGGGCTTATTTCATCTGGCCCGGAAGATTTTTTATTCTTCATGGAACTTATTGTCTTACCAACCTCGTGAACTGCCAGGGGTGGAATAGCAAAAGGATGAAATCTCGCAGTTCGCGTTCTACAGAAATCAATCAGGGTGTCAGGACAGGTATAAGGCCGAGAATTTGTTTTAGAGGGGACCAGGGACTCGGCAATTGAAAGGAAATGATCGTTAAAATTATCGGCAGTCAGAGTAGTCGGGATTACAGCGGATTTCCTACTCTTGACTCCAGTCACTACTGCCATAGCGCGCCAGAGCATGGACATATCTTTGTCTTGTTTAATCAAACGATCAATAAAAGATTTTTTAGCCTGCCGCACTAAACATTTGACACGATTGCGCTCACGTTTAAATTCAGCAAAAAACTTCTGTTTTCTCAGATCATCTCTCACCCTCATGGCCTGAATGATGTCTTGAGTCAGCCACGGCGGGAGTGAAGCGTGTTTGACTCGCCTCCGCCGCACAGGCGCGTGTTTATTTAAAATAGTAAGAAAAATGCTATACCAGACAGACAGAGCGCTGTCAGGGTCAGTTTCACTAAGCACTTCCTCAAAAGGTGCGTTATTAAGGTCAGATAAGAAGTCGCTCTCACTAAATTTTTTAAAAGAACGATAGGTGATATATGTATGACATCCTTTCTTTACTTTTGGGAACTTAGTGGACCACGTACAGCTGATGGGAAAGTGATCACTGATGCCAAGGTTACCGACAGACACATTATGAACAGACTCGGGCTTTGTGGCATAGATATGGTCTATGAGTGTAGATGTTGTTGGTGTTATTCGTGTCGGCGAAGTGACTAACTGTTTAAGACCCAGCAACGTCATCGTAGAGTCCCATGCATGATGAGACCTTAACATGTCTATATTAAAATCTCCCATAAGTATGACATTAGAATTAGGTTTACAGGCTTTATCAAACATACTAAGAAAATTATCGTACCACTCAAAGTTTGCAGCAGGGTTGCGGTACAGAAAACCGATAAGAAATGATGGTGATTGGGGGGCTTTCAGCTCAAGCCACATACACTCAACTTGCTCAGTTTCTAAGTCATGTCGTCTACGTGTAAGAGCTTGAACAGACGTGTGAATATAAGCAGCTAATCCTGTTTCTCCATGGGCCGTTGGATCACGTCTCAGGACAGAAAAGCCAGGAACCTGTATTGATTCATCAGATACATTAGAACCAAGACGTGTCTCAGAAAATCCAAAAATATGAAATGGGTTTGAGTCATTCAGGTAAACGGAAATATCAGCAAGTTTTGCATATAGATGGTATACATTTAAATGCCCAATGCGGAGATTTCTTACTTTCACGTCTGCTTGATTCATCGTGACAGACGAGAAAGAAACGAAGGTGGCGAAAATGAGGGTAACAATAAGTACACTTAACGTAATACAGCTATTGATAATATAGTAATCAGTACACAAACACAAATAATAATAAAAAAAAAAAAAAAAAAAAACCAACAATGAAAGCAACAATAATATTGAATCAAAGCAAACAAGGATTAGGCTTAGAAGTACTGAAGAAGAACTATAATTTTAGGAAGAACAAAAATTATGATGTTGCAGTAGCAGAAGAAGTAGAACCAGTATTCAGTCGGCGAAAACGTTTTCAAAATGAGAGTAAACACCTTTTATGCGCAGAAAGAGAATATTGCGTGTGGTTGCTGAGGCTGTTCGTATAGTACTTTTATAGATTAGCCTGTACAAGTCCCTCCCACAGTCCACACGATCGCGGTCCACACAGCGTGCGGCTTAATTATGAAGCATCAATGTGAAAGTACAACTGTCCAGGTTTCACTAAAGTGCTGGTCAGAGAAAACATTGCGCAACACACTCAGGCACAGCCGCTATCCGGCGTTAGATTGTCACTGAGATGATGCAGAAATCCACAAAACTATAATAATAAGACACAAACTTCATAATAAGAAAGAGTACAGTCCGTTGTCTGCAAACAAAATAACGTAATGCACAAGCTTAAACTGGCTACATGTGTAGCAACTACCACATCAAGAATATTATCTCACCACAAAATCAGGAATAGTATTTCACCACGTTGATTGACTCATTGCTAAAACACCCAAGAACAGTAGTTATGATCTACGGACCATATCACATTAAAGGAAACATATAAACCGTGACAGCTTAAGAATAGCCTGGCACTTTAGGCACCACGCTATTGGGCGTCGCCCTCGCACTATCAGGAGTCAATGGGTCCGTCTAAAATAGGTAAAATAAAGCTGGACGAAAATGCGATAAAGGGTCACATAATGACGGTGACGGTGACAAAAGTTGAAATGATTGAAGACGGTCCGCGAACTAATTATGTCCCATAATCCATTTCCAACAAGAGACATACATTGTCACGAGCTCCTTCATCCGCAGGGACTCATGATAATGTATCCCTCCTGCTAACTGGACAGGCTGGCTGACGGAGGCTACTTCTCCTTTGTGAGCTCGACAAAACGGGTTACTGTTGACAGTAAAATTGCGCAATCGCTTGTGCAATGCTGACACTCAGAGCTTGAATGTTGTCGAAAGGAGAGGCCGGGGCGGCTAAGCCGCTTTTCTCCCACCCTCTGTTTCTGGGTGCCAACATGGTCGGAGAGCTGATCGGCTGCAGGGGAGGAAATTGCGAGTCGTTACGGGTGTTAGGTGGTGGCCTGATGGCGTGACCGCGCGCGGCTGAGTGGCGAGGGTGATTCTCTTCGCCTCCTCCTGCTGACGGTGACTCGGAGCGACGACGACGATTTACGGCCCGGTGATCGTAAAGCCTCGTATCCTGATATTCCTCACCTGAGGACAAGTGCGATCTGACGAAACGGTTCATATTGCACTCCAGCGCATGCACGCCATGCTCGCTTGGGTGCAGTTTGTCAAAGTACATAGCCTGCTTAGGAGCGCCTCTAGTGGACAGGAAAGATGACGTGTGGTCGATGAGCGTGATCTTTTCCTGTTTGCAGACTGCCTGCAGGGCTTTATTTGACTCGTAGGCAGGTTTGTGGAGAGGGTGGTAGCGGCCGCGAGTTGGGAGGAGGGTGGACATCTGCAGTCTGGCTTTGGGGAAACACACTACCAGCATGCGGCACAGCTTCAGCCAGGTCTGCTGACTAATAGGCCCATGCCAGCAGCTGTTGATGCCGATGTGAACGGTGACGGTACGGATGTTGGGGTTGTGGGGCTGTGTGTTCAGCCACTGCGTCAGATGATCCACCCTGAGATCAGACACCGACAAGTTTTGCATGATTGACTCATGAGTAGACATTCTCTTCTCATCGATGTATTTAGTGACTGAGTCCCCGATGAGAAGAGTGTTGACCTCAGGGCGAATTTTCATGGCGCGTAGTCTCTCCAGCGGTGCCAGGTTTTCATTGTCGCGTCGACTGGCAGGTCTTCCATCATTGTTCTTGTGGATGGGTGAACAACCAGGAGAGTCAAGTTCTTGCTCCGGGTTTAATGCTTGGTACCTGTTAGTAACAGGAATAGTTGGCCCTTCGCTGCTATTGTTAGAGTGGAACCCATGTGGTTTAGGCGTAGTACCGGATGCTGGCGGCGGAGAAGGGGATTTATTTTGCGAAGAAAGATTGGTGGGTGAATGTTCTGTCGTACTGACTCTCACACTCTTTGTTTGTGATGGGGTCCACGTATCTAGTCGCTTGCAGATTTCCTCTAATTTCCCAGTGTGAGAGTCTCTAGAGGAAACAAGTTTGCTGATTTTCTCACTGAGCGTTGTTTGACTCTTTCTCAGCGCCTCTGCAGTTTTATCGATGTTTTCCCTCACACTCGCTTCAACAGCCTTGATCTCATTCTTGGCCTTCACCTCGCTGTCCAGGACAAGTGAGGTCAAAGTGTCGTAACCCTGTTTGAGGTCAGCAAACTCATTCTTGACTCCCTGCAGCTCAGCACGGCACTGGCGAAGCTCTGAGTGGAGAGTGGTGATGGTGGCTGAAGACTCAGCTAGTTGGTGCTGCAGGGCGATGATCAGTCTCATGGCCGTGCTGTCAGATACAGGAACGAGTGAGGTTGATGATGGTGAAGTAGTATTCTGTGTGTTGGGTGTGTCCACTACAACTGTGTTAACCTCAGCTGAGGGCACGCCCCGGGCGAGTTCGCTAGCTTGGCAGGGGAGAGAAATCAGGGCGCCGACGCCTTCATGGTTGGCTGGTTCGATGCTAGTTGCAGATATGTTAGTCCCAGGCACGGGTGTTAGAGACGGAGGGCAGGGCGTTGGGGGATTAGGCCCAAAGGCAGCTGTGGTGTGGTTGCAGCGCGGGGTACAGGAGGTAGCAGTGCCCGGGGGGCTGGGGTGTGCTTCACTGCACATCGTCACGCCCCTCTCATCTGTTGACTTGATGGCCATGAAATGATGATTGACACATGACGTCATCGTGTCAATGAGGGGTTCCGATTTCGACAAGTGCTGGGGACCAGAAAAATCAGCAGAAAGGGGAGGGGTGAAGGGGGGAGTGCTAGTGGCGATTACAGCGTTTAAGATTGGATGGCCGGGCTGAGATGCGAGTGGAGACTGGGAGGGTGAAATTGAGGAGTCAGATGAGGGGGGTTCAATGGCAGGTATTGGAGTTCCAGAGAGCTGTCACAACACACCAAAGTCCGGATTTTCAACTCCAATGTAAAAGCAGTTCTCCTATATGGAGCAGAGACATGGAGATTGACAAAAACCACAGTCAACAGAGTACAGACCTTCATGAACAGTTGCCTTAGAAGAATTTTGAAAATCCACTGGCCAGAGAAGATCAGCAACGTCAGACTCTGGGAGAGAACAGAGCACATAACAGCAGAGAATGAAATTGGGCGAAGAAGATTGATTGTACATTGCTTAACGTCCCGACAGCAACAAGGCTTTCTCAGGACGTGCCTGCACTGCTTGTGAAAAAAAACTAAACAGAAAATTGAATGTATGTCGCCAGCCGGTCAAATACGTTAAATAAACCTACAACATGGGGCCTAAATAAAGCTAAGACCATTTAGCAACACACATCCAACATCAAGAGCTACAGGCAGTGCAGACAGTAGGGAGAGTTTTTAAAAGGCAAATACAGGTGAATGGACAAAGGGTAGACAGAAACACATGCCCCAGAATAGAGAGGAAAACCCACCCTGTGGGGCTGACCAGGGTGACCCTGGGAACTAAAAAATGCCTAACCCCACCCAAGTCCCCCAGGGCAGACCCGGGTGGGGTAGCGAAGAAGATGGGGATGGATCGGTCACAGTCTGAGAAAGCCAGCTTCCAGTATCACTAGGCAGGCATTGTCATGGAACCCCCAGGGAAAGAGGAAAAGAGGTAGGCCGAGAAACTCCTGGCGTCGAGACCTCCAAGCAGACATCAAGAGACTGGGAACCACCTGGAGTAGAATCGAAGGAGAAGCACAGGACAGGAGTTGCTGGAGGTCTCTCGTCGACGGCCTATACCCGGGTAGGGGTGACAGGCGTAAGTAAGTAAGTAAGTGGGGCTGACCAGGGTGACCCTGGGAACTAAAAAATACCTAACCCCACCCAAGTCCCCCAGGGCAGACCCGGGTGGGGTAAGGGGACGGACGACGGACGGACGACCATTGGCCCAGAACATAGATTCGCACGTGAGCCAAAAATTGGTTTTAACACTGCACAATAGAATATGATGTTTCACAATCAGTTTGTCACTACTGATTGTAAATCAAAAGCTGTACTGGTATAAACAAAGTTGGATGTGAATTGTAGATTAAAAGCCCAGGTAAACATGTAACATTGCTTGCTTGTCCGGGCTTCTAACCCACTGCTTCTGTCAAACGTGTGTTAAATCTGACCTACTTCTGGAAATCAACATATTTCTAAGTGAGTTGCAATGTTTGGTCCCAACAAATTTCGTAGGTCTACAAAGCACCCGTCACACTGATGTAATACACTATACTATCTTTGCATGTCCAGTACAATACTGTGCGTTTGTCATGTAGCAGGTGCACACGCTCACACAAAGAAGAGAAGTATTGTATTACGTCACGGTGAAGGTCTAGTGTAGAGAGTTTGAACTGAGCACACACAGGTTGAAGAAGAAAAGCACTGTATTTCATCAACATGTATTTCATCAACATGTATTTCATCAACGTGACGAATGTTTGTATCGTTGTATTTGACCCACATCCTGTCTGGTCTGTCAGGGGCTCTGTGGGTTTACAGCAGTAAACACTATAAAGTGACACTACCTGCAGGCTGTCCTGGTTGCCGGAGAAGGTAAGCTTGTGGCGTCTGTAGTCCACAGTCAGGTTGTGAAGCCCCGCGGCAACACGCAGCCCGTCCAGGTCGTCCCCGTGTGTAGTGATGAGGGCCTTCAGCACTCCCGCCGGGTTGTCACCGCCCTTCAAGGTCACGTCCTCAATCTTGCCACTCAGCACAAGGTCAAGGTAGTCGTTCATTTTGATACGCACTGCAACACAGACCAGGCAGGTAGAAGGCATGACGATGTGCAACGTATCCGGACGCTGTACATTCTGAATGAGTCAGTCCACCTGACAACTTCAAACGACCATCACACTCACAGTAGCAAAAGACTTTTGGGCAGACATCGGTCGCAGTGGGCCCACTGCGGCTGATGTCGGCCCGAAGACTTTTGCTTATTGGGCAGTGTCATTTCCTCGCATCCCTCTATGCCTCCAACCTCCCCTCCGCCACCCCCTCCCCTCCCCCCGCTTTTCTCCTGCATGCAGTGAAAAGAACCGCTTTGCTTCATGCAAGACAAGGCTCAGTGATAGACAATCTCTCACTAGTTTTAACCGTTTCACTTCTATCACCAAAAAGACCTTCATATAAAAGCATAATACCACTGAACAGCCCAAACACAAGCTTACAATCGGGAAATCGACTACATAGACACATAATTACCCAAAGCACAATTTACATCCATCAGTAACAGAGATGCTTTCATTCGCCAATAAAATGCTTACTGCCACAATGACTGTTGGCTGCAGCTGAAACTCAAAGGAATAGAAAATGCGCTTAGAAAGGACAATCATGACACATTTGTATTTAGGCGCGTTTCTTTCTTTGTTGGGGTTTTCTCTGCATTTTGCACGCTGGGCAGTCACCATTTTGGTCTGGCGTTTAGACAGAAACTGAAAGACAAAGAAGGTGCGATGCACATTTACCTGTAGTGCAAGCGGTGTCACTGCCGTGTATGGCGATGGTCCGCAGCCTGTTGTCCACACACACGTACGCCCCCGTCTCCCTCTCCGCATCCTGCAGGAACTTGCGGCCGGCCGGCGTCAGCATGTGTTGAAGGGCCTGGCTAGCAGTACAATCCAGCACGTCGCCCTTGAAGACGTCAGTGAGGAAGGTGCGGGCCTTCACAGCGTCCTCCAGGTCCACGGCCCTGATGGACACCATCACGTTCGACCTCTGTGGCTTCTGCTCCACCTCCACTCCCCGCCGGCCCAGGTGCCTCAGCACAGCGTCGTACTGAGTCTTACATGCGTCAAGCACACGTTGCTGGACGAAGAGAGTGGCGAAGATGACTGGTGTCACCTCCACGCGCTGGCCGTTGTCGAGAGAGAAGTTCCTGAGTGCCCTGCAGGCCCTGATGCCCTCGATAGGGTCCGTAAACAAAGCCTCCGCGCTGAACATCACCCGAGTCTCATTGTCGGGTTTCCGGACAACCACCCTGACAGTGGATGACGTCAGTCGCCTCTCGAATTTCTCACGTATGTACGTTTCAATCTGTTTGATATCTCTCTGAGTGGTTTGTCCGACCTTGACCCGATGTAAGCTGACGGACGTCACAATGTCCTGGGCGTTTTCATCGCAGACAACTCGGTGGAGCAGAGACCGCTTGACGACGTCCTCCGTCACCTCGGCCGGCAGCCCTGTCAGGAAGAGACTGTCCTCCCTGTGCTTGTCCAGTTTCATCCGGACCGTGTTGATGCCGATCTGAAAGTGTCCCGTCACCAGACAGTTGGAGAGGTAGCTGGATGACACGGCCGCCGTCCCCGTTCCTTTACACGGCCGTCGACACCAAGACAGGCGCGCTTTGAAGTCAGCATTCTGCTTGGCTGGCCGACGTCGCTCCAGCTGCCCCGCGTTACAGTCATCGTCCTTGGTCACGTCCACAGCCACACGAGCCTGCTCCGATGACCGGAATATCAGGAATCCCCAGTTCTCTCCCTCCGTGAACTGCTTCCAAAACTTGACTTCTCCAAACTCCTTAAACTTGGCAAGAATAGAGTCTTCAGTCGCATCGTACGACGGGCGTGTGATGAAGACCTTTCTGCTCTGGTTGGGCATGAGGATCTCCCCCACCTGTCCTCCCTGACCCAGCACGACCCTCAGTCCAGACTCCTCCCTTCCCAGGGACATTTCTCGGTCATCTTGCTGCAGTTCTCTAGCCGCGCTCTGTGCGGTGTCGACCAGCTTGTCTATCAGTCCCTGAACGCTGTCTGCCGACTCAGTGGAGAAGACCTTTACCTCGCCCCTCTCCTTGCTTGCCTCCACGATCACCACAGTGGAGCTAACGGAGAACTGATCCTCGTACTGCCTCATCTTGCTGTAGCGGGGCCCGACCAGCGCGAAGAAGGCGTGAGAACCCGCCGGCTGTGTGTGCACGTTCACAACCTTCCTCTGGCGCACGTCCTCCACGTCAATGCCGAACCTGTCCACGGTGATGTTGCTCAGCCACGTGTCCTCCACTGGCGTGATGCCCGTGATGAAGTCCCGCGAGGTTTTCATGATCTGGTTGTATACCACCCACTCGGGGAAGCTGCCTAGGGCGTTGTAGGACGAGGATTGGTGGAAATGCACCTGGCGAGCCGCACGTGCAGCAAAGTACCCCGCTCTCTCCAGCCCCAGGTAGTGGCACAGGTTGGTGGCGAAGCATTTGAATATCATCAAGCGCAGAATTTCCCCCGTAGCTTCAGCTTCTGAAAACGTGTGTGCGATATCCAGCTTGAGCTCTCTCCTGAGGACCTGGGTCACCTCCTTGATGTTGTCTCTGATGCCTCTCATGGTCTTGCCATTGACGCTGTTGTCCATGCACCATTTCTTCTGCTGCCGCTCACCGACTGCCTCCCACTCCCTGTACACCGCCAGTGCCGCCAGGAAATCTCCCCCCGTGTGACTGAACCTTGCCTTCGCCTTGTCGTGTTTCTTCTGAGCTTCTGGTGTTGTCCCTCTGTACAGGACACCGCTCCCAGCGTTGATGACCGCAACCAGGACGATGGCGTCGTACAGCATGTTTTCCTTCTGGCCCAGCAGCGTGAGGAGCCCAAGCTTGGGGTCAAAGGGCAGCCTAGCCATCCATCTGCCCGTGTCTGTGATCTTGCCATCCTGCATAGCGCCCAGCTGCACCAGGGACTGGAGGGCGCCCGTGATGGCGTCCGGACTGGGCGACTGCACAAAGTCGTACATGTCCGGCCCCACCCCCAGCTCGGCCAGCTTGAGCAAGGCCTGTCCCAGGTGCGTCTTGAGGATCTCGGGCAGACTGATGGCCTCCATGTCCTGGAAGCTGCGCTGGGAGTACAGCCTGTAGCACGTGCCTGGAGCAGTGCGGCCCGCCCGCCCCTTACGCTGATCCGCAGAACTCCTACTGATGACGGTGACTGCCAGCGAGTTGACGTTCTTCCGCGCGTCGTAGCGCAGCTCCTTGGACACTCCTGTGTCCACCACGTAGCGGATGCCATCGATGGTGATGGAGGTCTCGGCGCAGTTGGTGGCAAAGACGATCTTGCGCTTGTTGCCGGCCAGCGGCTCAAACACCTTCTGCTGCTCATCGGCCTGCAGCTGGCCGTGCAGGGGGAAACACTGGAAGTCGCTCCGGTCCCTCATCCTCTGCTGCAAGGCTTCGCAGCATTTCTCTATCTCCACCCTGGATGCCAGGAAGACAAGAATGTCGCCGGGTAGTGGTTTCTGCATATGGATCTCAATGGCTTTCTTCACAGCCTCGTCCTCGTAGTTGTCAAAGTCGTTCTCCTCGCTGTCTGCATCCTCCCACACAACGTCCACCGGGAACGTCCTGCCCTTGATCGTCATGACTGGGCACTGGCCGCCAAAGAAGGCGACGAACATCTTGGGGTCGATGGTGGCGGATGTGATGATGACTCGCAGCTCGGGCCTCTTCCCCAGGCAGCGCTTGAGCATGGCCAGCAGCAGGTCCGTGTAGAGACTGCGCTCGTGCGCCTCGTCCACCACGACACACGAGAACTTTTCAAGGTCAGGGTCCACAAGACATTCGTTCAGCAGCGCGTGGTCCGTCATGAAGATGAGCTTTGTGGAGGGTGAGCCCTTGAAGACGCTTCCCACCTTGTAACCCACCTCCCTTCCCACGCTGCCCGCTTGCTCCTTTGCTACGTGCGTTGCCAGGGCGATAGCGGCCACTTTGCGCGGTTGTGTGCAGACGATGGTGCCCGCATCCCCGAACCCCGCCTCCAACAGGAACTGCACGATCTGCGTGCTCTTGCCAGACCCTGTCTCCGCCACGATGATGGACACCTGGTTGCTCTTCACCAGCTGCACGATGTCTCGTCGCCGAGCGTACACGGGGAGAAGCTTATTCATGCGGTAGCACTCCACACCAAAGCGCTTGCGGAGCAGCTGAACATCTCTCTCGTAAGAGTCTTTCTCCATCAGCGCTGTCAGATCAGTCTTGAAGCAGTTTACAGCGTGCTTGAATTCCTCTCTCTGCTTTTCAAGTTCATCCTGCTTGTACTCGAGTGCCTCGATTTCCTGCCGAGTTTCCCGAAACTTCCGAAGATCATGCAAGTTCTGTTTCGTTTTCTCTATCGTGACCGTGAGATCTCGCAGTTTCTGGTCATGTTTCCGCAAAACCTCTTCTGATCTACTGTCCAGCTCCAAAGTGACTTTTCGTTTCAGCGGCTCTCTCCTTAGCTCCGGGTTGTTTTTGCCGACGTGATCCTGCTGGAAGGGCTGGAAGCTGCAGTCGATGAGTGGCGTGAACTTGTGTCTGTCCTTCAGCAGGAACCCACGCAGCATTTTGGCATGGACATGGCTGGGACACGTGGCCGAGCAGAAGGTGCAGGTGTCAGAGCGTTTGATGGCAGTCTCATTAAGCCTAAACTCTACTCTCTCCTTGTTCACTTTGGCCGTCAGCAGATCGCCCAGCTCCCCGATGTCGTCAATGACGTCCTGGATTCTGATGTACAGTGCGGTCTCGACAGCGTGTTTGCTGTCAGTGTAGGCAGGCTGGTGGGCACTCGCCTTGTTCATGTCATCCTGCCTTGTTCTATCGGGACTCTGGCCGTCAGACTGATTGGCATCTCCGGGCATAATTCGGCTGGACGAGTTCTTTGGAGGAACGTGCTTTCCGAACTGACGGCGGGAACGTGTCATGTGGCCCAGAGGTTTAGTTTCATGTTTCCTGCTGTCTGACTTGCGGCCAGCTCTAGCTACACCATCTGCTGACTGGCGCCTTGTAGGGTTTGTCTTTTCAGGCTTTTTTGAGACTTCAGACTGTGCCGGATCTCGGAGGTTAGTGCTATCCCAGTGCACAAAGCCCATTAGGCTGACGTCGGCCGCCGTTGGCAGTCCCTCCCTGCTAGTGTCTAACCACGTGATGTACCGCTCATTCACTATCTTCACTGACTCCCCTGTCCAGATTTCGTTGACGAGTGGGTATGGTCTCCGATCGCTGGAGATTTCCTGCCCCGACGATTCTGACATTTCGCTCTGTCACAAGTGTTTCAAAGCTATGTCACGCAGAAGATGGAGTGCTGGCAATGCAGCCTGTGTAGAAAGACCATGATCTAGTCAAGACAAAACTGCGTACAAGAATAATTTAGTCCACGAAGAACCTCCAAGCAATACACTTGCATTTTCTCTCTTCCTATGTTTGTGCAAGTTCTTTTGCAAGTGCTGACGAGTACTAGAAGGCGTTGCCAGGGATGCCGTGAGAAAGCTGTCCTGCACAATCAAAACGCAGACTAAAGTCAGTTACCACGGGCAGGAGTCAAATCATTCATTTATAAACACGATCGTTAGTCTTCAAAACCGCAAAACAGCAATGGCGAAATATATAGTATTCAATCACTGCCTGACTGCACTGCCGCGCCAACATCAGTGAGTATAGATTGTTTTCAGTACGTCCTGCAAGCGACAAAGGCCTTCTCAGGACGTGCCTGCGCTAAATGAAGAAAAGAACTGCACGAAGCGCAGACAGGAGGGAGAATTTCAAAAGAAAAATACAGATGAATGGATGAGAAAGACAGAAATACAAACCCCCAAAAGAGTAGAACCCACCCTGCAGGGGTTAGACAAGGTGACCCTAGGAACTAAAAAGTAGACAACCCCACCAAGGTCCCCTAGGGCAGACCCGGTGGGGGGCGCCAACATCAGCAGTGTGGACATTACAATTAGACGCCGTAGAGCCCATGTCGTCCAGGGAACATGGATTACAAGTGGTGTCCGCAAGAGACATAGATCCTCATGAGCCCCAGCAATGCGGGGGCTGATGAGGATCTATGTCTATTGCAGCTGAACCCTGTTGTCGTCTTGTCGACAAAGAAAGGCGGGGGCTGATGAGGATCTATGTCTATTGCAGCTGAACCCTGTTGTCGTCTTGTCGACAAAGAAAGGCGGGGGCTGATGAGGATCTATGTCTCTTGCAGCTGGACCGTGTTGTCGTCTTGTCGACAAAGAAAGGCGGGGGCTCATGAGGATCTATGTCTATTGCAGCTGGACCGTGTTGTCGTCTTGTCGACAAAGAAAGGCTTACCCCAGAACACGTTTAGTCTGAAGGTCCAACATGCAATACAAACTCGCCCCCTAGGTACATGAGATAGGCCACTCCTTGTGTTACAAAGACCCTCCTATCACAAACCCCGCCAAAGAAACACAACCCCTACAGGAGGGTCTTTGTAACACAAGGAGTGGCCTATCTCATGTACAATGGTGTGTGGATGTGTGTGTGTGTGTTAAATACGCGAAAGCAGGGCTACTATGTGGCAAGACCCCCACATCTTCACTTGTGAGACTGAAACCTACACACACACACACACACAGACACACATCCACACACCATTGGACTGGCACAATTCAGGCACTCATGCAATGTAGAAAAGAACGAATGAAGGAGTAACTAAGGTATCCCCGGCTTACAGTCCAGCGCCCGTGTGCAGTGTCGAGGGCATTATCGGAAATAAACAAATTAACTGCTATAAATGTCTTTTCGGATCAATATATATATATATCTCTCTCTGTGAGGCCTGAACAGGGTATAGGATCTATTTCAACTTGTATAAAGGTCGTTACCTCTTGTGTGTATGATGAATTTATATTGTGTGTGTATGTCAAGTGTGTCACACCACATCCCTACGCCCCTGGACAAATGGCAATAAAGAACGTTATCGTTATTGTCATCTCCGTAAACTTAATGAGTTCTATTGTAGATTTGAGAAAGATGATCTGAAGGATGACTTAGATAGCATGATTTCCCAGCTTAAAGTAAATGTGGCAGGCAATGTTGAGGAAGACTTTGAGATCCATGGCAAGGCGGTTGAGAAGCTTTTTAGCAAACTCAATTTTAAGAAAGCAGTAGGCCCTGATACTGAATATTTGCGGTAGAGTTTTGAGATTATGTGCCAGTCAGTTGTCTGTTGTTTATAGCCGTTTGTTTAGCTGGTCTCTGAATGATTGCACTGTACCTAGGCTCTGGAAAACATCTACCGTCTGCCCTGTCCCCAAGAACAAGCCCAAGACACTCAATGACTATCGCCCTGTAGCTCTCACCTCTATAGTAATGAAGTGCTTTGAGCATGTTGTCCTTTCTAGACTGCTCGATCAGGTCAAGCCCTATCAAGATCCTTTCCAGTTTGCATACAAGCAAAACAGATGTACAGACGACGCCACACTCACACTCCTGCACCATGCATACACACATTTAGAAAAAACCTGGGTCTTTTGTACGCATTCTTTTTATAGACTTTTCTTCAGCCTTCAACACTATACAACCCTATCTCATAGCTCAAAAACTTCTCTGTTACAATGTAACTCCAAGGCTTATCCTATGGATTGTCAACTTCCTTTTATAGGACCCAGTCAGTTCGCTTTCAAACAGCTCTCTCATCCCCTAGGTCCACTTCCATAGGCGCCCCGCAAGGTACAGTTCTCTCCCCTGTGCTGTTCACACTCTACACTAACGATTGTAGTGGCACTGACTCTACCCTTCTTATTAAATACTCGGATGACACTACCTTAGAAGATCTCTCCAATAGTGATGCGACCTACTTTGCAGAAGTAGAATGTTTCAGTGTTTGGTGTAAAGATAATTTTCTAGACCTAAAATTGAGTAAGACCAAGGAACTACTGATAGATTTTCGAAGAAACCCTGCCCCTGTCCCAGTTCTGATGATTGATGATGTGTCTGTTGAGCGTGTGACTGAGTATAAGTATCTTGGAACAGTTATAGATGATAAGTTGTCCTTTAACGCAAACACCACCCTCATACACAAGGAATGTCAGTCACGCATCTACTGCCTCCAGAAACTCAGGAAGCTGAATGTGAACCCCTCTGTCCTTCAAACTTTCTACTGCTCTTTTATTGAGTCTGTCATCACTTTCGGTTCTGTGTGCTGGTATGGAGGTCTGAGTGTGAAGAACAAGAACACCCTGGCACGAATAGTAAACATCTGCAGCAAAGTGATCGGCAGTCAGCAAGCCGGTGTGGAGTCCCTGTATGAACAGCGTTTGGTGAGAAAGGGTAGGCGGATAGCTTCAGACAGATCCCATGTCCTTGCCCACCTCTATGAACTCCTCCCCTCTGGCCGCAGACTCCGCACGCACAAAGCTAGGACACTCAGACTACAGCACAGTTTCATCCCCAAATCCATCACTCTAAGCAATCTGTAGGTACATCGACGCATACCCAAACCTAACTCCTCCCCCTATCCTCCTTTACCTGTGCAATCAGTAGGAATGAAGCTTGTTGATTTTAGAGAAGTGATTATATTGTGTTTTATTTGGTGGTGAACATGGACATTGAGATTGTTGTTACTGAGTGTTTACCCACTAATTATTTTACTAAGGTAGATTTTAATTACGCAGCTTGTGTAATAATGTTTAATAATGTATTGAGATGTTTGTATAAAAAGTAGTGAGGGTTAGGATTAGGTTGAAACACGCGTATTATGTATGCATGTGTAGAGGTGGGTGTGAATATTATAAGTGCGCTCAGTTCAGTTCATAAAAGACGTTTATGTGTGAGATGTGTAAGATCTATGTGTAAGATTTTGTAGTGTTTACTTGTGTCCATTTAAGAGGAGTATCAGGGCAGACAAGAGGGCCTACACAGACAGCCTGGCAGCAGAGGCAGAAAAGGCAGCAGGCAGCGGCAACATGAAACAGCTCTACGACATTACCAGAAGATTGTCGGGTAAGTATGGCCATACAGAAAGACCAGTAAAAGACAAAGAAGGCAAGCCTATTGCAGACAGAGCAGACCAACTCGACAGATGGGCCGAGTATTTTGAAGAGTTACTGAACAGACCTAGCCCACCCGACCCCCCCGACATCCAGCCGGCAGAGACCGACCTACCCATCAGCTGTGACAGACCCAGCCGGGAAGAGATCAGAAAAGCAGTGGCATTTTGAAGAATGGCAAAGCAGCAGGGCCAGATGGCATCCCAGCGGAGTCTCTGAAAGCAGACCTAGAGACAACAGTTGAGATGCTGCACCCACTGTTTGGAAAGATCTGGGAAGAGGAGGTGATGCCAGCTGACTGGAAGGAGGGGTACCTAATCAAGCTTCCCAAGAAAGGCGACCTCAGCAAGTGTTCCAACTACAGAGGAATCACCTTGCTGTCAGTACCAGGAAAGGTCTTCAACAGGATCATCCTAGAGAGAATGAAGAGCTCCGTTGACCCCCAGCTGAGAGACCAGCAAGCAGGATTCAGGAAGAACCGATCATGTACAGACCAGATCGCCACTCTCCGCATCATCGTGGAACAGTCTCTGGAGTGGAGCTCCCCGCTGTACGTCAACTTTGTGGATTATGAGAAAGCATTTGACAGCGTGGACCGAGAGACTCTGTGGAAACTCCTACGACACTACGGTGTACCCACAAAGCTCGTCCGCCTGATCAAGAGCAGCTATGATGGCATGACATGTCGCGTGATCCACGAAGGGCAGTTCACCAGAGAGCTCCAGGTCAGAACTGGTGTCAGGCAGGGGTGTCTGCTGTCTCCGTTCCTCTTCCTACTGGCCATAGACTGGGTCATGAAGATGACCACAGAGCACGGACGAAGTGGAATACAGTGGACACTGTAGTGTGGACACAGCTTGACGACCTCGATTTTGCAGACGACCTGGCATTACTGTCCCACACTCATCAACAAATGCAGGACAAGACCACGAGGCTTGCTGACATCTCGTCCCATGTGGGCCTCACCATTCACAAACAGAAAACAAAGACAATGAGGCTGAACGCAACCAGGGAAGAACCAGTCTTGCTTGCTGGCACCCCGTTGGAGGAGGTGGAGTCCTTCACCTATCTCGGGAGCATCATAGACAAAAAAGGCGGCACTGATGCAGATGTCAGAGCACGAATCGGTAAAGCCAGAGCAGCCTTTCTCCAATTGAAAAAAGTGTGGAGTTCCAGAGAGCTGTCACAACACACCAAAGTCCGGATTTTCAACTCCAATGTAAAAGCAGTTCTCCTATATGGAGCAGAGACATGGAGATTGACAAAAACCACAGTCAACAGAGTACAGACCTTCATGAACAGTTGCCTTAGAAGAATTTTGAAAATCCACTGGCCAGAGAAGATCAGCAACGTCAGACTCTGGGAGAGAACAGAGCAGATAACAGGAGAGAATGAAATTGGGCGAAGAAGATGGGGATGGATCGGTCACAGTCTGAGAAAGCCAGCTTCCAGTATCACTAGGCAGGCATTGTCATGGAACCCCCAGGGAAAGAGGAAAAGAGGTAGGCCGAGAAACTCCTGGCGTCGAGACCTCCAAGCAGACATCAAGAGACTGGGAACCACCTGGAGTAGAATCGAAGGAGAAGCACAGGACAGGAGTTGCTGGAGGTCTCTCGTCGACGGCCTATACCCGGGTAGGGGTGACAGGCGTAAGTAAGTAAGTACTTGTGTCCATTTGGAATTTGTAGCTGTGCAAGTGCAGGGAGAAAAATGTTCATAATTATGCTATAATGTTTTCATGTCTTGTTTGTACTGTTTGTTATAAATGTACCACAACCGAATTTCTCTTTCCGAGATAATAAAGTACTCTTATTCTTATAATCGCCCAATAGTAGTGTAAACTATCTTTGAGGTTAACCAACATAATTTGAAAATAAAGTCTGGCGATCACTTTTTGTTTATCATTGTCATGAAATGTGTTCTGTACACAAGTTAAATTCAGTTAATTGGGAAAAACGCCAGGCAAGCTTTGCTCAAACTTAATAATAATAATAATAATAATAAGAATGTCAATTCCTATTGCGCCTAAACACCATCCCAGTAAGCAAATATCCACGGGCACACGACGGTCACAGTGGGCCATAACACTGGTGTGCGCGGGCCTACTGCGGCCATCGTGGGCCCGTTGACGCTTTACATAGTACACTAATAACCTACAGACATTTACAGAAGAACAAAATGACGAAAGTTACGACTGAAAACAGGCTGATGCTAGAAACACACACACACACATCTGCATGCAGTAGTAATACAATCAGGTGGAACAGGCAGAAAATGCTGTTAGACATGAGCCTGGGAGAATAAAATACTGATCAATCCTAAGTTTTGATGTAACTCTTTGCGTGTCTGTAGCGGTTTTAGTCGCGATGACTTTTACAGAAATTAAATTAAAACCTTATGTCTAGATGAATGTTATGATATAGTTTAATGCCATGAGTACTGCACATAGTGCAGTTGAAAATATAGAGAAATATTTGTCAACTTAATGATCAGGAAAAACGAACCCCGCACCACTGTCTGTTGAATCTAATACGTATCCATCAGTCAGTATTTACACATGTCTGAGATATTTATTACTTAACACTTTTAGCTCCAAGGTCCCATTAAAATTTCTCAAATTTTGGAGGTGTTGCCTAATGACTATGTACCAGTTGCAGGAGATGGATTGACCATACACGGAAATTTAGTCTATGCTCTTTAAGGTTCTCACTCTCAGCTGGCTGCCTGCCAGCACAGCTACAGATCGGCTTGGCGAGAGCACTGAGATAGCTAGGCAGCCTTTTCCCCCTTACTATCAGCGCGCTAAATACCATCACTGATAAGGCACCAGCTGTGCGGTCTCCCTTCAGCTTGGGATAGGAATAGCGAATAGCGCAGCAGCCGTCTTTGTTCACAGTACTACTGTGCTTTACCCGGATTATCTCTCAGCCTCTGCTGCATACATCGGCGAATAAGCTGTAAATTACAGATGTTGTCTGTAAACCGGAATTAATTCATCTGCAGTTGTGAGCGATTATTTGAACATACGTCATCGTGTAGAGGAGAAATTGTACTATCTTTAGACACCAAACATGCTGGGGTAATCTGCGTGGATGTTTGTCATGCACTGGCTCAAAGTATCACTAGGAGACGGATTAGATGCAGCCTTCCATTAGTTTATCATACTTTTTATCACATCACTGTTCAAAATCAAAAGTTGCTGGAAAGTTCAGACAAATTCAGTGCCTGTCAACAGATGTCTTAACTGGCATATCACATGCTAAAATCTTCAAATCAACATACCCGAGTCCTGCTAAAGCCGGTTTGGTGGGCCAAGTGAAAACGGTAATCCATTCAGAGCACGCCGACATGAAGTATGCGTACATCACCGATACAGTCAATGTTTTTAGCAATATCCAAATTTTAACACAGTTCAGAGATTCAGTTCCAGCTTAATGCCACATTAAAATGGCTCAAAATGAGTGTGTCCGTCTACAGGGTCACTATGATCCTGTGTCTAAACTTGAGAGGACGGTCAGTTTCAGTTTTTGGACGAGTGAGTGACTGAAGTCTGTGAATCTTGAATTTGAATGGGGATGATGCAGTGCTAACAACACTGGGTTTGGGAATAACTGGCGATGCCTCCTGCACTTAGTCAAGGGCAGACCTGCCTACATGTTCATGTGGTTGTCAGGAAGATTTGGGGAAACTCAGTAAGATTCGTGAGACAGTAAGATTATAGTTCAACTGGACGATAAACCTTGCTTCCAGGGGCCAAAAATCAAACAACAGGGGGGGGGGGGGGGGGGGGTTTGGCTAACTTAATCACCTATAAGAACATACATTGTCTATTCTGCTGTGCCTAAAAGATATTAAGAAAATTACTGAGAAAATGGGCTGCTTCACCAAAGCGTTTATAACTTTTTGGGAATAAACAGATGTTTAAGTCTGTTTGTTTCTTAGCTCACATATGGATGGATAGATCTTCATGTTGTGGTGGAGTATAATTTGGTACCTGTTTATAATATCTACTGTAATTAATTACACGTACGTAAATTAACTGAAAAAAATGCACCTTGATTATTTTTATATATAAAGGACAAACAAAAGACATATGATTAAACTGAAAAATGTGTCAGTGTGTGAAAATATGAATGTGTGATAGTGGATTGAGATAATTTTACATTAGTGATCACGATGATCAGGCAATCCACTGATAATCCTTCAGGTAATCGAAGTTCACCTATCTCATCGGCGGACGTTGCTACAAATTGATCTCCAAGTTCGTCTGTTGGGCGAAAGTTTCGAACATTTCTGCAGGGAAATACCGATACAAATAATCAAGTGGTGTCGCTTCCAACTCAAGTGGAGTTGTTAGGCCCACATATCGCGTGAAAGGCTGCAAAACAGGGTCTGAAATTGGCCGCCGATGCCAGATAGCATCGCCGCCGCCATCTTGCAGTCGTCGCCTCGGTAAACACTGCAGAAATACTCTGGTATCTTTGTCATCCCAGTCCGACAGATCGCTAGTATGCACACTAGACACACTTATGTCACTTCCCTCTGACTCGGAAACTGGATTGTTACCAATTTACTCCGAAATGCTGTAAATTCTGGATCACTGTCGCTCGATGGGACGTATGTCGCCATGTTTGTAAACACGTGCATTTAAAACGACAGCAGACGTTGCTTCCAAAAAGACGCGCTTTCCAATTGGCTAGACAAAATTATAGGTCAGCACACAGTAAGCCAATCAGGATCAGTCTTACTACTACCGCAGAAACGGCACAATCAAACTGTCTTTTTGCCAAAACAAACCCCAAAATACCGAAAAAAGGCTACCGTAGAAAATTGATACATGACCGGACGACCGTAAAAAAACACCCAAACTCGTAAGAAATACGGCGAAATCGTAAGAGTAGGCAGGTCTGCAAGGGGTGTTGGTCAGTGTTGATGTTGACGGTAAACAGGAAAGATCAGTGGAAGGTTGTAAAGCCGAATCTACACACTTCCTGGCTTTTGCTGGTGTTGATGTTGATGCCGAACGACGGACAGAAAGAGAGATCAGGAAAAGAATACCCTACATTATCAAGATCTTTTCTTCAGGGTACAGCTAGTTTGTTTTTGACTTGATAAGGTCGGCCACCTTTTGACTGCCGCTTGAAATGACTATATGTTTGAGAGTCATCAACAGAAAGAGTTTCCGGCATCCAAGGTTACCCAAAGACTGATCACACGTTTTGTGAATGTCTGTAGAGCTTGTGCGCTCCACTTGTTTTCTGAATCTGACAAGCTTTGTAATTGTTTTAGCCTGAGAATGTTTCCCTTCCTGGTCGTTGAGCACATGAATATCAACACGAAAATATACCACTGGTGTATTTAGTACACAAAAACACGGGTTTGTCTTTGTCTTTGACTGCTCGCCTAGACCTTCTACCACAAAGTCTACACAAAGAATTCACGGCCTCCAAATGTCTTGGAAAGGAATGTTCATTGTCCATGGCTTTAACACGATATACTTTACATATATGCATCAGATAAGCCTTATCGGGTCATGTACACATAGTATCGGCACTGAAAACCAGTTTTTTACACACCCGCCGCACTGTCTACAAAAGTTCCTCGAACTACACACATTTTAATCACGTAATAACCAAAGAAACTTACATGAGCTTGAAGAGGCCATTTTAATTTTCGGCCGTTAATCCACTTAACACGAAGGATCCACTCCTCCGTCAAATTGCCAGAGGTGTCACCGAAAGCATATGTATCAACAACCGGCCCAGCAGGACGGATGAGTGCCAGATTAGCTTGGCGCCTGATGGCGCCAAGCTAATCTGGCACTACCCTTGAATTACCCCACTGAGAGAGAAAGAAAAACTGAAGCACTATCGAGAAACTTGTAGCTTTTGTAGGCATGTAAGCGACACAAGCGACAGCAGCAGCAACATTCACATGAATGGCCAAAAGCTAGAAGAGGTCAATAGCTTCAAGTACTTGGGAGCCACCCTGTCCAAAGACGGTAGTTGCATAGCAGAGATCCGTATCAGGATAGGTACAGCAACATCCGCAATGGCCAGGCTGGACAGGATATGGCGAAGTAACTCCATCAGCTTCACCATCAAGTACAGGCTTTACAAGTCCCTCATAGTGTCTATTCTACTCTACGGCTGTGAGACTTGGACACTGCTTGCAGACTCAGAAAAGAAAATCCAGGCCTTTGAGAACAAGTGCCTGAGGAAGTTGCTCCGCATCTCGTACCGCGAGCACAAGACCAACGAATATGTACGGAGCATCGTCACTTCCCTGGTGGGCCCACATGAACCCCTTCTGGCAACCGTGAAACGGCGCAAGCTTGCTTGGTTTGGCCACGTGACCCGACACAACACCTTGTCCAAGACTATCCTCCAAGGCACTCTCGAAGGAAGTCGTCGGCGAGGTCGTCAGAGAAAGAGTTGGGTCGCAAACATAAAAGAATGGACCGAACTCGAGATGTCAGACTTGCTTGCCACCGCCCAAAATAGAACTCAGTGGAGAGCACTGTCTGTTGCTGCTGCCTTTCAGTCCCCAGTTCGGGCAAGGGACTGATGATGATGATGATGAGGCATGTAAGACTGACTTTGTCTGAAAGGGACACTGAGCCGGCCAGTTGTCACCGCAATGTTTGTTCAGTCCTGTAAGTGTCTAGATGACCAGTGATAAAGAAAGACATGTGCGACATGATTTTCGAAGCGTTCGCGTGAGCAAGGCCTTCACCGTTTACGCCAGTTTCGAAGCGAACATAATCGGTACACAAACGCCGCGATTACCGTCCTTCAATCTCATAGAAACACCTGAACCGTCATTCATTCAAAACCCCAAGCATGTCGCTTTGTGTGTGACTGAAAATCGTGCGTTTTTAGGACTACTGTCATCTTTCTTGCTCGCTCCGGGGCCGCCGGTGATGACGTAGTATCATATTAACCACAATGTATACTGACGCTCATATTATGGCCGAAGTGAACACTCATTCTGCTACTGACATGAATTGCGGTAAACAGACGGTAGGGAACTTCAGGCTGAGGCAACCCAACATGGGCGTTGTATCGACGAATTTTAGCAATCAGGCAAAGCGTGTACACTGTCCTTGTCAGCAGAAATCCGAGATCGATACTGTTTGTCTGTGCATACACTGCCGGTTGTCCCCATCGATTCGCTACCGCTTCAGTAACAGTGCGGAGCGGAATAGCGGTAGTGACTGACGAATCGAGTGACTGAGACAAGCCGCAGCGTGCCGTGCTCATTGACTGAATGCATCGCGAAAACGCAGCGTGTGCGGATCCCAGCAAAGACAGTACATTTAATTATAATGTACTGTCCCAGTTTGACCCCAGGTCCGCAGTCACTTTCCCGCCTAGTCTGACTGGGGCGGCCGACATTGACAAGTGCTGAACCGCCATTCAACTCAGCGGGAAATGTCACACATCTACACACTTCAAATGTCAGTATGGCAGGATTATACCCTTACCTTCTTCTGTCAAACTGACGGACACAGCGGACCCAGTAGACTCCTCCCCTGAAACACTTTGGGAACAACTGAAAACTGCTATTGCAAAATCCTCTGCAGAAGTCTTGGGTTTCGCCAGAAAGAAGAACAAAGACTGGTTTGACGAAAACGATGTAGAGATCCAGGAACACCTAGCAAAAAAAAAGAGCCGCCCATCAGGCCCACCTAGCCCAGCCTTCCTGCCCTGTGAAGAAGTCTGCCTTCCGCCTCGTCTGCAGCAGTCTCCAGCGCAAGCTCAGAGATCTCCAGAATGAGTGGTGGACCAGACTTGCACAGAGGACCCAGCTTTGCGCTGACAATGGTGACTACAGGGGCTTCTACGAAGCACTGAAAGCAGTGTATGGCCCCAGGCACCTGGTACAAAGTCCCCTGCGAAGCGCGAATGGCCAGGCACTCCTCACAGATAATACCTCCATCTTAAACCGCTGGTCGGAATACTTTCAGAGCCTCTTCAGCGCTGAGCGCACTGTTCAAGAAGCAGTCGTCCTACAAATCCCACACCTCCCAGTAAAGGTTGAATTGGACGAACCGCCCACCGCTGAAGAGACCCTCACAGCCATCCACCAGCTCAAGAGTGGCAAAGCAGCAGGCATTGATGGAATACCGCCAGAGATCTGGAAACATGGAGGCACAGCACTGCACAACAAGCTCCATGACCTCTTTCTCTGCTGCTGGGAGGAAGGAACACTACCAAAAGATCTCCGTGATGCAGTCGTTATCACCCTGTACAAGAACAAAGGCGAGAAGTCTGACTGTTCCAACTATCGGGGAATTACCATGCTGTCCATTGCTGGGAAAATCCTTGCAAGGCTGCTCCTGAATCGGCTGGTACCTGCCATCGCTGAAGACCAACTCCCAGAGGGTCAGTGTGGCTTCAGAGCAAACAGGAGCACCACTGATATGGTCTTTGTGCTGAGACAGCTACAGGAGAAGTGCCGCGAGCAGAACAAAGGGCTGTACGTAACATTTGTCGACCTAACAAAAGCGTTCGACACTGTGAGCAGGCAAGGCATGTGGCAGATCCTGGAGCGACTTGGCTGTCCCCCAAAGTTCCTCAACATGATTGTCCAGCTACACGAGGACCAGCAAGGCCAGGTCAGACTCAACAATGACCTCTCAGAACCATTCCCTATTCTCAACGGCGTAAAGCAGGGCTGCGTGCTGGCACCGACCCTCTTCACCATCTTTTTTAGCATGATGTTGAAGCAGGCCACAGTGGACCTCGATGATGACGATGCAGTGTACATCAGGTATCGTCTCGATGGCAGCCTGTTCAACCTCAGACGACTGCAGGCCCACACGAAAACCCTAGACCAACTGATTCGTGAGCTGCTTTTTGCTGATGATGCTGCCCTCGTTGCACACACAGAAAGAGCCCTGCAGCGCATCACGTCTTGCTTCGCAGATGCTGCCCAGCTCTTTGGACTCGAGGTCAGTCTGAAAAAGACAGAGGTCCTCCATCAGCCGGCACCCAAGACAGTGTATCGCCCTCCTCACATCACCATTGGCGAGTCTGAACTAAAGTCAGTGCACAAGTTTACTTACCTTGGCTGCATTATCACGTCAGACGCCAAGCTGGACAAGGAGCTTGACAGCAGGCTGGCAAAAGCGAACAGCGCTTTCGGGCGACTTTTCAAGCGGGTGTGGCACAATCAACAGCTGAAAACAGGCACCAAGATCAGCGTGTACAAAGCTGTGGTCCTCACCACCCTGCTGTATGGTTCCGAGTCCTGGGCCCTCTACCGCAGCCAACTACGACTCCTCGAACGCTTCCACCAGCGCTGCCTGCGTACCATCCTGGGCATTCACTGGAGTGACTATGTCACCAACGTCGAGGTCCTTGAACAGGCTGAAACTGTGAGCATCGAGGCTTTGCTGCTGCGGACACAGCTCCGCTGGGCGGGGCATGTCTCCAGGATGGAGGATCATCGCCTACCAAAGATCACCCTGTTCGGCGAGCTTGCTACTGGACACCGTGACAGAGGGGCACCAAAGAAGAGATACAAAGACTGTCTCAAAAAGTCACTTAGTGCCTGCCAAATCGACCACCACCAGTGGTCTTCGCTTGCTGCGGACCGTGGCACCTGGCGCTCCACCATTTACAAGGCAGCTGTCTCCTTTGAGGACTCTCACAGAGCTAGCCTTAAGGACAAGCGGCTCAGGAGAAAAAACAGAGATGCCGCAGCTCAGAACCCTGGCCATACCTTCCCCTGCAGCCACTGCGGTCGAACCTGCCTGTCTCGGATTGGCCTCCGCAGCCACGAACAAGCCTGCAGACGTCGTGGGCAACTCCTATAAAATCTTCGTTCGCGAAGTCAAGCCAAGAGAAAATATACAAACTGACGTCTGCGTGGCAGTGGGACCCAGCATCCAACTGAGTCAGTCTCAGCCGGGTTTCTTGGATTCCCGTAGCTACTTTCGGTTCGCAGAATTCTTAAAATAGACCGTCGCGTGATATGACGCAAACACTTTGTGCGCCGCCGCCGCAGTCCTATTAGTCTTAGGTCGAACGCCAAGGGGAGGGAGAGGGTTGTGGTAAGTGAGGTGGCTTAGGGTCACGCTATCTGTCAAACCATCTGTCATGATCAGCGCCAGCGCTGCGCCGTGTTTGTTTTGTATAGCCGTTACTCGCTACATTCCCCCTACACAGTTCAGTCTTGCTTCCTTGTGTCCTCTCTCCATTTTGGTTGGTAACAGTGTCTAATAGCTAAGTCAAGACCTGTACAACTGCAGTTGACATAGATCACTTTGAACCACCAGATATTGAATCGGCTCATGGGCCTGTGCATTTTTGCAGATTCACTTTAATCCTTATTAGATCCCTCAGATGAGTAAGCCATCCAGAGCCTTCCAGTGCGTTGTATTTTGTTTTTTGTACTTTTTGTAAATTGCATTTTTGTAATTAGTTATTTTTGTACATTAGTTTTTGTTAAGCGCCTAGAGCTCTAATCTGAGGTTAGGCGCTATACAAGTACTCATTATTATTATTATTATTATTCCATCCACAAGAAGCATAGATTTTCATGAGGCCATGCGTGTTGTAAAGGCTGCTGTGAATCAACGTGCTCTTTTTGACCTTTTACATAATTCGGCCTCGATTGCATCGTGAAGTTGAGGGTGCTATTATTGGTTGAAGCGCAGTGTGGAGTAGAAGATGTAGAGTTGCACATACTATAATTATGAAACTCAACTGAACAGTGTGGACATGTAAAAGCGTATTTCTGATACGTATGAAGAGTGCATATTTAATCCACGATATCTGCTATTAATTGTCTCGAAATATTGTTTAAAAATTAAATTTGGTGTCACATTATGTTCCGTCGTCGAATATCAGTATCGGTTCCGTTAGCCTGCTTTCTAATATAAAATATAATAATAATAATCAGTAATATATAACTCTTCTATTATAGCGCAATATCCCCACAAAGAAAGGCTCAGAGCGCTTTACATCTAGATAATCTAACTAACTGAAATTAACAAACTGAAGTACAGACAACGTACAAAAACACAACCATTCATAGGCCCAAATGCACACAATACTAAAATAATGTAACCGGACTCAGTGACTGGTTAGGCGACTTAAATAGTTTATCAGATAGACAAAAACTGCCCATCTAATACAGTACTCAAGTGCCTACAGAGTTTAAGTCCGCATCCCTTTTGTGGTCTAGGGAAGGGCTGGAGATTGCAGTGGAGAGTAGATAAATCTACTCTAGTCTCGCATGCGCACAACTGAAATCCGTCAGTGTTTATTTGCCTCGCGTTGTGTTCAACGATAGTCAAAGTTGCTTGCGCAATGGACTGACCACTGTATCCAGAAAAACCCTATTTTGACTGGACTTGGTGTTTGTTGTTATCGTTCCTACTGAGCTGCTAGTAACGTGCGCTCGCACGATCAGTCACACCGTCATACATGCACGGACCGTACACACACACAAACTTCTCACACATACACACGCACAGTCTCAGTCTTGCTCTCACTCTAGCTGAGCACCATAAGATAGAATTAAGATTCCAAGATTTATTTATACCAGAAAAGCATTCATGATGAAACAACACAATCAAAATTAGTCAAACCAGTGCAAGTGCCAATAACCTTAAACACACATAGGCATAACACCTGTACCTTCGATTACGACACCTAGCCGACCTATCTCCTATGACTACGATTCCTAGCGAACCTAACTCCTAGGCCTAACACCTATACGCACTTACCGACGGATAAAACCTACGCGCTGTCCTAACGCATCCTAAACCCTATTTGGGTGAACTAGAACTAAACGCTACTGTCCCTATAGGATAGGGCCGGGGTGGTTCGAGATGATCATTATTCACAACCGTCTCGTGGGGTAGGGTCGGGGGTGGCTCGAGGTGATCATCATTCACAACCGCCTCGTGGGGTAGGGCCGGGAAGTGTGAGAGATCATTATTCACAACCGCTCACGGGGGAGAGGGACTGGAGTGGGAGAGATCATTATTCACAACCGCTCACGGGGGAGAGGGACTGGAGTGTGAGAGATCATTATTCACAACCGCTCACGAGGGAGAGGGACTGGAGTGTGAGAGATCATTATTCACAACCGCTCACGGGGGAGAGGGGAGGGTGATCATTATGCACAACCACCAACGAGACTATGCTATGCTATTTTAAATGGATAGGGACTTCCAGCTCTCGCTGATTTCGTCCAGGGGGGGGGGGGGGGGGGGGCGGGGATGGTGGGGGGATGGGGTCTATATTTTGCCTGTTTGTCGCTGATGTTCGCGCATCGCTTTTTCGTTCGGCCTCTCATCATGGCTGTCCGCACCACACAAGGCCGGTTCGTTGGGGGAAGAGCCTGAGTTCCCGTGGGGGTCCGGATTCCCGTCTTCCTGGCCGGTGGTGTAGGTTCCTTTTCCTCCTTTTGGTAGTCACAGTCTTTTTTTGTTTAATTATTATTATTTTATTTTTAATTTTCGCCAGCTGTTGTCCTTTTTGTTTGAGGGGGGGTTGGTTTTTACTAACCCCCCCCCCCCCCTAATAAGTGATTCTGTTCATCTTCTATGTTTGGTTATATGTACTTAACTAGGGGGTGTTTGTTGAGTAGGTGAATTGTGTGTTTGGTAGTAGTGCACCATGTTGTTGCGTCGGGGTTTATGAGGCCTTCTAGGGTGAGGGGTGTGTTGAGTTTATCTGCTATTGTGGTTCTGGTTTCTTCTATGTTTGGGCAGTCTAGCAGTATGTGTTCTGTGGTAAGAATGAGTCCGCATGTGCACATTATTTGGGTTGGGAGGACTAGGTATCTTTCGCCCCCCAATCGGACTCTTGTTAGCCGTGACTGATCTCTCCTTGTGCCTGAAAAGAGGATGGGTGTGTTGTTAAGTACCCTCGTTAGATTTTTTCGTCTTCCCCTTTTGGTCTGATGGAATTCTTGTTCCCAGAGGTTTTGAAAGGCGGGTCGGAGTGCTCTTGACCTTTCGTTGGCTGAGAGGGGTAGGTTGAAGAAGGTCGATTCTTGGTCGAGGCCTTTCTTCGCTATTCCGTCTGCTCGTTCGTTGCCTAGGATTCCCACATGGGACGGGACCCACATGATTTTAACTGTTTGGCCTCGTTCTGATAGTTCGGCTGCTCTTAGTCTGACCAGGTATGTTAGATCTTCCCTGAACGAGTCTAGGTTCTGAATCGCTTGTACTGCCGAAAGGGAGTCCGTCACTATGAGCACGTGCTTGGCTCTCTGGAGGTCGGCTTTTATTACTTTGATGGCTCCCAAGATGGCCGTGAGCTCTGCTGTGAAAACTGCAGTATGGTTCGGTAGTTTGATAGCCCGATCCGATTTGTTGGGAACGTGGATACCTAGTCCGGTTGCGTGGGTGGTTGGGTCATGGGACCCGTCTGTGTAGATGATTGTGTAGTTTTTGTATGTAGTGGTTCTTTTGATATCGAATTCCATCTTCATTTTGGGCCCGTCTGTTGTTTTCTGGTATTTAGTAAGGTCCAGGTCTACCTCTATTTGTGGGAGTTTCCATGGTGGGACTGTTATTTGGTGGTTAGGGGTTCTATTTGGTAGTTTGAGTTTTATGGTGTCCTCGATCTTTTGGACTGCTGCTTTTATTTGCGGCATTTGGGTGGGTTGATTTATGGGTTTGTGGCTGGAGGTGAGTGTGAGTTTGGCCGGGTGGTCTTCTGACATGCTTATTGTTTTATAGTACAGATTGGCAGCTCTTTCCATTATTGTGAGCGTTATGGGTTTCTGGCCACACTCTGCCAGCACAAGCAGGTTGGGGGTGTGTCTGGGGACCCCCAGGACAACCTTCAAAGCATCTGCTTGCACTGACAGGAGTTTTTTGGTTTGAGTTTTGTTTAAGTTAGTGAGTAGTGGGGCTGCGTATAGTAGCCTGGACATTACGAATGCGTGGTAGAGGTTTAGTAGTGATTTGGGGTCGGTGCCCCAGTCTGCTCCGCTTACTTTGCGCATTAGGTTAATTCCTTTCCTGGCCGACTGGCATATTTGATCTATATATGGTGACCAGTTGTTGTTACTTGTGAATGTAACTCCTAGGAACTTGATGTTTTTACGATATTCTATGTCTACTTTACCAATATGTAGTTTAGGGATGGGGGCTCTTATTTGGTATTTTGGGCTTTGGTGGGTCCTGAAGATGATTGCTTGGGTTTTGTCGGGGGAAATTTTAAGGCCTGCTCTTACTAACCAATTTTCTATTCTTGTCAGGTCTTGCTGGAATTCTTGGAAGCCTACTAATTCCCAATTGAAATTTCTTTGTCTGCTCTTAATTTTTCCTATTAGCGAGGTGTCGTCTGCGAATTGCATTATTTTATTGTGCCTGACAACGTGGTGGAGGCCTGTGAGTAGGAGTGTGAACAGGAGGGGGCTGAGCACTGAACCTTGTGGGACTCCGTTTTCTAGGGTGTATTCCCTTGATAACGCCTTACCTACTTTGACTGTTATTCGTCTGCCGGCCAGGAAAGATTTCACAAAGTTGTACATTTTGTTAGATATTCCTAGATCACCCAGTCTGCTAAGTAGTTTATCGTGCCATACCATGTCATACGCTTTTTCTATATCCAGAAAAATTCCGATGAGTTCAGTACCTCTCTCTTTATGAGTGTTTAGTATCTCTTGTTGTAGAGTAGTTAGGTGGTCGAGTGTGCTGCGTTTTTTCCTGAATCCGCTTTGTTGGGGGTGGGGGTGGGGGTGGGGGTAAGATGTGGTGTTTTTCGCAGTATGACATGAGTCGGTACTTGAGTATTTTTTCTAGCATTTTGCCTAGTTGTGATGTTAGCGCTATGGGTCTGTTTGGTTGGTATGTTGGTTTTCCTGGTTTGGGGAAGGGGACGACTACTGCGTTTTTCCATTGTGTGGGGAATATCCCTTTGGAGTAGATGTCGTTAAAGAGGTTTGATTGATTGTACATTGCTTAACGTCCCGACAACGAGGGCGGTTATAGCTATTTTCATGGAGGGGTGGCTTCTTTGAATCATCTCGTATGTGATTAGGTCTATGCCTGGGGCTTTGCCCTTTCCGGTGGTTCTTATGGCTTGTGTTAGTTCTAGGAGTGTTATTTCGTTGTCTAGTTCGTAGTTATTTATTTGTGTTGGTTGTTCAAAGCATGTACTTAAGTGGGGTTTGAGGTCCCGGAATTCCGGGGTTAAGTTGTCATTTGAGCTAGCTTGGCTAAATGTGTGGGCTAGTAAGTCAGCTTTGTCTTGATCGGTGGCATACACTCTGTTTTCTATTTTTAGAGATGGCATGCTGGTTCTTGGGCCATTGTTAATGGCTTTGATTTTATCCCAGCTTTCTTTAGTCTTAGTGTTGATGTTAATTGATTCTGTGAAGGCATACCAGTCTTCTTTTTTGGCTTCTTTTACCGTTCGGTCTGCTATGGCTTTGGCACGTTTGTATTCTATTCTATTTTCGGGCGTTTTGTGTTTTTTCCAGATTTGGAGCTTTCTTTTCCTATTTTTTACTTCTCGATCACAGGCCTTATTCCACCAGGATTTCCCTGGTCTCCCATTATCCGATCCGGCGGGGGTGCACTCCTTGATTGATCTGATAATGTGGTCTGTGATGTGGGCCGTTTTATCGTCTATGCTGTGTTTGTCGTCCCAGTTTGGGGAGAATCTCGTTAATTCGTGATACGTTTCCCAATCTGTTCGTGAGGTATTAATTTTTTGTGGGGCTCCGGGGTGGTGTATTGGTGGGGGTTCGTCCCTATCATTAATAGTTATCAGGGTGGGGAAGTGGTCGCTCCCTAAGTTGTCGTTATTCACTTGCCATTGTGCCTTAACAGCGATGGTGTTGGCGGCTACCGCTATGTCTAGTGCGTTCATGGTGTCTGCGTTACCTTGGGCGAACATGTGGGTGGGTTCCCCGGTATTTAGTATACACCTTTGGGTTTCATTTATGGCTTGCTCAAGTTTTTTACCCGCTGTGTCTGAGGTTATTTGGTTTTCGTCCCATTGGGGGCTTTTTGCGTTAAAGTCTCCGACCACTATGTTCCCTGCTAGTAGTAGTTCTTTGAGATCTTCTACTGGTATTTGGCTATAGGCCCTTTCGTTGGGGATGTAGGTGTTTACTATTTTTAGTTTACGATTTGATGTTGTAGTTATTTCACCTATTATGGCCTCTATTTGTGGGTTTAGCGTGTGGGTGATTTCCGTGATTGCTAATTCTGTTTTGGTGTAGATGGCTACGCCTCCTCCTCTTTTATTTACCCTACTTTTATAAATGGGTGGGTATTTGTACCCCTTTATTTGGGGGGGGGGGGGTTTATCCCGGAAACCCGTCTCCTGGAGGGCGAGGATTTCCGGGGGGTTAGGGGTTAACCAGTTTCTGAATTCGTCTAGTTTTGAATAGAGGAACCTGCAGTTCCATTGAAGGATGCGGAGGCCTGCGAAAGCTTTAGAATTGTATGTTTTGCATGAGGCTGGAGAACATTCCCATGAACTGGACTAGCGATTTCATGTCACCAGATCTTCTCATGCCTGCGGTGACCATATTCCCCCAGGCAGTCATAGAGATGATATACTGGTGTAGAAAGATTCTATCCTGGCTGATCGGCGGGCCGTCGGGGCGCGCCCTCCCTTCGTCCTCGAACTGCCGGTACACGGGGGACAGGCTGGTCCATTGGAAGTCGGTAGGGAGGGCGGCAGCCACCTCTTTTCTAGCCCGTTCGTCGATCTGCCCGGGTGGGATCTCTCTTTCCATGTTTCCAGGGGAGTGTCTTAACCTTTGTGTGTTGATTGGTTGGTGGTTCGGTGTGACCGGGCGATTTGTTTGCCTATGGTTAGGTGAGAGTTGCCTCTGTGGGGAGTGGAGTTGCCCTCCGGCTGCACTCTGGGGAATGTGTTATTGTTGTCTGTTGCGGGTGTTTGGTCCCGGTTTTGTTTGTGGGAGGAGTTTCTGAGTTTGCGGGTCGGGGTGCCGGTTCAGTTTGTTTCTCGGTTTGGCGTGGGTGTTTGGGGCCGTTTGATTTGGTCCGATAGCTCATGAGGGCTTCCCAGTAGGGTGTTTTCCCTAGGTTGGCGGCGCGGGCTGCTCTGTTGTGATCTCTTTTGAGACCGCAACCGCCGTAGTGTGCGGAATGGCCGTCACTTGAACAATTAGGGCACTTGTACTTTTTTATATCTGTGATCTCGCATTCGTTGGTTTTGTGGTTTTGGCTACATTTCGCACATCTTGGCTGTGCTGTGCAGGCTTTGGTGGGGTGTCCAAATCTTTGACAGTTTTTGCACATGAGTGCTTCCCCATTATACCTTTTCCGCCGTGAGATGGCCTTAGTCGCCTGCTCGGCGTTAAACCCAAATAACTAAACTAAACCCATTATACCTTTCGGTGTGGAAGATTTCACCTCCTATTTTGACCACTCTGGGGAGGGCTTCCCCAGGGAACTCAATCAGTATGGCCCGGCTTATTTGGCCGTCTCTAAGGGTGAGTCGTTTTAGTACCTTGGCTCTCGGGTGGCACTGTCTAATGCTCTCCTCGATAAATTTGATATCTTCTTCGGGAGAGACAGGCTTCACCACCCCGAGTGCCTTGACTTCTTTGTTTTTGTCTCTTGGTGCGTTTGGGATGGTACACTTTACCTTTATCTTTATCTACGAGTGTTGTCAGTAGGGCCCTTGTTTGCTGTTCCTTTGAGAAGCAGGCAATCAAAATTCGTCTGCCGTATGGAATTCTCTTTGTGTCCGACGGCGGCCCGAACGCGACCGCGAGTGCTTCGTGCAGGTCCATGATGCTTTGTTGAAAAAGTTCCGCCGACCCGTTCTCAGGCGTAATCATTACTGGGAAGGAAAACCATGTTTTCTCCCTCGGTTTTTGGCGGTTTCGGCGTTGTACCGTTTTGAACTGTTGCGCGGGGGTTCTTTCTATTTCGGCCTATGAGTCCGAGTCGGGTGCTTCGCAGTTCTCATTGGGGAGTCCGATCCCCTGGTTGTTGGGGTGGTTACCGGTATCATTAATTCCCGAGTATTCTACCCTGTTTGACTCTTCGGCTGTATTGCCTCTTTCTATCTGTGCGGGGTCGCTTTGTCCCCCGTCTTTGTTGTTCTTTTCCCGCGCAGCCGCCAGGCGGGTGATGCGGGGTTCGATGAGTGTTTGGTCATTATCGCTAGGCAGGTTCTTCCCGCCTAGCTGGTCTTTGTTTGGAGGTCGGCCATCTTGGCTGCCTTTCAGATTTGAATTTGAATGGCCCTCTCTGGCGGCCATTTTACCTTTGTACCGATTTTCGGCTCCGGCCAGTTCCTTTGTCTGGCCTACCGTGGGTCTAAGCTAATTTCTTTTTGCTTCTACCTCAAGCTCACAACCCTCGCCCGTCCAAACATATGTCCCCACTTAGGCTCTACTTCTGCTAGACTCCGACTCGGGATTGGGCCAAGCAAAGTCCCAAACTAAGCGAAGTTCAAGACCAAGCGAAGGCTCAGGCCGGGCGACGGCTCAAGCCAAGCGTAGATTCAAATATGATCGTACTTTCAAAAACGTGCTAGCGAAGACTTGTAATCTGGTCGTCCTAATGATTTACTTAGCTGTTGATAATAAACTAACTAGCTAACTAGGGTTACAAGTACGGCCCTTACCTGCCATTTGAACCATTCGTCGGTGCGATCCGGTCCTGATGGGGGGAGTAATGTGGCCGTCCTAGTCTATTCTATCTTATTCTGCGGCCAGGCCAAGGATCGCCGCCCTAACGGGCTACTGATCCCTGAAGCCTATTCTGTCCTATCACGCCCTATCTATCCTTGGTTTTCACACAACTGTTCTATGTAAAACTAGTTGGTGACGGATGCTACCAACAGCTCCGTCCCCGATTTCTATCACTTTTTTTTCCCGAGTACTGAACACTACTCAGTCCGTATCACGCTTGGCTGCACACTGGAGCTCTGTCCTATGGTCCGCTCTCTTCGGCTGCGCTGTCGCTTCTTGACCAACGAGACTTGCTTTGCTTGACTTGAAAGGGACTGGGACTTCCAACTCTCGTTGATTTCGTCCGGGGGGGGGGGGGGTGGGCCAGGGGGGTTGGGGGGGAGGTTGTCGTCTCTGCCTCTCCGTCGCGCAGCTGGCTGATGGTGCTGCCGGGGCCGGGTGGTTGATGGTGCAGGAGGTGGGTGGTGTGGCCGGGGGACCGTTGCTATCGCCAGGCTGGTGGGTGGTGGAACGCTAACCACTCCAGGAGTTGGTGCGGGAGTGGTGGCGGTGGTGGTGGAATCGGCCGGGAACACCGTGGCCGGTTGTAGTAAGGTCTGGGAAGGTATGGTGGTGGAGGCGGCGGCCAGTCAATTCTTGGTCGAGGGGCCGGGCGCTGAAATGGTCGTGGTGGGTGGCGATGTAGAGGTGGCAGGCGCATGTGCGGTGGCGGCGTGGGGAGGAGTGGTGGGCGCTGCAGCCTGAAGCGCTTGGGCGGTCGGTGGCGTTTTCTGTGTTGCTTCGGGCCGGTGACTCGTCCGTTGCCCTCCTGCGGTGGTTGTTGTTGTTGGGGGGGCGGGTCCGTACCCGCGTCTTGGAGGATCTTTGTTGGTGAGACTTCTGTCTCTGTGTGTTTGTCCTGCAGTTCGGGTGGTGTGGTGCCGCTTGATTTTTCCGCAGTCTGTGGGGAGTCGGTGGATTTTTGACTCCCCGTTGTTGTTGTCCGGGCTGTGGCCTGGCTGGCCGTGTCCTTTGACGTTGGGGGCTCGAGGTCCTTAATGGCTCCCGAGTGCACAAGCCACCGGGCGGCGACTAATGCACGGTGGTATGCGCTGCCATCGATCGCCGTGATGACTGGGACGGCGTCTTGTAGGAGGAGCACCAGCTCCTCGAAGTCAATCCCCCTGAGCCGAGTCTCCCCCTCCTCCAACGTTGCCGGCCGCTCCCGAGTGAGTGATTCGGGGATTACGACCGGCGGTGGGGAGCATGGGGAATCGGCCCATAAAGACAGCTCCGACGAGGGCTCCTCTTCTGCTTCTTCTGGTGGTGGTGGTGATTGGGGGCGAGCAGGGCCCGCTTCGTCCCCGTTGGTGACGGGTGCCTGATCTTGCCATGGCGGGCGCATTCTGTCGTAGAATGCGTCCATTTTGGGAAATAGTCCCCTTGGTGGCATCGGCGGTGGGCCATACTTGTTGAATGCCTCTCTGAGGCTCTGGTCACTGTCTACCACTGTCAGTGGCGGTCCGTTATTGACTGGTTGCTGGGGTGCCTGGCGGTGAGGGGGTGAGTCCCCCACCTGTTCCCAGTACGCCCTCTGTCCTTCTTGCGGCCGAATTGGCGGGGAGAGAGGGGGCTTGTAGCTCCTCGTCTCCCGCCTGGCCGGTGGTTGCTTTCTCTGTGCTTGAGGGAAGGTGGAGGCATACTCCTCCACCTGTTCCTTGTTGGTCTTCTTTCGTTGTTTTCGCCCTTTCTCCATGCTGGCTGATTCGCTTGGCTGGCTGTTGACTGGCTCGCTTGATCGCTGGCTTGGTTGTTGTGTGTGGAGAGAGCGGAGAAAAACCGTCCTCTCTCCTCGGCTGCTGAGCTGGCTATGCCAACCAACGAGACTGAGAATCGGCCGCTTTATATAGGCTCCCAGCCTCTGGGTCCGGAAACTACGTCACAGCTTCGCGCGTGTAGTCCGCTACACACTAACTAGCTAAGTCAGCAAAATTCTCGCTCACAGTGCGCCAAGCGTGCACTAAATCACTGAACTCTGACTCGCTGGTAGTAACTAGTGATAGCGTTAGCAGAGGGCTCCTCTGCTACAATAATAAACATAACATGTCAAGAGCCTGATCAGATATATACAAGTTGATGGGAAAACGTAGGTTTGATCAATCCCTTTCAAAGGCCAAGTTGAAAAAAAAAAATGTTTTTAATCTAGCCCTGAAAATGGCCAAAGATGGTGCATGGCGAATATCATGGGGAAGACCATTCCACACTTTGGGAGGTTGGAAAGAAAAGGACCGCTGTCCAAAGTTTTCTAAGGACACTCTGGGGGTAGTCAATATTCTGTCGTCAGTGCTGGAGCGCAATACTCTGCCTGGTGTATAGACAGGGAGACTGGAAGACAAGTATGCTGGGAGTGTTTTATCGAAGTCCTGACTGAAAAACGAGGGAAGCAGTTTTGTATTCAATTCAGAACTTCACAGGAAGCCAGTGTAACTGCTTAAGCAAGGGAGTGATGTGGTCAGGCTTTGATTTTTTTCAGTACAAGTCTTGCTGTTTGCTTTTGAATCTTCTGGAGCCTGTAGAGCAGATCGTTCGACATACCTGACATTACAGAGTTACAGTAGTCAAGCCTTGACAAAATCTTCGAACAAGCGATTTGCTTACAGCCGGGCATCGTCAATACGGTACTGTCTAAAGGCCCCGCCACACGGGCCGGTTGTGCCCCGATTTTGAAGCCGATTCCGATCCGATTGCGATCGGATGACGTCAATTATCCGATCCGGTCCCAGTCGGCTGGGAATCGGGTGTCTAGAACCTGCTCTATTTTTCCGATCCGAATCGGTCACGATCGTAAGCTTCAACCAATCAGAGCGCGTCTCGCAAAGCATGTCGTTTCAGCACGGTTTGCAAATGGCCGAACACGCCTGTTGTGATCAGTACCACCGCCGTTGCCGCTGATGTTTCGCACGCCTCTTCCCGAATATGATGCAAAACTGCTGATAATGCAAGCACATCATCATCACTGTCAAAACTAGCAGTCATTTTGCAGAACAGGTACGACTTTGATCTTCGGTTCAAACCGGTCGGCTAAACTTGACAAGTCGCGATGTCAGTGTGGCAGTGCACACGTTTTTTAGTCCGGCCCGATCACCTACCGATTCGAAAACTGATCGGGAATCGGCCTCAAAACCGGGCTCGTGTAGCGGGGCCTTAACAGAGCTAAGCCTCCTGAGCTCAAGATAACAGCAGCGGGACAGGTGAGACATATGATCGTTCATGGACAGGACATTATCAATGTAAACACCTAGGGTTTTCACTCATTTTTTGAGAGGGATGTCCTGTCCACAAACGATCATGGATTCATCATGGGAGACACTCACCCTGGCGCGAGTGCCTACCACAATGGCATCTGTTTTTCCTTCATTGAGCTTTAGCTTGTTGTCTGTCATCCAGTCCTTAACAGCTTCTATAGGAAGACTGAGCTGGCTCTCCGGGGGCGAACAATGCCGGCGATGGAAAACCCGCTGACCGCTAACTGGTGCTAAAGAAGGAAAAGGAAGGGTCCTGAAATACAATGCCGTCATCAGGCGTTGGTCCAAAAATTAGATTAGATAGCTTGATCCGCACCCACAACCTTACCACAACCCTCTCCCTCCCTTGGCATTGGAGCTAAGATTGTGTACATTGAGTGAAATATCCGACACCAGACACTTAACGACATGATATGTTACATGTTATTGCCAACGTAGTGACTCAGTCGTGACGTTAAATCGAATCACCATATCAATATTCGCATGTTTTAAAATACAAATTGTTGAGAACAACAGGCTGTTCTGTGAGGAAGTTTACAGAACATGACATGAAAATGCGCTGCTGTGAACATAAATTAGTTTAAAAAAAAACCAAAAAAACAAAACAAAACAACAACAAACAAACAAACAAAAAAACAAAAACAAAAACAAAAAAAAAAAAACCCAACCCCAAAACAAGCTAACAATACAAAACATGAAATAGGCTATTGAAATGGGCTAGAAAATATAACTATATAACTTATTTCGTAACATGGAATCAGTGTCAAACAACATAACATTTTTCTAAAATGATATTGGTTAAAATAAGACATCACTGAGAAAACGTTTTGACTGGCAAATTAAACAAGATGGGATGAATCATAACCCACATATATATATGAGAGCTGTCCTCACTGTCAATGGTCTCTACCTTTTGTCTTTGACCTGATTCTGATGTTGAATTATCTCCTATTGAAAAAGTCCTTCAGATCTGCCAATGCGATAGTGAGTTCTGTAAGGGGTGCAGGATTACCTAATTTTATATTTTATGTGATATGAGTTTCCCTTTCACTTTAAAATGGTGACAAAGCTAAAATTTCACGGTACAATTTCAGTCTTGCTATAATTTGTGTGAAAGCAGGTTGACTTTACCTACTAACATGATATACTAAGTACACGGGTCACATGCATGCTCATCTGAAAGCGCGTCGATGTGTGTGTGTTCATGTTAGTGCGTGCACGCGCTCTCCAAACATCTCCAAGAGAGAATGACTTCATAATTATTTAGAGTATTATGTCGGTGTCTGCATGGTGACGGAGTTGCCTCTTTTACGTCACCGCCACAGACTGACTTCTCTAGAGGTCAAGGGTTTTTACTGTTTTAATGTTTTTCTGAAAATAATTAATTTTTACTAAAGAAGTTGAAAGGATACAAACCTGGCTAACAAACTCATGCAATGATGCTAAAATGAGGTTGAGAAACATCTTCCTCTAAATTAATCAGAGTTCATTCCAGAAGCCCAAGCGTCCTCTGCAAAAAACCGAATGAAAAAAAAAAAAAATCTCTGGCTCACTGTAAAGGTATTTGTACACCCAGTAAACGTCCATTTCCGCGAAATCGCAAAAAAAGAAGAAAAAAATTTAAAACAGAGGAGTATGACATAAGCAATATTTATGATCATTTTGTGTTCCTTTGCGTACTGGTAAAATGGGGGTAAAGCAGTGGTAGGGCAGCAGATTCAGTCACTGTGGCCTCTAAATGCATCACAACATCATAAAATCAGGTTGGGAGTAACTGTGGTACTCTGTCCTAACTAATAAAACCTAAAAAAAGAGAGACTTATCAGTTCTATACAAAATTTCTGAGGACAGCGGAAACAACGTATGTTTCCCAATTCGGCAATTTTAAATGGAAAAAAAGCTATCATTCACCACGAATGTACCGTAAAGGATGCCGACTTTCCTTATTTTCTTGCACTTTATGCTCACATTATTGAAAGTTAATAGGTAAAGAGAGGTCAAAATGAAATGAAATAACTTTAGTAATTTGTTCTAATTAAATTTGTGTATTTTTACAACTTGGCGGTAGGGATTAAAAATCAACCACTGTGGCACTCACAGTGATCACATCATCATCTAATCAAATTTATAATAATTGTGACATCCTGTTTTAATGATGTAAGCCTAAAAATAGACTGCCAGTGCTATAGAAAATGTCTGAAGGCATCTGACGCATAATTTTTGTCTTTTTGCGATTTCACAGAAATGGCCATAATTTACTTATTTGCACAAATACCTTCACTGTGAGCCAGAGATTCAATATTTGTTCATTCTGGTTTTTTGTTGTTGCACAGGACGCAGAAGGTGTGCCTTAACATAATATTGCCTGATTTGGGCTTCCAGAATGAATTCTGATTTATTTAGAGGAAAATGTTTCTCAACCTCATTTTAACATCCACGAAGAGTGTGAATTGCGCCATCAGCTATATCTCTGGTGTGTTGCAAAGGATTTTAGGGGAAAATGGCTTAAACATCTCAGGACATACTAAGGTACATTTTGAAACCCATCTTATTGAGAACTGGGGGGGGGGGGGGGGTAGGGGGGGGGTGCACGCGGTAGCCAGGACTGCCTTAGAAGGGACAAAAAATCAAAGCCTCAAAAGCACCGGGGCCGAACGGCCTCCGCGGCGGATAATGCTAACACATTCGCTGAATTCAAGTTGACGACGGCCGCAAATTTGGAGGCCATCTCAGACTTGTGAAGCGATATCAAGTATCGCAATACAACACACAATATCACACAAAAAACAAAGAAAATTCGCAGATGATTTTTGAAATTATACCTCCAGCAACTGCATAAATGAAATGTGCACCGCATACGTTTCAGAATTATATACTGACGTCCACACATAGTTTTATGTATTAGACAACTGTGCACCGTCTGGTCCGCATGGAATCGTACGCTATCGGAAATATCCCCCCTAAGCCGTAGGATGAACACAAGGCCATCTCTATAAGAAGCGGTATGATCATCAACAACCTTTTGCACATGAGAATCTATGCCTCTTGTAG
Organism: Semisulcospira habei; assembly: GCA_036245525.1. Lineage (NCBI taxonomy): Eukaryota > Metazoa > Mollusca > Gastropoda > Semisulcospiridae > Semisulcospira > Semisulcospira habei. The sequence goes on from BTPG01000007.1 coordinate 150,297,719, forward strand.
ACGGAGGGTCCTGGATATGTGAATATGACCGCAAGAATTCACTCATTTAGGGGAGCTAATGTGGATGTAAATAGGGCCGCAAAACGCACAGATTCTCGTGAGATGACTCAGCCTGTGAAGGTGCATGGGGACCTATGTCAAGTGTAGTTGAAATAATCTGACAGGGGAACATTGTTGCGAGTGACATGAACATAAACACGAGCGCTCACATCGGCTTGATGAGGTTTGCGACCTCACCCCGGCCGGTCAGGGGGTATCGAGTCAGTTTCCCTGACATTTCAGGGACTCCGGTGGCGTTGGACCTATGACTGTATTGGGAGTTCCCGGCAGCTCATCAGATTCAAATTTAAACTCAAATTCAAAAATCTTTATTGTCCATTAAATATATTAGTATAAAATGGAAATTCAAGTTGTCTTCGGCTCACAAACATGAACAAACAATTCAAACATATATTTAAATTAACTTAATCCCTCTCCACGCCTGTTTAGTAGAATCTATAGGCCTTGCCGAATCTGTGAGTGAATCACGTTTTATTGATCACTTTCAATCACATTATCACCATGACTCCTTTAGATGTTGGTGTTAATTCTATTGGTATGCTAGAGTTTACAATCGCCAAGCCTAACAAACTCAGGCTATTACAGATGATAATCTTTCACGCTACACTAACTGCCGGATTGAATTCGTCGTTTGTTTCCTTTAAACGCAATTCAATTTGTTCTGTTGAAACAGATTTAACCCATACCCTCATGATGTTAAAAGATCCAAATGTGTACACTGCCATATGCAAGCTACATTGTAGTACTTACAGATACGGATATAGACCAATGGCTTTAGTTCAAGGGTAGTGCCAGAATAGCATGGCGCTAGAGGCACCAAGCTATTTTATACTATGTTGTGCCAACATAAGGATCAATAGGTCTGTTTCCTTATTTGTAGGAAGGTAGTGGGGTTCACTCCGTTGTTGCTGTAGTTGTCGCATTCGGTCTGCCTGTATCTTGTCTCAGTCTGTCTTTGCCTTCAGTGGTTGTATAGTAATATTGCTGTACTTTGTATTCAGTACAGCGGTAAGGCCGCAACGTTTAGTCTCAATAGACTCAAGTTGCTTTTTTGTTGAGTGTTGCGGGAATCCGTCTGCTCCTGCCGAGATTGACACGATGTATATGTCCTTTTCCTTGCTTCCATTACTTTCTGGTCCGGTGGCACTACTGGCTTTGCCGGTTCATCTCAACTCGATGTTTGTCCGCAGTGGTTCGCGTGTTGCTGGGGCGGGTAGACTCGGATCAGTGTTTCAGTATGGTTCGCTTGTTGTTGGGGCGGGTAGCCTCGATGTTTCAGTGTGGTTCGCTTGTTGTTGGGGCGGGTAGAGTCTGTTGTCTTCTTGAGATGCGCATTCTTGTCTTCATTTTCCGTGTGGGTAGTGCCTGGGGGTTCAGACTTTGCTGTCTCATTTTCAGGCACGTAGTCTGAATGCTGCGCGTCAATTCTTGCAGTCTGCTAAATCCTGGATTGTTGGTGGGGCAATTCCGTGGTTGTCTGTGGTGTTTCGGCGGGGGGAGGGGGGGGGGGGGTTCCGTCTAAATATTCGTAGTGCCCGTTGAACATGTCGTAGGCGTACAAAGCTTTGCTGTATCTGCCCTCTAACGTGTATGCAGGGATATTCTAGTTGTTTCCTTGCTCCCTTGTCTCTGCAAAGGCCCATGAGGTCGACCCATTCAAAGAATATCGTAGGGTTCAGTCCATTGGAGAAGACGAATGCGGCTAGTAGGATTCTTTGAACGTGTGGGAGGTTTTTTGTCCACGTGTATTTTTTTCCCCCACTTGTGTGCTGGTCTTTTGAGTTCTTGGATGTCGCTCCATAGTTAAAGGTCTGGCGGTTTTTCTGTTTCTGGTTTATTCCGTTTTCCTTTCCCCGTTGTTTGCGGAGACTTTGTGTATTGGTTGCGGTGTGGCCGGCGCGTAGGAATAAGATATTTCTAATGCCAGTTGGTTTTTTATTGAGAGGTCGTTCTGCTTCGTTTCATGTGTCAAGTGGCTGTTTCAAAAATTAAACCGGCAGGCCAAGTTCGAGCAGCATCCACCAGCACTGCGGCCGGAAGAGAAAGAAGCAAAACGCAAAAAACGCACTCAGTCTCCACTAGCTCTCACTATTAGCAGTGACTATAGCGCCACGACAGAGAAGCTCTTCTACTCCCCACTAGCCCTACCAATTGGCCGTGGTGGAAACAAAACTAAATGTACAACCAAGAAGCCATCTACGCTGCACTAGCTCATACAATTAGCAGTGGTTGAGGCCCGACTGACGACATTATTTATCTTCTACTCGCCACTAGCCCATTCAATTGGCAGTGACGGCAGCGAGAATACATCAACTACTTGAACAATACAGAATGAACCAAAAACTACTTGAACAATCAGTACAGAATGAACCAAAAACAAACTACCATAAAAACCTAACAAAGGTTTACTCAACAAAAACAAAAGGGTCAGCACGCTGATGAAGGCAGCCCTTAGCCAATAAAGGCTTAAACATGCCCGAAATACACCTCAGACAACAAATACAAAACGTGACTGATTTGTGAAATGTTACAAGGGTATACGGCTGGTCACATCAAGCCATCACTGACATAGTGGTGTGCGATGTACAGACACCTTATTACCAAAAACACGTTTTCCTTTCCTAGTCGGATTAACATATGAAATTGTGATAGTCTAGTGGTAATTTAAACGTTTCACACGCACATTTCTTCTCGATAACACTAATAGCAAGACTCAAAGAAAGGTCAACGGTTAACGATACAATTTATTTCCTAAAGCTTTACACGTTTCTTGTTTCTGTGTATTTCACAAGGTTAGATACGAAATCGGGATACTGGCAGGTAGAGATGGCGGATCAAGAGAGTAGTGAGAAAACGGCTTTCGCTTGTCACAAGGGATTTTTTGAGTTCGCAGTCAGGCCGTTTGGACTTTGCCAGGCACCCAGTGTGTTCATGCTGTTGATAAACACAGTGTTGATGGGGTTAGAAGCCTTTTGTTCGGCATATATGGATGATATTCTCATCTTTTCCGAAACAAAGGAACAGCATTATCAGCACATAAAGGATGTGTTCCGTAGGCTCAGACAACATAAACTCAAGTTGAAACTGAAGAAATGTCAGTTCTTCGCCGAGGAAACACAATACTTAGGGTTTGTGATAGGGAAGGAAGGAGTCAAACCAGACCCAGAAAGGTGTCAGCAATTCGGACTTTGCCGAATCCAACATGTATAAGGGAGTGTCGCAGTGTCATTGGAATGATGTCTTACTATCGCAGGTTCATACCCAACTTTTCTGAGATAGCCGAACCCATCATCAATTTGACAAAGAAATTTGCCAGATTCAAATGGTCTGATCAGTGTCAACAGGCGTTTGATTTTTTCAAACAAAGTTTGTCATTAGTTCCTTTGTTGGTATATCCGGACACGAGACGTCCATATGTATTGTACACGGATGCTAGTGACGCATGTATCGGGGCGTGTCTGACGCAAGAAAGTGAGGACAGCACAGGACTCAAGACAGAAAAGCCTATTTACTTTCTGTCCCATAGGTTGAGCCAGAGCCAGAAGAAGTGGTCTACCATAGAAAAGGAAGCATTTGCAATCCATTATGCATTACATAAGTTAGACCACTATTTGCAGAACTATGCGCAATTCGTTGTTCGCACAGATCACAAACCGTTGAAGTATCTCTTAGAGTCACCTTTGCAGAATAGGAAGATTCAGATGTGGGCGCTAGGGATCGCAGGGTACAACTGCACTATAGAGTACATTCCAGGGCCACATAATGTGTTGGCTGATTTGTTGTCTAGAGTGCCGCAAATAGACGAAAAGGAGTTAGTTATCAGAAGAGACGGAAGAAATAGTTACAGAAGTGAGCGACAATGCGTTCCAGATAGGGGTGATTAATTCTAGTCAGTTTAGACCAAAGCAGTTTGCAAGTTGTCAGACAGATGATCCGAGAGAAACTTTAGAAAAAGTTGAGGTGACAGGGTTCGATATGATCAAGGATCCAGACATTGTTAAGTCGGTTGAAAGATCAGCTACTGAACGAGGAAGCACCGGCCAGTGTAAAAAGGAGGTATTTGTTCATAGAAGATGTCTTGTATTTATTGTCGAATATTGATGACGATCCAGTAGCGAGATTAGTGGTGCCATCCCATTTGGTGGAGCATGTCGTAAACCAGTATCATGACGGAAATGGGCACATGGGCCTTGACAAGACTTACGACACCATCAAACAGAAGTATTTTTGGCCAAACATGTACAGGGGGTTAAACGAGTGCATAGGCGGTTGCATTACCTGTCAGCAAAGGGTTTTGCAGAAACAGAAAGCCCCAGTGCAGGAAATGGACGTTACAGTGGATATCCAGCGGCTTTCCAGCACCAGATAAGTCGGCAGAAACTGTTGCTCATCTTGATAGATGAGATAATTCCTCGACACGGCTGTCCTTTGCAGGTGGTTACTGATAGTGGCACAGAAAACGTCAATCGGATCATGAGGGAGGTTCTCAGTGAACTAAACATAGATCATGTCTTGACGAGCTATTATCATCCACAGTCTAACGCTAAGGTAGAAAGATTTCATCGTACCATGAATGATATCATGTCGAAGAAAATACAGGAAGATATCCAAACGTGGGATTTGCACATCAATCATGCGTTGTCGGCATACAGGGTTAGCGTTTCAGAAACGACTCGGTGCTCTCCATTCTTTCTACTGTATAACAGAGATCCAGTGTTACCATTAGATAACATACTGAGGCCTAGACGGAAATATGTCGGAGAGGACGTTCATAAGGTAGCCTTAGAACAACAGCACAAATTGTTCACCCAGGTGCACCAAAGGATAAAGAAATCACAGAAGCGGGGGGCAAAATAATGCAAACCGACAGGTCAAAAGTGACGAAATCAAAGTCGGGGACCCAGTGTACTATAAAAAATAATCAAAGGAAAAACAAGCTAGACAGCAAATGGAAACCTTACTATAGAGTGGTCGAGCAAACAACCCCAGTAACGTACAGGATCAGGAACCAGTTGACTGGTGAGGTAGTTAAAATGTAAGGAGAGCACATAAGACTCGCTAAGTTAGATGAGTGGCCTAAACCCTCAGCGGAAACAATTAGGCCCCTCAGAAAGACTAATTATGCGATCGCACCGGAAGACAGCTCTTCCAGTGACAGCGAAGATGTAGGCGACTTACCTTCAAGAGAAAGTTGGATCAAAAGACAGCGTAGGGAACGGGACAGCGGGGGCTCATGAGGATCTATGCCTCTTGCTGCCCTAACTAAAATCTGTGGTCCTCCGACGAGGATAGCGTGGTGTTCTCAGGTTTGTCATCATCACATAAGCTGGCGAAACGCCCGACACGTGAAGCGGACAGTGTCGTCAGACTTCACGCAGCTATTAATGCACATTCACATTTATAAAGCGATCTGCTGCATGAGGAGCTGTGACTGCTAAATCTCGCCGATTCGACGGGTTATCAATGTTGTCTTGCCTCAGCTAAGACGTCTCTACCCTTCTTTTCACAACCCATGTAACTAAGTTGGCTCAGGTAACAGAGGGGTTTCATTGCCTCTTGTTTAAAAAAAAAAAAAATTTATTCATTTTTACGGAAGACTCTCCTGCGTCCAAAGAGCAGTTAAGTCTTCCATTTTACGACAGGCCACACAGGGTAATTAGGTTATGCCCCCTTTTCACACACTATTATCTGTTAGCCTCTTGCAGCATAAAACTATGAAGGAAGAACCTTTCTGACAAAACAAAAAATCCACGCGGAGCACATCACCGGAGAAACATTTTCAGCAATTCGTAAAAAAAATTAAGAGTTAGCATTTTTTCACAACACTCTAATGCACTAAGTACCCCATGACAAAACTGTCGTCTGCAAGCCTGTGCACATGCCCCACACCACCTGTCATGCCTTTTGTTGCTCAAAACGCCAAAGAAGGCAAAACTTTGAAGTTTTACATCCTAAAACAATTGCAAAAAGGGAGGAAATTTTTGCGGAAAAGTTACTACATGCACCGGAAGCAATTGCCCTGGCGGTGTGGCCACATTCAAGCTTAATAATGACAGTTAGCCCTCTTGTCCAGTATTATCGAAAGACAGCCTAAGAACATTTATAAAGCAGATGTTGCAACAAGCTAACTTAAAAAAATTTTTTTTTTGGAATGTCGTAAAATGAAATATTTTTCTGGTCTTCTTCTCATTACTCGTACGTCTTTCTCGAGAAGGTGATGTCAAGCCGTTTTACAGGAATGTATACATTTGCTATTGACTGCGCTACAGCGCTTCCCGCCTCAATAGTTACTATTAACCCGTTTCATCCTGATACACCACTGCAAGAAACGAATTTGACCATGATAGTTCAAGGGTGGTGCCCGAATAGCTTGGCGCTTGAGGCGCCAAGCTATTCGGGCACCACCCTTGAACTAAAACGGTTGGTCTGCCTCCTTATATGTAATATAGCCTTTATAAAATGTAGCCTCAGGATGTAACGGGTTAATTATTAAAAAGAAAAGAAACTAAATATTTGGACTCATTGCAGTTTGCTTTCCCTACGGTAGAAATGATTTAATTTATCTGTTGGAATGAAAGGGCTTTTTCCACGCGACTGCCATGCATTCCTCCAGTTCACAATCTTTCCACTTGGCTCGCGTGAATCACATCTTTCGCTTCACGTCTCGTCATGAGTTGTTTTGGTTTGACGTCATCAACATTTTTATGACGTCATCATTACCAGACTTGCGGCAGTTTGGCAATGCCTTTCTGCATTTTCAGATTTTGTACACAATTGTACCGCCTGCAGCTGTGAATATGGAAGAACGCTTGTTTTACCGTCTTACACAAGAGATTTTTTTTTTTTTTTTTTTTTTTTTGGGGGGGGGGGGGGGGGGGGGGGAAGTATTTTGCACTGGCTTAGCGAAGGTAAGTGCCATCTTTGACTTCGTTCAGGCTGCAGTGATCAACTAGACCAAAAGGATGGCTGCCTGCCACTGAGAAGAACTCAACGAAGAAGGAATCGCGCTAAGAAAAGACAGCTACAACACAATAAATTATGTTGTAACTTTAAAAAAAAAATCTACGTTCCACTGTGTCCATTGTTCCCCCGTGTTTATGTTCCATCGTGTCTATGTTCCACCACAGGCCGGAGGACTCTGTGTTCCCCGGTGTCTATGTTCCCCCGTGTCTATGTTCCCCCGTGTCTATGTTCCACCACAGGAGGACTCTGTGTTCCCCCGTGTCTATGTTCCACCACAGGAGAACTCTGTGTTCCTCCGTGTCTATGCCCTGTCGTGTCTATGTTCTAGATTGGATAACGCGTATGTTTGTGTTCACGTCCAGTCGAGCAGCTGACTATTCTCAATGAGGGAACGAAAGCCGATGCTAGTCTCAGTCGCGGCGACCTGCAACGTTCCTTCAAAATCATTCTTTAAAGTTTTCTTCTTTCATTGTTTCAAAATGCGACATTTCTCCTGGATTTGTGACCTGCAGTCACGCTGAATAACCATAGTATCAACTAAGCCTCGCTTTCGATCTGTAGTTCATAAATCGAAAGAGAGGCTTGCTGGAAACCTTCCCAGTGCACAAAGGCCATCGGGCCGACGTCGGCCACACTGAGTTGGCCCGCGCACGGCTTTTTTTTGAGGGCGTAAGTCACGCATTTTTGTGCGAGGTCGTAAGCATTAATCTGGTATGTGATTGCGTACACTACTACGCATCTTGGAGACGACACACGCAATCCTAGTTAATTGTTGTGTTAGTGGATTTAAGATCACTACTCTTTCACCTCCCTCCACAGTGGTGAAAATGGGTTGTCATTCATTTTTGGCTCACGTGCGAAGCAAAAGTGAGTCTATGTTCTGGACGAGTGGTCGTCCGTCCGTCGTCTGTCGTATGTCGTCCGTGGTAAACACTTGACATTTTCTCGGAGACTATTCAAGCCACAGTCTTCAAACTTGGCCCAAGGATACCTTTCTAAACATACCAATTTGAGGGACCTCTCACATAGGTCAAGGTCACTGGGGATCAGGAATAGGTCGAAGATAGCTATATTTTGACATAATTTATTTTTTATCTCAAATACTATTCACAAACCCAAACTTGGTACAAGGATACCTGATGGAAAGATCTTTCTATGCATACTAATTTGGTTGATCCCTCGGAAAGGTCAAGGGTCACAAGAGCCCAGGAAATAAGTAAAAAAAAAAAAAAATAGCCATATTTTGACAAATGATGTTTTTCCTCATAGGTCTTACCTATCTATGCATACTAATTTGGATGAGCCCTCGAAAAGGTCAAGAGTCACAAGAGATAGGCAAATGTGTGTAAAATGCCAATTTTTGATAGAATTGTACTTATTGTCAACAGTTTTGCAAACTTTTCAATCAAATTTAGCACAAAGGTAGCTGATGATGATAAGACCTTTTCATGTATACTAATTTAGTTGATTCATTGCAAAGGTCAAGAGTCACCGTCACGGTTTTCTTTTACAGTAGTGTGAAAATTGATTAAATATTGAGAAAACATGGATTTTGCTGGCGAAGAAGTCATCCCTTTACTTATTGTCACAAAGGTCACACATGTAGAGCCATAAGGGCTTTGCCTTTCCTGTTCTTTTTCGTGTAAATATGCATTCTTCACCGACACTACTTGTACACACACGCAAGACAGGAAACACCAGCACAGGCCCTGTTTTTGGGTTAACGAGTTTCGTTTGTAAACAACAGCTTTTTGTGGTCGCCATGTTGTCAAACAGTGGTCAGCCAGCGTGTTACGCGTAAGCAAGAAATCTCATTCAGTTGCTTAGGTTACAAGTACAAAACACTTGCCACGATGAATTATTGGCTTGTTAGCGGCAGCACCGCGGTGACGAGCCAAACGTTGGGGATTTTTTTTTATCCAGATTCTGATAAATTCTGAAATTCGTTCGATTTCTCGTGACAGCACTGTATGCTTTGCAACTTATACTGAAGCTTACAAGAAATCTTAGCCTTTAACTCATTGTGTCCCAGGTACGATATACCCACATTTTGGAGTTGTCCTCTGAGGACTGCATTACAGTTTAGGAGACAGATCGACCATGATAGTTCAAGGGTGGTGCCAGAATAGCTTGGCGCCTATAGGCGCCAAGCTATTCTGGCACCACCCTTGAACTATCATGGTCAAGCCAGATCTTGCTGTGGTTTGTCGGGACTGAATGAGTGAACCAGCACTGACTAATGTGGAACTTACAAAAGATAATTATGTATCGCGCCCAAATATAGCCACGTGTTTGTGTGTTCATGTCCAATCATTACTTGAGAAAAATGGAGGAATTCATAGTCTGCTGCAATTTCAAGTCGTGCAACTATAGCAGAAAACTCAATATTACCTTGGAAATATATTGCATCGCTTTGACGTCATACATCACACGCACGAGCCTAACACTCGCGAATCGTCAGAGACGCTGCGCCCATAGGCTTGTCACAGCAGTGGTCGCAGTGTGCAGGGGAGCTGTGAGTCCAACAACCAGTTGAAACAAATACTGGCGGCTCTCAGCCTAGGGTCTCTTCCCGGAGAGTCCTCGCGTGTTTCCTGTTCGTGCGCTCTGTACCACTCGGCCCCGGGTTTCACTAGCCAGAGACCAAGTCTCTGTCTCTGTGACAAGGTCAGTCGGTTCGGGAGATTGAACATGAAGGTGTGCCTTAGACTCCTGTCTGTGAGTTTATTTGGCTCCTAGGGGAACTGTTCCAACAGTCCTTCTTTTTTGTTGTTGTAAGTTCCAAAAAGGTTGGATATTGATGAAGAAATTCACGTTCATACAATATGATATTAGTTTGACTGCCAGAAAGTAAAAATGACACTGCTACCCAATGAATCATCAATGAAGATTCCCTCAGTAGCATCTTTTTATTTTAAATGACAGGCGGTATTTTAAAAGCATCATTGAAACATCCTTTAACTCATTCGAGACGTGCCTCATACGGATACCCGGCATTATGCTGCGTATCCGTATGCAATACGTCTCGAATGAGTTAACCATGCATTGTATAGAGATTTTGTCTTCAATTGTCAAAATGGAAATGCGCAAAGCGGCCCCTTGAAGGAACCCTTGCTTAGTACTTTCAGTACTCAGGAGACGCAACTCTCAGTGTCAGTGAATTACATCTATTTACCGGTGGCACGTGGCTTTACTTCGAGTGGGCATTTCGGTGGAAGGCCATTGTCAAACATCAGATTCAGAGTTATTTTTTTGTATGAGATATGAACCCGATTATAACTTTTGTTGTTGTTGCGTAACCTCAGTTTTTATTTATCTGACTTTTTGTTTCTCCGCCGTTTCGACTCATGTCAGTAGGTACAGCTTACGTCAGTAGGGCGGCCTTCGCTTGGAATTTTCTGTCGTTTATATTATCTAATTTATCAAATGTTGGAGTTATGTTTTGTATGAAATTTGTGCCAACGGTATCGCATAACACAGTTCATTTTGTTGTGTAACACCCTAAATTGTTAATTTATCAGCATTTTTTGTATAGGGCTTGGGAAGCTGACGTCATCACGCCAGTCGTGGCGGCCATCTTGTGAGGATACGAGACTAAGCGCTCATAGGGAAATTGCTGTTTTTGTAATGTCAGGAAAGTCCTCATGTGCTATAAGCAATAACAGCAAGTCTTGCCATCACTGTAGGAAACCGCTCATAAGAATCTGTTTTTGTTTGTTTCCAAAGAGGAAGAAACATGAAGAAAAACGTGTTGAAACACTATTTCACTACTGTCTCATGACTATGGTATCCTCATAAGATGGCGGCTGATGCGCCGACGCTGCTAGGCAACGTGGGAAACTTCCCGAGCCCTATTTAGAGGTTTGACTGAATGAAGATGTTTGTACTGAAAATGTGATTGGCCAGTGACGTTGTATGGGAACTACGTTTTTCTCAGCGAGTACGTTGTCATCGTAACATGTGATAGGCTGAGTCTACTTATCACAAATTACCTTCATGGTAACATGACTGTGATAAGGAGACTCTCGTTAAGAACGGGCGACCAGGAAAAACAGGCGTATATAGATGGGCCAATGAGAAAAAAAGTAAAGAATGTGCGAGAAGAAGGTAAAGACTTAGTGGCCCGCAGTGCAGTTAACACTGTCAGCGCCAAGACCCTACAGGAGGAGTTTGATTGACCATGATAATTCAAGGGTAGTGCCAGATTAGCTTGGCGCCTTAAGGCGCCAAGCTAATCTGGCACTACCCTTGAATTATCATAGTCAATCCACCTCCTACAAGTGGTACATAGTCGTTAAGTAACACTTTTAATGTTCGGGAAATGCGCCCATGGGGCTAAAGGGGTTAAGCTGGCACTGTTATCAACTATTGTTGTACTATTTACGATAAGCGAGCACCTCTGCCTCTCCTTATTTTCATGCTTGAAACAACAGAGTATCAAAGGTGACTGTCAAACCTGTAAAATGCAGAGAAGAACTCAACGAAGAAAGAAACACTCTTAGACAAGACAGTTACAACACAATTGTAACTGGCTTTTCTAAGCGTGTTTCTTTCTTAGTTGGGTTCTTCTGAGCACAGTGGTTAGCCATCGTGGCGAAGACATATGCCTTTGTCATCAAATAAGTTATTGTTCGCAGGGGTTCGCTACACGGATCCTTGTAGGCCTGAGGGAGGTCAAACTGAGGAACCATTGCACCCCGAAGGCCTGAGGGGTACAATAGTTCCTTTGGCCTCCCGGCGAAGGCCTACAAGGGTCCGTGCAGCAAGCCCCAGTTACAATAATTTATTTGTTTTCATTCCTCCACAATTTTTGTAAAAGAAACAAGACGAAATCTTCCGGCCTGGATCACGCCAGACATGACTGACGTCAAAGGAATATACATTTATACATAATAGACATGACGTAATTTAAAATATTTCATGACATTGCCATCTCCAGTTGTGCTTGTTGTTTCGAGCAACACTAAGCCAACCCCCCCCCACCCCCCCCCCCTTTTTTTTTTTTTAACTGTAGAACGTTTTCATGATCTTTTTTATTGAACAAAACTCGCATCCAAGATGCGTCAGAGAGTCAGAAAAAGGGCTACAAAAGTCCGCCATTTGTCGCTACAAGGGTTTTTGTAGCTCGGTCACGTGGTACGGTTTGCGCTAGAGGGATTCATCGTGTGAAGTAGCGATGAAAACAACTCGCTTTGTTACTCGCTTGTAGGTCGGAATTAGGGCATGAACTGAACAAAATGTTTTCTCTTGTTTTCCATGTGTGCAACGATCTCCATGTCCTATCGCCATGGCCAAGTGGATCTGATCAGGAGAAGCAGCTACAAGAGCATCCAGTGATGCCTGCAGCTCTTCGTGAAACTGAACTGTAAGTGCAATTTTGGTTATACAGTAAAAACTATAAGCATCTGCTCAAAAAGTTAGAATAAAACTTTGCCTAAAGACAGTTGTTGATAAAAACTCCCTAGGTGTGCTAATGTGGTTGACTGTTGGCCGTAAGGGTCAAGGGATACCAATGTACGTGTGAATAAACGCACATTTGTCGACAGTTAACTGAAATTTAATTAAAACATAGTAGTATGGCCAAGTCTGTATTGCTCACCTTTAGAGGAGGTCAAGGCCACAGGATGTCAGAGAAATTGTTCCTGTGCGTGAGTCATCAAGTTGTTGAAATCAATGGCAGTGAAGAGGTTAATAGGCGATCAAAAGGTTTCACAGCTTTAACCCTTTGGCTGTTGGTAGCGGTTGTTGTCGCGACTGACGATTCCTGCAGGAATAACACCACACTAACACCCTGCAGGAATCATCGCGAAAAAAAAACCCGCTACCGACCACCAGAGGGTTAATTTCCACGCTTTGCTTTGACTCTTTCGGACCAGACTTGGTGTGGCATCAGTCAGCGCTGAGCAGCATCACTGAAGGTGGTGACGTGAACGCCGAAGAAGCAGTCGCCTGACGACTGCAGCCACACCCGCTGGCCTCGGGTGAGGTGAGTAGCGTAGCTGTACGTGCCCTGCTCGTAGTAACTGACGGAGCGCGTGTAGATGTAGGAGAACCAGGTGGACTCCACCATCAGAGCCAGGCTCGAATCATAGGGAGTGCCACTGCCATTGGAGTAGAGGTAGGACCCTGCTGTAGCGGTGAAAAAGTAGGACCCGTCATAATGCGCGAGGAACTCTCCGGTGTGCGGGTCGTAACCGACACCCAAGTTGATGACCACGTTATTGGGACTAATGTTCATTCATTATTTCCGATTTACTGTCCCCACGACCTACTAGGGTATGGGGAACTAATAGGTTTGACTTTGTGAGAAAAAAAAAAAAAAAAAGTAAATAAAAAAAAAGGCGGGGGGGGGGGGGGGGGGGGGGGGGGGTGCATGAACTTGAGGCGAAGGTAGCCGGCAGCGGCAGGGCCGCGCGAGGACTGACGTCAGTGATCTCCGCTAAACGCATGCACGTTGACGGTCACCTGACCGTGGAAGAGCACGTGTTTGCGGGTGGTGTCTGAAAGAAACAGGGAAAGCCCGGCATTTATTGTTCAGATCGGTTCACTTCCTGCAGGTGTATAGAAAGAACGCGTACCAAGGGGAATAACTCAGCGCTGGAAGTTAACCGTTTGTCTGTCCAGCGCTGATTAACTCCCCTTAACCCTTTTAGCCCCGGATCCCTACAGCAGGGGATGGCTTGACCATGATAATTCAAGGGTAGTGCCAGATTAGCTTGGCGCCTTCAGGCGCCAAACTAATCTGGCACTACCTTGAATTATCATGGTCAATCCATCTCCTTCAGCTGGTACATAGTCGTTAGACAACACCTCCAAACTTTGAGAAATGGGACCTTGGGGCTAAAAGGATTAACACGTGTACTATTTCTACCACCGCTAGCCTCATCTAGCTGGCTTTTGAATGTGTTTCTGCAACATTAACTGACACAAAAAGTCACATAAATTTATGATAAATTAATCAAAATTGCGACCCAAAAAAGGTTTAAAGAAATTCACGGACGCACTGCCGACACACGCAGAACACGCCGCGCCGCATAAACGCGAAAGCGAGTGGACGTTTGTAGGAGAAAACGATACACAATGATAGACTGGAACCATACAAGGCAGTTGCTTAAAAATTCTCGAAGTGAACTCAAGGAAGTATGGTGTACGGTTCTAGAGAGCTCGGGTGCACGGTTTTCGTAATTTTATTTTTTTGCGAGAACAGTGAAACCTAGTTTCTAAGAACCGTACACCATACTTCCTCGAGTTCAACTGTTCTGGAGAACTTTTATTGAACTGTTTATTCATGGTTCCTGGATTATCATTGAATGTCTGCGTGAGGTTTGTACTGTACAAACCAAGGGGAATCACTAGTGCAGCGCTGGACAGACAAACAGTTAGATCCCCTGCCCCCGCCTATCAGGCACCCAACCGCCAGCCCACAGAGAAATACGCAGGTATAGTACAAGACGATCATTTGCATTGTACGATATTCAACAGGTTGCAAGCATAACCGCTTCACTGCCGAGAAAAAAAACCGTGAACACTATCCAACTGCAAGAGGCATAGATCCTCATGAGCCCCCGCGAATGCGGGGGCTCATGGGGATCTATGCCTCTTGCCGAGACCAATTTGTATCCATGTTCCTAGGACGGTGTGGGCTTTTTGTGGCTGAATGAACCAAAAGCATGTACGTGCAGTGTAGGTACAGTGGTAGTTAAGGGCTTAAGGCGAGCTAGGACACCTCCAATGCATAGGGGTTGGTTGGTTAGTTCGGGTTTAACGTCCACAGCACCGAGGTGATCATGGACGGCCCTGCCGGACGGGCGGGTTATGGGGACAGGGAAATCTATTGCCTATGGAGTACGACCTGAACACTGATAAACTCAGGCGCACTCCAACTGTGCCACTTTGATTTACCAGGACCTTTCAACGGACATGCTATTGAACAAATCCATTTTTTCCCCCTGGATTGTGAGTCCAGCTACAGGGGCCGGGACGGGATTCGAACCCACGACCCGGCGATTCCCTTCGCTCTCCTGCTCCGACGTTTAACCGCCTGAGCTATTTTGGACTCTGTGCATAAGGGCTCGATGACAGTAGCTTTGACTAATGCAAATCCACTGCGCCACCGCCACCTACTCAGTAATGCTCAAGACAAAATACCTTGTATGGTTGTCTTGAGCATTAGTAGGTGGCGCTGGCGCGCACGCGGTGGCGCAGTGGATTTGCATTAGTCAAAGCTACTGTCATCCCTATGCTCCAATGTGAAAAATCTGTCACGTTGGCTGTTTTGGGTTTTCCGGATTTTCTGCTAGTTCTGAGTGTCATCTATGCGAAAACATACTCATTTTTCCTTCAGAGCTTTTATCGAACACCCATAAATGTTAAATAAACAAAGTACCCGGAGTTTGTTTGGAAGACTGGGGACTTTTCCCCAACCATATTTTTCAAGCTGTTTGATTGCCAGATTAAGCCCATATTGTTGTACGCTTCAGAGGTATATTGATAATAAACATTTACGGGACCTTTTTATACGGTTTAAAATTGGGGCTTCAGAAATGAATACGCACAAATTAACATATGCTAGTGATGCCAATTTGGCCTTTACTTGTCCATTGTGCAACTGCCGATTTGAGGACGAAAATTCTGTTTCACTGCAGATCACTTGAAGACCTTAGACACAAGTTTATTCCTTCTAAATACACGGTTTATGCCAGTTATGGTTCCTGTAGTCGTCTGCTTAATGACAGAGAGTCGGTGCAGAATGTTGCCAGATTCATACATTACAGTTTAAAACGCCGCCGTGAGGTCCGCGGATATTCGTGAGGCTCACGGGCTTGCCAACACTGCCCAAAATTTAAAAAACGCAGTAGGCCCATTCTTGACAAGAATGAACTTGCTTCGTTTCTCGCGGCGTGGCAAGACAGACGCGTGTAGTATGTGCACGCCTTTTTTGCATTTTGTAAATTTTTGGTTGTACGTTTTGCCGGAGCTTTCATGTGATGGGCCGATGGCCTAAACAAGAAAACAATTGAGTCTTGAGTCTCTCTCTCTCTGTGTCTGTGATCTTCTGATCCTCACTTGAAACAAACAATCAATGTAATTGATTGCTGCGCCATTTTTGATGATTGGGACACGAGACTTAGCTGAAAGAAAAAACACTAAAAGTGTGACATGCAGTCATCATGGCGGCGACACGGAGCACGCGAAAGACAGCATAGACATCAATTAGCCCACGTAAACACTTCAGGGATTTCTACGATCATATACATAGTTCAAGGGGGAATTAAATAGGAGTTAGTTACTGCAGGGGTTAGTCAAAGAACATCTATAAGTAACATAAGCCATTACACGCAACTGACTTCGGTATAACTTGACGTGTGTTGTGTTCGTTGTTTCCACAAATGTTCGTAGTGTTGAACAGCCTCATATAAAATAGTCAACATTCCAGCCGGGGTATTTTAGCAAAGCCAAACGCATTCTGTCATAACAGACACTTTTCTTTTGACTCTATCATACTTCTTTTTCCGGCATGTATCTTTATTACACCTTTTAATGGGATTTCAACTAGTTTATTGACAGTATTTTACTGTATATTAAAATCAAACAGCTACATAATGAATAAGTGTAACAATTCAACGTAGGATGGGAGGGGATGGGGGGGGGGGAGGGGAGGGGGTCAGCGATTTTTGCACAGTGTAATCCCACATTCTTCACACCGTAGGCCTTCTCGGCGCAACCGCGACCATTCCTGCACATCGTAGTCCCAACATCAGGCACCCTTTTCAGCTCGAAAGAGACTAAAATTCCCTAATTTAAACACAGAATACCACTTGTACAACCCGCAAGAATGTTGACAAGTGCATTTAGTGTAGTGTGGACGCTGTTTTGCAGCAGAGTCTGTCCCAGCGAATCGGACACGTTATCGATCAAATCTTGCACACCAAAAGGTCACCGATTTCTTCAAATTTTGACAATTTCCCGCCAGCTTTCGAAACTTCTGCAAAGAGCTGCAGGTGTGCCAATCTATTTGCAGCTAGTAGATGTTTGAAATGAACTACATCGACTTATATTTTGTCAGATACAAGCATAAATTGCAGTCTAGTGGGTCTTTGGGGGACGTAGTCCCGCCTTCCACACCGTAGTCCTGTCTACATACCCTGATTTTAGAGGCAGTAAAACGGCCGTCGTGCCTAACCTTGACCGTATAGCCCTTTCCCATTTGTAATAAGGAAGTTAAGCACGAGTATCTTCCCTTTGCTACACCGAGTTCCGGCAAGATGGAAGCAGACATAGAACGCATGAACGTGAAACAATTAAAAGATTTTCTTCGAAAACATGGACAACTTGTCAGTGGAAAAAAAGAAGAATTAGTGCGCAGAGCAAGAGGCACATTTCTGCTGCGAAAAGATGGTGAGGATGCTGTCGATGATGCTGTGGAAAGAAATGATGCAGGTCAGTAAACAGTTGACTCCACTGACCACTGCCATATGATATATTATAAATATTTCATATTTGTCAGCATGTGCTTCTTGTGCTTTGGACTCTGTTTATAAATTACATTATTGTCATGTGTGTGTGTGTGTAAAATTTGATCTGCGAGTTAGTAGTTTTGTAATATAAGTAAAATCAATTATCCCTGATTTCTGATATAAATAAAGTATTCTACATGGCATAAAGTACATGAAATTGTTAATATTAAAAAAAATTCATAAACTTTATTTAAAAAATCAATGTCTGTTTACTTGAGTACCTATGCATTTTTGTAGCGCTATCAAACGTACTTCGAGCAGTCCCCTTTATTATTATTTAATTTAATTTTTTTTTTTACAAAATGCTGAGTGCTAACTACTAGCATCTATTTCATTGTCATAGTCAGAGTTCCTTTCAAATAATGAGTATGAAGTTGAAAATGATGTAACATGAGATGATATGATTTTTTTAAAAATGTATAAAAAATGTATACACAGACACTTTTAGCACAGAGTAAATGACATTTGTTGGGTCCTCATTTTAGGTTTTTTAGCTCTCAGTCTCAGGGATCAGTTCACTTTAAAATTATCCACTCAAGTGTATCTGCATGTATTGTTCTTGTAAAATTTAGTAATATCTGCAAAAAAAACAATAAAACGTTAATGTGTTTGTTTTAATATAGTGCATTTTTGTTTTCGTCTATAAACTTATGGGATGGTTGGTTGGCATCAGGGTCGGACCCAGGGAAGTCCTGTTGCCCAGAACACCCCCCCCCCTCCCACCCCTACCCAGCTGACCATATACCTCTTTCTATGATTATATACCCCCCTCTCCACTTATGATGTTTGTAAAAAAGTGTATCACATCGCACACTATCCGATGAAATGGCCTGTTTTTTTTTTATCGGCCGGCCGTACACACTCGAGCGACACAAGTCAGTCTGAATTTTTATGTCTAGTTCATGTGTGTTTCGAGGAAGTTTTGCTTTAAATTGCCGGTACTCCTCATCGTCAGCGGACCAAACCGTGGAGATAGTTATTTTGCGCAGCGTTTTGTTGCACGTATCAAAATCTCCGTTGAAGTTCTATCCCATATTTTTGGTAGGGATTAGGACTACCGACTCTAAGGCCTACCTACTGATGCCAGCAGGTTGTTGTCTCACTCACGCCCTGATATTTTCATACGGTTTTTGTATCATGGGCGTGTGTGATCTTCAACTTTTTTCTTTTTTTTTTCCAAACTTCCCCTTTTTATATGGGTGTTCCCCTTTCCCTTCCTTTGTTTTGTTTGGTTTTTCTTACAACGATGGACGGCAACTGGTTCGGATCGACGAAGCTTTCCGTTGTCTTGGTTTTCCAATTTTCGACTTTTTTCTTTTCACCTTTACATTGACATACTTTAGGTTTATACGGGGGATAGGATTAAACGGAGATCGAGATACGTGCAACAAAACGCTGCGCAAAATAACTATCTCCACGGTTTGGTCCGCTGACGATGAGGAGTACCGGCAATTTAAAGCAAAACTTCCTCGAAACACACATGAACTAGACATAAAAATTCAGACTGACTTGTGTCGCTCGAGTGTGTACGGCCGGCCGATAAAAAAAAAACAGGCCATTTCATCGGATAGTGTGCGATGTGATACACTTTTTTTTACAAACAATACAGACAGCTATGTAGCTTGACAACTCTTCCGTCAATAATTTTTCCTCGGTGGTTATGGCAAATAACACAGTAATGTTTTCCACCTCCACATACTTTTGCCGATCTAGCCTTTAATGCTGACGCCATTGTCGAAACAGCAGCCGGAACTCAGTGAGCGTTCTCCTACGCTAAAGAGCAGCGAAAGATAACCCGTACTTGATGAGAAGTGAGACTGTCCTATAGCAGTCAGAGCGCGTCACGTGACGCGCAGGTCCAATCGTGACAACGCGTATACCCACGCGCTTGCTTCATTCAAGAAACAGCGTTTTCAGAGCGCAGACGGTTGTCTCTGTGCAGGAAAATTCTCCCTCCCTCCCTACAATGAATAGCTCTCTTGTGGCCATGTAGGGAACTGTGACTGAACCCAGGTCAGTCATGATCTTTGTCAATTTTGTCTTGTAGCCGTCATAGAATATGTGGATTTCAACTTTCTTATCAACCGCTTTCGTTTATACACGGCTATGTAAAAACAACATCCAAACAAAAAACAAATAAACAAAAAACAACAACAACAACAACAAAAACCCCACACACACACACTTGCTTATGCATTCACTGTTGAGCCGTTATTTATGATAATTTTGGATTGATGTTCACAGTGCACCCTGTCTGGTTCTTGAGGTGGTTAGGGAGACCTGTTCGGCCAAAAAGGCCTAATTAAGCTTTATAGAGAGATTGCTTGGCCAATTTGGTTGTCACTTCATCACTTACGCCTGTCACCCCTCCCAGGGTATAGGCCGTCGAGGAGAGACCTCCTCAAGCGACTCCTGTCCTGTGCTTCTCCTTCGATTTTACTACAGGTGGTTCCCAGTCGCTTGATGTCTGCTTAGAGGTCTCGACGCCAGGTGTTTCTCGGCCTGCCTCTCCTCCTCCCTCCCTGGGGGCCCCATGACAACGCTTGCCCAGCGACACTGGAAACCGGCTCTCCCAGACCGTGACCAATCCATCCCCATCCCCCTCGCCCAACCTCACTCTCTGCTGCCATCCGCCCTGCTCTCTCCCGGAGTCCGACGCCGCCGATCCTCTCCGGCCAGTGGACCTTCAAGATTCTTCCAAGGCAACTGTCCATGAAGATCTGCACTCCGCTGACCGTGGTCTCCGTCAACCCCCAAGTCTCTTATTACATGTTTTAGATTAGTAATGTTTTGAGAGAGTGACAGTGGTGTGTTTGTGTGCTTATTACATGTTTTAGATTAGTTGAGAGAGTGACATTGGTGTGTTTGTGTGCTTATTACATGTTTTAGATTAGTAATGTTTTGAGAGAGTGACAGTGGTGTGTTTGTGTGCTTAGTACACTGACGAGAGTATGCAGAGAGATGCACGAGTGACAGGCGTGAGAGGTGCAGATGACAAGTATGGATGGAATGATTACATGTTGGAACACTGCATCCACAATCGCAACAATGTTACATGGGTTCACGCATCTCGACAGCCGGGTTGCTGACTCACAAAAGGCACGTAGCAGCTGTGGACTCCAGTGTAGTCACAGGAACTTACCCTGTAGCAGACGATACCGATACTAAAATAACCAGCAGAAACATTTAAGAGCCAGACTGCCTGCATATGTATTCCCTAAGGCAGCAGTTCTCACAGCCCTATTCCACAGGTGCACATGGAATGTGGCTGTCATATGTGTCTTACAGTTGTGTCAGTATCATCTGCTACAGAATAAATTCGTGTGTAGGCCTAGGTAAAGCTGATAGGGATTCACTTGTGACCACAGTGTATCTCATGTTCTGTGTGCACTGGCCGATATGACTCTGTGTGCCTTGTATAGGCCCGTCAACTCGGTGAGTGGTGTGACCGACGTAGCAGTATAGCTCTAGCTGGGTCCAAAAACACGTGCGGGGCAGAACAAAAAAGACTGAACCTCAGGTTCAAACATTATTTATTTGTACAGTGACTGGTTGACAGCTGAACGGGACATGCGTACAAAAGATTCGAATACATGAGTGCTGTCCCCAGCGGGTAATGATATGATATGCTTGCTTTACGCCAGTGCGTGTCAAAATGGCACGTGACGATTTAAATTGATATAAAGGCAAGACCTCTTTGAATGTTTTGTTGTTCACTGACTTCGCTATTGGCTCATGAAGGTCCTTTGCATACTAGACGGGTGGCATTTTTGTGAGTTGTGTATGTGTAACCAGGTGATAGCATGTGACGGCGCGCCATTCTCGCTGGGCCTGGAGGCGGCGTTGTGTGTTCGCAATCGGCAATACAGACATATAAGATGAGGATTTCATCCCAAAGTCTACCGTATTGTTTGGAGCTCACAAGCGTTTTTCTTTAAAGGAAAACACAGAGTTGTTCGTATTTTAAAGCTTATCCTTCTGATCCATTTCCCTCCTCTCTAACCCAATGGCCTCTGATCAACGCACATGTCGGCGCACACAAATGAAGACGGACACACGGCGCTTCCCGCCATTAGTACGCTCTGTGGGCTAGTGTAGAGTCAGGAATTCTGAAGAAGATGAATAGCACGAGCAGCAAAATGGCGTTACTATAAGTTTCACGTCATGACATCGCTAGTCCCGTCTACACAGTCACGAATTTGGTGTTTTACTTCACTCATCCGAAGGGCACGCAAAGGTGTCTTCCACACAGCCTCTTTCAGGGCTGCCCGTCGTGAGATGGCCTTAGTCGCCAGCTCGGCGTTAAACCCAAATAACCAAATCAAACCTCTTTCAGGGCTGATTGTTTTCTTCCACACAGCCTCTTCCACGGCTGACTGTTTGATGGCAGTATTACGTGGCTCCAAAACTTGCACAAATGAATGAATTATTATTCAATGAACTTATTCAATATCTCCATTTAATCTAGCTGTATGCAAAGTGTCTAGTAAGAATAACAACAAGATGTAGATTTCATCCTAAAGTCTACCGTCTTGTTTGGAGCTCAGATGCGTTTATCTTTCAGGAACATTCAGTTGTTCATATTTTTTGGCTTATTATGCTGATCCATTTCCCTCCTCTCTAAGCCAACCCCTGATCAACACACACGTCGGCGCACACATATAAAGACGGACACACGGCGCTTCCCGCCATTAGTACGTTCTGTGGGCTCGTGTAGCGACAGGAATCCATCTCCTTCTACTCTAACCCATCCTCTGATCCACACACACTGGCACACATAAATAAAGACGGACACACGGCGATTCCCGCCATTCGTAAGCTCTGTGGTCTGGCGTAGCATAGCTATTCTGAAGACAGAAGAATAATAGCACGAGCAGCGAAATGACGTCACTTTAAGCTTCACGTCATAGCATCATTAGCCCCACGACGCCGTGTTCATAGTGACGACTCTATGTTATACGTCATCATCGCAGTACTAGCATTTGACCTATCAGAGGATTAACTTTGCAATTTTCTTGCTGATTTTCCCGCGTGGGGCTTACAGGTCACAATTTGACCTAATCCTACCCGAGGGCCGGGACAAAGAGCAGGCTTATGCAAACACTGTTTATGAAAATTCATGTGGGTATTAATGAGAAGATAGCTTTCTTCGTAAAAGAAAAATTAAAGTTGTGTTAGCTGTTTTACAAATGACTCAAAAAAAAGTGGTGCAGAAAACTGTCTGATTTTCACACCTAGGGCATACAGGTCACAATTGACAGCCGAGACAAACTGCAGGCTTATGTAAATACCGTATACGAAAAATCATGCGATTTTAATGAGAAGATTGGTTTTTTTTCGTATAAAAAAAGATTCAGTTGTTTTAAGATTAACCCATATAATGCGTGAAATTAATCCCAAAACGTGAAAATATATTTTCTTCAAAAAGATTGAATTATTACTCAAATATTCTAGAGGTACAATGCTGGTTAACGAACTTATTCAATATGTCCCTTTTATCTAGCTATACACAAAATATCTAGTAAAAATAAGATAAATTACGGGCTCCAGTGTGGATCAACCGGTTTTTGTGAAACGGTCATTTTCTCGCCAATGAGCGTCTTAATCAAAATATCGGAAAAAAAGGTCCCGAGATAATTCTGTTAGGGACAATATCCTAAAATTTCAACACACACACACGCACACACACACGCACCCCCACCAATACACACACACACGCACCCCCACCAATACACACACACACACACACGTACACGCAACACACATTGCGTTTGGCGCCAAAACGACGTTCTCTAGCAAGGTTTGCGTCAGAGTTCGCGAACTAAAGTTCGTTTAATTAAGAACATGCTTAATGGCCGGCGCCAGTGGCCTCATCCCGACCCGAACCTTCCTGACAACAACAACAAAAAAAGAATGCTAAGACAGCCCTATGTCTCCTGAACACACTATTTAATGTTCTTTTGTTAAGTTTCTACTTGACTATAGCTAGTACATAAAAAATAAAAAAAACCAAATTAACAACAGAAACTTAATACCGTCGATAGGAAAATGATCTCCGATCTAGACGGCAACGTATCACAACGGTCAAAGCTGCACCTGGGGGCCTGTCGCCATAGTACAGCGCCGGTGTTCAGAGGGCACCGCTCCGACAAAGCCCGTCAACACTATTTATAACATTAGTACGCTCTGTGGGCTCGTGTAGCGACATGACTCCATCTCCTTCTACTCTAACCCACCCTCTGATTCACACACACTGGCACACAGAAATAAAGACGGACACACGGCGATTCCCGGCATTCGTAAGCTCTGTGGTCTGGCGTAGCGTAGCTATTCTGAAGAAGAATAATAGCACGAGCAGTGAAATGAATTCACTTCAAGCTTCACGTCATGGCATCATTCGTCCCACGACGCCGTGTTCATAGTGACGACTCGAAGTTATACGTCACTTATCGCAGTAATAACATTTGACGTATCAGAGAATCAACTTTGCAATTTTCTTGCTGATTTTCACGCGTAGGGCTTACAGGTCACAATTTGACCTAATCCTACCTCAGGGCCGGGACAAACAGCAGGCTTATGCAAACAGTGTTCATGAAAAATCATGCGGGTTTTAATGAGAAGATAGTTTTTTTTTTTCGTAAAAGAAAAATTAAAGTTATGTTAACTGTTTTAAAATGACTCTTAAGTTATAAAGTGGTGCAGAACATTGTCTGATTTTTACACCTTGGGCATACAGGTCACAATTGACCTAATCGTACCCCACAGCCGAGACAAACTGTAGGCTTATGTAAATACCGTATACGAAAAATCATGCGATTATTAATGAGAAGATTTTTTTTTCGTAAAAAGATTCAATTGTTTTAAGATTAGCCTATATAATTCGTGAAATTAATCCCAAAGACGTGAAAATATATTTAATTTTTTAAAAATAATTATTACTCAAAACGTTCTAGAGGTACAATGCTGGTTACGAACTCATTCAATATGTCCCTTTTATCTAGCTATACACAAAATATCTAGTAAAAATAAGAAAAATTACGGGCTCCAGTGTGGATCAACCGGTTTTTGTGAAACGGTCATTTTCTCGCCAATGAGCGTCTTAATCAAAATATCGGAAAAAAAAAGGTCCCGAGATAATTCTTTTAGGGACAATATCCTAAAATTTCAACACACACACATGCACACACACACGCACCCCCACCAATACACACACACACACACGCACCCCCACCAATGCACACACACACACACACACACACACACACACACACACACACACACACACACACACACACACACACACACACACACACACACACACACACGTACAGAGGGCGCCATTTTGTTTGGTCGACCGCCACGTTTTTGTGCTCTCAGTGTTTAGTGCCTTTTCTTTGGATGTACTGTGTTTTTGTCTGCTGAAAGCTGCTGAGTATTGTATAAGAGTGTGCTGATGAGGACTGTATGCTTGTTTTTCGTCGGATGAGGATGCTGTTCGAGTGGTATCGTATCGAATAGTCTTTCGTTTGAATTTGTTTACGCCGCCATCTCTGCCTCTTCCGCAGCGTGGGTCCGCATTGATCCGCGGGCCTTTTCGCTGCCTTGTTCTATGTCAGTGCTGCGCGCTAGTGGGTAAAGTGTTTACTGTGCGAGGCTGTCTGCCTTTCGCGGCCACATCTGTTGCTTGATTGTTGTCCGTGTCCCTTGCTCCCCTACCACACACACACACACACCGACCGGCGCACACACACACACCGCACACACACACACCTACTGTACATCAGTTTTCTCCCTTGCGTCTCTTCCCTACCGCACTGCTCACACACTTCGGCACACACACACTTACTCATACACCCTGCTGCACCCTCTTCCCGTCTTTCGCTTTCTTGTCCTCACAAATAATCATGCTCATCAGATACACACGCCAACAACTGCTATCTCTACGTCGCCATGCCACCCACTCCGCATCTGGTGTCGCCGACAGTGTTGCAGTCGCCTTACGCGGCATCCGATTGCGCAAGAGAGGCCGCAGGGGCGGAATTAGCAGAAGGCAGGACGCACAAACACACACATTACCACACACTTCTTCATCTCTTCCAATGCCCTTCCACCCCTTCCGCCTCCTCCCCCTTCCTTCCTTCTTCTCCCATTTCTTCTCCTCCCTCCCTCATTCACTGCTCCATGCCCTCCTCGACTGCCCAATCCCCCACCCTCATCCCCCTTCCTCTCCTCACCCCCTCCTCCTTCGCCTGCTTTCTCCTCCTCCTCCCCTCCTCCCCCTTTTTCCTCCCCGTCACCCTCCCCATCCCTCTTCCTCATCTTTTTCTACTCCCCTTCCTCCCCCTCTCCTCTCTTCCCCTCCCCACCCCCCTCTCGCATCCTCTTTCTTACGCGGTTATCCTTCCCCAACTGTTCCTCCTCCCCACTCCACCCCTCACTCCTCTTTCCCCCCTCCATCCTCTCTCCCCCCTCCCTACCCTCCCTCTCCTCTGTCCTCTTCTTCGTCCGTTTCTTCTCCCTCTGCTGTCTCTTCCAACCTAAAACTGTGTCTATTTAATGCCCAGTCTGTCTGCAAAGATGGCAAAGCTGACGTGATTTCCGACTTCATTCTAGACAATGACCTAGATATTGTCGTGATCACCGAAACGTGGCTCCGCTCGGCTGGCGACGAACCCATCATCGCCAGCGTCACTCCGAGTGGCTACCGCCTGGCCTCCTTCCCGCGCGCTTTCAGAGGGGGTGGCATTGCCATCATCTACAGGGACTGTCTTTCCGCTCACCTCTCCTTCTCTCAGTCTCTACCTTTTGCTCATCCCTCCTTTGAATCTGTCGAGGCCGTAGCAACACTCCCTGGCCAGTCCCTCATCTTCTCATGTATCTATCGCCCCCCTCCAAGCTCTCAAAACAAACTCACAAACTCCATGTTCCTCACCGAGTTCGACCTCCTCCTCGAACACTACAGCACACGACCCGGAAAACACATCCTTCTAGGCGACTTTAACTTTCACTTTGACAAACCCGACCACCCTGACACAAAACGCCTCTGCACGTCACTTTTAAACCACAATCTTACACAACACATCACTAAACCCACCCACCGACTTGGCCACACCCTCGACTGGATCATCACCCGCACCTCCGATCAACTCTTTCTCGACTCTGACACCTCCTCTGTGCTTCCCTCTGACCACTTCGCTATTCTCGTCTCCCTCAATCTACCTCCCCCGAAAAAAACCAAGCTCGTTGTCTCTCGCCGCAAACTAAAGTCTGTCAACCGCGAGAGCTTCTTCGACGAAGCTGTCGACCTTCTCTCGGACCCCACCCCCTCTCCCGATCTTGCATCCCATTTCGATTCCTCCCTTCGAAAACTTCTAGACACCCATGCCCCTGTCACCACCTGCTCCATACCCAACCGACTCCCCTCCCCCTGGCTCACTGATGACATAGCTGAGGCCAAGCGCGAGCGCCGACAAGCGGAACGCCTCTGGCGCTCATCTGACCTCACCGTTCACAGACAGATCTTCCAAACAACCAGATCCAAAGTCTGCAAAATGATCTCCGAATCTAAACGCAAACACCTTCAAAACCAAATCCTGGAATCCACCTCTTCCAAAACCCTCTACGCCACCATGAACACACTCCTAGGCACTTCTAAAGACTCTCCTCTCCCCAACACACACAGCAAAGAAGAACTCCCGTCTGCTTTCTCTAACTATTTTTCGGACAAAATCCAAAATCTGCGCGACACACTCGACACCCTGCCTCCTCCGCCTTGCCCTCCCGACCCCACCTTTTCCGGCACTCCCCTCTCGTCCTTCCGCAGCGTCTCTCAGGATGAAGTCCTCAAGACCATAAAATCCATGCCCTTCAAAACCTGCGAACTTGACCCCCTCCCAGCTTCTCTCTACCGTGACGGCCTTCCAAAACTTCTACCCTTCATTACCGACATCATCAACGCATCTCTAGAAAACGGCTCCGTCCCCGATATCTTCAAGTCCGCCATCGTCCGTCCTCTCCTCAAAAAACACAACCTCGACCCAAACGAACTCAAGAACTATCGCCCAGTCTCCAATCTCTCTTTCCTGTCCAAGCTTCTTGAAAAGGTTGTTCTCAACCAGCTCAACCTCCATCTCACCGACAACAACCTCCTCAGTCCATTCCAGTCTGCCTATCGCAAACATCACAGCACTGAAACAGCCCTTCTACATATCTTAAACGAGCTGCTTCTCTCCACTGACTCTGGCAACATCTCCCTTCTTACACTACTCGATCTCTCTGCCGCCTTTGACACTATAGACCACTCTATCCTCCTCCACCGACTCCACCACTCCTTCGGCATCATTGACTCTGCTCACTCCTGGTTTCTCTCCTACCTCTCTGACAGACAGCAGTCCGTCACCATCAACGGCGTCTCTTCCAACCCGGTAACGCTCTCCTGCGGAGTTCCACAGGGATCCGTCCTGGGCCCGGTCCTTTTCACACTCTACACCTCTCCTCTGTCCAACATCATCCAGTCTCACCGCATACACCACCACCTCTACGCTGACGACTCACAACTGCAAGACAAAGACAAACTCGACAACACTCAGTCACTACTGATACGCACGGCTGACTGCTACAAAGACGTGAAAAACTGGATGACAGCAAACAAGCTAAAACTGAACGACGACAAAACGGAAGCCATGCTGGTAGGCACTCGCCAAAAACTCTCCTAGCTCCCTCCCTCTCTCCACCTTCAACTCGATAGCACCCCCATCTCCCTCTCTGACTCGGCCAAGAACCTCGGCGTCATCCTCGATTCCTCTCTGTCCATGACCAACTTCGTCTCCGCCACGACCCAGGCATGCTATTTCCACCTTCGCCGCATCAGTCAGATCAGAAAATACCTCACTACCGAAGCTGCCACCAAACTTGCTGTCTCTCTCATCTTATCTCGCATTGACTATTGCAACTCTCTCCTTTCCGGTCTCCCTCACTCCACCATCTTCACTCTCCAACGCGTCCAGAACAATGCTGCCCGCCTCGTCCTCAGAAAGAAAAAATCCGACCACATCACACCCCTGCTCAAACTCCTTCACTGGCTCCCCATCCCCCAACGCATCCAATACAAAGTTCTGTCTCTCTGCTACAAATCCCTGAACAACTGCGCTCCTGCCTATCTCTCCAACTTACTTCACCCCTACACACCTTCCCGCTCCCTCCGCTCTGCCTCCGACCCTCTCCGCCTCCACATCCCTCGCACCAAACTTAACACTTTCGGTCCCCGCTCCTTCTCCGTCTACGGTCCATCCATCTGGAACACTCTCCCACTCTCTCTCCGTCAGAAACACTCTCTCTCCTCCTTCCAGTCCGCCCTCAAAACTCACCTCTTTCAACAGTTTTAGCACTATATCACCGCACTCCCCACCCCAAGCTGACCGTCGTAATGTATTTCACTGTTTGTGGTACGTGAGTCATTGTCTAAAGCGTGCGCATGCGTGCGCGAGTTGTGAGTGTGCGCTTAGAGTTATAATTATTATAAGATAAGCGCATTATAAATACCGTAATTATTATTATTATTATACACGCACACACATGGCGTTTGGCGCCAAAACGACGTTCTCTAGCAAGGTTTGCGTAGCTAGACGTGACGTCATTTTTATAGTGTCTTAATCAAAATATCGAGAAAAAAAAAGGTCCCGAGATAATTCTTTTAGGGACAATATCCTAAAATTTCAAGCTTGTCCGTCCTCAAACGCGGGCTGTAGTCGCTGTCACATCCACACACACACACACACACACACAAACACACACACACACACACACACACACACACACACACACACACACACACACACACACACACACACACACACACACACACACACCTCTGGAGTGAGGGGTATTCTCACTGCTGCTCTGCATGAAGCCAGGCCAATTTCGCGCAGACGTCGGTAGACTGTGCTTCTGCTGACGTTAACGTTTGCAGCTTGCATCAGTTGACGTCGCAGAGTGGTTGACGTGACAGTTCGGTCGGGCGTCCTGAGCAGGGTCGTCGTTCTGCCCTTCCAGTTTCTTGGAATCGTGCCAGCAGCCTCTGGATCCCTGAATGGGACACCCCAAGACGTCTCCTAACTTCTCGTCCGGAAATTTCATCCTGCAGCCATGCTAGCGCCCGGCCTTGATCTACTGGCGTTAGGCTTCGTCGTGGTGGCATGGTTAGGAAAGTGACAATTATTCCGCTACTGTACCGGTATTTGTAGCGAAACAGACGTGCTCCTGACTGCCAGATCTTATTGCAGATTGTTAGTACGGCGCTTATCGTGTCTTCTCCCCCTTCTTAGACTAACTCTGCAGGGATGTTGTCTGCTCCTGCTGCCTTCCCTTTTTTCAGCGACTTCACTGCAGCCTCTACCTCTTCTCGGAGGATGGGATAGTTGCCATTGTTGGTCACGGGTGGGTTGACAAGTATGCCTGGGTCCCCTGCAGCTCAGTGGTTGTACAAATCTGAGATCTGGCAGTCAGGGGATTGGCCCACACCATGGACCCAATCACTTATAATAACTCTCCCCAAAAAAGGCAACTTACATCAATGCCAGAACTATCGCACGATCAGTCTTATATCCCACCCAAGCAAAGTCATGTTAAAGATCCTACTGAACAGGCTGAAGCCACAGGCAGAGGAAATCATAGCTGAGGAACAGGCAGGCTTCAGACCAGGGCGCAGCACAACTGAGCAGATCTTCAACCTGAGAGTTCTATGTGAGAGATACCTCCAGCACCAGCAGGACCTCTATCGTGTCTTTGTGGATTTTAAGA
This sequence comes from Semisulcospira habei, assembly GCA_036245525.1. Lineage (NCBI taxonomy): Eukaryota > Metazoa > Mollusca > Gastropoda > Semisulcospiridae > Semisulcospira > Semisulcospira habei. The sequence continues at coordinate 150,328,057 of BTPG01000007.1, forward strand.
AAGCATTTGACAGGGTGTGGCATGCAGCCCTTTGGTCCACCATGAAGCTATACAACATCAATGCCAACCTGATCAAAGTCATAGCAAACCTTTACAACAAGGCCACTAGCGCAGTCTGCTTCAACGGCAAAATAGGAAACTGGTTTAGGACTACAGTTGGAGTCAGACAAGGCTGCTTGCTCTCACCTACTCTTTTCAACATCTTCCTGGAAAGAATCATGACGGACGCTCTGAAAGATCATGAAGGAACTGTCAGTATTGGAGGCAGAACAATCACGAACTTGCGCTTTGCGGACGACATTGATGGCCTTGCAGGAACAGAGAAGGAGCTAGCTCAGCTGGTGGAAAAGCTGGATAGTACAGCCATTGCATATGGGATGGAAATCAGTGCAGAGAAGACCAAACTGATGACCAATAACGCCAGTGGCATTGGCACTGAAATCATGGTTGGAGGCCAAAAACTGGAAACAGTTAAGAAATTCAAATACTTAGGAGCCATTGTGACAGATGAGGGATCAAAACCAGAAATACTGTCCAGGATTGCGCAGACAACAACAGCACTGACAAGATTGAAGACTATATGGAAGGACTGAAACATCACACTCTGCTCCAAGATCAGACTGATGCGCTCCTTAGTCATCTCAGTGTTCTTGTATGCCTGCGAGTCATGGACCTTCACAGCAGACCTTGAAAGGAGGATACAAGCCACTGAAATGAGATGTTTTCGAAGGCTGCTTGGCATTTCATACAGAGATCACATCACAAACGAGGAAGTGGGAAGCAGAATCAGGCAAACCATCGGACCCTATGAAGACTTATTAGCCATTGTGAGAAAACGCAAACTGAAGTGGTATGGGCACGTCACGCGTTCAGCAGGGCTTGCCAAAACAATCCTGCAAGGCACTGTGCAAGGAGGATGAAGGAGAGGAAGACAGAGGAAAAGATGGGAGGACAATATCTCAGTGGACAGGACTGAAGCTGGGCGATACGCTGAGAATGGCAGAAAACAGAGAGGAATGGAGGGAGCTGGTTGCCAAGTCATCAGTGGTGCCCCAACGGTCGGCAAGACTACGGGATATAGATAGATAGATAGATAGATAGATAGATAGATAGACGTGCTCAGTGTTCACGACTGACCCCTGACACACGACTGCCAATATCGCACTTCTCTTCACAAAAACTGACGATGTTTCACGTGCATTTGACACGTTCGTGGAAATTGATGAATTGTTGTATATTGTTTCCTGTACAGTGGACTGTCGAGGGTCAACTTTTAACCCATTTGGATCGAAAGAACATTGTATATTATTAGCGTACTTGCGACGATAAACAATGACACAAAAAAGTGGGGTGGCCCTTAAGTTTTGACCATCAATGCGCGGCTTCACGCAAACACTCTGGTGGAGTCCGTTATAAAATGCTTCTGTATGGGGTCATTTGTGTCTGTGATCTCGTCCTGGGTTCAGGTGGGGAATAGGATTTAGATCGGGTGGTGGGGCCTGCGACATTGCTGTTCTGCAGGACGACAACGCTTGACCTCATCACGCCCGTGTGGTGGATGAGTACCTTGAGCAACGGGACATCATGAGGATGGAGTGGCCAGCTCGTTCACCTGATCTGGCTTCCATCGAGCAAATCTGGGATGTGCTGGGGCAACGTGTAGTCAGCAACCACCCCCACCTCAAGACGTCCCCCAGCTGACTCAGTTCCTGCATCAAGAGTGGGAAGCGATCCCACAACAAGTTCTCCGAACCCTGGTGAGCTCCATGCGTCAACGCAGCATTGAATGCTTGGCTGCAAACGGTTGGGTATACTCGGTACTGACTGGACCAGTCTTGTGTGACTTTTCTATTGAGGGGTGGGTGAACATTCTAACGTACTGCTGTTGTTACAATTGCTTGATTTACTCAAAACTTAAATGAAATTGTAACTGAATAAATTAGCAAAGTACTGACTCCAAGTATTGTTACATTTCTTGTGTGTTGTTGTCGGTGCGTCTTTGATAAAAAGTGGCCCTTAAGTTTTGACCATTAGTATATATATATATATATATATATATATATATATATATATATATATATATATATATATATATATATATATATATATATATATATATATATATATATATATATATATATATATATATATATAACAAGCTTATCCTTCTCAGTTACACTTATCTGGAACGTGCTTCCCGACCATGTAAAATCCACCTCCTCGCTAGCCTGTTTTAAAAAGGGTCTCTGCAAGTATTTTGTGGATCACTCGTAGGGATGCCTTAACCACCTGTATAATATGTCTCTTTCTATGCTGGGTCCAATTTATTCCCAATTAAGTCTGTTATCCTTTTCATTTATCATTTGGACTACTTAGCTCTGCTCTGTCTATGTGTGGAGGGGGGCGGGTGGGGTGGGGGGTGTCTGTGAGTCTATGAGTATGTCTGTCTATGTGAACAGTGTTGTCAATTGTTTGCAAGTATTATGTTTACTTATATGTATGTATATTTGTAGTTATTCTTGTAGTTGTTAGCAACGGCAGGTTTGTAAAATGGCTGTGTCGATGACGATGTCAATTCCTTAACCGTTGTAAAATAAAGTTTTATTGATTCAATGATTCATAATGTTTAAATTGCACAGCTGTTTTGCCTGAGGAAAACATTGCAAGCAGCATATAGGGCATGGCAGCTGGTTACAGGCCTCTTCCTGCTTGTCACCAGACAACAGGGCAATGAGGATGCCTGGGCCTTGTCTTTTTGGCTGCCCTGAGATACACAAGGAAATGACCTTGGGTCTGAAAGCTCATTTTCCATCAATGTCAGTGTTATGGTAACCCTTTTCAGTTGTTCAGCCTTCCGGGAGTCAGTTTGACTGTATTGCATGTGTATGTAAACTTGGAAAAACAGAAAAAGTAGGGGATTGGGTAATGAAAAAATATGAAAAAAAACAACCTTTCATATGCCTGTGCCTCAAATGCAACATTTATGAGAATCAGATATATTACTTGATGTACATGCCAAGTTTGGAGGCATTCTGACCATATCTAGTCTGTTTTTCATGGCATCAGATATGCATGATCCAAAACATAAACAACACAGTGAACGCCACAACAACGCGCTACACATAATGGGCCATAACACAAAGATGCAGCAACATTTAATGGTGTTGCTTTGGGTTTGACTTAGCTAGTATCTAAGGATTGCATCGATGGCAGATTGAATGGTGTTCAGGTGGGACAGTTTCTCTGACAGGTCATGTTGCATATTCAAATGAGGTCGGTGAGGCAGTAAGAGGAACGGTGTTTAAAAAAATAATGTTTGCCTTTTTAGAAAATTTGTAGTAGGGCTGAATGTTGGAATTTGCTGGAAATTTCTGGTTAGATAAGAGGAGACATGTTTGGTGCTTTGAATCATACCATCCTGAGCTTATCCAGTGGACAATTGTGGGCCTATGTTGAGTTGCCGCTTCCATGGTGACTTGAGGGGCACGCTGATTTCAGCTGTGCTTGGGTGTGGGGTTGGTGAGGAATCAGGTTCATAGCCAAGAAATGAGGCAGTCAATGTGCTGGTTTTAAAACAAAATATTTTGTGCATGGAAAATGTGCAGCTGGTGGGCGGTAGTGTTTTTTTTTAAGGGGATTGAAAAATTAGGGGATGACTGGGGCTGACTAAGGCTAAGAGACTGGACAGTACGGAAACGGCACTGTGTTCCTTGACCCTAAACCGTTTCTTCCCTTTTCTTCTTGCGAGGAGTCTGTACGGCGAACGGTTGTCACAGTTCAAAGCTCGCTTAAATACTTTTCTTTTCTGTCGGGCATTTAACACTTAGCTCATCTTTAGCTAACTGTTGACTGCCTTTTATTCTGATCCTAGAGGAAGTGAATGTAAGGTGTTGGGAAGAGATGGGGTGGTTTAATGTAGTGTATGATCGTGCGTGTGTCTGAGAGAGAGAGAGAGGGTGTGCTGTTGTGCATGAGCAGTGAGTCCAGTGTTTTCCTGGAAAACAGCGCTATACAAGAACTATGTATTATTATTATTATTATTATTATTATTATTATTATTATTATTATTATTATTATTATTATTATTATTATTATTCACATACTGTAAAAGCTCGACCGTCAAGCCCCATACGTGTGATCAATATAGCACAAGGCAGAAACTGTCAAGTGTCAACGGATTAATGACTATGGCAGCCCAAGCTCAGCGCCTTTCAGGACACAGAGCTAACAAGGCAACACACCCAGGCTATCATGGTGCACTCTTCGCCCGCCATTTATGTGTAGTGTTCAACTGTCAAGTAAAAATACTATTAAATCTGACAGTGTGCATTAGAAGTGACAGGGATAATGGGACGTGGATTACACGAAAGGTTGTATTGAATTTGAAGCTCCACCTTTTTAGCACCGTCACGCCTGACATGCTGAGAACGTCACTGAACTGCTTCGCTGTCACCACGGACGCGTATTGCATGCGAGTATATATTGGTGTGTGTCTGCCACCTTGCATTGACGACCAGTAAACACAGGACTCTCTCCTTCAGTAAAGCTGCACATCAACTTGCTACAGAAACAAGGCGATTACTGAGTTTATTCTCACCTTGTGTGCGACGGTGTTGAGCATTTTATTGCCGATGATTTTTAGTGTTCAAGATTTCAGAGTTGTGAATTTTAGTGTCGAGGATTCATTTTCAGTGTTCAAGATTTCAGTGTTGAGGATTTTCAACGTTAGCGATTTTCAGCGTTAACAATGTTGAGCGTTGACAGTTTAGTACTAAGGATTTTCCGTAGTCACCATTTCAGTGCTAAGAATTTTTCAGTGTTTGGGGATTATCAGTGGTGAAGATTTGAGGATTATGGAGTGACTTGTATTCAGTCTTCTACAACGTTGACAGGTAGGCCGTTATTTTCTTATTCTTGTTCTGTCATTGGTCACTTTGCTGGCCAATTTGGCACAGTGTCATATATGACACTGTGCCAAATTGGCCAGCAAAAGTGCCCAATGATGTCCAGATTTAAAATCGAAATTCAGAAAAAATGCAGCAAGCAAAAAAATAGTTTGAACACGTCTGCTTATTTAGTTAGCGCTATATTTACGCCTACCACCAAGTGCCGCTTGTTACTGAGGACAAAGTCTAGGTGTGTTGTTCATATGATGCACGGTATGCATAATGTTATACTCCGTTGGAAACTGTTTTATGCATCGATTTATCAGAACAGAAAAAGTTCTGATACAGGTCTGAGTGATAAAAGGATGTTTTTTTGGTTGTTTTTTTTTAAGCATACTAAATCTTTTTAGACAAGTGACACATTTAACATTTGCATGTGTTTTTTTGTCTTTAATAAAATTAAGTTTGAGTGTCCTAAATTGTTGTCAATGTTTTTCACTAGACCTATCTTATACAACACCTGCAGTCAACGTCAGTCAGAGAATATGTTCACCTTCAAGAAAAGAAAATAAGTGTTGCTTGTTGCATCAATTTTTGTACAGGACAAAGTCACACACAACTCGGTGAATTGCACAGTAAATACCGTCAAACAGTTGA